>CM030364.1:11703591-12385650 GCA_017893485.1 Hemerocallis citrina | reverse complement strand
CCCCCCCCCCCCCCCCCCCCCCCCCCCCCCCCCCCCCCCCCGCAAAAAAAAACAATAATAATAATAATAAAATAATAAATAGAATAAAAAACAGTAAAACCTGAAATCTATACCCTAACCCATACCAAATCCAAACCCGAAACTACTAGCCTCACCCTAATCCTAACCCTGCTCCTTTCTACTCTTCCCCCCCCCCCCCCCCCCCCAAAAAAAAATAATTAAAATAATAAAATAATAAATAAAATAAAAAACAGTAAAACCCGAAATCTATACCCTAACCCATACCAAATCCAAACCCGAAACTACTAGTCTCACCCTAATCCTAACCCTGCTCCTTTCTACTCTTGTTTTTGTTCAGTTTGTTATTGTCACCGTTGTTCGCCGTGAGAGATTTTGAAATATTTTGTATTTTCGCTCGATTCATGGGTTATAATTCACCTCTTTGGGATGATTTTAAGAGATTCTGAAATTTCTACATTTTTGCTCAGTTTGTGGGTTATAGCCACTGATTTGGGACTATTCCAAGAGATTCGGAAATTTCTGTAATTTTGCCCATTAGGGATGATTTGGAACGATTTTGAGAGATTCTTAAATTTTAGTATTTTCGCTTATTTTGTGGGATATAGTCCGCTAATTTGGAACGATTTCTGAAATCAGTGAAATTTGAAGGGAAAAAAAATTGAATTTTTCTGAAATTTCTAGATTTGGACAATTTTGATATATTCTTAAATTCACCGATTTCCCCGTGTTTCTTTGTTATAATCCACTGATTTATAATGATTCCGAGAGATTCTAAATTTTTTATATTTTTGCTTGATTCATGAGTTATAGTCACCGATTTGGGGCCATTTCTCGAGTTTCTGAAATTTTCGCATTTCCCCCCAATATCATAGCCCACCAATTTGGGACGGATTTGAGAGATTTTTAAATTTATGCAATTTCCTCAATTTGTAGGTTATAATCCATTGATTTGGAAAGATTTCCAGAGATTCTGGAATTTCTATATTTTCGTCCGATTTCATGAATTACGGACCACTGATTGAGAGATTCTGAATTTTTTGCATTTTTGCCCTATTTCGTTGGCTATTGCCACCGGTTTGGGCTATTTTAAGAGATTCTGTAATTTCTTCATTTTCTCTCGATATTATGGGTTATTGCCCACCAATTTGGGACGATTTTGAAAGATTCTTAATTTAAGAAATTTTCCAGGCTTCGTGGGTTATGGTCTAACAATTTGGAACAATTTCGAGCGATTCTAAAATTTATTCATTTTCTCCCGATTTCATGAATTATAGGACACCGATTTCTAACGATTTCGAGAGATTCTGAAATTGAGCAATTTTGTTAAGTTTGGTGAGTTATAGGCCATTGATTTTGAACGATTTCGCGAGATTCTAAAATTTCAGCAATTTTCTTGATTTAGCGGGTTATATAGTCCACCAATTTGGAATAACTTCGGGAAATTATGAAATTTTTGTATTTTGACCCAATTTTATGAGTTATAAGTCCACTGATTTTGGAAGATTTTGGGAGTTTATGAAATTTCAGCAATTTTCCTCGATTTCGTGAGTGTAGTCCACCAATTTTAGACGATTTTGAGAGATTTATGCATTTTCACATGTTTGGGACAATTTCTAGAGATTTTAAAATTTCTGCTTTTTTTTCCTGATTTTGTAAGTTAAGCACCACTGATTTTGAATGATTTCGAGAGATTTTGATTTTTCAGCAATTTTCCCTATTTCATGGAGTTATAGGCCATTGATTTTGAATGATTTCGAGTGATTCTAAACTTTAGCAGTTTCCCCCTATTGGTGATAGTCCACTGATTTTTGGATGATTTGGAAAGATTCTAAAACTTCTCCTTTTTTGCCCCATTTTATGGATTAGCTCACCGACTTGGGATGATTTTGTGTGATTATGCACCCATTTTGGAGGATTTTCGTTATATCATCTATTATATCAGCAATATCAATAAACCAAATTCTTGCAATTGCTCATGATACCTTTTTTAGCTTACGCACTTGCTTAACACATGTTGTCCCTAACCTTGTAGCTTCAACGGAATATGTCAATTCTGCTTCCCAATCCTCATCGCGTAGTTGGCTTAACACCTCGAGAGATTCTGAAATTGTGTGCTTTAACCAAAATTGTGTGCTTCAACTAAAATAGATAATCATCCATCATAATCTTTGTGAATTTTGTGCTTGAACCAAAATTGGAAAAAACATTATATGTTTACTGCTTATCATTAAGAAAATCGAGCATATGAGAGGAATCACAGTAGGGTTATCATTTTTGTGGAGAATCAAAGACTCGCCCGTTTTTTAGAGGTAAATGCCCAACAGATTTTTCTCCCAAAATGTGGCCGGACTGTAGTGAAAATTGATAGCAACTCTTCTACAACAATATCTGAGAATTCGTATACCTAAGTAATGTCAAGTTATGATAGTTGAAGTTTCGTGGAAGTTTCATGGAGTTAATGTCAATTGACTTGGGGAAGAAACATAAAGTTTCATAGAGTTACTTAGAAATTAAAGTGTGGATAGATTTATCGCGTAACTTTACAAAACCTTCAGCTAATTGTATTCCCGAACAGCCTCTGATACACTTTCTAACAATCAAAAGCAGTAGGAGGGAGTGACCCTGACATCTCATCATCTCTTACTGTAAGCGAAACATTGCCTAATAGAAAGAAAACAGACATTTGCTAATCAAGCAAGTGATGCATTTACTGTTTCTTTGTATCCGATCTCAGATTTCTCATATCCGATCTTTGGAAATAGGCATGTCCATATTCCATGTGACGTCCAACAATTCATATGATCGAATGTAAGATCGGAAGACAGCCATGACCAAGGTCGGAGAAGAGACGATTCAGTTCGTGCTATACATGAAGTATTAGGCCTAACATCTCGCTCACTAGTAGGCTTAGACCCTACTTTCATTTTTACAGGATGAAGCTTTATAATTTTATCTAAGCAAACGAGTACATTAATTGTTATACAAGATGCAACACAAATAGGCCGTAAGTGATCGAACACATAAACCACACCGAAAAGCCAACTATTTTCAACTAATAGTACAAATATTGTTGATCATATCAAACCTATTTCAAAGCTTCTCCAAACTATTTGCAGAAAGAAGCGAGAATGACCCTCGGTGGCTTTCCGGGCCTCCTTGCATGCTGAACTGCAAAATTATCCAGCAACATGATATCACCCTTGTGCCATTTCACATCGACACAGTTATCCTCCAATATCTCTCTATAAGTGAGAAGACCTTCCATCGGAAAAACACTTCCATCTCCGAAGCTATTTTTGACATCGTTGATGTTGTCTGTGACACCCAAGATTGGCACAAACCAGACCCTCTTTCCGCCGTAGTTTCTTACTGGGTTCATCGGTCCTTGTACAAATTCTGCACTGCCATCATCGTTGAAGATAGCCTTGGTAATAGTGGTCATTTCCTTGAGCCTTTTCTCCGCTTCGACTTTGTCATCTGTCTTCAGCAACGACTTCCATGACTTGCTTACAATACTACTCCTGGAACCAACATCATTGTCGCTTGGAATCCTACTAGAAATCACATGCCCCACTTGTGAAATCTTTGCCATGAGTTGGGGAAGACGTTCCTCCATCTTGTCCACAACGACATCGCTAGGTACTATGGATGTCTCACCACCCTCAGGTGAAGGCTCGCTACAATAGAAGAAGACTTTTGAAGCAGGCTGCTTCAAATGCCTTTGTTCGTGATGGAAATTGATGAACTGATTAAGGGGAGCTTCGTTGGCAGTGAAGACTCGACCAGTGATTGTAGCTCGTGCACTTGAGGTATAAAGACCCGCAGATTCCCACCCAAAGGCCCCGACTACACGGTCGAAGTCAAGAGCAGTGTCCACATGGAAGCCTCTGAAGAGGATTGCACCGTGGCGGTGCAACATGGTACTAAGGGAATCACGCTCGCTTGTGATCGTCTCGACCAAGTTATGAGTCCCAGACTCGGTTTCTGCGGTTGGGAGCAGCGTCTTCGGAAAGACTACATCTCCAAATAACTTCTCTTCCTTGATTCTCCCCTCAAGAAAACCCATTTCTTCTTGACGTTTCCACTTTAACTCACTGCTGCTTCTCAATCATATGCCTTTAAATAGCTTTAATATCCACATCCACATGTTAGAGCATGGCTATTTTGCCAATTTTTTCAAAATTTGGCAAAAAAAAGTGCTGCAGTCATTGATCAAATACCCAAAATTTGGGTTTCGAAATAACAATAGTCGGTAATATTTGGCAGACGAAATGACAATTGCCAAAATATAGCTAATGAAAGATAATTTACAGTTCATTTGATCGGACGTAATATTATCTTTCGTCGAAGAGATTTTTTTTTATTCAACCTTATCGAACGAGAGATTATTCCCCGTCCTTTTGATTATTATTATTTTTTTTTTAAAGTGGTCGGACAGGAAATTGTTTTCCAACCCGTCCATTTTTTTAGAAAGAAACAAAAAAATTTCAACAGATGGAATATGATTTTCCGTCCATTTGAAGAAATTTTTTTTTTTTTTTTCGACACGAACGGGATATTCATTTTCCGTCCTGGACTTTAATTTAAAAAAAAATAAAAATAAAATAAAATTTGGCAGTCATCTTGGCTGACTAGTCCAATCAATATCATAACATAATTATCGGATCTGAAACTGGAAAATTGATACTCCGTATAGTTACCATCATTCTAACTTTCTAAAGTTTGAAGCCTGTAGTATCTTGACGAATCAAGATATTCAGAGGGTGAAAAAGTTATAATAAGCAAAGAGTTTGAACATAACACAAAAAATGCTACTCAACCCCAGCCCCCCCCCAACCCCAAATTTTTTTTTTCTCCCAAACTTAACACACTTTTTAAAACCATTTTCAAAACTTAATTAGCTACTTGCCAAACTAATTTTTTGGGTAGTTGGTGTAGTCCCCAAAAACGCTTACAATATCAAGATGCATCAGTAAAAAGATTTCATCACCACAAACACAAGAAAGCAGAGATAATCAATAATTCTTATTACTCAAGAAAAATAAAGATATAAAAATACAAAGAGATTTCACTCAAAACCCTCTCACCTTTGGTAGCACCGGGCACAAGAAAACTCTTGAAGTTGTTTCAGTTATCCACACACTCTAAACCCCATGATTTATATATATATATTTATAGCTTCCATGTAAACCGTAAAAGATAAATATAAATACAGCTCAACAGGATCCAAAACCGGCAACCCAAAATCTAACCGGCACTGCTCACTGTCGATTGCACTCTTAACGAGATCAACTGCAATTAGAAGTCCCCAAAACAGAGAGTTTGCGCAGTCAACTGCAAATCCGACGAACGAATGCCACTCTTTCTACATTTATCAGGAAAATCGACTGTATCTTGACGCTATTGTTGCTCTTGCTGTTGTGCTGCCACGCTTGTTGCCGCTTCTTCGTGTCTTCTTTTTCTAACATCAAACTCTTGTGCTTGTGTGTTTAAGCTCACAATTTCTGATTATTGGGAACTGGGGCAACAGCTCTATTGAAGTCGTAGTTGAGCGCAGTTTTCAACTGCTGCTTCTTCATTAAACTTTTTGAATTTTCGCTGTTCCTATCTACAGCAACAGTACAAACTGTTATCAAAGTTGGAAATAGCGATACTTTGAAATACAGATAGCCACTTGTTGGAGATAGAGTGAGATACTTAGAAAAATAATATAACCAAGGGTAATAAAATGATCTCATGCACGACAAGCTGATGAGCTGTACGTGGTCCTAATATATGCAATTTAATTCTTTTGTCTACGTCTAGTACTTAATGCTAGCTAGAATTATTTGGTTTTGGAGTACTACTCTTGTTTTTGTATACATATGCCATTGTTTTCTTGTCACGTGTCTTTGCCGGTACTAACTACAATTCATAAATATCGACAACAAATAATAATTAATTATGACTGAATCAATGGATCTATTAGTTGTTGTGCATTAGCTGACATGCCTCTATCATGCAGTTAGGTATTAAATGTCTACCAAAGAAAGTGCTTAGAATTATGTCATGACCTTCAGAGCATCTGTAGTAGTCGTTAAAGTAAAATTTTAGGTACTTCACAAATAGTAAATAGTAAAAATAGCTTCGCTTTGGAGTGGTTGTTAGTTAAAATTTGACTTTTACGAAATCCAAATAGGATGGACCGTAAATTATTTTCCGTCCGACGTTAAAAAAAACCTTTAAAATGGTTTAAATGGCCAGATAGTAACATTTCAACCAAAAAAAAAAAAAAAATTCACAAAACTTCCCTGATCCTAGGACGGGAGATAATGTTTCGTTTGAGAGTTTTTTGTTTTTTTAAATGGAACGGACGGGATTTCCCGTCCGACCATTTAAAAAAAATAATAAAAAATAAAAATAAAAAAAATAAGGGACGGGGAATAATTCCTCGTCCGATGAGTACGTGTGAAGAAAAAAAATCTCTCTGACGAAAAATAATCTTTCGTCTGATCGAACAGAAGAAAGATTAATCTTTCGTTTGCTATATTTTGGCAATTGCCATTTCGTTTGTCAGATATAGCCGATTACTGTAGCGGCGAAACCCAATTTTTGGGTAAATGGCCAACGACTACAGAGCTTTCTTTTTCTTCCAAATTTTGGAAAATTTGGGTAAATAGCAAACGACTACAGATGCTCTTAAGGATTACTATATGTATATTGCAATTTCTTAGGGCATACACAGTCGTGATTGCTAGAAAATAGCAATATGCACATTTTACATATAACATTTAAGTATTTGCTGCAGTCGTCGAATGCTATATTATAGCAATTTAAAATAATAAAAAATATAAGACGGAGTTTGGAGATCCGTCCGACGACGAAATGCATTATCGACAATATTTTAAAATGCTAAAATAAAATTTTTAATATATTTATTTCGTAAGACGGATCTTGAAAAAAAAAAATTAAATTGAAAGGGACGGAACATATGGTTCCCTCCCAACCTTGTCACATTATTTTAAAAAATTCCCTGATTAACCCAATATAAAGACACCTATTACTTTACCCTGATTGATAATAACCCACTTTATCTATTAGTGAATCACCCACTAATAGGTAATTAATGGTGATGAAAGTGACGGACGGATCGATCCGTCCAAGGGGTTTTCATATTTGGGCCATTTTTAAAACAAAAATATTATTAAATATTAAGCGACGGACTTTCAAGCTCCGTCCGATCAATTAAAAGTTATTTTTTTAGTGGGACGAATCTTGAAGATCAGTCATGTATAATATACATTTTCTCATTTTCACTCTCATATATAGCAATCTACTGTTGTCAAATCGTCAAAACATGCATAAATAGCAAACCATTGCATCGGTTCGTTTGCTATTTTATGCATAAAACGGATATATAGCAAACGACTGTGAAAGCTCTTAATGACTAATATCAACTAGGTTACCACAAGAATGATCAAGTCAATCTTTACCCAAGGTATTTCAATGTGAAGTTCGACATGAATTTGAAAGTGCAAACAGATAATTAACTATAACCCTATTAAAATTCTTGAGTGAATCTAACATCCTAGCTAGTATTTAAAATGAGTAGGACAGGGGATCTATACGGTTTTTTTGTTGCTAGTGCATGGCAGGGTAAACTGGAGAGGTGGAGGTGGGAGTGTGGATCAGTTTTAGCTCTGAAGCCACTTTGATGCAATACGGTGGTGGGAGAATAGTGGAGAGGAAGAGGGAGAGGGGGAGAAGAACTTAATTAACCTGTTAACAAACTCAGTGTTCTCTCACAATGTACTAAACCTTGTCAAGATCGATGAACTAAACCCGGCCCACATGCAGGTTTTAAAAGATGAATTTCACCATATTATTTTATAGACTAAATGTGAACACATCTTTACTTGATTTTTTTTTTTTTAAAACCTCGCACAACTTTTTTTTATTATTTGTTTATTTGAAAAAAAACTCCATCAACAATGTTTTCAACACAATTTTCTTTTTTAAATCCTCACTCACCTATTCATTGAAGGCTAAATTTGAAAAAAAAATTCTTGAACTATTTCCTTTATACAAAAAACCTCATTGAACTATTTTTACATAAAAAAACTACCTGAAGTATGTTTTCAAAAAAAAAAAACCCCCTAAAATATATTACTATATTTTCAAAAAATCACATCTAACTTTTATGCTTGTATTAAATAATCTCATTCATCTTTGCAAGTTGATTTACAAAACATCATTCATCTTTTTTATTATTGTCAAAATACCTCGTTCAACTATAGCAGAAAGCTCACATTATTGGAGTGAGTTTTTTGCAACCATACTTAAGTGCGGTTTTCTACATAAAAAAAAGTTCAGTAAGATTTTCTGCATAAAGGGGATAGATCAAGGATTTTTCTTTTTGAAATTTAGCCTTCACTGAAAACATAGTTGAAGGTGGTTTAAAAAAAATATATATATATATATGTGTGCATTTTTAAATATCGACAGTACTTGTGAGTGAGTTTTTTTTTCACATTTAGCCTATTTTCTAACGATGGACAAACTATTATAAAAGACAAACTATTAAACTAAATAAAAATTGAATGCTATAAATACTACTTGAAAGGGAACCTTTTACCTTATGAGTAAATTTTATATTATAAACTAATTAAAATAACTTGGTGGGACCCGTTATGGGTGAGCCCCGCGGTTAATTTTTTATCACATTAGACCTATGCGTACAAAATTCAAGTCATTCGAAAATATCTTATTCATGCATCATGTGATCCAATTTGTTATGTTATTAATAAATCGTTCAATTTGCACTCACATGAAACATGATCAAGAGATTTCTCCATCTCACAAAGCTTGTAGAAGTTGTGCGACACACCTCTCTTTCCCAACATCATCCTATGATGACCTTCCCAAACTAATAGAACTCCACTTTTGAGTTGTGTACCTGCAGTATCGTGCTTCAGGAGTTCCTAAAGATATAAGGTTATGTTTCAACAAAGAAATATGCATGACGTTCTCTAGTGTAATACTGTTTTCATCTGGTGCTTCCAACTCAATTGTTCCCTCACCCATTATTCTACCGAACTTAGTAACCACCATTTTCACACAACGATCGATCTCCTATGAATATGTAAGTAGAAAATATCTCCCTCTGGAGCATATATTAGAAGAACTCTCTGAATCAAGAAACCAGCCTGAATTCACATCAATATATAGAACTCAAAACAAGAGCATAATCTAAAGTATAACCTCATTCAGCAGCACTAGAAACACTAGCAATGTTGGTTCTCTCTCGATTTAGCAACTTATAATGCCCAATAATTCTGCATTAGTAGCAACAGATCCTTCCCTTACTTGCACTGTCTCTTCCACTCGAAACACCATCCACCCTGATGCAACTTGTAGAAGTAGACGCCAATCTATGAGTCCCCCTCCCAAGTCCATCCTCCTCTAAGCCCTCAATCATTGTTGATGTGGAAAACTTCTCCTTGGTAGAATCTCTGTCTAGCATGGTGCTTGTCAGATGCTTGTATGGATCTTGAGGTGCGGTCGACCGCGCGCGGTGCTGATGGATAATTTGGGTCGGATCTTGGTGATTCGTGAGAAGCCCAACTTGCTCTTCAAGTCAGATCTAACGGCTCTTATCATATGGTTATCTGTTCAGGAATATCCAAAGGCTATTGTAACAAGATATCAAACTAGGGTTTCTCTAGATCTCTATATATTTTTGTTATTGGCCTCCATTGAGAGCCAAGGAAGAGAGATAGTACTTCATTGAAGGAGAGATTGAGTGATTCTCTAATTGTAAACAACTAGTACTTGCTGGTGAGGCTTGAGAGAGAGTCGTGGTAAAAATTGTAATATTCTTGTATCTTCTCTAGTTGAATAACATCTTGTGTTTCTTCTCCTCCGGATTAAGGCGAAAGCTCCAACCAGAGCAAATTTGTGTGTGCTTTGGTGTGTATGATCTCATATGTACTTGGTGTTTTGTGTTGATTGCATCGAATAACTCAATAAGATCCTAAGTGGGGTTTTCGGTAGAAATCCCTGACACTTAGTCCTCTACAAAAGAGATCCTTGCCCAATAACATAGCACTTCACATCCAAGAACACTCTGAGGGTGACTAAATTAAGTCCCATGGATTATTCATTATTGTGTGGCATATATTTCCACAGCTGGCCCCACGTGAAAACCATAGAGTTAGGTCTATTACATAGACGAGAAAGATTCTTTGCCATTAAACTCTTTTGTAACTGATCAAGCTAACCCCACACCTCCATCGTTAACCGGCCTACTACACAAGCCCTCCCAAGCTACCATATGCATGCCACGAACGTCAATGCCTTTTGACCACAAGAAACCCCTGAACTCCCGTTCCATGTTCGAAATCACCAACTGGTCGAAAAAATGTGTATATGAAGAGAATGAACAACTAATTTCAAAAGTACCAACTTACCGGAGAAGGAGAGGGAACCCAGCCTGCCAACCGCCTACGCACCCTCTCAATCACCTCATTGTAATCAGCCACCAACACACGTATTGAGCTAATCTGTACACCAAGATATTTGAAAGGCAACGAACCCTGAGAGACATGAAGTACTCTAAAATCTCTCCGTCGTTGACTTAGTCGAACACTACCACCAAAGAAGCAATTTGACTTAGAGAAGTTAATACCCTGCCCACTCAATGTACAGTATGACTGCAACACCTCTTTAAGTACACGACACTCAAAGGTATTCGCTCTAGCAAAAACCAAACTATCACCAGCATAAAATAGGTGATTGAGAAAAAGGACCACCATTTCCAATCTCGATACCTGAAAGTTCTTTAGAAACCACCCTCATCTTAATCAAAGGAGATAACATCCCAGAACAAAGAATGAACAGATACGGGGAGAGTGGACACCCCTGCCTCAATCCCATTGTTGACTGAAACCAATCAGATGGAGTAACATTAACCAGAATCAAAAATCTATGTCCTTCCATGCACGTACGCCATTATACACTTCTTATATCTCAAATAAAAGCACTAAGAACTAAAGCTAAGAAATCACACATTCACACCTCATTCTATCCTAGGCATGTTCCATATCGAGTTTTAAAGCCATAAACCCAACACACTTAGCTTTCTTCTTCAAACAATGAAAACTTCTTGAGCAAGAAAGGTATTATCATAAAGCAAACGGCCCGGAACAAACGCACTTTATCGTTTGATTTTTTAGGTCAAGCAATGGCATAATTTAAAAAAACGTCACAATAGTTTGGCGCTGTTTAAAAAAACGTCACAAAACTTTGACTTTTTTGAAAAACCGCACCAAAATTTAACTCTCAACTCACGGAACCGTTAACTGGGTTATACATAATGTTTAAAAAAAACATCACAAAACTATTGTTTTGTTTAAAAAAACAACACAGAACTATTATTCTGTTTAAAAAAACATCACAAAAGTTCCCATTTGTTTTAAAAAAACATCACATAACTATTATCCCAGTTAACGGTTGGATAACTCCGTGAGTTGAGAGTTAAACTTTGTGCGGTTTTTTTAAAAAGTCAAAGTTTTGTGACTTTTTTTAAACAGCGCCAAACTATTGTGACGTTTTTTTAAATTTTGCCGTCAAGCAATAGGTCGACAATCTTTCGTAGTTGTAGGACAAGCAACTTTGGGATGAGGGTAACAAGGGAAGCTTTCCAACGAAGGGGGAAGAGAACCTATCAACTAAATTTCCACCACCACATCTTGGCCGACCCACCTTACAATATCTCTTATAACATGACATTCAACCCATCTAGACCCGGAGATTTATTAGCAGACATACTCTTAACAACGCCAAATATCTCAACTTCGGAAAAGGGAAGAATAAGAAAAGAATTATTCTCAAGAGTCACTTGGCTATCAATGCAATTAATAGGCAAATTTGCTCAATACTGAAGGGCGCGAGCTCATTTTCCATTAAATTATGAGTGAAAGCATTGTGAGACTTCTAGCTGGCCTGAGTAAACCCTACCATTCAGATGTTGTACATTCTCAATCAAATTACGTGCCCTGTGAACAGTAGCTACATGGTGAAAGCAAACTGTGTTATGATCCCCATCTTTTATCCAATCCAGCCGATACTTCTGATGCCAATATTTCTCTTGAAGCTTAAGATAATCCTGTAATTCACAAACTAAAGCTTGGAGAGAGGATTTCTCTACGCCGGATAAGGATGAAATACAATCGCGCTTTTGAAGATCATCAATAGCCATAACCAAGCAGCCATGCCTACTAAATATATCACCAACAACATTCTGATTGCATAGAGCCAACTCCTTTGTTTGGTTAGAACAGATGAGGACACAATTTAAGGCACTCCCCTCTTGATTACCAGACCAAGCATGTTGGATTACTCTTTCCGCATCCAGAAGCAAGGTCCAGAAATTCTCAAATCTAAAAGGCTTTACTCCACAACCATCAATCACCTCCGAATTTACTAACAAGGGGCAGTGATCGGAGCCAACCCTTACAAGATGCTTCATTGATGCAAAAGGGAACAACTCAAGCCAGCCGACAGAGACTATACTGTTGTTGTATGCCGTAGAGGCCAGTTGTGTATTGACATTACTAGTTTACATTATATCATGATATTTATTTCATATATGAGGCTTTTCATTTATTGCGTTGTTTAATGTGATTAAATGAACATAAGAAAGTCGTTAGAATAGTAAGTTCAATACTGTGGGATATCATGTGCATGACTTGATATCCTATTAGTAGTAATCAGAACACTACTCTTAAATGTCCCTAGTCAAATATTATTGTGAATTAGGACAACAATAATACATAGAGACTAGTATGTGCGTAGACTGATGACCATATCTCACGGGTCATGGATATGAGATATCAAGTCTTCACATGGGTACATATTAGAGTAATAGTGTACTGAACTGATCCACAATGAGAACGCTACATGGATCGTTACGTGAGTGTCATAAGCGGTTCTCACAATGACCATGGTGTATATAGTCCTTTGACTTTAAGTCACCACGGTTCCCTATATGAGAAGTTATATGTTTTAATGTCGTCAAACGTTGTCTATATTAAGGTGATTATAAAGTCGACTATTGGATATACTACAAATTATGTGGAGGGATGTGAGTGACTTAAATAGGATTTGTCTCTCTTACATAACAGAAGCGATATCTATGGGTTCCTTGATTGAGTGAGACTACAAAATGCATGTTCGTACTCAAATGAGTCAATATAATATATTGAGTTCATTTGTTTTAGTAAGTCTACTCAGACATCAAGAAACCAAAGATTGAACAATATAAGGGTGACACACTTTATGCCTTATGGTCAATTAAGATATCTGAACAAAGGGACTAGACTGCATGGTAACATTGATCACGGATAGGTTATGTCAAATCACTGAAATTTCCGTTATTTGAGTAGCAGTGATGTATTGCTAGATACCACTCACTGTTTGTGATTTTAGTATTACTATCAACATAATGGGAAGCTACAGGGTCACACACTTAAAATAAATCAAAATTGGGATTTAAATTCATAAGATGAATTTAATTGGGATCCAAGTAAGACTTGGACTCCTGACATTGGTTGGACATTTAATTAGATTAAATGGGCTGACTAAAGTTCAAAGACCCACACACGAATCTGAACCAAGTTAGATTGTGAGTCCAACGGCCTCATTACTCTCTTAGGATTGATTTTCTGCACATATATATATGATATGTATCTGTAGAAAAGTGATGCATGAGAAAACCCTAGCCATCACAGAAATTGGGTGATAGAGAGATCGTGAGGAACATTCCCTTCCCGCAACTAGTACCGCGGCGTGAGGAAAAGCTTGATTTGATCCATTCGTGTGGATACCGTAGAAGCACCGCAATATTGTAGTGTTGTGATCGACATACTGTGGAGACAGCAGATCCATCTTCAAGGTATAACTCCTAAACACGATTTATGGTTTCCGCATGGATCCATGGCTAGATTTCAATATTTTTTTGTAATTTTTCCGCTGTGTATTTAATATGAGATTACCCTCGAAACCTAACATATACATCTATCAAGACGCTCCTAAATACGAGCAAGACCACTTCTATTATTACACCAAGTGAAAGGATTGTTAGACCCTCTAAGGTTACAAAGCTGACAATCAAGAACAACATCACGAAACTATTTCTCCCAGTATCAACAAAGATGTTCCCACCAAGCTTGTCAGAAGGATCCATAAGACGTTTAGAACCACCCACACACATAACTGGTAAGCCAATAGCTACATGTCTAATAACTTTTGTGGGTTATAGTCCACTATTATTGACCGGTTTTGAGAAATTCAGAAAATTAACCACTATTTTGATCAGATTTTGTGGGCTATGTTTTACAATCTTTTTCTCCAATTTTGGAAAATTTGATCATAGTTCTCCGTTTTGGAGCAATTTCAAGATATTTTAAATTTCACTTTTTTGCATACTTTTTGTCCACTGTATTCAACTGATTTTAAGAAATTCTGAATTTTACTGTTTGGCCAGATTTGGTGGACTAGGACACCTATTTTATACATATTTTGAAAAAAAAATTATTTTCACTAATTTTGCACAATTTTATGGGCTACAGTCCAGTGTTTTCGGCCAGTTTTAGGAAAAATATAAGTTTCACTAGTTTTGCTAATATATGTGGGCTAGTCAATTTTAAGAAATCATGATTTTTTCTATTTTGCTCAAATTTTGTGTACAGTTCACTGTTTTCAGTGAATTTTCCAAATTATGAATTTCACAGATTTGTCCATATTTTGTGGTAATAGTCAACCGTTTTTCTGCCGATTTCAAAAATTTTGAATGTCATTATTTTGACCAGATTTTACAGGCTATAGTTGTTATCACCTTATATCATGATATTTTAAATTTCACTATTTATGCCTGATTACATGTGCTCTCAACTCACCATTTTTTATCGATTTTAAGAAATTTTGAATTTCACTGTTTTGGCCAAATGTTCTAGGTTGTTGTCCACTGCTCTTGGTGGATTTTGAGAACATCTTAACTTCATTGTTTTGGAATTTTTGGATCTAAATTACCATTTTTGGCTAATTTTTAAAATGAATTACACTATTTTGGCAATATTTTGTGCTTTATCCCAACATTTTGGCCGATTTTGGAAAATCTAACATCACTGGTTTAACCAAATTTATGGGAGTTGGACAAAGTTTGAGAAATTATTAATATTATGTTTTGGTTAGATTTTGTGTTATTGTCGACATTTCGGCAGATTTAAAGAAATTTTGAATTTCACTATTTTTGCCAGACTTAGCAAGTATAGTATACCGTTTTAGCCAAATTTGAGGAATTTTATATTTTACTGTTTTGGCTAAGGTTTTGTGGGCTATATAATCCACCATTTTGGAATATATTGAGAAATTCTGAACTTTTCTATTTTGGCCAAGTTTTGTGAGCTATAGTCCGCCATTTTCAGTCCTTTTTGAATTTTTTGAATTCCACTGGTTTGGCCAAATTCGGAGCCTGCATCATTTTCAGCCGATTTGGAAAAATTTTACTAGTTTGGTCACATTTTGTGAGTTGTAGTTGTAGTTGTTGTTGTTCTAGTCCAAGTTTTTAACCGATTTTAAATATACTAAAAAGTTGTGAATTTCACATTTTTGACAAGATTTTGTGAGTTGTGTAGTCCACAGTTTTGTCCAATTTTGAGAAATTTTGAATGTTATTGTTTTGGCTAAAATTTGTAGGATATAGACATAGGCCACTGTTTTCTCTATATTTCAAGAAAGTTTTATATTTCAATATTTTGGCCCTAGGCTAATGATCCATCATTTTCTACTGGTTTAGAGAAATTAAAATTTTCACTGTATTTGCCGGAATGTTTAGACTATAATTCACCATTTCCAGCCGACTTTGGGAAATGATGAATTTCTCTATTTTAGTCAACTTTGGTGAGTTGTAGTCCATCATTTTGGCCAATTTTAAGAAGTTCTAAATTTCAATTTTTTTGCCAAAATTTGTGGTGTCCACGTCTTCAATCGATTTTGAGAAATTCATTATTTTTGCGAAATTATGTTTGCCATTTTCTACCAGTTTTGAAAATTTTGAATTCAATTATTTGGCCTGAAATTTCTTTGGCTGAAGTCTAAGCCCATTTTTGAGTAATACTAAGATTGGTCATTTTCTGCAAAGTTTGAAAAAATTCTAAATTTTACTATTTTTGGCCATATTTTTGCAGATTATCGCCCAACGTTTTCACCGTAGTCTGAAAATTTTTAAGTTTGACTATTTTTGCCCATTTTATCGAGGCCATTTCCCAATGTTCTTGACCAATTATGAGAAAATAAAGTTTACTAGTTTCATCATTTTTTGCCATTTTCATAAAAGTTATGTATTTCATTATTTTGACCTTGATAATCCACTACCAGTTTCCAGAATTGTTCAATTGTACTATCTAAAAACTTATTTGGATGATAGTCCATCATATTTTGTTGAGTTGATTTTAGAAATTCTGAATTTTACTATTTTAATCGAGTACTGTGAACTATAGTCTAGGGGGCGGTACTTTAGCTAGTTTCACTAATTTCGACCAATTTCGGGAATTAAGAATTTCAACCTTTCAGGGGAAAAATGTTGGTTTTATATATTGTTCATTTTTATATTTATTTTCTTATTGGGTGTGAGTGTGTGTGTGTTTGGGGGGGGGGATCCGTGTAGTTCAATTTTGTGAAATCCAATTTTGACATAAATTCTTTTGTGAACTATTGTGCTTGTGCACTGTTTCGAGGACTTCTAATAGCCAAGTTATTTGAAAGATATTTGAAAGATAAGCCATTCAAAGTATACTGTTTTTTAACCAATTCAAAGTAACTTAATGAATTTCTTTTTTAGCTAAATATTGTGTGCTACAACGTATCATCAATGATAAGACAGGGTTTGTTAGTTCTCCCATACACATCCGTCCCTGCAAGATCAATCAAAAATCAGAACCGTGTAAAAGTAACGTATCTTTAGGAGATCCAAAGGCTTCGCTGCCATTTCTTAGAAATCATATGCCCAAGTGGACATGTGATCAAAATTAACATCAACCATCTCCCTTGTTCACAGCTTTCCTTCGTAATCATATTCAGTATACAGGTTGAAAATTTTCTGGGAATGAAAGGATTCCTCATTATATGAGAATGGTAACGAAGATTCCCGAGAATATTGCATTCTCACATTTGGTATAGTATATTACATTCTGGAGAACCTTTTACTATTGTAATTTTTTTATTCTAGTTTTTGGAGTTTTTTTTTGTTTGTTATAGAAATCACATGAGAATGCTTAAATCCCGTAAATTTAAAAAGGAATATATTTTTTATTCTAATTTTTTGGATTATTTTATTGTTTGTTATGAAAATTCCATAAGAATCTTATCACATACCAAACAAGATAATCTAAGAGGAAATATAAAATTCCCTTGCACATTTTTATGTACCTAAGGCCCCTTAAGAGTTTTATTTATTTTCTCAATACAAAATAATTATCAATATCAATACAGAATGTACGCATAACCAATAGAGAAATCAAGAAGGGGCAGTAATACACACTGTAAGATAAATTAAATGAGACCAGATTTAACCCTTACCCCTTTTTCTACCAGACGAATCATTGCCTAAACAGAAGGAATCCTATTCTCATCAAGCTCACAATATAAACAAAGTTTAAGAGACAAACTGTATCAATTGCCAATTACAGTAATGCACCATCACACTATATAACAAACCCTGCTCATGATCCCATTGTTAACAACAACATTGTATCTTAAGCTCTTGTTCATTTTCAGGATAGCTTTATACCATAAGAAACATAAATGTCTCGACTAGGGATATTAAACTTTCAAAGCTTTCCGGATACTTAATAACAGTTATTCACAGATAAGACTTACATTCACTCCGGAACATTGACTAGCTCATACTCGACTAGGGATAGATTGTTGTCCTCTTTAACCGTAAAATCAGCAGGTTCAGTAACCTCAACTCGGCCCCACTTGTCAACGGCTAGCCTCATCGATCCCTTAAACATATCAATCTTTGCATTGCGGAGGATAACGGTGGTCCCAGGTTTCATCAAGTCCACTGTCAAAAAGCAAAGTTCGTCATAATTTTACACTGATATAATAAAAAGTAATATAGCTAGTGCCATTCTGTATATGTACAAAGTAGACATTTGGACTATTTATGGACAATGAAAGAACACAATACAAGAAACACAAGCTTATCAGAATTTGTTGAAGCTGGACACTAATATGTTACCAAATTATTGGCATATGTACTGCCCGTGCGGCCGATCAGCATTGACCCCATCTATACACTGCAGTAACAGATTTGCGGGCACATAGATTACATGTGTTTCTCTCCCTAAATCTTGTTACCAAATTCCATGCACACATTGAGAATAATTGGAATTATTATGCCTTGCAAATTAGAAGACGTTTTAATCTAGTTCACTAAAACTGAATGGAACCGAACTACTGAAAGAGGTATTTAAATTCAAAAGTATAAATTCATCTATGGTTATGGTCAATCACACACCATCAGCTACACACTCCTGGAGATAAGATTGCAGTGATAAGCAATATGTGCTTCTGTGTCAGTACACTAAGACCATTGTAAATATATAAACATCCCAAGGGTCAACCTTTGTCAAGGAGTCTCGGAAAATATCAAAATTTAAAAACATGCTCCCGGCACTAATTTCTTAATTACCATATATATGTAGGATGAAAATTCAACTTTCATATCATTTCTGCAGGTAAAATTATCAGTTGGTGGATGCGTGTTTGAATGATACATTTCACTAATATTTCTTAATTACCATATACATGTAGGATGAAAATTCAACTTTCATATCATTTCTGCAGGTAAAATTATCAGTGGGTGGATGCATGTGTTTGAATGTACATTTCACTAATATTTCTTAATTACCATATACATGTAGGATGAAAATTCAACTTTCATATCATTAATGCAGGTAAAATTATCAGTTGGTGGATGCATGTGTTTGAATGATACATTTCACTAGGTTCAGCACTGCAGCCATAGTAGAGCTTTTCATATTATAAGGACCATAACATGATCTTTTGCTAGAATCTTGCTCAAAATTTACCAGGTGTAAGCACTATCAGCACATTTCACTAGGTTCAGCACTGCAGCCATAGTAGAGCTTTTCATATTATAAGGACCATAACATGATCTTTTGCTAGAATCATGCTCAAAATTTACCAGGTGTAAGCACTATCAGCAGATTCTTAAGCTGTAACAGTTTCAGGCATTTTCAAGTTAAGCAGATTGTTAGGGAGAAGATTTAATTTCTACATTGAAACAAAAGTAAGATGAAAACTGAACCTTAAATCAGAGTCCCTCTACAGGGCATTATTTCAGCATGTATCTTGCAGTATATAATACCAGTGGATATTGAAAGCAGAAAAACATGAATAATATGTAATAACTGTAACTGACATCAAGATTTTTAACTGCAAGATTTTGTAGAAATAAACTTCTAATGGAAGGGAAAACAAAAAGACTACACATAGAGTATACGTCGCACATACGACACAACTACATGCCACATAAATGAACAGATAGATTTAAGCAATATCAAAAAAAGAGTTGCTTCAAGATAAATGTGAAAAAAATGTATGTCATGCCAAATCTTTTAAAGGTCAAGGATTATTTTTTATTTTTTATTTTTTTTTTTTGGGGGGGGGGGGGGGGGGGGGGGGGGGGCTGGTTTGGTTGAGGCAGTTGTGTTCATGTCGGGCGAGAAGAACGAAGGTTAACAGGCAACCGGATGAGAGAGGAATGAAACAAAATAAGCAATAGAATTTAAGCAAAAATAATAGAATTGACGGCCAATTGACACACTATCATTCAAATTATTTCACAATGCAATCCACTTCCATAATTAAGTAGTGCAATTCAAGATAAAATACAAGGCTCCCACTGCTCAGTAATAGCATGACCTCATGAAATCTTACCCAGATCGATATGTTTATATAAAAAGCTTAACCAAACTTGTCCAATAAAAGGCTCTAATCGCTCAGTGTAAATAGCAAGAAAAATTATAGAGACTACACGCATACAGATGGACTGATGGACGTGATGCTATAGAAAGTTTTACCCAACTTACTCAAAGCACAAATTCCCATCTCACTATACAGTAATATTGAGCTATTTGTTTACAGAAACTTCATATATAAGCATTAAATAACCATTAGAATCATAGGAATATTTGAAGTTTGAACAAAGTTAGCCAGCATGAGTTTAGACATAAAAGGTCAGTTATGCACATTAACTGTGATATATACTAATTATGTACCGATTACTTTCATGATAAATATTAGTGGCACTTTTTACAGATTCCATAATATTCCCACTTATTTCAAGATTACCAACAACTTCTCTCTTACTCGAGTTTGGTGGATGAAATCTCATTCAAATTATGAGAAAACAAAAGATAAAGGTATTGTTGCCAAGTACAGTTCCGTCGAACTTCAATAAGATTGTATTCTACACAAGGTTTTAAGTGTCGGATATCGGTATCGTGTCGGCCTAAGAATTTTTTTGGATATCGTGAAGATATATCAGGATATCTAATATAAATCGGGTTGCTATGTAAGTTAGAAGAATATATCCTACATATGACCCAGCATATACATGCAATGCATTCTCACATTTATCACATAAATAACACAAATGATACGAAATTAAGTGAATTAATGAACATGCACATTAATATCGGATATATAATAAATTATACGATGTCAAACATACATATACATGAACTAAAATATATCATAATGAAATTGAAAAATCAACAAACCCAAACGAAATATACAGATTATAGAAATGGAAAACATCACAAAATTTGGCATATCTAATTCAAAACAAAAGAAAAGAACGATAAGTTATAAGAATCCAAGCAAAGTGATGGAGTTTTGAAATGTTACTCTAACACACCGCAAAATAGTAAATGACAATTTTGCACGTATGATACACGTGCATTTGTATGTTACTCTTGTATGAAAAAAATTATTATTTATGAAGTGAAAAAAAAAATTGAATTAATATATTAGAATTTCAATATCTTAATAGTTGTGTGACACTTTCATGCGTCACATTCGTGTTGTGCAATCGCACGTTTTGGGCATGATAGGAACCGAATCCAGAGAAGGTGATGGGGAGTGAAGTCACACGTGCATGTGGCACTAGAGTGATGGGGAGTGAAGTCACACGTGCATGTGGCACTAGAACTTCCCTCCAAGGGGTTTTTTAATTCAAATTTTCATATTTGAAATCGGAAATTTCAGCCCATACTTACCTTTATTAAAACTACCATATCTCATTGATCTTTTTTCCCTAAATTCCTCAAATCTTTTCCCCTTGACTTCAGCCTCAAAACATCACTTAATTTCCTTCCAAAACAGTCTCATATCTGTCCTAAATCAGCCCCAAACAACACTTAATTCCCTTCCAAAACAATGAGTCTTACCTCCTTACTGACCGTCCTGAGTCTCATCCCAGGCTTAGAACATTTTGCAGGTCTATCCCACGTCCTTAAACACCCTAGGACCTATTCTCAGTCGTGGTCGTGGGTATTGTGGATCTCACCTCACTTCCGACCTTGTCGTTGTCACTTCACATTCTAGTGCCTGATTCTTAAGTGTAAGGTGTATAACCAAACTTACCTAGTCCTAATGATTCCGTTCCGAACTTACCTTTATAAACATAGATAATCTGTCATCGCTAGACACTACACAACTCCTACACTGGAGTTACAAAGCTTACCGGAGCCGGACCACACGTAGGCACTAGCATCAAACCGTCAGTGATCTCACCAAGTTACACCAACGGATATTCTACCTAATGCTCATGACCAAAGCCCAAACTCGGCTCAAAAAGAACACATATACAGCCCAGGGCCTAAGCTCAGCCCAACATGGCCCCAAAATCCACGCCCAAATGGCTCCCAAACCGAGTCCAATTTGGATTGGATTGTCTTAGACACAAGAAAAAGGGTTTCAAACAGGGACTTTACACCCCCAAAACAGAGACTAAAACACCCCCCCCCCCCCCCCCCCCCCAAAAAAAAAAAAAAAAACAGTCCAAACATTGTTGTTTTGGCTCTTTTTGAACCCGATTCAAGAGCTATACAAGTTCAAACATACAACTGTTTGACTTACCATTTAAAAAGTTATATTAGGCTTTCAAAAGGGGTACTACAGCTTTAAAAACAGTAACTAAACTTGTTTCAAAAAAACTAGCGGCAATCAACTGTCCCGAAAATGCAGTCAACCGTCGCCGTCCGCCGTTGCTATTTTGTTAGTCTTCTGTCCAACTGATCCAACGCCGCTTCGATCCTCTATTACTTCATAATCTCCTCTTCTTATTAATCTAGAGGTTATCACAGCAACAAAATTAGGGTTTTTAACATGATTGGGTTTATCGAATCTTATCAAGTTCTCTTTTATTAGAAACACTGATTCAAATATCAAAACCCTATCGTCTAAGCATACATATGGATTTCATATACCCATAAGCCGCAAGTATCAACAACCTAGCATGCTACTAGGACAACCAAATCAAATTCATTCCGAAAGGAAGACTAACAAGCACCGATCTAAATCATAAAAACTCATACCATGCGCAAACATAGAACTCGCAAGAAAATCACCCACCTTGATTGCTTGTGGGTGAAAACGGCGATAGACTTCCCATGAACGCTCCCACGAAGTGAATCCGAACCTCTCGCACGATCTTCAACACATGCAAAACATCCCGCACCACATTATTATTTGTATTTTAAGCACAAACAAACAAATAATGATCGAAGATAGATTTCGAGTTGTACCTTCTAATGACAACCGAAAGCCCTACTCATCGCCCTTGCCCATGATTCTTCCTCTCCCTCAACCTCACAACTTCTCAATTCAGCAAAGATAATTTTTAAATCTCAATTCAGGGCTTTTTAAAGCCACAAGAGAGAAGGGAAAAATTTCTGATTTTGGCGGACAGATTTGGGACTGTTTTGGAAGGAAATTAAGTGTTGTTTTGAGGCTGAAGTCAAGGGGAAAAGATTGAGGAATTTAGGGATAAAAGATCAATGAGATATGGTAGTTTTAATAGAGGAAAGTAGGGCTAAAATTTCATATTTCGAATTCAAAATCCCTTGGAGGCAAGTCCTAGTGCCACATGCACATGTGACTCCGCTCCCCATCACCTTCTCAGGATTTGATTCCCATCACGCCCAAAACACGTGATTGCACAACACGAACGTGACAGGTGAAAGTGTCACACAACTATTCAAGACATTGAAATTCTGATATATTAATTCAACTTTATTTTACTTTATAAATAGTAGCTTTTTAATACGAGAGTAACATACAAATGCACGTGCATCATACGTGCAAGGTCAAATTTGTCATTTACTATTTTGCGAGATGTTACATCACTCCCTCCTTCTGCACAACTCACTGCTTGAACACACATCCCTCATGCAAAAAAGTTGAGGGTACTCTCTCCTCGTCTAATCTTCCAACTCCCACGTAGCCTCTTCCACATTATAATTCCTCCAAAGAACTTTAACCACTAGTACAGTCCATGGTTTTAAATCTCGGATTTCGGACTCGTCTCGGCAAGGGGTGTTTCGTCCCGGATCGGAGATATCAGAAGAGATCTCGGGGAAATGTGATCATTTCGGATGTTCATTTCCTATACTCAATAAATATATTTTTTGTTACTAAATAAGATATTATCTGTCCTACATGTCCTTTATCATATAAAATATTGTATAATGTAACTAATGATATGAATCAATTGCGGTAAATCTTCGCATAATTTAACAAGAATATAGAAGAGAATGTAATATAAGTATATAACTAAATTGAATTTGCATTAATTAGAAAAAATGTATTAGTTAATAAACTTACTTGACTTTGCATATATACAAACAATAGCGATACGAAATCCTCACATTATTTAGCTTAAGGTCCTATATTGAAAGACATATGCAAAAAGTAAAACAAAATTTTTAAATATATTCACAATAGCATGTGTCTATTTCGGCTGATATTTCGCCAATTTCGGCAATATTTCGGCCGATATTTCGGTAATTTCGGCTGAAATCCACACATTTCGGTCCAAAACGATATATAGTATAAAATATGTGATTTCGTATCGGCAAGCTAGCCGAAACGAAATTTCGACCGAAATTTCAGCCATATCGGAGGAAATTTAAAACAGTGGTATAGTCTTAGTCATCAACACTTTCTCCTTTCTATCAACAATTTGGACTAGGGTTTCTTCATAAGTCATATCCAGATGAGGATCTTCCGGCGCTTCAGGCAAAGATATGAGCAGAGTCTGGCACGTACTTCTTCAACATTGATACGTGGAAAATGCGGCAAACCTGAGCGAATTCTTCAGGTAATTCCAATTGATAAATCGTCCTTCCTACTCTCTTCAGGATCTGATAAGATCCAATATATCTTGTGAAAGTCCACCTCCTTTCCCGAATCTGATCACACCCTTGGTTGGCGAGACTTTTAAAAATACAAAATTTTCTACTTCGAATTCCAAGTTTCTTATATTATTGCATAACTCTTTTGTCAACTCTGAGCTACTTCCAAGTTCCATCCTATGACGGATCAAGTCAATCTTCTCACTGATTTGCTGGACTATCTCCAGTCCGAACATCTTCCGTTCGCCTACTTCATACCAGCAAACTGGCGTCCTGCACCTCCTAAAGCATAGTGCCTCAAATGGTGGCCTGGTAACTGTTGTAAAAAATTCCACCAACGATAGGTGTTTCTCCCATGAATAGGTGTTTCTCCCATGATCGACCAAAATCTAACACGCACGTCCGGATAATGTCCTCCAAAACTCGATTGACCCTTTTTCCATTAGTTCATCCATCCCTTTGGGGATGAAATGTCGTGCTGAACAAGGTCTCCGTACCTAGTGGCGAAGGGAGGAAGAGAGTAGAGGGGACATTTGGGACCCCAAAAATTTTGTAAAACCCCCTAATATAGACCAAAATTTTTATTTGGCCCCCCAGTTAAAAAAAATTGGGGACCCCCAAGTCTAATCCACCTCTTATTAAAGCTCAAAATAGTGGTATGAGCTTTGGGCTAAAAATTAACAGTGATACTTATTATTTGATCTGTGTAATCATTGGATAAAATTTTGAATAAGAAACTAGTGTGTACACAAGTTACAAGTATATTTATTCATTTGAATCGTATCTCTTAGCCTCTAGTATTATAACAGTATAAATAGTGTAGTATGATTATTGATTAGTATTAATCTTGCCAAATTTAGAGCATAACTGTACAAGTGCAAAAAAATACATGATACTAAAAATATAAATTCGAATATTTACTTTGATTATAATTTTATTTTGATCCAATTACTTTAATTCTTTAAAACAAAAGTAAAGTAAGAGATTTTCGACAACAATAATGTCGATGTCGGGAGAAAAAAAATTGGGACCCCCATTTTGATTTGTCTGGCTCCGCCACTGTCCGTACCTAGGGCCGTATGCAAGTTCTTCCAAAATCTTGAGGTAAACCTCACATCTCAATCTTACACGATAATTACCGGTACCCCATGCAGTCTGACGATATCCCCGATATACATTGTGCCAACTTCTCCATTGACCAAGTAATCTTCACTGCCAAGAAATATGCAGTCTTGGTCAGTCGATCCACTATAACCCATATTGTATCATTCCCTTTTGGACTCCTAGGTAATCTCGTAATAAAGTGCATACTTATATGTTCTCATTTTCACTCTGGTATAGGCAATGGCTGCAATAACCTTCCAGGCATCTGATTCTCCACCTTGACCCTTTGACATGTAAGGCATCTGGCCACGAAATCAGCTGCATCCCTCTTCATTCCTGGCCACCAAAAGCGTTATTTGATGTCTCTGCACATCTTTGTGCTTCCTGGGTGTACCGAAAATAAGGTACCATGTGCTTCCTGTAGAATCTCTTCACTTAGCTCCTTCCTTTCTAGAACACACAATCTGCTTCCTAGCCATAGTACATCGTCCTTCACAAGAAATTCTGGAAACTTGCCTGAATGAATCTGTTCCTTCATCTTTAGAATCTCGAGGTCGGATTTCTAACATTCTATAATCTGATCTCTCAAATGTAGTCTATGTTGCGCCAACATAGCTTTCAACTTCTGGTTTAATACCCCAATTTCATCCTTAGCCAACTCTTCCACTAGTTCTTTCCCGCACGGTTAACAAACTGGATAGGTTCCCTTTTCAGCTCAGGGCATCTGCTACCATGTCTTTCCAAGGTGATACTTGATTTCAAATCCTTCTACTGGTAAATATACTTAAGGTTCTTGTGGTGGGTATACATCTCAAACTTCTCCCCATACACACAGTGTCTCCATAACTTCAATGCAAAGATCACTGCGGCAAGTTTCAAGTCGTAAATTAGATAATTCTTCCAGTGTGGTCACAGTTGTCGAGATCCATAGGCTATCACCTTCCCCTATTGCATAAAGACACATCTGAAACCTCTTAGTGATGCACCACTACATATGACAGTCCTTACCTGCTTGCAGTCGCACAAGAATCGGTGCGGATGCCAATCGTCACCTCAACTCTTGAAAACTATCCTCACACTTGGCAATCTATACGAAGCTCACATTCTTCGTCAATCCAGTCAATGGCACTGCAATCTAGGTGTATCCCTGAATGAGACGCCGGTAGTACCCTGTCATGCATAGAAAGCTTTGGACTTCCTTTACTGTCGACCGCTTTTAATGGCAGTCTACCGTCAACTTGAAATCGAGAAGGTTTCTGTTTTGTGAAGTTTTGATAAATTGTTTTCGAGGGTAGTTAATTGTGTTCTAAATACTCTGAAGGTCAACTAATTGCACAAGTGCACATGGCTTATGTATACACGTTACGATAAGTGCACATGGTTTGAAGTGTGTCGGTTGTGTACATGTGAGATATCAGGTAGGGTATCCAATAGTGTGACTTTGTGAGTTCACCGAGGGTTTGATGCTAGTGCCCTAAGTGGGGTCGGGATCCGGGTCCAATTTGCAAACTCCAGTGTCAGATTAGGGTAGTGTCTAGCGATGACGGATCTACCCATATTTATAAAGGTAAATTTGGAACGGGGCCACTAGGACTCGGTAAGTTTGGTTATACACCCTACACTCAAGAATCAGACACAAGAATGTGAAGTGACAAGGACAAGGTCAGAAGTGAGGTGGGATCCACAATACCCACAACCAAGAATAGGCACTAGGGTGCGTAAGGATGTGGGATAGACCCACAAAATGTTCAATGCTAGGGATAGGAATCAGAACGATCAGTGGGAAGGTGTTGGTATAGGCCCCGGGTTCCGTGGAAGTGGAACATACCCATAAATTCTAGAAGAGGGATAGGCCCACGAGATGTTCTAAGCCAGAGATAAGACTCAGAATGGTTGGTAGGTATGGGGTGGGGATCACGGGGCTTACCCTTTAGTCATACTTGTCACAAGGGTTGGGTTTTGCATTGCGAGGGATCGAAACCTATAATGAGGAGAAAATGATTAGCACATTGCATTCGAATATTATGCTATATGGGCGACATTGCTGTCGAGACAAGCACTACATTGAACATCTTGAAGTATGATTGCATTGTAGTATAATAATCGCTTGTTTTCATCAGTTAGCTGTCTAGGTTCACTCATACTCTTGCATGATTGTTTGTGCTCATTTATATTAATTCTTAATTACTTGTATATTGAAATAATTGATTTGTGGTTTAGGAGCGAGCAAGATTATCGATGCTTTCAACCGCCTTTTACATCAACCTCACAAGATGACGATCCCACATATTTATATTGTGCAGATGGAATTTGCACGATGGAGGCGGAGACCCGGATGAGAAGGCATCACTCAAGATGTGCACCAATGAAGTCCATTGTCGTTTTTATTCGTTGTAAATGAGGGTCTCATGTGATATGTAGCCTTCGTGTTGTAATGGAACATTAATGAATAAAAGTTTTTTTAAATTTCCACTCTTTATTTGTGTTTATGTTATTACGTTGAAGTATTAAATGAGGTTTCCCAGTATACGAGTTCCGGGGCGTTACAGTTATCATCATTTCAAACATAACCAAAAGCAAACTGTTAGAATTTTATAGACTAATTTTAAATTATCTACTCATCTCCATCCTCAGACTCGGATGAGAAACTATCATCAAATCAAATATTTTGTTCAAACTCCTCTGACTCAGATGATGATCCAATATCCTCCTCCTCGTCCCTTGCCACTCTCTCCCCTTCAGATGACGATGTCGAAGCTTTAGAAGTGAAAGTTTTTGGTCACTTGGAAGCTTTTTGCATTAGATATAATGGGCTCAATTGGGTTGCTAATGGATAACAGTTTCGGGTTTGATTTTATTTAAACCCGTAAAACCAAAAAACATTTACAACAGATATCACTGATATATTTTAGAGACATATGGGCCGATATATCTCCTGATATCTGATACATCGCTGATATTTCCCCCAAAAAGATATAAACTAAAATTTTGAATATATCGTGTAGGTTCACTCTCGAATCCGACATATCGGATATACAACAACAACAAAGTCTTTTTCCCAACTAGTTGGGTTGGTTAGATGAATCCTGATTTTTCATTCTGCTTGGTTTAGTGCAATATCTTTTGTAAGACCATAAACTATCATATTTTTTCTTACCATTTTCACCCAAATTTAAGTCTTCTCATACCCCTAACTCTATCGTTAATACTTATTTTATCACTCTTTCTAACGGGAGACGGGGGTACTACTAAGTCTATGTGACATATCCAAACCACCTTCGGTAATTCTCTCTTAATTTATTTTGGATAAGAGCCACATTCACCATGTCTCGTACATACTCGTTTCTAAATTCTAATTCTATCATTCCTGGTTTTACCATACATCCATCTTAGCATCCTCATCTCCGCTACAGTTATTTTTTGGACATGTTTCTTTATTGCCCAACACTCTACTTCATACATCATTGCTGATCTAACAGCCGTCCTATTAAATTTTTCCTTCAACTTCAAAGGTATACATTTATCACACAAAACACCACTAGCACTTCTCCACAGCCACCCTGCTTGGATCCTATATATAACATCTTCACAAATCTCCTCATCTCTGTGTATAATATAGTCTAAATATTGGAAACATTCTCTTTTAGGTATCTCTTGACCATCAAACTTCACAACTTCCTCATTTGTGTTTAGAATATCACCAAAATTACACTCTGTATACTCTACAAAATCCTAAACCATAATATCCTGTTCTGGACCAACCTTTAACAGTTCTTCAACAGCCATGATGGTATTGAACAATTTCATTTAGACCAAAGCTTTTAATATTATTCCAGTATGCTAATTTACACATTCAACTTGTTCAAATTTCAGCCAAGAAACCATTACTCATATCTGGTCAATCATACAGAAAATCTTATAACAGACAACTAATAATTTAGTCAGTCTCCTTGGCTGGTTCCCATGACATAGTCTAACCATATTGATCTATAATATGTTTATCCTAGGGATTCTCCGCATATAATACTAGATCATGCAAACCACTATTACCTGACAGAAAATTTTATATAACATAATTACAGAATGTTGCAGGAAGTAAATAGATAAAAAGTGTGTAAGGCCAAAATACTAGAGCATTTGTAGTCATTCAATGCCAAAATTTGGGCATTTGGCATATAGGAATATGAATTTTGAGTTTCAGCTGCAGTCGTTTAAACCCAAAATTTGTGTTTTTATTTTAAAAAAATCGACGGACGATAGAAGATGTCTCATCCCAAAAAACAAAAATTTGTCGTTTTAGAAATGTGTTGGACGATGAACCATTTCCCGTCAGAGGGTTTTTAAAAAAAAAAAAATTAACCACAGACGGGAAATCATTTCCCATGACAGAATTTTTTTCCTCTTTAACTCCTAATTTAATCCTAATTAAATCTTAAATAAATCTTAAACATAATTAAATTTTAATTAAAACCTAATATATACCCATAATAATTTGTATAGGCCTAGTTTTACCTAAATATTTTTTCAAAATGGATTAAGGACGGGAGATCATATCCTGCCCCCATATTTTTTTTAATTATATTGTTTTTCATCGACGGACGGGAAATGAATTCCCATCTGATCATTTTTTTTATAAAAAAAAATATCAGACGGAAAATCATTTCCCGTCTGATATATTTAAATGTTAAAAAAAATTAGCGACAAAAGATCATCTTTCGTCGGCTATTTTTTTCAAATTCCTATATCTGCTTCCAAATATAACAGACCATTGTTCACCCAAACCCAAATTTTGGGTATATAGCCAACGACTACAACTCACTCTTTTCTATTTTTTGAAAATTTTGGGTATATAGCCAACGACTACAGATGCTCTAACTTTCTTTCTCTTTTAACTTGATGCATATTTATTCCCTTTATACATGTAAGACAGTGTATCTTTACATCTATTTGAGCGCCTTCTTATTTAATGTATCTATTTGGAGCTGGACGGACACATAGCATATAAAGACAATCAATTGACACTAGTTCCATTATCTTCCGGTGGAAGCAAAACCATGCCCTTAGGTATGTACATGAAATATATGAGAGCTTTTTGTGCTTTCTTCTTACCAGAGATTGTAGGGATGGCATCCAGGCCGGGTCAACCCACGACCCGCCACGCTCAATCCGACCCGCCACGACCCGTTTTCGGGTTCGGGTCGAACCCAAAACCTTAACCGGTTTGACCCGGGTTGGGAAAAATGGGTTTCGACCTGTTGAACCTAGCCTGCCAACCCGTTGACCCGCTAGCAACCCGCCCGCCAACCCGTTGACCCGCCCGCCAACCCACGAGTTTGGACCCATTGACTATCGGTTGCTGCTGCTTACAGCCAGTGGCTATTTTTTTGGCATTTTTGTATTTTTGACCTTTTTTTAGGGGGGGTAGGGGGTGGCCTATAAAAACCACTAACTTCAATCAAACTTTTTTCGCACTTTACTCTTTTACTCTCACTACTACTGCTACTAGTCAATTCAATCAAAAAAAATCAACAAAGAATCAAGCAACAAAGAAGTGAACAATATTGATTGTATCGAATTCGCGTCGATTCAAACACTCGACTCCGTCTACTACAAACTCTCATCGAAGCAACTCTCTCGTCTCTTTCTACGACTATGTGACTACGTCTACTACATTTCTCAATCGACTACGTCTACTTCTACTATTATTCTCTCATTTCTATATATGATTATTCACAAAGTACGGTATCATAATTTCACAACCCTCTCAACTCTTTATTTTTGTTGTTGTTCTATTTTTTTTATCATATTTGTTTGTTGATTTTTCACTACTCTCTCTCTCAACTCTCCTATTATTTTTTAGATTTTCTTTTTCAACATATACCTCCTATATTGTTTTTCTATTTTTTCACATACACTACTAAAACGCTAGAAATTATTTTTTTACATACACTACTACCACTACAAACCATTTATCATATCTAGATCAGGAGGTAGCAACCGTCCCAAAGTGGACATGATTCTACTAGTTCTTCTCGTCGGCCTCCAACAATCCCACAATTAGAACCCGAATATAACTTTATACTAAATATAGGTTCTCACGATATCCCCCCCCCCCCCCCAACATAGAACAAGAAATGCATGATATTGAGACAAACACAACAAACTGAAACCACACAACCCACCCGTAGTAGAAAAACTAGAGGGAAAACTAGTGATTAACACAAATTTTATGATCAACCAAAATGCACTAAATCCACATTTTAGAAGAATTCCTAGAAACACACTCAAATCCGATTGTTTTAAACTTTATAACGAAATGAGAGACAATTTAATTGCACTTTTGTATTCTTTAACTTGTAGAGTATCATCCGATTGTTGGAAAGGTTGTAATGATATTCCAATGATGGACGTAGTTATCATTGGATCGATAATGATTGGATGATTCAAAAGATAATCATATCACTTGTCGTTTTGTCGTATCTCCATAGTGATATGGTTAATGCAACATGTATTTTAGAAGTTTGTGATTTATTTCATATTAATGATAAAAAAATTATTATTAGTTTTGATAATGCATCTAACAACAATGCTTCGATTAACACATTAATAACACAATTAGCTCCTCCATATAATGAAATTTTTTTATGTTAGATGTACATGTCATATTTTAAATTTATGTGTGCAAAATGCATTGATAGTAGCAGATCCATATATAATTTCAATTAAAAATTGTATACATTTTATCGCTTTGAGTCGGACTATGCTTCAAGAATTTAAAGTATTGTGCAAACTTAGACACATACATTTTAGAAAATTTCCTAGAGATGAAACTCTACTTTCGATTTACTAAATGTTGTTACTCAATATAAGATATTATTAACGATTTTTGTCTTGCTAAAAACTTGAAATTTTTTGAAATGACTCCCAAATCATGGTATTTTGCCTAATCTTTATTACAATTTTTGGAACCTTTTAAAACCGCAACTATGAAGTTTTCTACATCTTATGATTCTAATTCTAATAGTAATTTTATTTCAAAAATTACTATGATGCAAACTTTTCAAGATATGATTTTGGACTAATACATTAGTCATATTGTTGAACCGCTTATACTAAATTTTTGAAGTATTTTAATTTTCCTCCTATGTTGTATTGTATTACTACTGTTATGAATCCTCGTATCAAATTAGCGGGTACGAGGAGTTTGATTGAAATATTTTTTACTTGGAGATGAATCTGAATATGATTGTAATAAATTTTTAGTTAGACTTGAATCGACATTGAACTTATATGATTATTATGATAGAATTTTTGCATCTAGTAGTACAACTAGTGTAGTTACTTCTTCTTCTACTTCTAAAGCTAAGAGTAAGTGTACATTAGAATATGTCACTGCTAATTTACTTACTCGTATTCAATCAAAAAATCTAGGACAAACTAACTGATGTAAAACTAACCCTAAAATAGAGAATTTCCAAGATTCTTAATTGATTAATTTTACCAACATGTAGTACGGATCAAAGTTAGAAATTTTAAACAATTAATCGGTTTGATGGATTTTCAAGAATGGAATTAAGTTTAACAAGCCCAATTAATAATTCAGTTCTAACAATTAATAATTAAATCTCTAAGTGTTCTTAGCAAGTATAAGATTCAATATTGATTCATACTCTAATCAAGCAAGTGGAACGCTTAATCTCAATATTTGTGGTCGACAGTTAAATTGAATAATATAATAGAGATGATAGAGTAGTATAACACGAATATTTGAGAATTGGAAAAAGTATATCAAGGGTTCGAAGAACTCAGCGTAGATCCCGGGTTGAACAGCAGCGAAGAGCACAGCAATCAAAGAAATAGCAATGGCAGCAGCAACTTCAAGAGCAATGACAGCAAAAGCAAAGGGCTTGTGGGTCTGGGCTGGTAGCGAGCGGGTGCGGCGTCGACTGTGGCGACGCAGGACAGCGTCGGGATGGTGGATCGTCGATCGGAAACAGGAACAAAGGGGAGGTTGGTTGGGGTTTGGCTACTCTGTGGTAGAGGGCTGAGGGGGAGGAGGTCGACGGAAGAGGGAAGCGGTTGTGTTGGCGTGGTCGTGAAGTGGGGAAGGTTAGGGTTACGATCGGAGTTAGGGAGCAGGAGGAAGAAGACGAAGGAGAGAGGATGGGTGAGCGGGAGGCACGGGGTGACGGGGTCGGTGAGGCAGTCGTGGAGCGACGATAGGACAGGACGAGGAGGTGGAGTGCGGGGGTGGGTTGAGTAGGTCGGGATTTGGGGGAAGAAGAAGAGAAAAGGAATAGGAAATTGGGTTTAATTGGATTTGGGGATTAGGATTAGGATTTTAATTTGGGGATTAGGGTTTGAGAATTGAAGTGGATTTGGGGATTTGGGGTAGTTTTAGAGTTTATCACAAACCCTAAAATTTTATTAGGATTTATCACAAACCTTAATAATTGGATCTCAATTGTATCACACAAAAGAGAGAGGAAGAGCAAAACTCAATACAATAATTTTTAATCAAGAATGACATATCTTTCTAATTAATCTCAGGGCCTATATATAGGCTCAAAACAAATCAAGATACAAATCTCAAAATATTCTCAAAATCTAAAAATATAAAAAAGAGCTATAATTACCAAAAACAAATATGGTACTGAAATAAAAATACTAAATTAAATAGAATTGATGTCCTCATCACTAACCTAATGAATTAAATTGGTATAATCAACAAGATAGTGAGAGTTCTAGTACTAAGATTGATGTGCTACAAATCTCTTTTTCTTATTCTTAAACTTATGGTTAAAGATATACTAACTCCCCATGTCTCTACAGTTGCTTCAGAAAGTATTTTTCTACAAGTAGCAGGATTTTAACAGATTACAGGAATTGCTTAAAATCCCAATCATTGGAGATGCTCAAGTGCACAGAAGATTTGATGAAAGTTGAAGACATGACGCAAGGAAAAGCGGCATCTACATCAATAAGTGGAAGCAACTCGCCTGAATTCCAACAACAAGAGTAGAAAATTTAGGGTGATGAGATCCTAGGTTTAGGTTAAGTAGATATACACGACAGTAGTGCAATGCCCTCTCTTCAATCTAACTCTAAATTATCTCGAACTCTCGATTGTCCTTTTAAACATGTAATTCAAGGAATTTGTATATTTTTTTAACAATATTTATATGTAAAAAACTGGTAAAAATTTCATAGAAGTTAAAATGAATAATATATACAATTTTGTTTAATTCTTAATCTCTTATACTTGTTGTACAATTTTTATTTTATTTTTTGGGAGGTTAAAAAGGGGGGGACTCAAACAAAAAACTGGCCCGACCGGATTCCACCCGAATCTGTTCACGGGTCGACCGGGTCAGTTTTTTCGTTTCCCAACCCGGCCCGGCTATTGGCCTAACCCAAACCGAGTCTGTGTGAAACCGGGTCAAACCCGAACGGGTTGGTCCCGGCCCGACTCGATGGACCCGACTGCCATCCCTAAGAAACTATATACCGTAAAATATAAGGAACTTATCAACAACAACAACAAAATCTTTTATATATATGAGAGTATTTTATAGATATAATTGAACCTTTAAAATCAACAAGATAAACATAAAGATCATATCTAGCTCATGGCTACGTAAAAACATCCAAATAGTTATTAAGGTCATTTAAAGTATTCTAACTCTAAGGTCTGTAAGAGGATTAAACAGCAAGGAGTAAATCATCACAACAACACCATTCATTTACATCTAAAGATCCATACCATCCTTATAATATGATTGTCATTAATTTACCTATGAACTTACTCCTTCTGGATTTAAGCAATGATAGAATTGCACAATAGCCAAAAGGTATGCAATTCTGGTCATGATAAAGAGAGACATTTACTTCATTCAAAATATGAAAGAAATTGAAACATCAAACAAAACAATCAAACATCAAACACTTCCATGATCCATATATTTACGCATGTAGATGTCTTTCTTTTTTGTTGCATTAATGTTTAGACCCAGTTTTATACTAGACTAGTGCTCAAACAACATTGATCACAGAACTAGCTTAGTAGCATTTATAAACTTTTGAATCCTTAATTTATTAATAGATTATTTGAATGCCAGATTTATGGAAAATGTTGAAAATTTTATATAAATCTTATAGGTCGAAGAGGTATGGCACTGTGCAAGTTAAAAAACAATTGAAGAAAATCCCAAGTCTTAACATCATCGGAAAGGATATCCAGTGTCGCTGCATTCAAATTCTAAGTGATTCAAACAAATTTCGAAATGCTATGGACCAAATATAAGGGACGAAAAATATGACTTGCAGATTGGATAAACCCATCTATTGACGCTCTACCAGATAACGAGACCTCTAATTGTTCTGTAGCAATTCAGTAAACTGAGCTCTAAACATTAAAAACATACAAAACATTCACAAAATCCGAACTCTTTATACTATTATAACTAGAGAGTTGGGGTTGTTGCTGTGTGGACATTAGGGTCCTTTCAGCTACATGAAACCCAAGGCAAAACCATATAAAAGTTTCCACATTTATTTAATGCATCCCCACAAAACCTTTCTTTACTATTTATTTAAAAGAACTAGAAGTCCCCAACCACATTTATGAAATAATTAAACTAACATTTTAACTTTGATGTGTTTGACCAATCATGATGGTTGCGAGGATCCAAACAAGATTCGCAACCAAAACGGAAGAGTTTCAATAGGTTTCGGAGATTGGCAATGCAAATTGTATTACTTTTTTTTACTATTTAATACTACTTACACACCACTAGACTCAAGAAAGTTGCGCCAAGAAGCACTTATGGGCTCCACATCTTTGAAGTCTACTAGTACAAAAGTAGTTAAAAAAAGACTAGTACATTAGGCATATTCCCGTTTGGAAACCGCATGAAACCCAAGTTCTATGGTTCCAAGAGTTTGTAATGGTTCCAAGAGTTTCTTCAAAAAAAAAGAGTTTGTAATGGTTTTATGTAGCCAACGACACCCTTAGTCATATGGTTCCATCTTCTCAAGTCCACTCGGAAACTGACAACAAATAATATGCATTGGACCAATAAACCACACCGTCACTAAGATTTAAAACACATACAGTGCACGTTCTAGTCATCTAATAAATCATAATCTGATTCTTCAACCTTGAAAATATATCAAATTGTGCTCTCACAACCCCAAACAAACACCACAAACCATAGGGTTTATCCAGATCTACAAAAACTAGGGTTTCCAACAACAAACAATGCGATTACCTTGCTCATTTCTTGCGGTGAAAACGATAGTCCCGGACTCATCACCAATCAAACATTCAGCAATCCTAGTCTGTCTCAGATTCGGCGACGCCCCTGGCCCCTTCTGAAGCACCGTCTTCGCCGTCACAACCTTAGCCGTCAGGGTATGGCCGCTCGTTCCGGGCTTCAGTTGATCCACCTTTACGAACACCGGCTTCCTCTTCACTGCCGCCACCGCCGCCGTTCCGGTACCGCCACTCTTCTCCGCCGCCGTCGACATGGTCGTTCTTTCTAATCGCGAAACCCTAACCCTAAAAGGTTAGATTTTGGAGATGGAAAAAGGAGAATGAGAGGGGAATAAATTTGTCACCTTTACTCTTTTTGGTGGAGTTATTATGCAAGTTTGGAGAGAGAGAGAGAGAGCGCTTTTTGGGTTTGGGGAATAGATGACGAAAGGGTTCGGTTTAAAAGGAAATGGTAATAATGGATATGGGTGTGAAACCGTTTAGTTGTTGACAATACTTTTCACACTAACGTAAAAGGTGACATGTTCCTTTTCCAATTTGAACGAAACTAATTAGAGATGCTCAAAAATTCGAATTTTTTCCCTAAATGACCCTTTTTATGAAAGTATGGACACAAACGACCTGTTTTTTGAATTAATTCCATAAACGACCCACTCGCTTTTTGAAAAAGCGAGTGTGGTATAAACCATCACGCTTTTTCAAAAAGCGAGTCTTGGGGTTCAGAAAATTTGTAAAAGCGAAGACTCGCTTTTTGAAAAAGCGAGTGTGGTATAAAACATAACGCTTTTTCAAAAAGCGAGTCTTAGGGCTCAGAAAATTTGAAACCTAAGACTCGCTTTTTGAAAAAGCGTGATGGATTATACCACACTCGCTTTTTCAAAAAGCGAGTCTTGGCATTCTCCTTTGGATCATCGCCCACTACAGATCGAACTACACCTATTTGCTCCTCCCTCGGTCTCGGCCTCACCTTCTTCTCCTCCTCCTCCTTCTTCTTCATCTTATTCTTATTCTTATTCTTATTGTTGCTATCATTATTTTTATTCCCCATTAGACTATATATATTACGTTATATTGGAGAAGAAAGCATCAATCAGCAAAACCCAAAATCTCAAGACTTTTATGAAATTTTATGAAATCTCAAGACTTTTATCTCAATCAGCAAAACCAAAAACATATGCACGCGCTATATTTATATAGAGAGAATATACTAATATATTCAACAATAACTAGTGTCAATCTAACAATTATAAATGCCAAGTCTATAACAGATTGTTGAGCAAGGAAAACATATACTGACAACATTAAGGTATTACAAACATCTAGGTTGCATACATTAAGAGATGGAGAAAATGTTGCATACAAACATCTAGGTTCACTGAGATATTAGATTGATCTTATTTTTGAAGGCTTGGGTATGTACAATTGAGGCTAACAATGGGGCTAATCTGATGAACTAATCCATAATTATTAATTTATATAGTTAGTGTAGCAAAAACTAAGAGGTGACCCATTTAAGATTGAGGTGACAGGTGTTAATTTGGTATGGATAACGGTTCGTTAACAAAGACTGAATGGAGATTAGAGGAAAAGTGTTCATGAGCGCCAAGCCAAGACTCGCTTTTTGAAAAAGCGAGTTTGGTATAAACCATCACGCTTTTTCAAAAAGCGAGTCTTAGATCTGAACACTAAGACTCGCTTTTTGAAAAAGCGTGATGGTTTATACCAAACTCGCTTTTTCAAAAAGCGAGTCTTCGCTTCTTCAAATTTTCTGAACCCCAAGACTCGCTTTTTGAAAAAGCGTGATGGTTTATACCACACTCGCTTTTTAAAAAAGCGAGTGGGTCGTTTATGGAATTAATTCAAAAAACAGGTCGTTTGTGTCCATACTTTCATAAAAAGGGTCATTTAGGGAAAAAATTCCAAAAATTCCTCACTCTTATGTGTGACTATAGCCATTTTTTTTTTTTTTACCATGCCATTTTTCAAAACTATTTGCAAATAGAGAACAGTTGTCAAAGTATTTGCGCTTGTGGACTCAACAACTAAACTCGTCATTCCCAACAACGAGTTTAGTTGTTTCATGCTTACCGTTGGGACACAGTCGTTCCCAATAACGAGTTTAGTTTAACATTTTCAAAGAAGAATCACCGTTCCCAATGGCAATGACATTTACACTAGACTTACTGTTGGGAATAGCGAGTTTAGTTCAAAATTTTCAATAAAGACTCGTCATTACCAACGACGATGATATTTATATTAAACTCGTTGTTGGGAACAGCGAGGATGTAGGAAATTTCACAGAAAGTGAAACACTCTGTTTGACTTAGTGAATTTTCGAAAAAAAAACTCTATAGGAATTTTTTTAAAACTAAACTCGTCGTTCCCAACAGCAAGTCTAATGTAAATGCCATCGCCGTTGGGGGCGAGTCTTTTAAAAAATAAATAAACTAAACTAAACTAAACTCGTCATTCCAAACAACGATGTCTAGTGTAAATGTCCTCGCCATTGGGAAAAGCGAGTCTTCCCAAAAAAAAATATTAAACTCGACGTTCCCCACAGCGAGTTTAGTGTAAATGTTCTCGCCGTTGGGAACAACGAGTCTTCATTGAAATTTTTGAACTAAACTTGTTGTTGGGAACAACGAGTCTCTACAAAAAATAAATAAATAAATAAATAAGCTACACTCGCCGTGTTCCAATGACGAGCATGAAACAACTAAACTCGCAGTTGGGAACAGCGAGTTTAGTTGTTGAGTCCACGAGCACAAATACTTTGGCAACTGTCATCTTTCTACAAATAGTTTCGAAAAATGACATATAAAAAAAATTTATAAAAAAAAAAAAGACTAGCCGAAAGAGAATCTTCCTAAAATTTGCGTTTCCGTAAATATTTCTAAGAATGTCAACCCGATTTGTATAACATCAGGGTACTAATTTGTTCTAGACTATTGTGCGAGTGCACTAAACAATAGTGATAATTCTTGCATGTGAGAAACAGGCCGGCTGTTCAAGTCATGCTCTCACCAATTCCTTGTGGAATGAATATGTGAATAAGAGTGTATCGCATTGTAATTAAAAAGAAAAATTAAATAAGTCAATTTGCCTTGCGTATTAACAAATAAAGTAAAATAACATAAAATTGTGCAAAATGAAGCAGAGCATTCAGGTTTAAACCAAGTTCCAGATGATTAAAACCCATAGTTTAACAACAACAAAAATAAATAAATAAATAGAAATACAAAAAGAAAAAATCAACCTTCAAATTAAACAACAATAATTTAACACAACACAATCATAAAGTTTTTTGAATTGTGCGTGAAATTATTCAAGTACCAAATGAAGCTGATAATCAATTCCACTGAGGACTGATACAGCGATAGCACCTGCAAAATGGGAGAAATAAGGAGTATATATTATTCTTTCCAAAGTAATTCAACATATATATATATATAGAATCAGGACATAAATTGCATACTGTAATTGTACCTGCAAATTTTATGTATATCACCTATGAGGTACGTCGAACTAAACTTCGTGATGCAGAGGTGTCAAGGATATGCCACGGCTGTTCTGCACCAAAAAAACATTCATTAGGTAGAGGTTTGCCCCATCTTCCTTCAGATACATGTGGTTCAAACACGACAACATCACCATCTGTCATTCCTATGGCGAATTGGTTCTGTACTGAAGGGTGTGCCGCGACTACAGTTGGGTAGAGAGTCGGGCTAGAGTGACCAAAAAAAAAAATTTGCAATATCGACAATTAGTATAACAAGCATTGAGATGTAACAACAGTAGCTCTTCTAATTATGCGAAGAAAGTACCTAATGTCATTAGACAAGAGATATGCCACAGGATTGATTCGGCATCTCATTTTGAAACTTGCAGTAGTGATTATGCATATAGTAGCATCGAGAAGACAAACATATATGAGCTGACTGTCACATGAGAATGTAGCATGGGAAATTGCGGTACCTGCATACGGGGCCCACTAATCGACCAAAAAACATTAAAACAAACACGAATTAAAATGTATGTAAAGGGAATATATGCAAATACTCCTAGAATTATATTACCTGAAGAGCTCAAAGAAAAGAAAACAAAAGTACCTGCTTCTTACAGGCAAGATTGTTATTAGCTTCATAGAGAGCTATTTGGCTCTTGTGTACAACTAGGAAGTGTACTTGATCCTGATGGAACTGAACTCGTGTATCTGAAAAGCGTTCTAGTGTTCTTTCAGGCGGTGACACTAAAAACTTCGCTTTTATTTTTCTCCACAGATCCGTTCTCCAAACACAAATCTACAGATTGAACATTTGGGTAAGAAATTTTATTTCAAAAACGAAGGGAAAAAAAAACATACCAATAATGCTACACCCACATTCTTTTCTACAAAAAATTTGTGATACTATTGGAGGTTATTGTTATAGTAGAGATCGAATAGTATTGTGCTACATAAGGCTGTAAAGGAAAGGATGGTAGAAAATATTGTGGGTGTAGCATTACTCAAAAAACACAGCGAATGAAAACGTATGTAATAATGTAAAGACATTGGTATCATACTTCATGCGTGAACCGATTTAATCCTCACCTGAGCTTCAGCTCCAGCTGAGACCAAGATACCAAGAGGAGTTGAGAATGCGAGACCAGTTATCCTTCTCATATGGGTTCTAAGAACGCAAATGAACTGCAGAATGAAGGATTTAGTGACTTTCTCCATATTCCTCATGAATAAATACTTATTATTATACTATTTAATCTCTTATTTTCTTAATACCCGTTCAGAATGGACATTGCGTATTTCGATTGTGGCATCATCCCTTCCTATAGCAATAATGTTGTTGTCAGGAGGATAGAACGCAAGAAATGTCACTGCCGGTGGTGGAGGCAGGAAAGTTGCCACGGTCTACAGATATCATGATGAAAATGGTTTAACTTCGATCATTAACAAACCCTTTCATTGTGTGTGTGTATATATATATATATACATACACACACACACTGATAATTCAAAATGGAACAGGAACATGGAAAACCCTTAAACATATTGTTTTGAAGAACAACTAATGATCAGTTGAGTTTAAAATACTCTTACCTTAAAGTTTACTGTGCTGTACACAGAGATTTGGGATCCAGAAGTGGACACGAGATAAGCATCCTTTTTTGAAAGGGCAAAGCAGGAAACGGCTTTTTTAGGATTTATGTTAGTTACATCATTCAGCATTGTCGCACGAGTTGAGGGTTGCCACAGATGAGGAGAAACAGTTGTTGTTGCCTAGCAAAAAAAAGCATGCATGCCAACTTATGAACAATTGCTCATCTTCGCAAAATATATATATATACTCAACAGTTATTAATTACCAATCCACTTGAGGTAGTATGAGGCCACTTCCAGAGTAGGTTAAGATTGGCTGCTAAAACAATGATTGCATTGCCAGCATTGGTGTAAGTCAATCCGGATATCTGTAAAGACGGGGAATGAAAATTTTAGGGAAATGTGAACAATGGAAAGGGGAATGGAAGAATAAGGGGGAAATTATTATTCTTTATCTGCAATTAAACAAAAAAGTTTGATAAATAGAGATACAAAAGAAAATAAAAATAAGAAAAGGATATAAAAAAACTGCAGTTTAAGTGTCACTTTTTATGTTGATATTTTTTCAATTATGTACGTACTAGTAGATATTATAACGAGAGAGTTGAGGTTGTCATTTGTAAACAACCTGTAATTTATAGATTACCATTCAATCAACCATCTAATCTCAATCATTTATTTTTAAGTAAGAGTTATATGAACTATTCATTTACTTAACTGCTGTTAGATACATAATATCATCAAAGTTCAAATTTATTTACGACGTAATTATTTATAAAAGTGTCACTCATATAAAATAAAAGTTGATGCTACTAGGAGTAATTTGTAAAAAGTATGTGATACGTAAAGTGAGATTTTGGGGTTGATGCCAGATTATGTCTTAGTATTTACTTTAAAAAAATATTAGGACGTGTATCACCCGTGCAAATTACTAATAAAAATGAACGGTAGATATTAGATGGATGAATGAAAGTCTACAAATGACAACCCCTAACACTCTCATAATAATATTACTAGTAACTCGCATGTGCGATGCACATTCTAATTTATTTTTTATTTATTTATAAAAGTAAATAATAAGATGTAATATGGCCTCGAACCTGAGATCTCCCTTTACTCATACATACTCTTTATAAATTACCCATAGTGGCACAAACTTTTATTTTATCTTAGTGGGTTTTTTGTAAATAATTATGTTGTAAATAGATTTAAACTTCGAGGGTATTATGGTAACTAACAACAGTTAAGTAAATGAATGGTTAATATAACTCCCACTTTAAAATGAATGGTTAAGATTAAATGGTTGAATATCTACAAATGACAACCTCAACTCTCCCATTATAATATTAGAGATATTCAGCAATGCGACTTATGCCACTAGTTACTTCAAAAAATTAAAAATAAAATAGAATTAATAAATTTTGTACAATTCAAAAAAGCAGAAATGATGAGGATTTGGAGAGGTATAACACCGATAGAAAAGAAGTTAAGAAAGCGGTAAGAGATGCAAAAGAAATATCTGATTATGATTTACATACAAAATTAGAATCAAAGGAAGGAGAAAATAGCATCTATAAGCTTGCTGAAAATGATAGAAAAATAAAAGATTTGAATACAATTAGGTGTATTAATAGCGAGGATTCAAGAGTTTTAGTAAAAAAAGAGAAAATTAAGAAAATATGATGAAATTACTCTGAGTAGTTATTAAATAAAAAAGTTGTGTGCAATTTAAATATGGAAGAATTGAGGGAGAGTCGAGAGCATATGTTTACCCGTAGAATTGGGATCTCACATATTCAAAATGCTTTAGGAATGATGAAAATATAAAAAACTTTAGGACTTATGGTATACTCATTGAAGTTTGAAAGTGTCGTGGGGATGTAGGAGTGGGTTGGCTAACAAGATTGTTTAATGAGATTTTGAGGACCAAGAAGATATCCAATGAATGGATGAAGAGTATTTTAGTAACTATGCATAAAAATAAAGGAGATATACAAAGTTGCTCTAACTACCGAGGGATTAAATTTATGATCGAGCCACACGTTGAAATATTTGAAGAGAGTGATCGAACATAGACTAAGACTAGTGTCTGAGAATGTAACCCCTGTTTCCCATTATACGGATTTCCATTTCTCTTCTTTCTCCATGTATTCTTATATTTCAAACTCCATATAAATCATTCCAATGCATTTAAATCCTTTAGAACCTCCTATTGAAAATCCAAATTTATATTCCAACTAGTAACTTGTCTCTTTTCTTTTATTTATTTTCTTAGAAGCCCAACCATTATTATTGAGTTATTATATTAAAGCCCAAACTCAAGCCCACCTCCTATTGGACTCTACCCTAAACCCAAACCCACAAACTCATACACACAACCGTATACAAATTTCTCCACATTTCTCCACCTTGCACGTTTTCCTAACTACAACCCCACTTTCTCTAACTACCCACTACTTTAATTATTATTTTATTAAAACCCCTACCATTACTATCTCTCTCCCTCTCTGTTTTTCCTCCAACAGAAACCAAAACAAACCTCAAACCAAACAGAGACCCCTTCGACTTCACCTTCCTCCTCCGAACCCAACCACCAACCTCACCATTGCCGCCATTGCCGAAGCTTCGCCCTCTCATCCTCCACCTCAGACGTCGCCGTTCGCAGCTTCCCTGCGCCGTCTCCCCATCGACAGCCCCGACCTCGACAACTCCGCAGGCTCCTCCTACGACACCGCACAGTCCCGTCGCCTTCCCCCGTTCGAGCTTCGCTCCTCCACCTCACAATCGCCATCGCACTCGAGCTCCTCACAGCTCACTGCCATCGAGACCTCGCGAACCCCCGCGACCATCAACGCTGCCCAGTCGCTCGCCGCTCGACCTCCCCCTCGTCGAACGCGACCCTCAGGCTCCGTCGTCGCATCAGCCATCGCCAGCCCCGCCGCTCGCCGTCATGTCCCGAAGTCGCCCCTTTCCACTCCTCTGTTTTCGAGCGAAAACAGGGACAACAGCCAACGCCGCCAGGACCCCCGCTCGCACCGCCCTGGTGTTGCATCGTTTCCCGACCAGCTGCCGCACGTCGCCGTCGCGAGCCCCTGGCAGTCGTTGTGTCGTTCCCCTCGCGCCGTTCTCTCTCTTCGATCGAAGGAAGAAGAAGAAGATCGATTGGTCGCTTCTTGCTGTCTGCTGTTTGGCCACACCAGATCCCGCTACCGCTGTTTTGTGTTCGAAACGGATCCGGTGCGAAGGTGATTTCTGATTGGCCACTGTTGCTGTTCTGTGTTTTGCCGCACCAGATCCCATTTTTGTTGTACCGCGTTCTGGCCGATCCGGTGTGGGGGAATACTCCACTGTTGCTATTGTAGCTGTTTGAGTTTCTTGCACGCATTTCGCTCGTATTCTTGGGATTGTTCCCCGGGGTTCTGATCCCGTTATTCTTATTTTATTGAATCGTCTACAAGAAAAAAGGCAAGTCCACTTGAACTCTGTTATTTATTCTAGTTCAAGATTTTTGATCTCTAAGCAAGTAGTTCCATTTCAATTATTCTAATTTGCATTGTGTCATTTCCATTGGGAGTATCGAGGGTTTACATGAGCTAACCCAACGTGCTCTTGACATCATATTATTATCCACTGACTCAAACCCAAGCCTACATACACACTTGACATAAATAAAATGACTAGAGATTGCATATAAGGAAAATGTATTGTGATTGAATACATTGATTGATTGAAATATCGTGACTTGAACAATAACATCGTGAATTGACTCGTACACAGTAATGAACATTCTAATTGCTGTATAACAGTGTAATGCATTTCATGATACAATAGCATGTTAATTACCCATTGATGAATATATATACATGCTAGCTTTTATAATTCCTGCTGCATTGTTTGTCTTGTACTGAGGTTTCGACCCAGTTATATTAGAAGTCAGTTAAAATAATATAAAGAGAATTGTTGTTCTAGATTTGATACTTCATGTTTATTATTATGCAATGTATCATGTTGCTGCATTCATATCGTTCCCTTGACATCCTTATACACACTTACATGGATATGAGATTTAATAAAATACTAAACAAGCCGGGGTTAATAAGGGTTGACTTAGTAGTGGATAGTCTCAGAAAATGTACTCGGTAAGGCCTATTGTGATATCGTATTGACATTGAAGGAGAAGTATTGATAATGAATGATTGATTGTAAATTGTAAATTGATATCGTATTGACATGGAAGTAGAAGTATTGATTGTGAATGATTGATTGAAAAATTGGAAATTGATTGATTGTAAATGGTAAATGATTGTTATTGACACCGAGTACACGCTCTGTAGATCCCACCACGAAGTCTAAAACGAACACTGTTGTGCATGCATCGAACCTGTAGTATGGGATGCAGTAGTACGTGTACTAGATAGGAGAAACAACTTGATAATAGACCTAGTTGACATGTATATACTTGATTAAGACCATTGTTTATTAATACCATTATTGATTTTACAATTTGATCTTGATTCATATTCCTTCATGTACCCTGTTTCCTTACTCTCTGCTTTTCACTACTTGTTGTCCGTACTTACTCTAAGGACAAATTTATTCTTTCTTTTAGATGAACAAGTACAGGTGCACAAGGAGAATTTCTAGGAGGCATTGATAAACAGTACTTCTACGATTGGAGCAGGAGCCTCTTGAGCTATTTGGTAAGTTCTTATATTCCAAATTTGGTTATTGAATTTCATTCTCGTTTATGTGATTATATTTTCTGCGTGGTTGTGATTCATTTTCCTTATATTGTTGAGCTAAGACTAGTACAGCTTATGGATGATATGAGTTGGCGTACTCATATCATTCGCTGGGCCTCAATTACGTGCCTGTATTCCTGTATTCCGGGAAGCGGAGCATGACAGAGAATCTGGCATGGGAGGTCAACAACAAAAGCAATTTATGTACCGAAGGAACTCATGGAAATAGGAAGAAAGAAAGATCTACATATTGTGTTTATAAATCCTTTTTTTTTTTTGATAAAGTCCATAGCAACATAGTATGGTGAGTGTTAAATAACAAAAGGCTAACTATTTGGTAAATTGAGGTGATTAGGTGATTAAGATATGTATGAAAGGCAATGACCACAATTAGAACAACCACACGAGAGAGTAATGAATTCTCTATTACAGTAGGTTTACACCAAGGTTCGGCTTTAAGCCGCTCCATCTTTACTTTGGTTATGGATGAATTGATGCGAGGAATACAAGAAGAGGTGCCTTGGTGTATGTTTTTTGCCGGCCGTCTTAGTGGATGGAACTAGCGCAGAAATCAATACAAAATTATATATGGAGAGAAACTTTGGAAGCTAGTGTTAGGATTGTGTCTTGAATATTCGTTGTTCATATTAGAAGAAGGTAAGATGAAGCACGGAGGTCAAAACGTCGAAGAGAGTAGAAGAAAATAGCAGCAGCAAAGTGCATACTATGTTGCGGTCGACCGCACCCCCGACCGCTCGTAGTACAAGGATTGTCCGAGAGAGGTACGGTCGACTGGTCTTGTTGGATGGTTGATCGCCCACGGCGCTGTGTTCGTTTTTGGGCTTCGATTTGTTAGGTCGTTTCAGCCCAATCTTCAACTCCAAGTTAGATCATACGGCTCCTATTCAATTACTTTTTTTTCCAGATTATATCGGACGACTGAGAATCAAGATTAAACCTATGTTTCTCTTTATTCTTCTACATATATTGCAAACTCCTCCAATATGAGAAGAAGTACTTCATAGATTATTTTCTCCATTGCAAAGAGAGCCTCGAGAGAGAGATAGTTATTGGTGGGTGAGTTTAATTTCTTGTATTGAGTGAATCAATAACTCCTTGTAATCTCCTCTAGTTGAATATCAGATCTCCTTATATTTTCCCTCGGATCAAGCAAAAGCTAACCGGGATAAGTCATCGGTGTGTTTGTGTTAGTTTGGTGGATCTACTTGCTTGCTCTATTTATTCGTCTCATCTACTTCGACTTCCTCATTGCTCTATTAGTTCTGCTGCGACCAGAGGCATTTGTTGACGCCCCAATTCAATAACTGGTATCAGAGCTTCAGGTTGCCGAGTCCCTTGGTTAAGATGACAGACCACAGTATTTTGACGCCCCAATTCAATAAGATAACAGACCACAGTATTTTTAAGATGACAGACCACAGTATTTTGACAGACCTTGGTTTAAGATGGAAAAGATCAATTTCAATCTTTGGAAGACAGACATGTATGATGTTCTTGTTCAAGAACGGTTGTAGTTAGTCGTTAAGAAGAAAGAAAAGCCAACTAATATGAAGGATGACGGTTGGGAAGATATTCGTGAAAGAGCCATAAGTCTAATCCGACTATCCTTGGAGGACGAGGTCAAGTGCAGATTTCTTGAAGAAACTGATGCGGCGAGTTTGTGGAAAAAACCCATAGCTGACTACTCTATTTTGTCGTTATTAGATCGGATGCATTGGAAGAGGAAGTTGTTCCGTTTATCTATGAAGGAAGATACCGATCTCCAAGACCACATTACAGAGTTCAATAATGTATTATCTAAACTTAAGGCGGTCAACACAGATGTGTGTGAGGAAGATAAAGCTTTCAACCTGATATATTCACTACCGAATTCGTACGAGCCTTTGATCACTACCATGCTACACGGTAGATCTGTCAAGGAGAGTATTTTCAGTAGATGGTGTAATCAAAGCATTGAAAGAAAATCAACTTAGGAAGGAGACTCAGAAATCACTGTCTATTCCCAAAAGTTGTCTAGCAGTGGATGGTCCTTCAGGGGGAAGACAAAGTGCTTTGCAAAAGGATTCGATCCGTTACCGATATTACAAGAGGCCAGGGCATATCAAGAAAGACTGTTGGAAATTGAAGAATCAGGATAGCGCAAAGAACGGGAGTTTAACCGCTAATGTGGTTAGTGCCTTTGATTCATGTGATTCGTGTCTTCTTGTATCAAATTCTTTAGAAGTTGATTCTAGTTGGTTTCTTGACTCAGGAAGTTCTTCTCATATTTGCTCCAAGAGGGAGTTGTTTTCTAAACTTATAAGTCTACTACAAGGCGTTGTGTGACAACGGGAACTGGAGAGATTTATGAGTTAGTAGGTGAGAGGACAGTTGAGTTGAAGATGTCAGGTCTAAATATGTTCACTTTAAGGGATGTTTTGCATATTCCTCCTCTAAAACGGAATCTTATTACCTTGGGAACTCTTGATGCACGGGGCTGCAGGTACACAGCTCGAGGTAGAGTTCTGTCTATTTTTCAAGGTCGTCTTAAGGTGATTAGAGGTATGGGAGTGGTTGGGCCAAGCCAAAACAATCTCTACAAGCTTTGGGGAATCCGAAATACTTGCGCAAGTGTTGCTCCTTTTCCCGTTATTTCTGCAAGCTCGGTTAGTTTTCCGCAACTAGATTCATCGAGACGAGACCACGACGTTCGAATATCGTCGAGCAGTGGAGAAAGCCTAAAGGTAGGTGGAGTTCATGCAGAGTTTAGAAACTTCGTGAGTACATCTACGGAGGTGTACCTTTGAAGGGGTATATTGGATTCGGTGAGAGTGGGAAGAGATCAGTTCAATTAGAAGAAGCTATTGTTCTACGTTTTCTTTGTAAGTGGAATTAATTTGAGTTTGGAGATGAATAACACATCATGTGATAGCACTCGTATGAAATCCAAGGTGGAGTTTGTTAGGATTGTGTCTTGAATACTCGTTGTTCAGATTAGAAGAAGGTAAGATGAAGCACAAAGGTCAAAACGTTGAAGAGAGTAGAAGAAAACAACAACAGCAAGGTGTAGGCTATGTTGCGGTCGACTGTCCTATGTTGCGGTCGACCGCACCCCCCGACCGCTCATAGTACAAGGATTGTCCGAGAGAGGTACGGTCGACCGGTCTTGTTGGACGGTCGACCGCCCGCGACGCTGTGTTCATTTTTGGGCTTCGATTTGTTAGGTCGTTTCAACCCAATCTTCAACTCCAAGTTAGATCGGACGGCTCCTATTCAATTACTTCTTTTCTTGGTTATATCGGACGACTGAGAATCAAGATTAGACCTAGATTTCTCTCTATTCTTCTATATATATTGTAAACTCCTCCAATATGAGAGGGAGTACTTCATAGTTTCTTTTCTCCATTGCAAAGAGTGGCTCGAGAGAGAGATAGTTCTTGGTGGGTGAGTTTAATTCCTTATATTGAGTGAATCAATAACTCCTTGTAATCTCCTCTAGTTAAATATCAGATCTCCCTATATTTCCCCCCGTATTAAGCAAAAGCTAACTGGGATAAGTCATCAGCGTGTTTATGTTAGTTTGGTGGATCTACTTGCTTGCTCAATTTATTCGTCTCATATACTTCGACTTCCTCATTGCTCTATTAGTTCCGCTGCGACCAGAAGCATTTGTTGACGCCCCAATCCTAACAGCTAGAGACTTCAGAGTAAGAAGAACTAAAACATAGTATATAGAGTATAAATTTAGTGATATTCGGAACACAAATGAGGAAGTAGTGAATCATGATGGTCAAGAGATACGTAAGAGAGACCGTTTCCGATATTTAGGTTCGATTATACAATAAGATGGGAAATTTTGTGAAGATGTTAAACATAGAATCTAGTTAAGGTAGCTAAAGTGGAGAAGCACTAGTAATGTTTTGCGTGACAAACGTTTATCTTTGAAGTTGAAGGAAAATTTTTCTAGGACGGTTGTTAAACCAGTAATAAGTATGGAGCAGTGTTACGCAACAAAGAAACAACAAGTCTAAAAAATGAGTGTCACGGAGATGATGATACTAACATGGATGTGCGGTAAAACTAGGAATGATAGAATTAGAAACGAGCATATATGAGACATGGTAAAAGTAGTTCATATCCAAGATAGATTAAGAGAAAATTGCTTTAGGTGGTTTGGACATTTCACACATAGACCTAATAGTGTCCCTATTAGAATGAGTGATTTGATCAGTATTGAGAGAAGAGTTAGGGGTAGAGAAATATCTAAACTTACTTGGGTGAAAAATATAAGAAAAAATATAATAGTTTGTGGCTTACATAATATATTGCGCTAAACCGAACAGAATGGAAACCCATGATTTATGTAACCGACCATAACTAGTTGGGAAAAGGGTCTTACCCCCCAATTTTTTTTCCTTTTTGAGTAAAGGCTATTACCTAGTTTAGTCTCAAACCTGCGACCTCCCTTTACCCATCCTAAACTCTTACCATCTAAGCTACAACTCAGTGGTCTCACCCCCAAATTTGTTGCACATTTTTCTCGTTTGTTTGGCCTAGTTAAAAAAGAATGGCGCTCAATTTGTGAAAGTGTGTTAGAATAGAAATATAGTTCCCTTAATCATTCCTATAACCTCGAAGCTAACCTCAAAATTTTAGCCTAATGACATGGTCTTTCTCAAGCTACATCATTAAAACTACTCATAAATAAATATAGAAGCTTGACCCAGGAGCAAAAATTCGAACCTTTGATACCAATTATAATGCCCCCAGTAGAGTTACCTAGATACTTTTAAAATGATAAATTTGCGGAGCTTTGCATAATGATTCGAGCTAATGGAGAGGGTTTAATTATGTTGAAGGTGCACTATATTTTTGGGTATATTTGTAAAGAGGAATTTGTTGTGTTACAGCATCCGCTGTAACAAGTATTTGATGTTAATAACGAATTGGATTTAGTTGCTACTAAGTTTTAAGTGGCAACAAATTATACAATTTCAATTTTTTTAATAGAACATTGATTTTATGATCACTCAATGGGAGTTAAAATCATCAAGTTTCAAAATTTTACCAATGAGTAATTTTTATAATTTACATCACCTCTAACAATACTAGTATTTTTCACGTACAATACACATTTTAATAAGAGTTAGAGGATTTTCACGTACGATATGTGTTAAGAAATAGTTTTGGAATTGAACGTGCGTTGCACATAATTGGAAAAAATATTTTAAAGAAAAAACTATGATTTGTACGTGCAATGAACGTGTTTATAAGTAGAATTTGAGTTGTACGTGCAACATATGAATGTTTGGTGTTAAAAAATATTGAAAATTTGTTTTGCACATGTGTTGCACATTTTAAATAGGTAAAATTTTGTTTGTTTGTTTGTTTGTTTTTGTTGTAATTAATGAGAGAGTTGAAGTTGCACGTGCAACACATGGGTTTGTATGTTGACAAATGACAACCCCAACTCTCCCATTATAATATTAGATTACTAGTAATTTACACGTGCGATGCACGTTTTAATAATTTCAACAAAAAAAAACTCTGACGTAGGGAGGATTCGAACCAGAAACCTTCTTTATATTAGTTATGTACATGCGTTGCACATGTTGGTAGAATGACAAAATGATAAATAAACTAAGGCATTCTCCCATTATAATATTAGATTAGATTAGATTTTATATATATATATATATATAGATGCTCATCCATCTGATTTTCAAGTTGACATATCCAAATTTGGATACCTAATAAGTAGCATGTGATGCACGTCTTAATAAATATAGATTTTTAAAATAGAAATTTAGACGTAGTCTTGATTTGAACATAGGACCTTCTTTATAAAAGTTATGCACGTGCGCTGCACGGGTTAGTAGAATGACAAAATATTTACAAATGACACTAAGGCCTCTCCCATTATAATATTAGAGATTAGAGATATGCAAATGAGTGAGTGTAAAGGTATCGCTTTGCCCAACAAAATAGAATATCAAAAGGAATAAAAATAGAAAATAGAAAATAGAAAATCCTTTCGACACCTTAAAATTAAATGCCATGTCTACGAAAGCAAAACTAAATTCAGAAGTGCAAACTTTTTTAATTTGCATGGCAAATCTCTAGTTTTATATATATAGATAGATAGACACAAGAATTGTAAGTTTAAATATAATTGCAAATTTTATTTTTTAAGTGAAATAACATTCCACTTTTACCTACTCAATCCTCAGTTCTCTGTAGTAAAATTTTGGTTATGTATAGAATTTGTCAATTATAAAAGCTTTATAATAAGAGCAATATTTTCAGAATTTGTTTTGGTAATATTTTAATTTTGACCCTTTATAGAGTATCTGTAGTCCCGTTCCCAATTTTTCCAAAATTTAGAAAATTTAGGGACCGAACCGCTGCAGTCGTTTTCTATATTACCAAAAATTGAAAAAAATTTCTACAGTAGGCTTCCATATTTGAGAGACAATATAGGAATTTTCCAAATATAGAAATCAATAGATCATCTTGCGTCCGATCTATAAAAAAAAATCAGCCGCAACATTATCTTGCATATGAAGAATTTATAAAAAAAAAAAATAATAAAAACAGTTCGGACGCAAGATGATCTTGCAAAAATTTTTTTAAAAAAATGTATCAGACACAAGATCATTTTGCGTCCAACGAATTATAAAATTAAATATAAAAAAATAAACAGAATGGAGCGTCCATGCCCCTTTTCACAAATTTTTTACTTTTTATTTCTATAGAATAAAGCCTATAGGATTATTTATGCATATAAAGTTACTTTTAGATTGGTTTGATTATTTGATCAAGGGATGAGATTGAATGGGCCTATAGAAATTATTATGGGTTCCTATGCGTACAATTTTCAATATTTTCCAAATGTATTGGACTAAAAAAAAATTTAATCAATGGCTGAGATTCAAAAGCAAAATGATCATCCACCGTTGGACCAAATTTTGGATTTCAACGACTACAAACCCAACTCAAAATTCATATTTCTAAAACCCTAATATAGGAATTTTAAATCTTAACGACTACAAGTGCTCTAATAAATTTCTTTGCTCTTTATCTTTGATCGATGGATATTTAATATCAAATTTGAAGTCATCCTATATGGCATCGGAAGGAAAAAAAAAACTCATTGGAGTGTAGGATCCGGTCTCATTTAACTATCTATCCATTCAGTTGATTTTTTTCTTCATATGGACTATCGCGCAACAACCTTAACAATCTCTACATTGACTCGAACATGGGGTTTGGAACAAGAAAGTTTGCAATATGAAAAAGTTTAGAGATTCATAGTTTCCACTTTAAACTATATTTCACATGTCTCTTTCAAGTTAACTTGTCCATGTCTCCTGCTAATTTTTTTTTTTTGACTCGACGCCCATGCCTCTCACCATCTAGCTCGTGGACTCCACAAGACAACGTCCTTTGTCAGTGTTTTGGCTTGACAAAGCCTCCTCCATTTATTGATGTAACACAATACTCAAATGCATGACTAAATTAAAACTCACGCTAGACCATGGGTTTTGATGTCACTTGTTGTGACTAGCACCTATTGACTTCTTGGGTCACTAGTCCAAGTAGATATTGATAAATTAATTAGTTAGAAGCCAATATTGTACTACCCCAGATTTTCTCGATAGGTGTTGTACGAACGGCGAACCCGAGGCGCTACATATATGATCTGTATCGGAGTCCAGAGTCCAATCTTAAACAATTTCCTTCACAGTTTAGGAAAAGAAAATCTACCCACAAAGCAACATACATATCAACTGCACGATTAAAATATTGCCTATTAAATATTTGGGGCTATCAATTGCGGCTGACAAACCGAGAAGGGAGGATTGGAACGAGCTGATTGAGAGAATAGCAATTAGGCTGCCGGAATGGAAGGGTAAGATGCTGTCGTTCGGAGGCAGGCTAGTGCTGCTTAACTCAGTCATTAGCGTCATCCCTTTATATTTCTTATCATTCTTTGAGATTCCGGCCTGGGTGATAAAAAGAATTGACAGGCTGAGAAGACGATTTCTCTGGCATGGGTCGGGTACTGATGAGAAGGGGTACTTGTTAATCAAATGGGGGGTGGTATGTAGACGAAAAGAATTCGGTGGCTTGAGGGTAATGAATCTCCGACAAATGAATCTAGCACTACTCTGTAAATTGTGGTGGAAGCTTAAAGTTAGGGCTAAAGCTAAATGGGCTGTTTTGATAGAGAAAGCATATATCAAGAATGGCTGCATACATAAGAAACCGAAGAATATGGCATCTATGTCCGGATTCTGGCGAGGGGTTTCCAGGACCAGGGACATATTTCTGGCTGGGGCTACATTCGCCATTGGTAAAGGCAAATCTGTCTGCTTCTGAAAAGACAAGTGGTGCGGACCGATTACTTTAAAGAGTAGATTTCCAAATATTTATAAAATGACGACGGACAAAAACGATTGGATAGCTAGAAACTGGAGAAACGGTGTATGGAGGCCAAGAATTAGGGGGAGACTGAACACGGAAGCTAGAAGACAAAAAGAGGACCTAATCCTATTTTTACAAGATTGCAAGCCGACGGAAGAGGACATTGAAGACAAGGTCTCCGGGCCATGAGGGAGGGGAGGTGGATTTTCGGTAAAAGCCACTTACGAATGGTTAAACGATAAGGGGGAGGGATGCCTAATCCGATTTGGAGGGTGAAAGCCCCACTAAAGGTCAAAATCTTCAACTGGCTAGCTAGTAGAAAAGTAATCCTCACTCGTGACAACTTGGCAAAGCAAAAGTGGCAGGGCCCGGGAATATGTATGATGTGTCAAATGGATTGCGAAACAGTTGATCACCTTCTACTTCAGCGTCAGTATGCTAGAAAAATCTGTGAGACCTTTTAGTCTGAATGGGCATCAGGGGCCAGGGTCCGGAGACGATTAACGAGGTCTGGAGAGGGTGGAGGGATTCCAATGTACGTAAAGAACAAATAGTTATAAGGGATTTTGGGGCAGCGGCGATTTGTTGGGGTATTTGGTTAAAAAGGAACAATAGAATCTTCAGGCCAACACACAAGCATATCATACATCAACAGCTTTTATTCAATATTATTGCTAATATTGTATTCTGATCCCAAACGGCAGGTGCTGAAGCAACAAAGAAGGTTAAAGAACTATATGCAGACATCAGTACCTCTACAAATGAGGCGGAGTCAGAGGAGGAAGGTGGGGAACAAGCGGGGGAGTGATTGACAAGTCGGAGTTCATGAGTTCACTTTTTTGGGGATGTTCCGATGATAGGAACTTTTTGTATCAGCTTTAATTATTTCATTTTTTGGGAAGGTGAGCATTGTACGGGATGGGTCGCCTTTTTTGGGTAGGAGAATGAGTATCATAGCCCACTGTTGGGATGCATGAATATCATCTCTCCTTCTTGGTTGTCTGTTTGATTAAAATCACTTTAATGAAGCGCAGGGGGACTAGTGCCCACCGTTTTCAATCAAAAAACATGCATATCTAATAACATCATGAAAATCTAACCAACTTTTCACGGTGTGTTATTTCCATGCAGCATCAGTTCGTTTCATTGAAAAGGTATAAAAGATGCAAAAGTTAATTAAAAGTCGCAAGATTAAATAGGGTAATCCTACAATTAATGGTTTTCATACCTCCCCACAATTGAGAGGGGACTAAAATAGAGAGAAATAAAGGACTGCATCATCCAAGTGAGTTTAAAAAAATATATATCTATATAATAAAACACAAAGAAAGCTATCAAGTGGTTCTCCTTCAATCCCCCCCCAAATCAAAGTCCCATATCTAACCTCAAAAAACATATTTTCCCCCCAAAATTCAAATTTAAATCCCCCACCCAAAACAACTCCTTTATTTATTTAATTATTTCTTTCTTTCTCTCCCTCTTCTATTCAAAAAATACAGAAAATAAAAATTTTAATTTTAAAAAAAAATTAAAACCAAAAAATTTACGATTTTAAAAACTTTAAAAATAATTCAAAAAAATTAAAAAAATCAAAAACTTATAAAAGAATTTAAAATTTATTATTTTTTTTTTCAAACAAAAACTAATTTTTTTAAATTTTTTGAAATTTTAGAAACAAAACTTAAAAATTTTATAAAAAAAATTTAAAAATAAATGTTTAGATTATTGGTATTGTAGATACCTTCACACTTGTACTTACGTTACCATTGTATTTAGACATGCTCATAGTGGTTATGAAATTAGAGTAAGCTCTATAAAACCTATATGATAATGCCTTTGCATAACTATTACAAGCATCTAAAATTGATGCTGAAGTTTAAAAAAAAAATTATGCAGTGTTTCTAACAAACTATATGCATTTCAGGTAAGTTCAAGCTAATGATCAGGAAGACGATAATTGAGCTTAAAGGTAGATATACTACTTCATCATATAATATGTTTACTACTTCAATTTATTTGCTGGACCTCCAAAACTATTTTATATAAGGGTTTTTAACATGTATGTCCCTAACAAATATGTTAATATCACATATACCCCTCACAAATGTGTATTTTCACAATTACCCCTAACAATGTGTATCCAACCTCTTAGTTATCCCTAAAGTTAAAACTACTTTAAAAACATAAAAATTGATGAAATATACAGCTATGTTTAATAGATTTTATGTGAAATAACTAAAATACCCTTCTTCTACTAGTTAAGCTTATTCTTCTTACTTTTTATAAACTGAATCGTCTATAAAACCAATTGAAACACATCAATCTTTCTCAATTTTTCTTCGATTTTCTTAATAAATTGACAAATGTACAGTAGATCTTTATTATTTCATCTTCTTTATCATGTTTTCTAGCCAAATTCGCTACTAATCTTATAAGTTTCAAATACATGTAGTCTGAGGCAACTTTTAGGGGTAAATAAGAAATAAGCTCATATTGTTAGGGGTATATATGAAAATACACATTTTTGAAGGACATATATGATATTAGCATATTTGTTAGGGGCATACACGTTAAAAACCCTTTATATAATCAAACTAGGTGCACCGTTCCGAAGACGTGTCGTAAGCACGTATCTACTGGCAAACCTAGTATATATATAAATTCTCGAGTATAACAACCTAAACCAATAATACAATACTCCAAGCCTCCATGTGACTCGACATGCGAACGTGAGTTTTAAAATCCGGGTATTTCCTGTTCATACGGAGAAGGGACACTACAAGAGTATTATAGCAACGAGTAAATCACCCACTATCATTCGCACTGTCATTTTTTTTATTGTCTTAGAAAGCACATTTCTATTAAAGAGTCTTCCTACCTACTCTCTCTTTCTTCATCTGTTAAAGTGTACCACCTCAGTTAGTAAAGAAAAATATAATAAAATTAATATAGGTGTAGCATTACTATACAGCAATAACGAGGTACCAAGACCTCACTGTGACCGATATGAAAAAGACGTTGGGTAAGAAGTGGTTGGTTGAAGATAGGAGGTTTGGGTGGTTCACCGGGATTTGGAAGAGGCATTTTATATCATATCATATCAGAACTCAGGAGAGTACGTTATTAGAAGTTGACGTGATTAACACTTCGGCCTTTGTTGCCTACTTTAAAGGGTGGACTTTGAGTTTTAAACGAGACGAAGAGGGGTGGGCTGGAGGCGCAATGGGTGAGTTTTCCAGCTACGATGAAATTGTTGGGAGATGGAGGGCCTGCCAAGTGTTGTTTGAAAGTTCAGACTGGTGGAGAAGGTGAATACCGCTATTAAGTCTAGTAAGAGCATCTCCAACCATGTTAGCTAATTTGGCTAACTAAAATAGCCAAAATGGATAACAAATGGATAATTTGGCTAGCGAAAAAAATCTTCACTCCAACTATGTTATCTATTTTGAATAATCATTAATAATTTAAAGTCCAAAATTAAATAAAATAAAAATATAAAACCAAAGCCTATAAAAAAGCCCAAGTACAAAATAAAATTTCCAAGCCCAAAAAGAAATTATTCCCAATCAATCAAGATCTTATTTCGCGATTTTGATTTCGATCGTGATTTTGATTTTCTTTTTGCGTGCAATTTCGATCTGATTTCGATATATATTTTTTATTTTATTTTTTATTTCGATCGCAATTTTGATTTCAATCACGATTTCGATTGCGATTTTTTTTTTGTGGTATTGAGAAGAAGTTTAGCGAGCGGTACATACTCGCCAGTTCTGGCGAGTAAATATTAGAAATCTATTTTGGCAAGTAGTTTGGCTAGTCCCGTTGGAGCATATTTTTGTCTTTATATTAGCTATTTTGGTTAAAATTGAAAGATGGCTAGCATGGTTGGAGATAGTCTAATAAGAAGGAATTCAATAAAATAAAGGTGAATTGTTAGAAAGGATTCTCACCAGTGATGTTGACCGATTTTACAAATAAATGGTATAAGGTGACCTTAACAATTGAGAAGCAACCGTCCGTACCATCTAAACTAAGTCTGGATGATGTTGAATCATATGAATGTGGATGTGGATGCGTATCTTGGTCTTGATGGGTCAAATGCAAAGGAAGGGTATACTAAGGGGAGGAACAACTAAGGTTGGCAAACTCGATCCGCGCTCGACCAAGTCCGTGTTGGGATTGGAGCATCAATGAACGCCCTTTGTCGCAGTGGAACTAAATAGAGCAATAAGGAAGTCGAAATAGATGAGACAAATCAATTGAGTAAGCAAGTAGATCCACCAATCTAATACAAACACAACAATGATTTATCCCGGTTAGCTTTCGCTTAATCCGGGGGGAAATATAGGGAGATCTGATATTCAACTACATGAGATTACAAGGGGTTACTGATTCACTCAGTCCGAGGAATTAAACTCACCCACCAAGAACTATCTCTCTCTCGAGCATCTCTTTGCAACGGAAAAAAGAATCATGAAGTACTCTCTCTCATATTGGAGGAGTTTAAAAGATATCTAGAAGAATAGAGAGAAACCTAGGTCTGATTCTCAGTCGTCCGATTGAATCTGGAAAAGAAGTAATTGAATAGGAGTCGTACGATCTAACTTGGAGTTGAAGATTGGGCTGAAATGACCTGACAAATGGAGGCCCAAAATGAACACAACACCGTAGTCGGTCGACCGTCCTCCTCTCGACCAAACCCTGTACAACTGCATCAAGTGTGCGGTCAACCGCAACTTTGAACAGTCGACCGCAAACCTTCTTTGGCTGTTGCTGTTGCTGATTTCTCTTCTACTTACTTCGACGCTTCGACCTCCATGCTTCATCTTAACTTCTTCTAATCTAAACCACGATTATTCAAGACATAATCCTAACAATCTCCACCTTGGATTGTATATGTAACACCCTGCAAAATTGAAAAAATGACAATTTTGCCATCGTATGTTACGCACGTGTATTTTGTAACGTGTTTTCACTACGTATTTTGATTATCAACTATTTATGCATTTCCCGTATTGATTTTCCCTATTTTGAGTAAACAAAAATATAATATTTCAATCTTTGTATTTTTACGTGCTTTTTATGTATTTCGATGCACGTATCAACTACGTATTTTTTCATCGTTACGTGTGATATTTTTATGAGTATTTATTATTTATTTTTCGTATTCAAATCCATTTTATAAAACGAAAATTCATTTTCGCATTTTGATCTAAATAATTTTGTATGTATAATGCACGTGTTTTCTACGTACGTAGCAATTACGTCGTAAAATTAATAAATATATTTTCTTATATTGTATTTTTATTATCTTTAATATTTTTTCTGTTGATAAAGTCAATTTTCGTATTTCGGTATTTTACGTGCGACGTACGTGTTTCGGTGCGCATATTTGAGCGTATCCGTTTTTCAAAATAAATTTTGAAGTGCGTGTATTTATTTTATTATACATTTTAGATTTTAAAGTAAACTATTTTTACATACAGTATATATATAGATTAGATAGTATCTATATAATAAAACACAAAGAAAGCTATCAAGTGGCTCTCCTTCAATCCCTTCAAAAATCAAAGGTCCAGATCCAACCTCACAAAACATATTTTCCCCCCAAAAGTTTCCCCCCAAAACTCAAATTCAAATCCTCCACTCAAAAAAAATCATATATTTATTTAATTTTTTCTCTCTTTTTCCCTCCCTTTTCTATTTAAAAAATTAAGAAAATAAAAATTCTACAAATTTTTATTAAAAAAAAAACCCAAAAAAAATTAAAACTTTAAAAACTTTAAAAATAATTAAAAAAAATTCATATAATATGTTTTTTACAGGACCCCCAAAAGTTTCTCATATAATATGTTTGCTACTTCAATTAATTTTCTGGAACTCCAAAACTATTTTATATGATCAAACAAGGTGCACCGTTCCGAAGACGTGCCATAGGCACGCGTCAAAGGGCAAACCTAGTATATATATGTATAAGTATATAATGTATATATATGTGTGTGTTGGCTGATATCTTTACTATTTTAATGGGAGAGTTGGGGTTTGTAACAAACAAACCCTAACTTTGTAACTATATAAACACATATGATACACGTACAAACTATATCCAACAAATATACCGCACGTGTAGCTCAATTCAAAACATTCAAATATAAACGATTTTTCTTATTTGATATATCTCTACTACTATAATGGGAGAAGGCCTTAGTGTAAATTGTCCTTAACCCAACCCACATGCAACGCACATGTTGGTAGATTTTTTTTTTTGCCCTTTTCATTCTCCCAATTTTCCCCACGTGCACAGCACGTGTATAGTACTAGTATTTATTTAATTTGATGACTTTAATTTTTTTAGATGTGCATTGCACGTACATTATATGCACGTACATTATACTAGTATATATAATATAGTAAAATTAGGATGTTTGATAAAAGTGTAATGCATGTTGGCATTATTTGTAATTGGGTGGAAATTGAATAGTCAATGTAGGGGAGGCCAACACGTGAACAACAAAGAAGTGCTGTTTGTTTGAAGTGTTGCTTGACTTGGTCCATGATGACATGGCGAACATGTGAGGGGCCCACCCATGAATGCAACCAGTGGTGTCTTTGCTTCCTGGGCCTGTTGACCGGATGGAAGATGGGGGAGATCGGTTTGTAATTTGTAGTGTTGGGAGTTAGGGAATTAGAGAGGGGCAAAATTAAAAAAAACGTCACAATAATTTGGCGCTGTTTAAAAAAACGTCACAAAATTTTGATTTTTAAAAAAACCGTACAAAGTTTAACTCTCAACTCACGGAGTTATCCAACCGTTAACTGTGATAATAGTTATGTGATGTTTTTTTAAAACAAATGAGAACTTTTGTGATATTTTTTTAAACAGAATAATAGTTCTGTATTATTTTTTTAAACAAAACAATAGTTTTATGATGTTTTTTTAAACATTACGTATAACCCAGTTAACGGTTATATAACTCCGTGAGTTGAGAGTTAAACATTGTGCGGTTTTTTTAAAAAGTCAAAGTTTTGTGACGTTTTTTTAAACAGCGCCAAACTATTGTGACGTTTTTTAAAATTTTGCCTTAGAGAGGTGGTGAGATGAAAAGTTGGGATTTTTTTGGAGTTAAGAAAATGAAGGGTTGGAAGAATTAAAAGAGAATTAGTAGGTTGAGAATTTTTGCACTTTAAACCCTAACAAAATCCTATAAATAGCACCCCCATTTCTCTTTCTCTTTTGCACCAAAACAAAATCAAAGTAAGTGAAAGAAAAAGAAAGAGAGTAAGAGAGTTCTTGTGCTTGGAGAAGCTATTGCTAGGAGGAGAAGTCTTGATAGGAGCTAGGAGTTGCTTTTGAACTAGAAGTGGTGTTCCATCTTTCCTTTCATTGTTCAAACTTCATTAAGGTGGGTGATCATATACTTTCTTATTATAGGGATGACATGTTTTATGAGTAGTATAAATTTGATATGATAATTAGAAGATAAATTCATGCTTTTATGTATGCCAAATTGTAGAAATGTTACTATTGATTAAGGAATAAAGCAATTGTCTTGTTGTTTAGAAATGAGAACAAAGTAAGGAGAAATTTTCATTTTCTTGTTAATTTACTAATGTAGAAACTAGTAAGTGTGAAAATATTCGAAGAGATTTCATTATGGTTAAAAAGGAGTTTTGTAAAGAGTGGGTGGTTTCATTATTTTCTAGTGTAGAATGTGCATGCTAAAATAAGTAGTATAAGAAGATATTGATATGAAAATTATAAGATAAAATTCATGCTCAAGTATCATGCTATGAATGAAGATGATTTTTGTTGTGATTATAGATATCATGCTAATTAAAAAGAAAAAATTCTTTATACCATGAATGATGTTATGCTTGCAAATTTTGTACTTGTTGAGTACGTGGAAATTTTATTGATAAATGTCATGCAAACCATGCTTTAGGATCTATTGACTAAGAAAGAAGAAAGTAAATTTTGTTAGTGTTGACATATGTATATTTTGCATTGTCGCATTTGAAAAATAATAATTTTTCATGAAGGAGATTTTTGTGGAATTCTCATGATTGAGATATGTTGGCATACTATAAATTCCCAATTTGTATAAGAGGAATATAAACTACTTTTTTATGAAGACTATTTTCTTAAATTCAAGTGTTGAGAAATGCAAGTCTATGTGTAAATTGAAAAGAAGAATTGTCTAAGAAAAATGAAAATGGGGCTTAAAAGAATTTAAAATTTGGTGTTTACTATTTTTTTTAAAAAAATCTAATATCATGGAAAAGTTTATTTCAAATTATTAGAAAGACTTGATCTTGGATAAACAAGTTGCATGAAAAAGAATCACTTTCTGAATAGTTTAAACAAAAGTACATTAGTACATTTTCTAAACATAAAATACACTTGGACTTACTGGTTAGCAAAACAGAGCACTATTATGAGAGATCTTGGGTGTGAAGCTTGATAGCCACTTTTATTTTTATTTCTTTAAATTAACCCCAAGACCGAGAAGTCAATATGTGTACGTTTCGACACAAGATTTTGATGCCAGGTCCACTTGGACCAAACGGCTAGTAGGTGGGATTTCTTTGGGCGTCACTGTAGCTCACGTGCAGCTCGGGTTCGAAACCCGTGGGCTGCATTTCTTTTGTGCGATCTTTGACAATTCTGAACAAATTTTTTTTATAGATAAAATAGAATTTATTAAAAAGAGTTACAAGATTTTTTGTGTATTTGAGATACAAAAATGAAAATTTAGATAGAAAGATGAATAATGTGAACTTAAAAAAAATAAATCTTTCTTTAAGAAGTGTGAAATAGTATTTTGTGAAGTGATCTTTTAAAGAGATTATATTTGTAGTTATTTAAGAAATATTTTTATAGTGAATTGAAACATTGTGATAACTTAAATTTGTTTAAAAAGAATATGAATAAACAACTAGATCATCAATAGTGGCGAAACTACGATTTGTGACTAAGTTGAAAGATGAAAATATCTAGATTTAAGACATGTTTATTAAAGGGTATGTGTACCCATGACTATTGTACATGAGAAATTGTGATTTAGAGTTAGTAAGACCTCGGGTACCGGCACTATTGAAATAAAAGATTTTGAGATGTGATTTGAGATATGGCTATGGAGCTATCTCGGTAAATATTGATTAAGTCCGGTAAAGAGGTAAAACTAATTCTAGGCTTGGAAATCTATTCATGTCTTGAACCATATAGTTAGGCACATAAGTGAAGATGTAGTAAACTTGGGCAAACGTAAGTGGATTCTTCTATATAGTCGGCGGTGGATCTCTGTGGCCATAGACCCAGTTGGTAGACTGTGGTTGCTCCGTGGGAGATGGACTTTTATTTTCCGTGACTTAGCGTAGTCAGGCGGATATTTACCATACTCCAATGTATATACGTATACCGGGGCTAGGGGGCACTTGCAGAGTGGTTCGCACGATGAGGGATCCATTATAATAGCCAGCGAGGCTGAGATCCATATTCATGGAATGATCTAAACCTTGCTTTATTACTGGGTAGTTTCATGGCGAGGGATCGAACCTTTTATTGAGGAGTACGTAGGTGCTTGCCCTAGGACCTATGTAGTATGGGATGCATAGATTCTGAACAAGTATGCATTAATGTCATCCTAGTATAAAATGTGTGCATTAGGCATTAAGGCACGGCATACACTTACATGTTTAGTGTAGTCACAACTTAACACTTTATTGTTCATTCAATTTTTGTGATTTGTTAAAGTAATGAGATCGTTATATGCACGGCATAGAGAGGATAGCCGAGTATAACATTTTTTCAGTTGTAAGTGACTGACGTGTCCACAGCTTGAGATGCAGGTAATGGACTTTGCCATGAAAATGTTATGATGCAGTTGATGATTACATTGATATAGTTGTACAAGTTGTATTTTATTTCATTGTTGTATTTTTCCGCTGTGTAATAAAGATGTAATGAATTCTGATGTATCATTGAAAAGTTTTAATTTCCTTGTAAAATTGTACGAAGTGAAGTAAAGATCCTGTGAAATCTCGAATTCGGTCTTATTTGGAATTCGGGGCGTTACAGTATACGAGTGCTATCACATGATGTGATTATTCATCTCCAAACTCAAATGAATTCCACTTGCAAAAAAAACTTAGAATAATAGCTTAATCTTCTAGTTGAACTGATCTCTACCCAATCTCATTGATCCAGTGTAACCATTCAAGGGCACACCTCCGTAGATGTACTCACGGAGTTTCCAACCTCCACACGAACTCCGCCTACCCTTAGGCATTCTCCACCTCTCGACGATATTTGAACGTCGTAGTCTCGTCTTGATGATTCTAGTTACGGCAAACTAGCTGAGTTTGCGGGAATAATGGAAAATGAAGTAACAGCACATGTGCAGGTATTTCGGATTCCCCAAAGCTTGTAGAAATTGTTTTGGCTTGACCCAATCATTCTCATACCTCTAATCACCTTACGATGACCCTAAAAACAGATAGAACTCTACCTCGAGCTGTGTACCTGCAGCCTCGTGCATCAAGAGTTCCCATGAAAATTAAATTCCGTTTCAACAAAGGAATATACAAAACATCCCTTAAAGTGAACATATTTAGACCTGACATCTTCAACTCAACTGTCCCTTCACCTGTTATTTTACAAATCTCCCCAGTTCCTGTTGTCACACAATGCCCTGTCGTAAACTTATAAGTAGAAAACAACTTTCTTTTGGAGCAAATATGAGAATAACTCCCTGAGTCAAGAAACCAACTAGAATACACTTCTAAAGAATTTGAAACAAGAAGACACGAATCGCCTGAATCAAAGGCACTAACCACATTAGCGGTTGAATTCCCATTTTTTGTGCTCTCCTGATTCTACAATTTCCGACAGTCTTTCTTGATATGCCTTGACCTCTTGCAATATCTGCAACGGATCGAATCATTTTGCATAGCACTTTGTCTTTCCCCTGAAGGACCTTCCACTACTAGACAACTTATGGGAATAAACGATAATTTACGAGTCTCCATCCTAAGTTGGTTTTCCTTCTATGCTTTGATTACACCATCTACCGAAATATTCTCATTGGCAGATCTACTGTGTAGCATGGTAGTGATCTAAAGCTCGTACGAATCCGACAGTGAATATATCAAGTTGAAAGCTTTAGCATTCTCACACACATCCACGTTAATTGCCTTAAGTTCAGATAATACCTTATTGAACTCTGTAATGTGGTCTTGGAGATCGGTACTTTCTTTATTATCAAACAGAATAACTTCCAATTCCAATGCATCTGATCTAATAACGACGAACCAGAGTAGTCAGCTATGAGTTTTTCCCACAAACTCGCTGTATCAGTTTCTTCAAGAAATCTGCACTTGACCTCATCCTCCAATGATAATCAGATTAGACTTATGGCTCTTTCATGAATATCTTCCCAAACATCATCCTTCATATCAGTTGGTTTTTCTTTCTTCTTAACGGCTAACTGTAAACGTTCTTGAATAAGGACATCATACATGTCAACCTTCCAAAGATTGAAATTGATCTTTCTATCAAACTGCTTGATCTTCAAAAGACCGTGCACTGTCATCTTAACCAAGGGACTCGGCAACCTGAAGCTCTGATGTAACGCCTCGAGCCCGGCTCAACTGCACACATGGCTACACGTGCGTGTGCGCGAAAGAACAGACACAAAACTTTAGCCACGCCCACCATAGGCCCCATCAAAAGGTGGGTATACCCTATAGTTACCTTTCTCATTTGGTATTCCTAATATAACCTTTTTTTTCCCCTCTCTAGCCACGATGTGGGACAATCTCCCTCACGCCCAAACCAGCAACACACCACAACTTCATGCATGCATTTTTTTCTTTTTTCCAATTAATGGCCTAAGCCCCATAGACTCCACTATAGGCTCCATCATCAATCCCTTTAATCCAAGCTCTATAGGATTCTTCTATAGGCCAACCAACTAATCCCATCTCATATATATATATATATATATATATATATATATATATATATATATATACCCGCTTAAGTACAGGGTGTTACACACACCCCCTTAAGAACTCAGCGTCCTCGCTGAGCCCAGGACCTGCAAGCTAAGACAAGACCGCCTTTCTAGTCGATGTGGAGTGGAGTACCCTGCTAGCGTACTGCTCCTGGTCTCTACCAGCGTATTATCCTTTGCCAGGCGTACCTCTAACCCACTCTGACCCATGATCGGTGTCGAAAGTCAACACTGATACCATTTTGTAACGCCCCAAGTCCGACTCAGCTGCACACACGGCTAGACATGTGCGTACGCAAAAGAACGGACACAAAACTTGAGCCACGCCAACTACAGATACCATCAAAAGGTGGGTATACCCTATAGGTACCTTTCTCATTTGGTATTCCTAATATAACCTCTCTCTTTCTCCTCTGTACCCACGATGTGGGACAATCTCCCTCACGCCCACCACCACCACACCACAACTTCATGCATGCATTTTTGTCATCTAGTGCATGTAATAGCCATAGCTCCATAATCAATCCTATAAGCCTCTTTAGTCATTTTAATTAATCCAAGCCCTATAGGATCCTTCTATGGGCCAACACCACACTTTCTCGCTCATTATATTTATTATATATATATTATAAAATACAAAGAAAGCTATCAAATGGTTCACCTTCCCCCCCCCTCCCCCCCACCCAAAGTTTCCCCCCTAAACTCAAATTCAAATCCCCCCCCCCCAAAACAACTTCTTTATTTATTTAATTCTTTGTTTCTCTCTCTCTCTCTCTCTCTCTCTCTCTCTCTCTCTCTCTCTCTATATATATATATATATATATATATATATATACACACACACACACTTATGGAAACATGGACTTTTATACTGCAATTTATAGTTATTTTTCAACATATACTAATGATAACATTGACTTGTATTTACAACTAATTATTGTCATACTATTCAAACTTGAGCTATATAATTGTTGATTTACTGTTTACAAGGCTTTTCATATGTTGTATCATTCTGAAGACGTGCCGTAGGCACGTACCTACGGGAAAATCTAGTATATATATATATATAACTATTATATATTTCTATATAATATTATATATATACCCGCTTTAGTATGAGGTATTACATCTGATACCAGTTGTTGGGATTGGTGTGTCAACGAACGCCCGTTATCGCAGTGAAACTAAATAGAGCAATGAGAAAGTCGAAGTGGATGAGACAAATCAATTGAGCAAGCAAGTAGATCCACCAATCTAACACAAATACAATGATGATTTAACCTGGTTAGCTTTCGCTTAATCAGGGGGAAAATATAGGGAGATCTGATATTCAACTAGAGGAGATTACAAGGAGTTACTGATTCACTCAATCCGAGGAATTAAACTCACTCACCAAGAACTATCTCTCTCTCGAACGTTTCTTTGCAATGGAGAAAAGAATTTATGAAGTACTTCCTCTTATATTGGAGGAGTTTACAATATATATATATAGAAGAATAGAGAGAAACCTAGGTCTAATCTTGATTCTCAGTCGTCCGATAAAATCTGGAAATGAAGTAACTGAATAGGAGCCATACGATCTGACTTGGAGTTGAAGATTTGGCTGAAACGACCTAACAAATCGAGGCCCAAAATGAACACAGCGCCGCAGTCGGTCGACCTTCCAACAAGACTGGTCAACCGTCCTCCTCTCGGCCAAACCCTGTACAACTACATCAAGTGTGCGGTCGGCGGTGCAGTCGAAGGGGTGGTCGGGTGTGCGATCGACCGCAACTTTGGTCAGTCGACCGCAACTCTTCTCTGGCTGTTGCTGTTGCTGATTTCTCTTCTACTCACTTCGACGCTTCGACCTGAGTGCTTCATCTTACCTTCTTCAAATCTGAACTACGAGTATTCAAGATATAATCCTAACAGTCCGACCCATTTTTTAGTAGGGTATGGGCCTGAATTTTTTGAAAATTTTCAGATCCGGGCTCAATCTTTGATACTGAATTTTTTTCAAGCCAGGTTTTGGGTTTGTATAAGTCCGGATCGGGACTCACAATAATTGAAATTTTGAATTGAACAGTTCAACCGACCCGTCTCCCATTCTCAACCCGACATGTCTCCCATTCTCAACCCGGCCCGACTCAACCTTCAGTTCGGTATGTTAAGTTCTCAACCCAATCAACTATACCCCATATCCAAATTCCTCTAAAAAAACGTAAGTCTCCTCTTTCTCCCGAAATTCACAAACGAAACTCTAGTTTTATCTTTCTCTATCTCTTTCACTTGGTGGCCGGCGATGACTCATCTTCTTCAATGTTGCCCCATTCTCACAGGTTTGTTGTGTTGAGGTGAAGCCAAATAGAAGGAAAGTTGGGTTATTTTTTTGAATGGCTTCAGGATGGTGGAGGTGATGATCGGGATGGAGATGGGTTGGCTGTATATGGAGGGGTGATTAGTCGTGGGATGGAGATTAGCTTGAGGATTAGTAGGTGATTAAAAGGTTTTATAATCCCAAACCCTAGATCTATCTAAATGAACTAAGGAGGTTAAACGGCTAGCACAACTTGGAAGGTAAATTTAGTATTTTTTATCTGAATTTTGTTTGAAACCATCTCTAATAATGGCAAGAACTTATTGAATCCATTGTTTGGGCTCATAACAAATTAAAAGTTGCTTCTGCTACTCAGCCTAGAGTCTTGAGCATTGTACAAGGACGTGCTGTAGCAGTAGAGTTTAACCCTAATATTTAGCTTCAATTTATGGTTTGATTTACTGAACTTTGCTTGAGCATTCCCATTTACGATTGAAAAAATGTAAGACAGGAAATCAGATCGAGCTCAGGCTTTTTGGATTTATTCGGACCTGAGCTTAGACCTCAATTTAGCAGCCCAACCCAAAATTATGTCGGGCTTGAACCCTAGAAAACTTTTCGGGCTTGGGTTTGTATAAGCCCGGCTCGTTGCCAGCCTTAGGAACAACGCGTGGTAGGAACTTGAGAGTGCGTTGAAATTGAGTATGAAATCTTTCAGGAAAGACAGGGAGAGGGAAGAGCACGTTGGCGTATTAATATCTCAGAAGGGAAGGGGTAAAACATAGGATTATAAAGGAGATGACTGTGGACGATGAGGCATAATGGGAAACTAAAAAAGTAATAACAGTGGAGGGTAATATTGTAGGGGATCTACAATTGGTATGGTGGATGAAGAGATCCGAAGAATTTATAGAGCAACATACTGAAGCAGGTTTAACGATGGTGAATGACCGAGTTATTGTATCAAAGGATGGAAAGCCTTTTGATACCTACACTCATTATGTTTCCCCTAACTAAGAGTGTCATTTTATTTCCTTATGTTTGTCTAGTTTTCATAAACAACAAAGATTAATTCTGATTTTTGAGATTTAGGACACTGAGTCTCCAAAACTCTATGCTCTTGCAAACAACATTCTAGTGCACTAAAGGATACCCCTTTGTGGTATTGCTATTGTTAAGATAATAGAGAGATATGAAGAAAGATGAATTGATATTATTAGGCTCTAAAGTGCAGTATATAGGATAGAATATATAATCTCAGTCGTAGATCTCTCACAATAGATAAAGCAATGTATTTAATAATATATATATATCTAACATATAAATTTAACACCCCCTCTCAAACTCACGGTGGATCTACTAGTGTGAGTTTGCCCACTAAGTATTGAAATCTATCGGAAGGTGGCTACAGGCGAGAGCGGCTGTAGGCAGGAACGGGACGGCTACAGATTGGAGTAGTAGTAGGAGCAGCAGTGGTTCGGGATGGCCCTGTGCGGACGGGAAGGGCGTCGGGATGGCCCTGGGCGAATGAGATGGATTTGGAATTGGATTCAGCTCTTGGATCTAGGATGGATTTGTGTAGAGGGACTTGTTGAGACGACATATAGTGTTCTCCCCCTATCGACTAATACCGAGGTGATTTTTTTTTAAGGGGGGGGGGCTGGGGTTTTGGATCGGGAAGAATAGGATTAGGGTTTCGGGTTTTGGGTTTGGAGTTTGGGTTAGAAAGGGGATATTAGGGTTTTTTGTATGGAAATCGGGTCGGATCTACTCAGTTTGGAACGGAACAGAGAGGGCGGCATGTGAGGAAGGTGGAAGAAGAGGCCACGTGGTCAGATCTGGGCGGCTTGGGTAGAATCTGCTCGGTTTGGGAAGGAATAGCTATGGCGGTCCGGAGCGACGCTGCGTGGGAGTAGAGGGACGGCAACAGTGGCGGGATTGAATTAGCGGCGTGAGATGGTGGCGGGATACGACGGCGGGATCAGATTGGTGGGGTGAGATGGTGGCGGGAGACGACGGCGAGAGACGCCAGGGGTGTTGGTCAAGGTTGATGGAGGTTGGACATCGGGATGGAGACTTCGGGAGCATTGAGAGGTCGAGAGGAGAGGGAGCCAGCGACGGGACGAGATGGCGGTGGCAGCAATGTGAGGTGAGGGAGGTCGGGATCAACCGGCGATGTGAGCAACCAGCGGGATTAGGGATTTGTATTGGAGTAGGGGAGTTGGGATCTGGAGTTGCTAGTTGTTGTTTGCTGTGATGAGATTGAATTTGAGATTTTGGGATTAGAAATTAGGGTTTTAGATGGCGGCGAGGGGAGGTGGAGTGATTCGGATGATGGCCAGAGCCACTCCACTTCAATGATGAGGAGAAAAATAGTGTAAGCCTTATGAAAGTAGAGACTCTGGTACCATATTAAGATAACAGAGAAATATGAAGGAAAAGATGATAACTAAAAGCTAGTATATATGGGATACAAGATATAATCTCAGCTGCACATATCTCACAATAGATATAGCAATGTATTTAATAATATATATATAACAGCCATGTTGTGAGAAGAATCTCCTTCAAATTTTATCTCTCTCCTAACCTAAGCAGGAATTTCAAAGAATGATAAGTTAATAAAAAAAAAACAATGCAAGAAACAACAGAGTGCAATATTGATTGACATCCTCCTATAGAAAGCAATATGTCCTTTCGACCGTCTAGCTTCTTTGAAAACTTGTTATGCTAATCTTCCTTATGAAGATAATTTGACACAATTTCCCTACCAGACAATTTACGACGACAAGGCATTTATACCAATTTTAATTTGACACAACTTCCTTACCAGACAATTTACGACGACAAGGCATTTGTACCAATTTTGTAGCCTGCATGTAATTTCCTTTCTTGTTCTCCATTGACGAGAATGTCCACCTTGAACGACTCCACTCAATCAGTGGTCCACTTAATTAATCCATCTATTACCAAATTAGGGTTTGGCAGAAACTATACGCCACCCCAATTAAACTTTATCGTATGCATTTTCAAAGTCTAGCTTAAGAAGAAAATCAGCTTACAATCTTGGATTATCTTCTCTCGCATAGCATTTCTGGCAACAATGTCTCTTCCTTGACGAAGCTGCTCATTGGGTTATCACCCACCAGATCACCACCTTCCTAAGCATAATTGGAAAATACTTTCAACATGAGTTTCAGTCTGCAATTCACGTCTTAACTACTAAATTGGAGTCAGAGAGTTGTAGTTATGTATTTTGTTGACAACAATCGATTTACGAAACCACACATTTTAAAATATGAGTTTTTTTTATTTTTAAAATTGACATAATTTCACCGGTTTCATTAATGATACGTTAACGGAACAAATAGTCCAAACAATTACAAACCGAACTGAAATCAAAATACAACAATCTAACCCAACCAAAAAATAGAGATACAAAATCTGCCATAATGGCTACAACTCCTCATATAAAAAATGGTTGAAACCAAATGCCCACCCCCCCCCCCCCCCCCACGGGGGAGAACACCAAAATATGAAGCATCAACGACTACTCGACCTCCTCCAACCAGAGTCTCCTCTTTGCTAACGCAATACCTGTCCATGAGTCTATTAGCACCAGTATTCTATGAAGCATAAATTGAAATCTACAATGAATATTACGAAAGCAAAAATTATTTCTATCAAGCCACAGGATCCAGAGGATAGCCGCCACAATAGTATCCCATGATTCCCTAAGTTCCTTCCTAATGTTTGAATTTCTCCATGAACCCTACAGATCGTCGATCTGATTGGGGGTCAGAACCGTATCAAATCCCAATCCCATGACTTCCCATGTCAGCCTAGCCCTCGGGCACATAAAAAAATGTGGTTAGTGTCCTCCTCCCCTAAGCTACGCCGTTGGTAGGTCACATCTAATAAGAAATTACGCTTCTTCAGGTTACTTGTATTGAGGACCGCATTGTTCAACATCAATCACTGGAAAGCTTTCACTTTAACCGGGGCCACCATCTTCCAAATGATATTCGCCAACGAGCTTTTGACTCCACCGTCATTGAGGAACCTATACATGGAACTAACTGAGAACGAACCACTACTGTGTAGCCTCCACTCTCTATCGTCAGTGAACGCCCTCTCCTGTTGCACACTCTCTCAGAAGCATAATGAGTAGCTATAGATACTCTTCCTCGCTGTGGGTTAGGTTCCCATGGAACTCCACCGATAAACACCCTTGCTTCCACACATCTGCCATTAACACATCTGCCTTTGTGGTGACCCTTGCCAGTCTTGGGAATAAAGAGTGAAGTGTGTTATCTCCACACCATTTGTCTAACCAGAATCTAGTCGCTTTCCCATTACCCAGGGTGCATTTGGTATTGGAATGAAAGATACCGCCTACCTTGGCAATACCTTTCCAGAGGTAAGAAACTTTTCCTTGCTTGCTCCTTCCTCCAAATCTAAATTTTCTTCTTCTTCTGTACAGCATAAACGAATTACCCCACCACGCCCTATGCTGTTTGTGTATTTTCCACCACCATTTTGATAGTAGAGCCATATTCATCTCTCGCAGATTGACAATTTCCAGACCACCAAACTCTTTTCTTTTGCACACCTTGCCCCACCGCATAAGATGTAACCCTTTATTATCCTCCTTAGACCCCTTCCAGAGGAATCTCCTCCTGCATATGTCTATCATGTCTATCACCCAGCTGGGTAATTCATAGATAGACATCAAAGGCTACTGAGAACCGAGTTAATGAGCATGATTCTTCCATCGAAAGATAAGAACTTGCCTTTCCACCCCGTCAGTTTTTTCTCGATCTTTTCAACCACGGGCACCCAGTCTTCTTTGCAAAGTTTACCAGGCCTGATCGGTGTGCCTAGGTAAATGAGCAGGTACACTCCTAACTCGCAATCTAGCAAAGAGGCAATCCCTTCAATAGGGAGCGAGATATTAGAACTTAATGCGCTCACATAACTTTTTTACAGATTAACCTCCAAACCCGACCAGTATAACAACATCTCAGCATCAACCTGATTGCAATAATTTCTTCTGCCTTGGCCTCTCCAAATAATAGAGTGTCATCGGCATATTGGAGGATAGACAGTGCCAAATTGATTCCTTTAACCCTAACCCCTTTGGTGAGACCAACCTGTACGCCTTTCCTATTTAGTTCTGCTAAGCCATCCGCGACAATAGTGAACATCAAAGGTGAAAGAGGGTCTCCTTGCCTCAATCCTCTTTGACATCTAATCCCTTTACCCATCTTCCTATTACGGTTGACAAATGACTTCCCATTTCTTACGCACATCTTCATCCATATCCTCAATTTTGAGCCGAACCCTTTAAGTTGTAATGCCTCATATACACAATCCCATTCTATTTTATCATAGACTTTTTCGAAATCCAGTTTTAGGAGGAAGCCAGCAACTTTATCCTTGTTCCCTCTGAATACCATTTCATGTGCCGACGCTATGCTTTCCAGTATATCTCTGCCTTTGATGAATCTGCTTTGAGCTTCATCCACTAAATCATTCAAGTGAGGGACCAATCTATTAGCAAGTACCTTTGTGATAACTTTGAATGACCCATTTAGTAGACTTATCGGCCAGAGGTCCGTAACCCTATGAATGTTAGCCTTCTTTGGTATGAGAATAATATTAGCATAGTTCGGCCTCTCAATCTGTTCCACGCCAGTGAACAATTCTCGAAAGATATCCAAGAAATCGACTCTGATAATATACCAATATATTGTGTAGAAAAAAAAACGAAAATCCATCTGGCCCAAGGGCCTTATCTTGGCCCATAAGTTTGATAGCCTTTTGGACCTCATCTTCGGTAAACTCGTATTCCAGACCCTCGCTCCCCTCTAGTCTAGCTTCGCTCCACATTTCTAGACTTAATCTACACACGTGTACTCTTTTCTTTCCGAGCAACTCTCTAAAGGACCTTTCTACGTGCTCTATGATTTCTTCCTCATCCTCTGTCCAAGCTCCATCCATAAATAATCCCCTGATTTGATTTTGTCGGCATCTCCCATTGATCACCTTATGAAAGAACGCTGTATTAGAGTCTCCTCCCTTGAACCATTGAATTCTTGATCTTTGTCTCCAATAGAACTCTTCCATGTTACCAATTTTGTGTAGTTCGACTCGACTTTTCATTAGTTCCTCTAGTTCCGTGTCAAGAAGGTCTCTATCTTCCTCTATGGATTCTAGTTCGTGTACTCTTACTCCCAAAGATTCTTTATACCTTTTGTAGCCCCATACTCCTCCCGCACCCAGCTCTTCAGGAACTTCCGTAGTCGTCGTAATTTGATGTTCCATCTGAATACTGCATCACCATAGCAGATGGGAATCTCCCACGAGTCGGTAATGGTCTTCTTAAGGGTACTGTTTAAAGTCCATGCTTTCTCAAATCTAAATTGTCTATGCGAAGCCCCTCTTTTGTGACCATACTCTAGAACGAGCGGGATATGGTCAGAAATAAATCTAGGAATGGATCTCACTGTTGTAAAAGGAAAAAGCTCATCCCACTCCGACGAAACCATCACTTTATTAAGTCTCTCTAGGGTTGGATTAGCCTGCATGTTAGTCCATGTGAATCTCCTCCTTGAGGTTTGAATCTCAATGAGCTCTAATTCGTTGATGATATTATTGAAGTCCACCCTATCCCTCTCGCTCGATCCTCTACCACGGTGTTCACTAAGATATCTAGTAATGTTAAAATCACCTCCAATTAATAACCCATGGGCCCTCCCAACAACATCCAATACTCCTAAGCTCCACTAAAAAACCCACTCTGTGACTTTACTCATAAGGATCGTACACCGATGTTATCATATGCACCCAACTATCAGTGATGCGCCTTAATCTAATAGTCCCCGAGAAGTTACTCACAATCTCATCTATGATCTCGAAGATGTTCAAGTCAATACCAACTGCAATGCCTCCTGACATCCCATTAGACGTCTTAAAATTAGATCTCGAAGATCTTACGTTCTATTTTTTATTTATCAGATATTTTTATTTGAGTCCAAAATCAAATATATTATTATTATTGGATTATTTTAATAAATTGTTACACTGAATACTAATTTGTTATATAATTCTATTTTTATTAGTAATTGTTATTTCTTGATTATTCGATTAAAGTTCATTTATCGAATTATTTTATTTTCGTACTTGACATAATTTTCGTGGCGAATTCCAAGTTATTTCCAAGCTAATTCATATTCTTCCAATTTGTATTAATTATTTATTTATTTGGATTTAAATTTTCTTCATGAAATTTACGTTCTTCTTGATTGAGCTTTTCTTGTTGAACCTATTATCTTTTATTTTATTATGGGTATTTTTGGTTGAATCATATTGATTTTGATCTATCCCTTAATTGAATCCTAAAACCCAATTTGATTTGTTCTTGACCCAAATTCACTTTTATTGGATCCCAAACCACTAACCAGTACCCTAATTGTACCCTATAAATACAACTCTAATGAAAACCCTAATTTTGCACACAAATTGAAACCCTATTCACCTATTCTCTCTCCTCCCGTTCCTTCCCTCTCCCCATTCAATTTTGCCCAACTCGGAAACCTACTACTGTTCACCTTCTCCTCCAAATTTCCTGACCATATTCCGGCGCCCCCTTCTCCGGCGACCCCCATTGCCGTTCCATCGTGCCACCCCCTGACGCGCGCGCCGCCACATCGAACCCCCCTCCTCCTCCGGTTCTCGTCGACGACAACCACGAACCCCTCCTGTCCTCCCTATTTGATCGACGACCACCACCCAATCGTCGTTGCTCCCTGCTCCGTCGACTACATCTTCGTCGATGCCCTGCCTCGTCGCGCCGGCCGCCAGCGACGCTGACGAGCCCCCTTGTCTGTTACTGCAGTTGTTGGTTGTCTCTTTGTTGCTGCCTTTTGTTTTGGGTTCTTTTGTGCACGTGTTGTGCACGTAACTTGTGTGTTCGTGGGATTGTGTTGTTACTGATTTGTGTTCGTTGCTTCGGGATCCTTATCCCATTATTCTTAGTATCCAAACTCACTGTTTATAAGGCAAGTAACTTGTATTAAATTTCTTTGCAAATACAAGTACTAAATACCGCCTGTAGTGTAGTTGGGTTCTAGAGACAATGTGTGTGAATCCCCTTGTTGATATTGTCTCTATTGTAATGATTTGACCATAGTTGTCTCACGACATACATGACATGATATAACCTAGGATTGACCACTTCTTGTTGTATACATGCACGTTGTTCATGACATGTTGTATGATCTCATATGCTTGATGTGTTGATAGTAGTATAACTTGTTGTAGACTTGTAAAATGCCCCATAGCATATTGCTTGGACATCTAGTACACCATATTCCATGTTATCATCCTATTGTTCTCCTATTGATATTATCGTTCATCTAATGTCTCTATATTACATATTGTATTGTTGCATTAATAAAATAATTAACAAGTCGGGGTTTAAGGATTGAGTTTTAGTAGTGGACAATATAGTGACTGTACTCGGAGGAGGGACTCGTGTTTCCCTAAATATTGTTCCGGCTATTGTTTTATCGTGTGATGGTGGTTACGACGGTATCCCAATCTATCGTGTATTGTATCGTTGCCGATGATAGTATTGTTCCGACTATTGTTTTATCGTGTGATTGTGGTTACGACGGTAACCCAATCTATCGTGTATTGTATTGTTGCCGATGACCGTATCGTACACTGAAAGGTGAATAATGTTTATCGTTGAAGAGTACATGAACTATAGAGCCCACCACTAAGTCTAAAGAAAAACTGTTTGAATGTAGCAACCATGTAGTAAAAGGATGGATGCATGAAGTGCTACATAGATAGTAATAATACAAGATTTGAACATAATCACTTGACACTAGCTACTTGATACTTGTTAACTTCATTCTTGACACTCGTTACTCGTTACTTGTTTACATGATACTTGTTCACTCGACACTTATTACATGCTACCTACACTTGTTTATCTTGCCATGCTAGTATTCTATTTTGTTATCATGCCTATTCCGTGTTATTAGTTATCCATTTTCCCATGTACTTGTGCCTTCACTACAAGCGGCCCGAACATGCATTGACGGGCGTTTTTTTTTTCTTTTCCTCTTTTGCAATTTATTAAATTGTAGATTTTGGAGAGCAGTTGCCTGCTGGAGTCGGAGAACAACAGTCTGAAGACTACTGCTTTCTAATTACTTATTGCTTTAATAAACTTAATGTATGGAGACTTGTTATTATTTTTGATTGAATTATTATTGTTTTGGGTTTATGTCCCAGATTTTATTACTGTTTCCAGACGTTGGATTATTATTGTATTTGGATTTTTTATTGATTCATTCCAAGTATTATTGTTCATGAGATTATTATTATTGCTTACATAATTGTTTTGTATTGTTTATATTATGGAGTTAATCGGATAAACAGCTTATGGATGACGTTAGTCATTCGCTGGGCTTTTGTCATGTACTCGTATTCCGTATTTTTGAAAAGCGGGGCGTGACAACTTTGTTGTTTAAAATATGAGTTATATTAACCATATGCATCAACCTTGAATTAATCATTCTACAGGTAAATCTCAACTACTATTTCTCTTTTATTTTCCTCTCAGATTGCATGTGCTAACTAACTAGTACCTAATACATAACCACGACTACTTTAGTTACTCTCATTTTTATTATTTATTTTTTTGTATTTTGTATTTTATTTTTTGAGAATAAATATCTGTTATAGTACGTAGTCAGATTTACAATTGTCAAGTTCTTCGCCTACCTAACATGATAGGTCACCTGGTGCCTTCCGATACTTAAAAGTTAACAAGAAAAGAAAACAAAAACCGGTTGTAAGCAATTGAACCTAGACCATAAAATCGTTCTTTATTAGCACTACCGCGGATGAGTTTCCGAACAATGGGTAAGATTTTGGAACTTTTGAACTTAGGTAATCCTATATTTATGCTAAGAAAAACAATAATACATGGGTTAGAATTAGATCAAGTATGGTGTTTCTCAGTATACCTAGAGAAGCAGGAGTCACCATTTCAACCTTTTGCGTTAAAATAGTGGATGCATACAATTAACTAGATTACCTAAACGAAACTAGTATAATCCTGTGCAATATTATACATAATTTTACAAAAATGAGAAAATAAGTAAACTAATTTTGAATTATTCATCTAATAATAATAGTGCACAGTTTTTTAGGTTTGATTAAGAGCATCCACAAGGGTCTTTTATTTTCATTGGCAAAATGGGAAAACAAAATTGATAAAAAAAGAAACAGTCTTCTCATATTTTGAGAAAGAATTAATTTTTTTATCGGACGGAACATGTTGTTCCGTCCGAGAGGTATTTTTGTAATTTTTAGAAAAACTAGGTTTGCCCGTTGACACGTGCCTACGGCACGTCTTCGGAACGGTACGTCATGTTTGATCATATAAAATAGTTTTGGAGGTCCAGCAAATTAATTGAAGTAGCAAACATATTATATGAGAAACGTTTGGGGGTCCAGTAAAAAACATATTATATGATTTTTTTGATTTTTTTTTATTTTTGAATTATATTTTAAGTTTTTTGTTTTTTTAATTTTTTTTAATTTTTAAAAATTTTTATTCTCTTAATTTTTTGAATAGAAGAGGGAGGGAGAGAGAGAGAAAAAAATAATTAAATAAATATAGGAGTTGTTTTGGGTAGGGGATTTGAATTTGAGTTTTGGGGGGAAACTTTTGGGAGGGAAAAATATATTTTGTGAGGTTAGATCTGGACCTTTAATTTTTGGGAAAATTGAAGGAGAGCCACTTGATAGCTTTCTTTGTGTTTTATTATATAGATTAAAATAGTGTTAGTTATCAATTAGTCATTAGTTAATTAATTAGTAATTAAAATAATCCTAAATCACGATTAAATTAGCACTAAGCCTTAAATTAACACTAAAATGATGTTTGAAAGTGACATTTGCCTCAAACGGGACATGTTGCCCCGTTTAAATTTTTTTATAGATCGGACGGGACAACATGTCCCGTCTGATGAATTTTTTTTTGGGGACAAAATACTTTAAAATTTTTATAAAAATAAATCACGGACGAAACAACTGATTTCGTCCGATCCTATTAAAAAAAATAAAAATAAAAGAGACGGAACAACATGTTCCGTCCCTTATATTTTGAGAGCGAGCAACTCGTTTCTCAAATATGAGAAGCAACTGTAGCTCAATTCTCAAAATATGTCAATATAGAAAATCATTGTGGGAGGTTTTTTCTTTCTCCAAAATATGGCAAAATGGCAATTTTAACAAACCGTTGTGGATGCTCTAAAGGATTAGTGGATGGTTGCTTCCTAAATTTGCTCTCATTTTATTTATAAAAGAAAAAAATTGGAAATTTTTTTGAACAAAAAGTGGTCTTGGTATAATATATTGCATAGATAAATTAAAGGATAAATTTGAAAAAACACATCTTAATAATTTGAGTTTCCAAAAAAAAAAAAAAAAAAAATTTTGAAAAAACCCTCTTGAACTTTGTTATTCAATATGACCCTCCTACTGTTAGAGAATTATGAGGATCTTGTTGAGTCTTTGATACAATCAACACAAAACCACCAAGCAAGACTAAATCACACCAAACACACAAGCACACAAGAGTTGTCCCGGTTGGGGATTTCGCATCCGGAGGAGGAAGAACCAAGATATTATTCAACTAGAGAAGATACAAGAATACAATTCTCACCACGACCCTCTCTCAAGCCTAATGAAATTTGATGCTGCTTACAATGGAGAACTCTCTCACCCTCTCAGATGAAGTACTCTCTTTTTCTATTCGGCACTCAATAGAATCATATGGATCTATGAGTTGTTACAATTGTTTATAGAGATCTAGAGACAAACTCTAAGTTAATATCTTGTTACAATAGCCATTAGATAGTACCCAAGAGATAACCCCACGATAGGAGCCACTAGATCCAGCTTGAAGAGCAAATTGGGCCTTTCCCGAATCACCTAGATTCAAGCCCAAATACCCATCAGCGTCGCGACCGGTCGACCGCCACTCAGGTTCGGTCGACCGTCCCCCTCTCGGGACTTCTGCACCCTATAACCGGTCGACCGTACCCTATGACCGATCGACCGCAACTTCTGCAACTACAGCTGCTGATTGTTTTCTTGCCTCCACTCCGTTTCCAATTGCCTTTGTCCCTCCATCGTCTTATCATCTTCTTATCCAATATAGTATGCAAGACATAAACCCAGGAATCTCCACCTTGGATTGCATACTCATGCATCCACACCCGTGTGGTTTAAAACTCTCCTAGATCTTTCTTTCCCGCTTAGTAAACAACATGTTTAATGGCTTCTCCTGCTAGTTGAACAAATCTCCACCTGTATGCCCCCTCAAGGGCACACCCATGTAGATGTAATCATGGAGGTGCCACCCTCCACACGAACTCCACCTACATCACAGCTTTCTCCACCTTCCAACGGTATTCGAACGTTGCAGTCTCACGTCGGTAATTCTAGTGATGGCTTACTAGATAATGTTTTAGGAACAATGTGCTTCCAGACACTCGCCCGAGTATTTCTGCTCCCACAAAGCTGGTAGAGGTTATGCTGACCCTGCCCAATCCCCTTTTTACCCTTCATTATCTTACGATGACTATCCCAAACTATCAAAACTCTACCTCGAGCTGTGTACATGCAGTCACGAGCATCAAGAGTACCCAAGGATATAAGATTCTTCTGTATCGAAGGAATATGCATGACCGCTTCTAGTGTGAACTCTTTACTATCTGGCGCCTCCAATTCAACAGTTCCCTCACCAACTACTTCACAAACCTCACCACTCCCCGTTCTCACACTACGGCATGTTGATGACTTGTAAGTAGAAAACATCTTCCTCTCGGAGCAAATGTGAGAAGAACTTCCCGAATCAAGATACCAACTTGAATCTACATCTGAAGAACTTGAAACAAGAAGACAACAGTCAACATTATTACTTGACTCAGTTGCGCTGACTATATGGGCTTGTTCCCCTTCTTTAGTAGCAATCTTCAGACTCAACCACCTGTGACAGTCTCTTCTGTAATGCCTAACTCCTTTACAGTAATGGCAACGAAAAACACCCTAAAGAAGTAGACCCTCCTTTATGAGTCTCATTTCTTAGTTCATCTTCCTTCAGACCCTTAATCACCCCGGCTACAGTGAGTGTCTCCTTGGCCGATTTCCCATGTAGCATGGTAGTTATCAAGTGATCATAAGAAGTAGGCAATGAATATATCAAGTTGAAAGCTTTATCCTTTCCGCTAAGATCATCAGCGTTAATTGCCTTCAGTTTAGATATTACTTTATTGAACTCCACAATATGATCTTGAAGATGGGTATCTTCCTTCATTGAGAACCTAAACAGCTTCCTTTTCCAATACATTCGATCTAGCAACGACGATCCCCAGTAGTCAGTTTTGAGTCTCACCCATAGACTCGCCGCACTTTTTCTCCTCAAGAATATTACACTTGACTTCGTCCGCTAATTGCAACCGGATTAAACTCAAGGCCTTCAAACAAATCTCATCTCACTTCTCTTGCTTCATGTCGGTTTGCTTCTTCTCTTCTAGGGCAAGGTGCAAGTCATTCTGAACCAAAACATCATACATGTCCACTTTCCATAGATTGAAGTTGATCTTACTGTCAAACCGCTTGATCTTCGTCTTTTGATCTGCCATCTCCAAGGAACTCGAACAAACCCACGAATCCTGATTGCTCAGATACCACTTGTTAGAAAATTATGAGGATCTTGTTAAGTCTTTGACACAATCAACACAAAACTACCAAGCAAGACTAGATCACACCAAAAACACAAACACACAAGAGTTGTCCCGGTTGGGACTTTCACCTTAATCCGGGGGAGGAAGAACCAAGATATTATTCAACTAGAGAAGATACAAGAATACAATTCTCACCACGACCCTCTCTCAAGCCTAATGGAATTTGATGCTACTTACAATGGAGAACTCTCTCACCCTCTCAGATGAAGTACTCTCTTCTTCTATTCGGCACTAAATAGAATCATATGGATCTATGAGCCGTTACAATTGTTTATATAGATCTAGAGACAAACCCTAAGTTAATATCTTGGTACAATAGCCATTAGATAGTACCCAAGAGATAACCCTACGATAGGAGCCACACGATCCAGCTTGAAGAGCAAATTGCGCATTTCCCGAATCACCTAAATTCAAGCCCAAATATCCATCAGCGCCGCGACCGGTCGACCGCCACCCAAGTTCGGTCGACCGTCCCTCTCTCGGGACTTCTGCACCCTATAACCAGTCGACCGTACCCTATGACCGGTCGACCGCAACTTCTGCAACTACAGCTGCTGACTATTTTCTTGCCTCCACTCCGTTTCCAATCGACTTTGTCCGTCCATCGTCTTATTATCTTCTTATCCAATATAGTATGCAAGACATAAACCTAACACCTACTTATAAAATTTCTATAGTTCACAATTATGCTGATGTGGATGTCTTCCCCAGTGTTATCTGGTTCTCCAACCCCCTCCAAACCACGACCCAGATCTTGCGATTCGATTTATATTGGGCTATCGTTCGATCTGGATCTTTTAAACTAGCGATCCGCAAACGGTTCTTTCCATATCTTCAAAATGAACACCTTTATTCAACAACCAGTGAACTTCTCTTCAAACTCTCTTTAATTAGTCATGAAGTTTAATTAGATTATTACTCTTATATTTAACAATGCATGTAAATAATGGTTTTATATATTAATTTTCTTTCAGTTTTTATTAGTACATGCACGTGCACACCTATTTATATGTATTACTCGAATGAGAGACCCAACTCATCCTACACTCTTCGAACCATGTACTGCTCAAGATAATGAACCTCGATGTCGTATCTGTACAACGAACCAAAGCATACTACAAACCTAGTAACACTAGTCCTCCCCTCCGCTCCTCAAGTATGGGGATCATGCTGAGAAACACATTTTAATTGTGTTTTTCAAAATTGGATAATTGAGGGGTTCTCTTCAGAATATTCATATTTAGCGTAAAATATAAGTGGGAATTACTACTTCAACCTTTTCATTTAAGGGGGAATTTGGATGGGTTAAAATGGAAAATTTTGGTCATTTTCCTCTGATTTGCAGAAAAAGTTTTCTACAAATCCTTTGGCATTTGCAGTCCCTTTACAGTAAACTAGTGTTACCCTATGCAAATTGCACAATCTAAAATAGTTTGGAGGGACTCATAAAATTATATAGAACTTAAAAAAACATGAGAGAATTTGGAGAAACTTATGAATATCGTTCATACTGTAATTACTGAAATCTTCATTATCATCCTCATATAAGCATATGGTTTAGAGAATCACTGTCAAACCATAATGTTATCCAATTGAATACTGAAGCTAAAAAATGCATGCAGTGAAAAGATGTCACAAGTTCAACTAATTTATGTTAACATGTATATTATAACATCATTAATATTTGGTTATACATTATAAACCATGCATTAGCACATTTTAGGGTAAAGTTGATAGACTAAGAAAATCATATAAAATTAATTTTATGAATTGTGTTTGCTTAAAAACCTAATTCTAAGTTAGGAGATGGGGTGGGTTTGGAAAGAGACGTGAGATTTTGTGCGATTGAGAAAGTGGAAGGGGAAGAGACTGTATTTAAGGGTTTGCATGTAGTTTTTATTTTGTTTTGGTTTTTTAATAAAATTGTGTCTAGTACACGTACGTGTTAGTTAAATAGGAATTCCTACATACTTTTCATCTATTTTCTCTATTTTAAAATAGGGAGAGGAGAGAGGGAGTAAACTCTCTCTCATATTAATATAAGATATAGATATAATATACGGTTTGACTACAGGCCCTCCATAACCACATCAACGTATTTGCACAAAAGGGCTATCATAATTCATAAATTACAGCTACTAAGGGGTTGTAAATTCTAATAGTCAGACAGCCATAAGTCTGATAGCCATTGAGGCTGTAATTTATGACAACCCCTTTGCACATATAGTAATGCTACACCCACTACCAAATTTACTAGCTTTCTCTTCACTATTTTAGGGGGCACACTACTATTGAAATCTATCGTAGAGCAAGTGTAGAGTAGGTGGTAGAAACCTCCAATATTAGTGCGCCATCTAAGATAGTGAAAAGATAGTAGATTTGGTAGTGGGTATATTTTGATCTGACTGTGGGGGCCCACAACATATTTGTAGCAAAGGAGCTGTAAATGCCAAAAGATTTTTTGCAAGTCAGGAGCAAATGACCAAATTTCTCCATTTTAACATATCCAAACGTCTTCACGTGTTTACTATGGAAGACTTCCTACTATGGAAAGGAGTGGTGAGAGTAGGTGACATGTACCATGCTAATATGAAGTGCGTGCTCGGGAATGGAAAGGACACCAGATTCTAGACGAAAAAATGGTACGACAACAATAACCTGGAAGCATTGTTTCCAGTGGTGGCATTAGAAGCAGGGAATAATGATAATTTAGTATATGAGATCTGGAGTAAGGGAAGAATTCAGATTAAATTCCCTAATTCACCGTCACTAGAGTGTAACATCCAACTTCATAAACTGAAGGACTTCGTGAGTGCCAAAGGTCGGTTCACTAATGATGCGGAGGACGAGCGGCAGTGGAATTTACAAACGAACAACAACTTCTCTGTCAGTTCGATGTATAATTGGCTTAATGATGGAGGGTTACGCTGCATTCAACCGAAAATTTAGAGAGTCAATGCTCCAATGAAAGTGAAGGTGTTCCTCCGGTTGGTGTTGAACGATGCATTTTTCCCCCAAAACCAATCTCTTCAAGCGCAACATACAGGTAGATGTTAGATGCTCTAGACGTATGACTCATGACGAAGACACTAATCACATTATATTTACTTGCCCTAAGGCGAGATTGTCATGGGAGGTTATTTGTTAAGGTTTTGAGATATTGGAGATACCTAACTTTTTGATAAAGGTCTGGGGTCAGGGGAGCATTAGAGGTAGTAGAAATAGAATAGCTTGGTATTTTTCAGTAGCTGCCACAATTTGGGGTCTATGGCTAGATTGTAATGACCCGTGCTTTAGATATTTGCCTTCATTAATGTTTGGGCAGGTCAGGCAGGTACAAAGAAGAGACTACGTAGAGAGGAGGAGTAGGAGGTGGGTAGGAGCGCACTTGCTACGTGCGTGCCATCCACTATATTGGGGACATCAGTCTGGTTGGTAGTGCTTTTGGGGATTTGCTAGTAGTATGGAGCTGTCATACTACTCGGTTGTACATACTGTTGTTGTATGTAGTATTTTGTATTGTATGTGGTACTACTTGTTTTATTAACCTCTTATTAATGAAACGGTGACGATGTCACCTTTTATTTATTTTATTTTTTAAAAAAATATATCCAAACGTCCCCTAACATCAATACATGATTACTAAAAATAGGAGCGAAGCCAGAACAATTTTACCGGGAGGGCCAAGGTAAAATTCTATGATTACATGTAAAAATATAGAGATTTTTTCATAATTTTTAGGTGGGCCAAACAATAAAACTTAGTTTTCATGGGGTTAAATTATAATTTTTTGATGGGTTTATAAATTTTTTAATAGTGTGAAGGGGATTTTTGCAAATTGGGGGGGGGGGGGGGGGGGGGCGCCTAGCCCCCCACTAAGCTCCGCCACCGACTAAAAACTATATAAACATCAATACATGATTATTAAAAACTGTATTTATATGAACCACAGTAATTGCATGGTGCACTTATCCCATGCAAAATTAAATGTGGACAGTGGAATATATATTGGCAATTTGGCATAAAATAATAGATATACACTCTTAAAATTGCAATAAAAGATTGCAATATATATAATATTAGTAGTTTACACGTGTGATGCACGTTTTAATAAATATAGTTTTTTTAAAATAAAAATTTAGACGTAGTCTTGATTTGAACCTAGGACCTTCTTTATAATAGTTACACGTGTGTTACACGGGTCGGTAGATTGACAAAATATTTAGAAATTATACTAGGCCTTCTCCCATTGAGATTAGAGATATATAGGTTTCAGTAAAGAATATATAGTTACCTTGGAGCTCGTCGACGAAAGTCTCAAGAATTGACATTGAGACGAATCATTAATTTCAGTTAGCTTCCAAGCTTCTGGTTTGTCTTCCAACTCTCCAGTTTTCACTCCGGGCTTCTCCAAGTTGCTAACATCTCCATCCTGAGGACACTGAATATATATATCATATATATCAAAAGAAAATTGAAATATCGTGTTTCAAACCAATCTAACCTTTAGACTTTAGTAAAGATGGATGGCTACCTTTATAATCTCATTGATCTCCTTAGAAGCTGCAGAGTCTGAAAAGGTAGTGAGACCAATGATCCCCCGACAAGCCAATGGACGAGTTACAACTGTCGGCTTAGCCGGGACTGGTGTTGCTTCAAGCTAGAAATTAATGATGGAACATCCAATAAACCTCTGATATATCCAAACTTAATATATCGTTATATTGGAAAAACATTGAGTGAACTTAGTATAGATTAATTACCGCTTGTGCATCCGGAGTTGTTTCAGCCTAAAAAAGATTTGAAAATCCAAATAAATTAACCTATGATAAATCAAAACATATCATTATATGAAATACCTAGCATTAGGAAAATTTAGTCAAGATTAATTACCACCAGTTTATCGGAAATCAGAGAACTGCTTCCTGCAATAGGCGAGAATCCAAGCCGTGAATTGTTCACATCATTCTCCGTAAAAGTTGCAGAGTTTGAGATGGTAGTGAGTCCAGTGATCCCGGTACAGGCCACTGGACGTGTTTCAATGGGTGGATTAGCCTAACAAAGATGGAAAATCCAATAAATAAACCTCAGATAAATCAAAACATATCATTAATTATATGAAATAAGATTTAGTTTTTTGTTGTTGTTGTTGTTGTTGTTGAATTGTTGTTGTTGTTGTTTAAGTAAAGGCTACAACTAGCTCGAACGTACCTCCTTTTGCCCATCCCAAATGCTTACCATGTGAGTTACAATTCAGTAATATTGAGTAAATTTAGTTAAGATTAATTACCACTTGTGCATATGGAATAAAGGAACTTCCTGCAGTAGGTGAGAATCCAAGCTGTGGAATATTTGCAGATGATTGGTTGTGACGATTAGGTTGGTCAATCTCCCTAAAAGGTACAGAGCTTGAGATGGCAGCAATGATCCCCTTACAAGCCACTGGACAAGTTACAGCCGGCGGATTAGACGGGACTAGTGTTGTTTCACCCTGGAAATTAAGGATGGAACATCCAATAAACCTCTGATAAATCAACACATCTTATTGGGAATAACATTGTTAGAATTAGGGATGGGAAGAAATACTTTGTTGATTGATTATTGATTTAATAAACTGAGTACAATATGTCTCCTATATATAAGAGAGAATGGAAGACTAAACCAATACATTATTCGATATGGGACTAAACTGATCTCTCTCATAATATCTGACATAATATATCTAACACCATTTCTCAAACTCAAGTTGGTTCAAACAAAATGAGTTTGAAATATTGACGATGTTCATGTGGCAAGGATGACAAACTGTGATGCAGGAACGATGCTCAAGTAGATGGCGCACGGAAGGCGCTTGATGGCGCATGTGTAACACCCTGCAAAATTGAGTAATGACAATTTTGTCCTCATATGTTACGCAAGTGTATTTTGTACCGTTACGAGTAATATTCGTAACGTATTTTTATATAAATGTCATATTCTGATTATTTATATGTTTTCCATTTTCTCAATACTCATTTCAATCCTATTTTTAGCCAACTCAAACATATATTTTAATCCTTGTATTTTACGTGTATTGCACGTGTTTTCGATACACGTGTCAATTACGTATATTTTTCCGTTACGTGAAATATCCGTAACACTATCAATATGAATATTTTTCGTATGTTGTTTTTTTATTGTTTATGAATATTTTCCATTCTCTCGAATTTATTTTATATTCGAATATTTATTATTTTCTTTCGCACGTATTTTACACGTAAAATTTCATGCACATTTTATTCCTAAAATTTTATTAAGTCATGAGAACTTTTCTTCTCATTTTCTAATCACAAATGTATTATTTATTTTTAATTAAAACTCATAGGCCTAAAGATCATCTTAAAGCCCATTAGAAAAATTATTTAAAAGAAAAATCCATTAGTTAAACTACATTTTTATTAAACACTTTTTATTCTACACTTGTCATGTAAAAACATGTACAACTAACTAAATGAGAGAGTGTGCACATGTGGGAAATCCAATGGTTGGCCAATTCATGAAGGAATGAGAAGAGGTGGGGGTTTGTGTAGTAATGGTGAGTGAGTGATTAATTTTGTTAACGGGTATTTATTTTGGGTAGTGGGTGTCTCTTCATGCACCCATTTAGCCCTATAAATAGCTCATCTTAATTCATGAACAAATGAACCAAGAATCAAAAGAAAAGAAACAAAAGATAAGAAAGATAAGAAAAGAAAGAGAGGAAAAGAAAGAAAAGATAAGAAAAGAAAAAAGAGTTATTTGAGTTCTTGCTTGGAGAAAGGAATGTTTGCTAGGATAAGAAGGGAGTTCCATTCTTGGAGTTAGGAGCCATCTACTAGGAGTTCATTTTTTTCTTCAAATAAGGTGTGTGTCTTCTTGAACTTTCTAAAATTTTAGTATCATGCATGTGTAGAAAAATTGATATTTAAAATTGTTTATACATATGAGTAGTGGTTAAATTGTAGTGATGATATTTAGAATGAAAATGTATGCTAATTGAAATATTGTCATGTAAATAAGTTGAAATGATGTTATTTGATTGCATGGTACTACATCATGATTAGATTAAATGATATGGATATAGATTTGTACACAAAGTTACTAATTCATACCAAGAAAAGTTACTGTTTTGAGTTTGTTTGCACTTCAGAAAATTATGTTTAATAAAATAGTTAGAATCTAGAGCTAAAACTTTTTTGAGTGCATATTGTATATGTGAGGAATATCCCTTTAAAATTCATAAGATCTGGAGGTTGTTTATTATTTTAATAAAATCTAAACTGAGAACTGGTTAGTAGTTGACTGGTTGCTGAAAATCTGTGCACATTTTGGTTTTTGATCAATTCAACATTGTAAATGAAATAATTTGAGAAAAGTCAGAACCAAGAAGTTGTAGTTGACTCGCTAACCTTTTTGAAAAGTCTAATAAATCAAATTTTCACAAAGAAATGAATTTTATATGAATTTTACAAGACTGTACAGTAGAAGTATTTCAGTATTTTGACCCTACTGTATATTTCGAAGAATTCATGGTTATAGATACAGTATTTTGATAAAACTTATAACTAAGAAATTGTAGTAAACTTGTACGCCTTTATTTTGACATAAATAACGCAAAGTTTCGTGAAGTATATGATTTTCTATGATTTTTACAAATAACATGAAATGCAGTTTTTGACTTTGAATTTACTATTTTGCAAATGATACTTAAACGGGGTGATTGAACATATTCTCGCTGTTTTAAGTTATATTTTGGGAAAATAAAGAACATATTCAAGCTTAGAGGAGATGTGAACTCAAGAAAAATATATATATGGTTAATGACGTTAGGAATTGGTTTATAATAAATCAAAAAAAATGATGAGATGAGTTTTCAATGATGAATTTTAAGAAATTATGTTTTAATCTTAATTAAATTGTATTGAGAAGGTTTTGATGAATATGAAAAGTGTATTGTGAAAATGAATAGGTTAAGATTGTATTTATTGATGAATAAATAAGAATGAATGAAAGAATTTGAATGAATTATGAATACATGAACATGAGTTATAAGGGTATGAATACCCAAGGTTGTTGAACATAGAAAGATGTTGATTCTAGAGGTTTAGTGATCCCAGGTACCGGCAAAAGTAATGGAAATGAATAATTGATTTTTGAGGAGTGGCCAATATGGACTGTCGTTCTCGGTATTTTTGTGTAAGACCGGTAGGAGGGTAAACTAGCTCTAGGTGGTATTATTTATTCATGTTCAAACTTAAGAATTAGGCACTAAGTGAATATGTAGTTAACTTGGGCAAACCTAAGTAGAGGGCCTCTATATAGTCGGGCGGTGGATTCCGGGACTGTGGTTGCTTGAGATGAAGGCGAGCCTTAATTAAATCCGGAATTATGATTGATCAGGCGGTGGATTTCGGGATCATGATTAGTCGGGCGGATAGTATGTCGTACTCCAGTGTATATGCGTATACTGGGGCTAGAGGGACACTTGCGGGATGTTCGCACGACGAGGATTCTATATAGTCGGGCGGTGGATCTCCAGGACTGGAATTCGTACTCGTGGAATGTCTAAAATTTTTTTTGTTACTGGGTAGTTATCATGGCGAGGAATAAAACTTTTTAATGTGGAGTATGTAGGTGTTTGCCCTCGGACCTATGTAGTATGGGATGCATAGAATCCGAACAAGTATGTATTAGTGTCATTGTAGTATAATATCTGTATTAGGCATTAAGTTATATCATACACTGACATGTTAAGGATAGTCACTCTTTACACTTTTATATGCATTCAAGTTTGTGTTTGTTAAAGTAAGAGATTTTGTTATAATACAGCATAGGGAGGATCGCTATTTATAATATTGCGTCGGTTGTAAACAACTGACGTGCCCACAAATTTTCAGTGTAGGGCTTGATTGGATTGGTAAGGACTTAAAGACGGTTGATGATAAAGTTTATATTCATGATTTAAGCTGCTGATATTAGAGTTGTACTTCTTGTTGTATTTTATTCCGATGTGTAACTTTGTAATAAACATTGTTGTATAATAAAAGAAAAGTTTTAATTTCCTTGTAAAATTGTACGAATTGAAGTAAAAGATCCTGTTGTACTACGAATTATATATAAATGGAATTCGGGGTGTTACAGCATGTATTGGGATCTCACCCCAGACTTGAGAATAATAGTAGTAGAGGAAGGAAGTAGTGGTGGAAGGAAGTAGTGGTGGCGCACTGTTGGGGTCTCCGTATCCTGAACTGTGGCGGGATCACTATATCCCGAACTGTTGGGATCTCACCCCCGAACTGAGAAGTAGTAGTAGTAGAGTAAGAAAGTAGTAGTGGAAGGAAGTAGTGGTGATGCAGTGTTGGGATCTCCATATCCCGAACTGAGAAGTAGAAGAAGAAGAATGTTGGGATCTCACCCCTGACTTGAGAATTGTCCTTGATGGAATCTCGCCCCTGACTTGAGAATTTTTCCTGAACTAGAAGTAGTATGTTGGGATCTCACCCATGACTTGAGAATTATCCCTGAACTGAGAACTGGATGCGGAAGATGGTAGACGTCGACGGAAGGTGAGGGAGACGGGAATTGTGATGATGTTGATATCTCCCCCTCTCAAACTCAGGTGAGTTTGTTTGACGAAGACTGTAGAAGCTAAATGACCTGCAAGATTTTTTTATATTTAAATTTAACGACGAACGGCGGTGGTGACAACTAGTGATCGGCAGCAGCAGAAGATCTTGTTCTAGGCTCCATACATGAAACACCAAACCTTCAGCCAATAGGAAGGCTTTGTTTGGATCGAATCTGGATCAGTGCAACAGATCATGTCCTTGGCCCTAAACACGAAACAGCAACCCCTAAGCCAATGAAAACATCAGAGTTTGGATCGGATCTGGATCAGATCCTGTTCGAGAACACCAAACAGCGATTTCACTCAATGAAAAGTTAGATCTGGGTTGATCTAGAGCCCGATCACAGAGGAGGGGTTGCAGAGTGGGCAGTCGCAGGCAATGGACGTGGCAACCACGGCGAAGTCTTGCGGCAGCTTCGGCTCCGGCGGCTACTACCAGTGATTGCAGCGACGGGGAGTTGAATTCGTTCAATGTTGTTAGTGACTCTTGTTGTTGTTGCCAGAGTGTTGTCGGGATTTCGGGGGAAGGAGTTCAACGTCGGGATGAAGTCAGAGAGTCGACTTCGGGATCTGAAGTCTAGTGGGATCCGGGAGTTGATGTTGACAATTTCTTGCTGTTGATGTTGATGATTTCTTGTTGTTGATGTTGGTTTTTGTTGATTGGAGAAGATGCAGGTGGGGAGTTGTTGTCGATGTCGAAGGAGGGATCGCAGCGGGTGCGACGGCGGGTGGTTGCTGGAGTTGGAGTGATGGTATTAATGATGTCACCGGAAGTTGGAGGTTGATGCCGACATGTTGTTGTTGTTGATGGCGGCTATGATTTTGGTAGAGGTAGTTGATCACGGCTAGGATTTTTTGATCTTGTTGTTTGATGACGGCTAGGGTTTTGGAGACTTGATCGGGAGAGAGATGTTGGGAGGTGGAGTGATTCCGACGATGATAGAAAATACTACAGACCTTATAAGACTATAGGCTCTGATACCATGTTAGAATTGGGAATATGAAAGAATGATTTATTATTTATTATTGATTGATTGAACTGAGTACAATACTACAATATGTCTTCTATATATATGAGAGAAAGAAAGACTAAGCCAATACATTATTCGATATGAGACTAAACTAATCTCTCTCATAATATCTAACATAATATCTAACCAACATCAAGTAGCAGTATAGATTAATTAATAGATTAATTAATTACCACTTGTGCATTTGAAATAAGAGAACTTCCAGCAAAACGTGAAAATCCAAGCTGTGGATTGTTTGCAGAGGATGAGTCATTAGGATTAGGTTGGTCATTCTCCGTAAAAGTTGCAGAGTTCGGGTCGGCATCGAGTCCAGTGGTCACCCTACAAGCCACTGGACGAGTTAAAGCTGGTGGATTAGCCGGGACTGGTGTTGATTCAGCCTATATAAAAAAGAAGGAAAATCCAATAAATTAATCCCCGATAAATCAAAACATATTCATTATATGAAATAACAGTGATTAAATTTAGTCGAGATTAATTACCATTTGTGCATATGAAATCAAGGATCTTCCTGCGGTAGGTGATAGTCCAAGCTGTGGAATTTTTGCAGATGATGGGCCATGAGGATTTGGTCGGTCGTTCTCCGTAAAAGCTGCAGAGTTTGAGATGGCAGTGAGATCAATGGCCCCCCTACAATCCACTGGATGAGTTACAGCGGGTGGATTAGCCAGGACTAGTGTTGTTTCGGCCTGAAAAGGATCGATGATAATCCAATAAACCTCTGATAAATCATCGTTACATGGAAAAACATCGAGTAAACTTAATTCGTATAGATTAATTAATTACCACTTGTGCATCCAAAGTATGAGAACTTCCTGCGTTAGTTGAGGATCCAAGCAATGGATTAATGTTTGCAGATGATGGATCATGAGGATTTGGCTGATCACAAGAATGATCGTAAAAAAGACTTATAAATTCTGGGGTAGGGCTAGGGTTTTTGCAGAGCAGATGTTGCCATTTAACCCTGACGGATTGGAGGAAAAACATTAGTTTTTGTTCCTCGAACATTATCGCTCATCTTAGGACATCAGGTCATTGAATGTAACACCAAACATAATTTTGAAAATCAAGATCGACAATTACACAATAATATATATATATATATATATATATATATATATATATATATATAGAACAAACACTACTATCATGCATGGATGTTATGGGTTTAAACTTTTAAGGGCAAAGTGAGAGATATTTGCTACTAAGGTAACTAAGTTATTGAACATGATAAAGTATGGCACATCAAAAACATACTGAAAACAGGGCCAGTAATAGGTAGTTAAAAGGAACTGTTAGGTTTTGTGAGAAATTAACAATTGGGAATTAGGGTTAATATCTAGATCTAAGTTGCTTGAGATATTCACCCTGGGTATCAAAATTGGAATACCTAGACTGCTATCGGCCGGTATTTATTCCTAAATACTGGTTTGAGTATCGGGTTATAAGTCCACAAATCCGTGTTCCAATATCCAATCAATTGTACGTTCAATACACGTGTTACTCATATGCACATGCAATATTTATATAGAGAGAATATACCAATATATCCAACAGGAACAAAGAAGTTTCCTTCTTCCCTTTAAAAAAAAAAAAATAAAGAGCTCCGCCATTGCCTAGCCTCAAACCCAGACATCTCTGTATCCGTTCCAAGCCTTTTTATTATCTTTACCATCTGAGCTACAACTTAGTGGTAACTGATGGAATGATTCTTACTGTCTAAAGTTTAGTTGTGATAAAGCTACCAAATGTATTTGTATGCATGTTCATCCACTCTCTATTATGAATATAAATCATGATGAATTACATATATATGCACAGTAAATCATGCAATTTCTACTCATCTAATTTTGGAAAGAAGTGATGGAGATGAAAGTGAGCTCTTAAACACATAGATCAATACATGTATTGCACTATCAATTCATGTACGTACGTAGAAGTTAGAACTCATTGCATAATCGAATCAAGATTTTAAGGTAAAATAAAATTAATAAAGAACATTGAAATGGAAGTTACCCTTGTTTAAGGAGTTCGACCAATCTTGAATTTTCCATAATGGGAAAGTTGATTTTGCCAACAAACTTAGGATTCCTTTGAATTAGCTCTTTAATCTCTTCGAGCAAAATTGCTCTAGCAGATTTTGTATCTCCAAAGTTTGAGAGTTGTTCATGTTCCCCTAGTAGACCGAGCCTATTTGCACAAAGAAATTAATAACATAAATAAAAATATATCTATATATTAAAACACAAAGAAAGCTATCAAGTGGCTCTCATTCAATAAGGTTGAAATCAATAGTCCAGATCTAACCTCAAAAAAATATATTTTTCCGCCGAAAAGTTTCCTTCCTAAAACTCAAATTCAAATCCCCAAAACAACTCCTTTATTTATTTATTTATTTACTCTCATTCTCTCTCTATTTACTCATAAATTTATATTTTCAGATTTCAGGTTTGTAAATTTTCAAATTTTTTATGCATTTTTTTATTGCTCATGTTATATTAAAAATATCAAATATCTCATCAACAGTTAAATTTCATCATTTTCCACACTCAAAGTTTTAAGAAGTTTGATTTTACACCCCCATTTATAATTATTTTTCAACATATACTAATGGAAAAATTGACTTTTATTTACAACTGATTATTATTTTACTATTCAAACTTGAGCTACATAATTGTTGTTTTACTGTTTACAAGACTTTCATATGTTGTATCATTTCGAAGACGTGCCGTAGGCACGTGCCCACGAGCAAATCTAGTAAATTAATAAGTGAGAACCTAAAATTATCCAGTGTCATTAGTTGAGTGCTTTCCTTTGATCGTTCAAATTAACAAGAATGTTCTTAAATTAGCATACAATAAAAAAATAAAAATAAAAAATCTAACTCCTCAAAGATGAAGATATTACTCTCCAAATTATTTATCCTTCATGATTTTCTTTATCATAGTTTGGTAGAAAAAATTAATGTGAACCTTTACTAAAAAAACAATATAAGTGAAATTTGATAAACCAACATGATTATTCTTAATTTTTAATAAAAAAAAAACATTATTCTTAATTAAAGCTTATCATTTTCAAATTTCAATTTTCTACTCAAAAGATTGCAAACTTGGCTTACTTGATATAATAGCGGAACAAGAGTTCAAAGAAATATAACCAGAGGAGGAATGATATAATATCAAAGAAATAGCGGAACAAGAATATGATATAATATCATATTTTGGTCAACATCAGCAGGTGAAGAACAAATAAAGAAGATCAAGAATATGTATTCAGATTCTGGTCATGCAACCAATGGGGTAGAGTCACAACAAATGGGAGGTACACCAGAGGAGGAATGATCGCCTGCAATGTTAAGGAAGGAGCAGGCACTAATTTTTTTGTTGTAGTTGGGAGCATGTATTTTGAGTTTTTGTATCTCTAGCTCTCTGGAGTACGCTCTCACCAGGTGTGCTTGAGAGGGTAATGTTTTGGGTAAGGAGTAGGAGCATCATGGTCCGTCTGTGGGATACATGAATATCATTGTCCGTTTGTTTTGTGTTGTGGTGTATGTTTTGTTAAAGACTTTTTAAAGAAATACGGGGGGCTAATGCCAATCTTTTCTGATAAAAAACAAAGAGTTCAAAGAAATATAATCCAAATTAAATATATTTATTTAAAAATGCATAACTTGCAAGAGAAAATACATGCAATCATGAGAGGTAGCTTAACTAACCATGAATACACGAATTTTTTCCCTAAATGACCCTTTTTATGAAAGTATGGACACAAACGACCTGTTTTTTGAATTAATTCCATAAACGACCCACTCGCTTTTTGAAAAAGCGAGTGTGGTATAAACCATCACGCTTTTTCAAAAAGCGAGTCTTAGGGTTTAGAAAATTTGTAAAAGCGAAGACTCGCTTTTTGAAAAAGCGAGTGTGGTATAAAACATAACGCTTTTTCAAAAAGCGAGTGTGGTATAAAACATAACGCTTTTTCAAAAAGCGAGTCTTAGGGCTCAGAAAATTTGAAACCTAAGACTCGCTTTTTGAAAAAGCGTGATGGATTATACCACACTCGCTTTTTCAAAAAGCGAGTCTTGGCATTCTCCTTTGGATCATCGCCCACTACAGATCGAACTACACCTATTTGCTCCTCCCTCGGTCTCGGCCTCACCTTCTTCTCCTCCTCCTCCTTCTTCTTCATCTTATTCTTATTCTTATTCTTATTGTTGCTATCATTATTTTTATTCCCCATTAGACTATATATATTACGTTATATTGGAGAAGAAAGCATCAATCAGCAAAACCCAAAATCTCAAGACTTTTATGAAATTTTATGAAATCTCAAGACTTTTATCTCAATCAGCAAAACCAAAAACATATGCACGCGCTATATTTATATAGAGAGAATATACTAATATATTCAACAATAACTAGTGTCAATCTAACAATTATAAATGCCAAGTCTATAACAGATTGCTGAGCAAGGAAAACATATACTGACAACATTAAGGTATTACAAACATCTAGGTTGCATACATTAAGAGATGGAGAAAATGTTGCATACAAACATCTAGGTTCACTGAGATATTAGATTGATCTTATTTTTGAAGGCTTGGGTATGTACAATTGAGGCTAACAATGGGGCTAATCTGATGAACTAATCCATAATTATTAATTTATATAGTTAGTGTAGCAAAAACTAAGAGGTGACCCATTTAAGATTGAGGTGACAGGTGTTAATTTGGTATGGATAACGGTTCGTTAACAAAGACTGAATGGAGATTAGAGGAAAAGTGTTCATGAGCGCCAAGCCAAGACTCGCTTTTTGAAAAAACGAGTTTGGTATAAACCATCACGCTTTTTCAAAAAGCGAGTCTTAAGTTTCTTATTTTCTGAACACTAAGACTCGCTTTTTGAAAAAGCGTGATGGTTTATACCAAACTCGCTTTTTCAAAAAGCGAGTCTTCGCTTCTTCAAATTTTCTGAACCCCAAGACTCGCTTTTTGAAAAAGCGTGATGGTTTATACCACACTCGCTTTTTCAAAAAGCGAGTGGGTCGTTTATGGAATTAATTCAAAAAACAGGTCGTTTGTGTCCATACTTTCATAAAAAGGGTCATTTAGGGAAAAAAATCTGAATACACACTCTAATATGATTTTATAACTGCGAAGAATGCATATGATAAGTAGTGAATATTATTATGTATATGCTTCGTAATAATCAACAATCCGATCCCCAACGTATGTATCATCTCATGAAACAAAACAAAACAAAATATCATAATAAAACAAAACAAAACAAAATAATTATTATCATCTCATGAAACCAAATAGACAGACAAGCATGCATGCATACTAAACTAAATTCTTTCAGCTCAACCATACACACAAGAACACACAAAACCAAAGGGCCAAATTAAGGCTATAAAACATACTTATCCAATGCCTCGAAGCGCTCTTGATTTCGAATTTGAGAGAACATCCTCCTGGACAACTCGTTGTCTTCCATCTTTGTGAATCCAGAAAGGTAACTTCGGACCTCATCCCACTTCCCATTTTCAGTTAGCTTCTTGAAATGGTTGAGGTTAAAGTACAAACCCGACTGTTGTTCCAATCTATCCCCAAAAAAAATTTAAAAAAAATCACAAGGAAATCTCTGGTGAAACAAAATCCTCATAAGTTTGGTCTTTCTGTTAACAGTTTTATTAAAGAAAGCAGAAGGGTGACTAAGGTCACTTTTATAATTTAAATAAATAAAAAGAAAGGCAGAAGGCAGCAACTAACTTGTGAAGAGTTTCATAGTATTTATTTTCATGAAGGAACTTGAGTACCAAGAAGGTCAGATCCTTGTCAAACTCAGGAGAAGACATGGTCGTTGTTTCAAACCCTAGATCATCAAACAAACAAACAAAGAAGAACTATCAAAAGACATTCAAAATATTATGGCGATCAATAGAGAGCTAAAAAAAAAAGCTTTTAAGCTTAGATCTTTTGATAGCGCACAAAAATAAAAACCCTAAGATTATGATTCATTAACAATGAAGAAGTTCCAATATTATATTGGTAGAAAGAAATAGACAGTTTAAGAAGATAAAATTATTCAAGAAATTAAAACAAAGAAGATAGATGAAGATAAATCAACGCAAACCTTAGAATATTAATTGCTATTTCTCTCAAAACTCTTTTTTTTTTGAAAGTTGACAGAGAGAGAAAACTTCCAGCTCAGTATGGATTAAGATATTTATAGAGAAAGAGTGAAAAGCACTACAACTTATCCTCTAACAATTACACTTAATCTCTACTACTATAATGGGAGAAGACCTTAGTGTAATTTGTCCATCTACCAATCCGTGCAACACATGTGCATAACTATTGTAAATGCGGGTTTAAATCAAATTCAGACTACGTCTGAATTTTTAATTTTTAAATTATATTTATTAAGACGTGCATCCACGTGTAAACTACTAGAAAAAGGATTAATATTGGTGCGATCTAATTCTGATAAATTATCGATGCTGCATGGATAAGAATCCAACAGCCATTTTGTTGTCTGAATAAGTGTGTAAATTATAGAAACCCCCTCACAAGATATGGAAAATATTTTTTTTAAATCCAGTTATCAATTTTAATTAAATAATTGCCACTTTTAGGAGAACTACCTCCTCCTCTATATGTCTATTCATGGAGATCTAGAGAGAAAAAAAAGATTTGTTTAATGGTTGCAATTTATGTAACAAATATACAATGCATAAGTTTAGAGCATATCCTTTGATTCAATCTATTGAATTTAATTTTGATTTAGAAAATACTTGCCACTTTTGGGGGAAGAAAATGAACATCCTCCTTTATACTCTTATTTAATGCACATGGAGGGGGGGGGGAGGAATTTTTCATGTTTGCAATTTGTGTACCAAATATTTTCAAAAAGAAATTCAGTTTAATGCTAATAAATGCTAATGTATCTAACTCATTTTAGATTCAAAAAAGATAATTCAGCAATGATAAATATAGAAATTTCTTTCATTCTTTTCCACAAGGGATTTGCTCCAATTTACATAATTGTAAACTAGCCTATTGGAATAAATCGTATATATGAATATAGAGTTACTATAATATCTGCTTCTAAATTATTATAATTTTTAAAATTTGGCAAGGCATTTCATTTAATTTTATTTATTCTTCAAACTTGGCAAATAGATTCTCATTACTTTAAAACTAGTATAACCCCTGTGCAATATATTACACATAATTTTTCAATATAACCCCGTGTAATATATTGCACATAAATTTCTAAAAAATAAGAGTAACAAAACTATCTTTGAAAAAAATTCTCTAATAACATAGGAGTTGGGAGATGAAGGGTTTTTTTTTGTTTTTGTATTTGCTTTTGTAGTTTATTTTGTTAAATAAAAAAAATATGATGTGCACGTGTTAAGGTAAGTGTGATTTCCTACTTTTTCTCTAGCTACTTTCTTCATTTCAAAATGGAGAGAGGAGAGAGGAGGTAGACCTGTTAGCTTAAGATATAGTATAATTTGGAAATGCATTTTTTCTTCAATTTGGTAATTAAAAATTGTTTTTTGTTTCATTCAAATTTGACAAACAGACTTTTGGCAATATTATTATTGATTTCCTTATTCAGATCAAATTTAATTTTTTTTTAAACATTTAAATTTGGCAGCGGATTTTTATTCATTTGTTTCTTACTTGTGTTCAGGCTTTATTTGACTAGAAATCCATCCTAATTTTTTTTTTTTTAAAAGTAAAGACTATGAGGTTGTCTGGCTCGAACCTGAGACCTCTCTTTACCCCTCTCAAACCCTTACCATATTCTTTACGAATTAACTTTAGTGGCAAAATTTTTTATTTTATGTAAGTGACACTTTTGTAATTAATTATGGCATAAATAATTTTGAACTTTGAGGGTATTATGGTAACTGAAAACATTTGAGTAATTGGATGATTAATATGACTCCCACTTAAAATTAGTGGTCGACATTATATAATCGGTTGTCTACAAATTACAGTTTGCAAATTACACAATCCCAACTTTCACATTATAGTATTACTAGTAATCTACACGTGCAATGCACATTCTAATTAATTATTTATTTTTATAGAGTAAATAATAAGACGTAATCTGGTCTCAAACTGAAACATACTCATACATACTATTTCAAATTATTCCTAGTGGCACAAACTTTTATTTTATATGTGTGACACTTTTGTAAATTAATAATTCTCTTATATTCCTATATTTATGATGTCCTTTTTCTATGTCCCGTCATGGGTCATCAAAAGGATAGATCAGATCAGGAGGAATTTCTTTTGGTCGGGTTTCAATTTATATAGAGCCGGCTCACATCTTTGCAATTGGAGGACAGTTTGTACTTCCAAGGCTGCCGGTGGCCTAGGGGTACTGGATCTCAGGAATCAAAATCTTGCTCTTTTGGGTAAATGGTTATGGACAATGCTGAAAGCAGATCACCTACCATGGGCTCGCCTTATTTCTTGTAAATGTTACACTCGGCGGAGGGTTTGGGACTTTCACCACTCCCTTTCCTACAAGGCGTCCCCCTTCTGGAAGGGAGTATGGAAAGCGGCCGCTCCTTTCCAATGTGGTATTTCCCACGTGTGTGCGGATGGGTCGAGGACCAAGTTCTGGACCGACCTTTGGATCGGGACTTAAGCTTGCGTCTACCTTCCCGGCCCTCTACAGGTTGGCGACTAACCCCCTGCCACTGTGGCAGAATACTTTACTATTCACGATAACCTTATGGAGTGACATATTCCTTTCAGTAGTGATCTACCTCCCTCCTTACTGCCTGATTTCACTCTACTTTTATCTCACTTAAACAATTACACCTGGCATCCCAAAGAAGATATTATATGGAGATGGACCAGTTCAGTCTCTTTCTCTGTCAAATCTTTCTATAATTTTCTTAATTATGGAGGTGTCAACTCTCTGATCGCTAAAAGCATTTGGAGTAGCTGTGCACCTTTGAAGTTCAAAATTCTCTCTTGGCTTGCTTTTAACAACAAACTCCTTACGGTGGAGGTTCTTAACAAGAGGCAAATTGCCATTGGCCCATTTTGCTCCTTATGTCTCACTTGCCACGAACATGCTGAGCACCTTTTCCTTGATTGCCCCTTTACCCGCCCTCTATGGCTTATTTGCGTGGAAGCTTGGCAGGCCTCGTCTATCCCAAACTCCTTCTCCTCTTGGAAGTCTAATACAATTATAAAAGAATTTCGTAATTCTTGGATGCTTTCCATCATGGCTATTATTTGGGTTATTTGGATAGAAAGAAACAATAGAGTTTTTTCACATAAATCAAGACCTATTGCCAATATTATTGATGAGTTTATTTTCTTCGGTAAGCTTTGGCCATCCACTTTACCACAAGATAAAGTGGAGGCTCTGTTCCTTTATCGCATCGATGAGGCGGTGCATTTTTTTCGTTCATCTTCCGCTACACTCCATTGACCTTTTGTTCCCTATTTTTTATTCTCAACGTATTTTCTTTTTGCAGAGTTGAGTCCACTGGTTTCTTCAATTATTTTCTATCTGTTCTGGGCTAGCTTGTCGAAGTTACAGGATTAGTTATGTTGCCGCTTCACTTTTTGTGTTCTACCTGCTCGGGATTTTTGGCCACTCTACTTGGTCTGCTGTGGTTTTTGGTGGTTTTCTTATGTTCTACTCTTTTGTATACCAGTTTTTGTTATGTTCTTATTTGTTTAAGCATATTCTACTTTAGTGCATCTATGTGTTCATTTGCTATTTGTTCACCTTGATCTTTTCGATCCTAGATGCAAGATGTCCACTGCGGATGTTATTTGTTCCAGTGTTTTCTGGTTGTGGGTGGATGGTATTGTTCTCGACTGTTGCTATGAATTTTACTTCCCTTAATTTTTTTAGTTGTTGCCAAGTTATACTCTGGTTATGTTCTTTTAATTGTTGCTTCAATTTAGTGGAGCGTTATATATTAGATTCTAGTCTCTCAGTAGACGTTTTAGCCACTGCTTGGCGCCATTTTTTTTGGTTCCCCTGCAATTAGCTGGGGTTATGCCGACTGCATATGGTTGTTTGCGTTCTCGATTTCTGAGTTTTGCTGTCCATGTTGCTGATTAAAAGTGGCTGGAGCTTTTGCTTGCGCGTTTATCTCCATCCTGGAGCTTGTCTCCCCAGAGCCATACCATTTTGTTTCTTCTGAGTTTTTGTTGCTCTGTTTCTTTGCTTCAGTGGAGGTTTTCTGCCAGTGGTTTAGTCTGTGATCAGTTCTTACCGGTTAGTGGGCGCGATAGCTAAGTCTTTGATGGGTTGGGACGGCTTCAGTGGCAGCTTGCTGGGGGGATCGTTTCTCCTGGTTGGCTCCTGCTGTCTCCTCTTCTTCCCCGCCAGTATCGACTCCTTCTGACTTGCTCGTAGCTGTTCCGATCGTCGAGTGTGGGTGTGGCGACGTGTCGGTTTGGCAATGCGCTCCATTGCTGATCTTTCTATTTTGTTGAGTCGTGGTTGCATTTGCGTCGTTTCTTTTGCTTATAGTTTTACTCTCTCTGTAAAATTGTATCCCTGTGTATTATTTTTTTGTTATTAATTAATAATATTGGGCTGAAGTCTAAGACTCTATCCTCGTTATCAAAAAAATAATTATGTCGTAAATAAATTTGAACTTTGAGTGTATTATGGTAACTAACAACAGTTGAGTAAATAAATGTTTAATATAACTCCCACTTAAAAATGAATGGTGGAGATTAGATGATTGTACTACAAATTACCGGGTGTCTACCCAACTCTCCAATTAAATATTAGAGATTAGAGATTACAGATATTAGAGATTACATATTCATTTGTATAGTTAATCCATTAGTTATTTGTTTGGAAGATATTTTTAACTTTATTTGATTCTTTATTTTTAAATTTGAGACCAGGCTTAGGTTGTATCTAGGGCTGCAAATGAGCCGAGTCGAGCCGAGTATCTCGAGGCTCGAGCTCGACTCGTTTATGTATCGAGTTCACTTTCAAGGTCGAACTCGGCTCGAGCTCGACACGAGCCGAGCTTTGACCGAGTTCGAACCGAGTAATCGCGAGCTTCTGCCTAATAACCCACGTACCTTCAGGCTCGGGCTCGATTCGTTTACGTTATCGAGCTCGAGCTCGGCTCGAGCTCGACACGAGCCGAGCTCGAGCCGAGTAGCTCGCGAGTAACTCGGTTCGTTTGCAGCCCTAGTTGTAGACCTAGTTCAAAAGAAATAAAAAAAATAAAAGAACATAGTAAATATAAACCCAAAAAGAAAGTTCGAGCTGTAATTTTGTTTAGCAACATGATAATGCTATGAGAGTTATTTTCAGAGAAAGCTTTTGGCAAAGTTAAATCTTTAAAGGGGTACATATAATACGTAAATATATATCATCTCCTAGAAAAACCGAATTAAACATCATACATATGATTCGTTCTTGTTAGGTATCCAATACACCGATGCAAATTCAAATGCATCACAGTGGAAGCAACTTTTGATAGCGATTGATAGCGATAGTCGGGTGGCCAATGGGGCCTAGTACCTAGATCTTGTAAGCGGGGTCTAGACGATTTTTTTTTAAAATAATACATTTATAAGAAAATATAATATTATATAAAATACAAGATATATATAATTCTAAAAAAATAACTCAAAAAATCATAAATGCTAATTAGCTCAATGGCAATGGTAATTAGCTCAACGGCAGAGTGCTCGTTTGGTGTATTGTCCATTATCAAAATTCCAATGAGAGAAGACGATCGATTTGAGATTTTGAGGATTTGGGAAATGCAGGAACGAATTAGGGAATTTCTGATTTAGGAATTTGGGTTTTTTGGGAAGAGAGAGAGAAGCACGGAGTAGGGGGGTTTTGAGAATGTGGGGATTTAAGTGAACAAGTTCACTTAACAAAAAAATTAAAAATCTGCCCAGACCCAGCTGGACCCGCCTAGGCAGCCAAACTGATTTTTTAAAACGCTTAGACCTTAGGCGAGTCGACTGGGGGATAGCTTAGCGCCTAGGCAGGGCTTAAGCGCTGCCTAGTGGGATTTTTGGAACACTGCATGGGACGTTTGTGCAACTTCTGCTTGGGAAACCATCACAGAGTGAAAGTTTAATTCATAAAAGATGTCAAGTAAAAAAACTCTTCAACTCACTAGATCAGTAGAAGTAAAATTCGCTTTGAATTTCAAGAGTTGGAGTTGATTGGGGATATAGAAATATAGAATTGGTTACCGATGCGGTTTGTTTTTGGGGGGTGTGGATGCACCAGATGTGAGTTCTTCTCGATTTGTATTTTTACAGAAGCTTCGGTGTAGACGGTGGCCCCGACCCTCAGCCAAGGGTACGGTTCGGGAGTAGGAGGGAGCGAGGTGGAGATCGGATGCTCGGCTCGGATCCCGAGGTCTCGTGTACCTGCACTCGGTCTAGAAACACCGGGGTTGGTCCTGATGGCAGACCCTCCGACGATTTAGTCAGCTACTGAGAGAGAGTAACAGTAACTAGGGTTTGAGAGGGGAAAGATTGATTACCTTTGGAAGGGGTAGAGGGTTTGGTATTTATAGAAGAAGCCAACCGGGTCTGGACCTGTTTGAGGCCGGGTCTGGAGCCGGTTGCCCGTGGGCCTGGCGTGGCAGAAGCCCAAACTGTATAGGGCTGACGTGGCACGAGCTCGGGGTGGTTTAGGGCTGATGTGGCAGAGGCCTGGGTGGTTTCTAGGCTGACGTGGCAGACTCGGATTATCCGGCGGTGAACGCTCTTTGAGGGGATCCTGTGGTCCAGGAGGGGCCACGTCATCTGACTCATATCAAGAGCCCCCCACTCCTGGAGGGCTGGGTGCCCCAGTCGTGTAGGAGTGGTTCTTTGCCTCTGTAGGAAGAGCAGGGTGGCATGTACAACGAGAAATGGGATCTGTATCTTCCAGAAGAGGTCAGGGGGGTAGGGTGAAGGGATCCCCTATTGGAGTCATGCGGAGTGCTGAGCGCAGGAGAGACGGAGCTCGGCTTGCCGAGCATCGAGGGTTGGTAGACGAGCCCCTCACTTGTTGGAAAAGCAAGGGGATGCCGAGATCTGTTGAGTAAGGGGTCTTCTTGCCGAGCGTCGAGGGTCGGTAGACGAGCCCCTCACTTGTTGGAAAAGTAAGGGGACGCCGAGATCTGTTGAGTAGGGGGTCTTCTTGCCGAGCGTCTAGGGTCAGTAGAAGTGCCCCTTACTTGTTGGAAAAGCCAGGGGACGCCAAGATCTATTGAGTAAGCGGTCTTCTTGCCGAGCGTCGAGGGTCGGTAGACGAGCCCCTCACTTGTTGGAAAAGCAAGGGGATGCCGAGATCTGTTGAGTAAGGGGTCTTCTTGCCGAGCGTCTAGGGTCGGTAGAAGAGCCCCTTACTTGTTGGAAAAGCAAGGGAACACCGAGATCTGTTGAGTAAGGGTTCTTCTTGCCGAGCGTTGAGGGTCGTAGACGAGCCCCTCACTTGTTGGAAAAGCAAGGGAACACCAAGATCTGTTGAGTAGGGGGTCTTCTTATTGAGTGTCTAGAGTCGGTAGAAGAGCCCTTTACTTGTTGGAAAAGCCAGGGGACGCCGAGATCTGTTGAGTAAGGGGTCTTCTTGCCGAGCGTCGAGGGTCGGTAGACGAGCCCCTCCCTTGTTGGAAAAGCAGGGGGACGCTGAGATCTGTTGAGTAGGGGGTCTTCTTGCCGAGCGTCTAGGGTCGGTAGAAGAGCCCCTCACTTGTTGGAAAAGCCAGGGGACGCCGAGATCTATTGAGTATGGGGTCTTCTTGCCGAGCGTCTAGGGTTGGTAGACGAGCCCCTCACTTGTTGGATAGAGGAGGATTTTGGGGCTCGCGGTGCCATCCGAGCTCCGAGCCTCTCGTTGAATAGAGGAGGAATTTGGGGCTCGCGGTGCCGTCTGAGCTCCGAGCCTCCTGTTGAATAGAGGAGTATTTTGGGGCTCGCGGTGCCATCCGAGCTCCGAGCCTCACGTGCAATAGAGGGGGATTTTGGGGCTCGCGGTGCCATCCGAGCTTCGAGCCTCCTGTTGAATAGAGGAGGATTTTGGGACTTGTGGTACCGTCCGAGCTCCAAGCCTCATGTGAAATAGAGGAGTATTTTGGAGCTCGCGGAGCCATCCGAGCTCTGAGCCTCCTGTGAAATAGAGGAGGATTTTGGGGCTCGCGGTGCCGTCCAAGCTCCGAGCCTCCTGTTGAGTAGAGGAGGACTTTGGGACTCGCGGTGCCATCCGAGCTCCGAGCCTCCTGTTGAATAGAGGAGGATTTTGGGGCTCGCGGTACCGTCCGAGCTCCGAGCCTCCTGTTGAATAGAGGAGGACTTTAGGACTCGCGGTGCCATCCGAACTCCGAGCTTCGTATGAAATAGAGGAGGATTTTGGGGCTCGCGGTGCCATCCGAGCTCCGAGTCTCCTGTTGAATATAGGAGGACTTTGGGGCTCGCGGTATTATCCGAGCTCCGAGCCCCCAAAACTTATGGGAGTTTTTGAGTGGTTTGTCATCGGAGGGACGGTGTATTGGTAATGGCGGCCGAATGAAATCTAATGATTTCATTTCATTTAATGCTTAGGGTATAGAAGCCTTTGTGGCTCACGGTGACATCCAAGCGTCTAGCCTCAAGCTTGTTGAAGAAGCTTTTGTGGCTCGCGATGCCATCCAAGCTCCGAGCCTCTTGTTGAATAGAGGAGGATTTTGGGGCTCGCGGTACCATCCGAGCGTCAACCCTTCTAACTTGTTGGAAAAGCCTGGGAGCATTGGGGTAATTTTGTGTCAACTGCTGACGTCACGTGCGCAAGAATCGAAGCGACTTTAGATCCTAATAGCCGTTAGACCTTGATGATTAAGATCCAATGGCCAGATCTTTTCGCAAAAATCAAGGAGTCTCTTTCTTTGTTATAAATCCCCCCCTCTCCCCTTTTCTTTCCTTCATTTCCTTACTTGTGTTTTCAAACTTTCAAGAACATGGGTTTTTTCTCGCTTGCCGTCGGCGATCTTTTTCCAGTGATCTACCCGTAAGCGCGATACTTTAGGTTAGTATTTCTGACTCGTAATGTCGCGCTCTCAGGTCGGCTCCGAGGCAAGCTCGTCAGGCCGTTCTGAGAAGGAAGCTGAGTCCCCACCGACGTCTTGGTCCTGAGCGACTATGGGATTAAAGAGGAGGTTCTGTCAGATCCAGGGTCGGACGGCGAGAATGATGTAGTCTTCGTCGTGCAACCCTTGAGATCTTGTAGGCCGGGGAAGGAGCCCGTGGATGAGGGCAAGGAGGAGGAGGAAGAGGAGGACGAAGAAGAAGAGCTTGATCCCGAGGGAGAGGGGGACGTTGAGGACGAGGAGGATGATGAGGAGGAGCAGGATCCCGAGGGAGAGGGGGCCGCTGAGGACGAGGAAGACGACGAACAGGAGCAGGATCCCGAGGGAGAGGGGGCCACTGAGGATGAGGACGAGAAAAATGACGAGGAAGAATCCGAGGGGAATCAGGGGGAGCCCGATCAGGGCGCCGGGGAAGACGATGTCCGAGGAGATGCGGGGGAAGGCACCGCAGGAGGGGTAGCCAAGGGCGAGGGCGATCTCCCCCCTCTGCCACCCTTGTCGACACCGTTTCTGGAGAGGAAGGCTCGTCCTCGTAGGAGGAAGAGAAAGTTGATCTGTCCGGATAGTCCCCCTTCGCTGGATAAATATGCTCCTAGACTGGGGTTCGAGTTTGCCCTTGTCACCTTCAAAAATCCGGAGTCGAATAGGATGTATCCGGACGACATTAAGGATCTCGCTCCTCTCCCCGCCGTGCCGGGTGACGAGAGTCGGGTGAAGATCAGGATGGATGGCATCCAATGTGTCTTGAAGGCGGACTACCTGCACATCTTGAGGGCGGCCTACTTTATTCCAAGGGAGTTCGAACTTCTGATTCTGAGCCCTGGCATTCGTCCAACTACCACTCTCGCACCGGGCTACTGTGTTTTTCCCGAGGATGCCTTCATCTCGGGACTTCGGCTGCCGTTGCACCCTTTCATCAAGAGAGTCTTGAATTGGGCAAAGCTAAGCCCGATGCAGTATGGCCCCAACTCTTGGAAGCACCTGGTCTGCTTTATCTTGAAGTGCCAAGAGAAGGGGGTCAAGCCGAGGCTTACGTACTTCCGCGCTATCTTGGGGATGAGCTCGTTGGGTGATACAGAGGAAATCTTCTACTTTTCACCTAGGCCTCATAAGAAGGTGATGCACGGCCATCCGGACTCCATCAAAAGGTGGAAAAAGAAGTACTTTATAGTCCGGAGCGAGAAGCCTTGGGGGATTCCGACCGCTTGGAACTTTTTCAAGCCAAACCATAAGCCTCCGAAGCGTGGTGAGTTGACGGAGAAAGAGTGGGCGAAGGTGGGGAAGATCGTTGGGGGGCACAGCATAGGGTGGCCCTGAGTGACGGAAATGCACCTGGCCCGAGCCGGACTGAGCCCAACCGACCCTAGTATGTTTTTGTTCTGAATCTTCCTATCTTTCTGCCTTCGTGTTAACATTAGCCTCTCTTCTTCTATTTTGCAGAGATGACGGCCAAGCAGCTTGACAATAGGCAGGCCTTGTTGGCCGTTGCTGTCCAGAGGAGGGCAGAGAAGGAGAAGAAGGCAAAGCAGGATAAGGTGGCTGCTTAGGGCGCGGAGTCCAGCAAGGGACCGACCTCGGAGGCCGTGGAGCCGTCCCCCAAGAGATCCAAGAAGCATCACCACACGCCGAGGGCATCTAGGGAGGCGGGGGGAAGCTCGGGTAGCAAGAGGACTTCCGAGGTCCTGGAGCAGAGGCTTTCCCCTCCTCGGCCCACAGCCGAGCAGATGATTGGGCAACAGGGGCTTTGGCCACGTGCTCCTGATTGGTCGGTTCTCGCAGGGGATTCCCTGCTTAAGGGCCTCGTGGCCATTGAGGTGGTCAGGAACCTGGCCACGGAGCGAGATCGCATGGCGCTGGCGGTGCAGACGTCTGAGATGGCCTTCATGCGGTGGTCTCAGGTGCAGCTCTCGGTGAGTGCTTGTACTCTTTCATTGAGCTTTAGGATTTCTCTAACTTTTTCTTCCTCGGACATGTGATGCTTCATGGGCAGCAATTTCAGACAAGCTTGGAGAAGGAGGTCCTCATCGAGAGGAGGAACGCGGAGAAGTATCTCCGCGAATTGAACAAGGCGACGAACGAGCTAAAGGAGGCTCAGAGCATGGAGGCCGTCCACGAGGCCCAGATGGCCTCGATAGTCGATTACCATAAGAAGGATGTGGATCGCCTCAAGGAGAAGGCTCGGAAAGAAGCTGAAAAGGCGCAGAAGGCCATGGAGGAGGCGGAGATCACCATGGTGGATACCCTGATCCTGGCGCAGGACGAGGCCTATGACAAGACTAAGGAGCATTTCCGGTTGATCTATCCGGACAAGAGGGTCGACCACCTCCATTACAACTGGCAGCCCGAGCATCCGTTGACCCCCGGCGGCGAGGAGATGGGGGATCCTCGCCAAGAGGAGGTCGGGAGCGACCCGCCTGATGAAGAGGTGCCACCCCCCCTCAAGCATAGTTTAGGTTTTCTTTTTTGATTTTGTAAATGCCTTGCGCGGACTGGCCACCGCCTTTTGTAGCACAAAAATTTTGAACTTAATGAAAGACAATTTTTTGGCCGATGCTCCATGACTTGTGCTTCTTTAGCCTCTTTTGTGACTTGTTATTTTTCTCGTCTTTTTAATAGACGCATGAGGTCCGCGGTGCCGACCATATTTCCGTTGAGGCCTCCTTGGTCCGAGCTGGGCCGGAGGCCATGGAGGCTGCTCTGGATCGCCAACGAAAGCAGGCTCGGGACCGAGCGGCCACAGTGAATTACTTCATCAACAAGTCGAGGGAGCTCGGCTTGGAGGTCGCTCATATGAGGAAATCCATAGCCGACCGGGACTGGTGGGTAATCAAGACGAACTGGTCGATCTCGGATGCCTCTAGCGGGCGGTCGGCTACGGAGTCTTTTCTTCGTAAGGTCGTTGTTGAGAAAGAGTTGGAGATCCGTAGGTTGAAGCTGGTGCTAGGAACCGGTTTGATCGAGGAGGCGAGCAATTCGGTATTAGGACCATCTCCGACCTGTTTATTAGAGGGGGCCCAGCCTGATGATGCGGAAAGCTCAGTCGCGGAAGAGCCTTCCCCAGTCGGGCCGGCCGAGCGTGACAAGGAAACCGAAAGAAGTGCCCAATTTGAGTTTTAAGCTGAGCATGAGTGATTTGTAAGCTTTTCATTGTATTGGTGCCGCCGTTACGGGCGCGCGATGAGTAATAATAAAAAAGACTCCCGACTTCTTTAACCTTGACAATTTCATTGAGTGAGGATTGTTGCCGGGCTCGACCTTGCGAGGGGTCACCACCGAGGGGGAAAGACCACATGGTAACTTTAGGCAGGCAACACATAATTAGTGGCGTTTCACTTTCCGATAAGCATTAATGGCGACGTTTCACCTTCCGCCGTTTGGGCTTCCCAGATGTAATAACTGTGCTTCTTAGGTGGGTATATAACCTCCATTCCCTCCTTGTTGGTTGTCAGGAATTGGGATTGGCTTATCTGCCACACGGTTCGGGTGCCTACCGAAGGCGAGCGCCCTAGAAGTCGAACTTTAGCCCGAGGGTTCCGGATTGGTAGCACATCAATCACCCTCGAACAATTCGGGAATTTAGCCTTGAGGGCCATAAGCCCTGGGTTGTTCGTTGGTGAGTGGTGGGCCGATCATTTGGTTCGGAGGCTCAGAGAGAGCTCTTGGTCGGTGGCTCCCCTGCTGCTCGCGAAAAATTTGGGGTTTTGGCTTTTGAAAGCTGCAAACCCCGAGTTGCTCGTGGGTGAGAGGAGGGTCAACCAACGACTTGAAGCTCGGGGCGTTTGCCGAAGCCAGACACCCTAAACCTTAATGAAAACTTTTTTGAAATGGTCGTGGTTGAAGGTCGTCGCCGAGCGTGACGGTCGAGTGGTTTTGATGAAAGCCATGACCTTGCTCGGGGTCAACGACGAGCCCCCACACCTGTGCTCAGGAAGATGGCAAGGGTGTGTAGCTGGCGGTTGCCGCCGGACGCATAGGTTGATGGTCTTGAAAAAGCCCAAACCATGCTCGGGGCAGATGCCGAGCCCCCACACCACGGAGAAAGCCAGTGATGGGCGTGGCTGAAGGTCGTCGCCGAGCGTATCGGTCGAGTGGCTTTAAAGAAAACCATGGCCTTGCTCAGGGTCGACGACGAGCCCCCACACTTGTTCTCAGAAAGACGGTACGGGTGTAGCTGGCGGTTGCCGCCATGCGCATAAGTTGATGGGCTTGAAGAAGCCCAAACCATGCTCGGGGCAGATGCCGAGCCCCTACACCGGGGAGAAGGCCGATAATGGGCGTAGCTGAAGTCGTCGCCGAGCGCATCGGTCGAGTGGCTTTGAAGAAAACCACGGCCTTGCTCAGGGTCGATGACGAGCCCCCACACTTGTTCTCAGGAATACAGTACATGTGTAGTTGGCGGTTGCCGCCGTGCGCATAGGTTGATGGGCTTGAAGAAGCTCAAACCATGCTCGGGGCAGATGCCGAGCCCCCACACCTGGGAGAAAGCCGGTAATGGGCGTAGCTGAAGTCGTCGCCAAGCACATCGGTCGAGTGGCTTTGAAGAAAACCACGGCATTGCTCGGGATCGACGACGAGCCCTCACACTTGTTCTCAGGAAGATGGCTAGGGCATAGTTTTTGTGGCTCGCTGTACCATCCGAATGCCGAGGAATAAGCCTGTAAGGGAATTTTTTTGTGGCTCGCGGAACTATCCGAGTGCCGAGCCCTAAGCCTATAAAGAAAGCTTTTTGTGGCTCGCGGCACTATCCGTATGCTGAGGCCTAAGTCCACAAGGGATGCTTTTTTGTGGCTCGCGGTACTATCTGAATGCCGAGCCCGAGACATGCTTTTAATGAAAACTTGTTACAAGAAAGTAGGTATATTTACAACATACTTGAGCCTTACAAAAACAAGGCACGACGTGCCGAATACATTTTTCATAATTTTACATGAGTTGTAGAGGCTAACCCTCCCCTTCCAGGAATTTGATAAGATGCTCTGCGTTCCAGGGCCTCTTGACAGCCTTGCCTCCCGGGTCAGTGAAGCAATACGTGTCCGAGCGTACGACTTCAGATTCCTTGTATGGGCCTTCCCAGTTTGGGGCCAGCTTTCTCTTTTGGCCGGGGTTGGATACCGCCAACTTCCGGAGGATGAGGTCCCCGAGCTTGATGTCAGTGGGATGCACCTTTTTATTGTAGAACCTCTCGATCCTTTGTTGGTAGGTGTTCCTTCGAATGGCGGACTTCTCCCTGACCTCGTCTATGAGATCTAGGTCGGCACATAGCTGTGCCGAGTTGCTTGCTTCATCGAAGGCCATGATCCGGGGCGAAGGGATCCCGATCTTCAGGGGGATGACGGCCTCCGCGCCGTATGTCAGATTAAATGGCGACTCTCTCGTGGGGATTCACTTTGTGGTTCGGTGGGCCCAGAGAATGCTCGGCAGCTCATCGACCCATAACCCCTTGGAAGAGTTATCGAGTCGTTTCTTGAGACCGTCAAGGATTTGGCGGTTCGCGTTCTTGGCCTGACCGTTTGACTGCGGGTGGCATACTGAAGAAAAATGCTGCTGGATCCCGCGATCTTTGCAGAACATTCGGAAATGTTTACCCGCAAACTGAGTCCCATTGTCCGTAATGAGCACCTGTGGGATCCCGAACTAGCAGACGATGTGTTTCCAGAAAAACTGTTGGGTCTGCTGCTCGGTGACCGTGGCCAGTGGCTCGGCCTTGATCCACTTCGTAAAGTAGTCGATTGCCACTATGAGGAACTTTCGTTGGCCTGTTGCCTTCGGAAATGGGCCTACCAGATCCATCCTCCACATCGCAAAGGGGGTCGGATTGGCCATGGAACGGAGGTTCTCTTGCGGGGCCCTTTTCATAGGGGAGAACCGTTGACAGGGGCCACACTTCTTGACCAGAGCGAGGGCATCTTGCAGCATCATGGGCTAGTAGTACCCGTGGTTCAAAGCCTTTTGCGTGAATGAGCGGCTTCCCATATGGCACTTGCCAATTCCCTTATGTAGCTCCTTGAGGGTGTACTTTGCTTCATCGGGGGTTAGACAGCGGAGGTAGGGTCTTCCGTCCGTCGTTGTGTATGACCTTTTGAAAAGGGTCGCGTTGATTACGGCGAACCTTTCTGAACGGACCCTGACCCGTCTCGCTTCAGCTCGGTCTTCGGGGAGTTCTCCCTTGATTAAAAATTTCTTGATGTGAGTGGTCCAGTAGTCAGGAAAAGCTCTGTCTTCAATGCAGAGAGTCTCGGGAAAGTCAGTACGCGGCTTTAGGAGTACTTCGATCAGGACAGTGCGATCGAGACCCTCGAAGGACGAGGAAGCTAACTTTGACAAAGCGTCGGCCTGGGCGTTCTGCTCCCTGGGGATCCTTAAGACCGCCAACTCGTCAAAGGACATCAATAACCGTTGGACCTCGGTCAGGTACTTGATCATCCGAACGTCACGGGCCTCGTACACTCCGGTGATCTGGTTGACCACGAGCTGAGAGTCGCTGAAGACCCTGATCTGTCAGGCACCAGCTTGATGCGCCAGGGTCAGCCCGGCGATCATGGCCTCGTACTCAGCCTCGTTGTTAGAGGCCGAAAAGTTGAGGCGAAGGCAATATTGAAGGAGGAAACTGTCGGGACCTCGCAGAATGATGCCCGCACCACTCCCCGCTTCGCAGGAGGAACCATCGACATAAACTTCCCACGTCTGGTCGGCCTCCTTACTTTCGAGTTGCTCGAAGATGGTGCATTCCGCGATGAACTCGGCGAGGGCCTGCCCCTTGATGGCCGTCCTTGGCTGATAGCCGATGTCATATTGACTGAGCTCAATCGACCATTTGATCAGTCGTCCGGAGCTCTCGGGCTTGTAGAGCACTGCCTTCAGAGGCTGGTCCGTAAGCACCTGAACCGAATGCGCCTGAAAATAAGGACGGAGCTTCCACACAACCATTACCAAGGCGTATGCTACCTTCTCCATTCGAGAATATCTGGTCTCGGCGGTGAGCAGAACTTTGCTCATATAGTACAGAGGCTTTTGGACTCCTTCCTCTTCTCGAACAAGGACAGCGCTGAGCACGTTTTCCGAAGCCGAAAGGTGAAGCTAGAGGGGCTCACCTGGTTCGGGCTTGCTGAGGAGAGGAGGGTTGGCAAGGTACTCTTTCAATTGGGCGAATGCCTCTTGCTGCTGAGTACCCCACTGGAAGCCTCCGGTTCTGCGCCGAGCCTTAAAGAATGGGAGGGACTTCTCTCCGGACTTGGAGAGGAAACGGTCGATGGCTGCCAGTCTTCCCGTGAGCCTCTGGACTTCTTTGATGTTTCTGGGATGGGCCATGTCTATTATGGCCTGGATTTTTTCAGGGTTCGCCTCGATGCCGCGTTGGCTGACGATGAATCCGAGGAATTTTTTTGAGGAGGCGCCGAATGCACACTTCGCCAGATTGAGTCTCATATTGTGGGTCCGAAGAACCCCAAAGGCCTCTTCCAGGTCAGCGACATGATCCTGTCCCTGCCGGCTCTTGACGAGTATGTCGTCGACGTACACCTCCATGTTGCGCCCAATTTGATCCTTGAAGACTCGGTTAACGAGCCTCTGATAAGTAGCACCGGCATTCTTCAACCCGAAGGGCATAACTCGGTAACAGTAAAGCCCTTAGTCCATGACGAAGGACATCTTGGCTATATTGGGAGGGAACATTCGGATCTGGTTATAACCTGAGAAGGAGTCCATGAAGGAAAGGAGCTCGTGACCCGATGTAGCGTCGATCAGAGCGTCGATGCTGGGGAGAGGGAACGGGTCTTTGGGACACGCCTTGTTGAGGTCTGTTAAGTCTATACAGATCTTCCAGCCCCGGCTCGCCTTTTTGACCATCACGATGTTCGCCAGCCACTCAGGATAGCTGACCTCCTGTATGAAACGAGCGGACAAGAGTTTTTCCACCTCTGCTTTCACCGCCTGCTGCCGCTCCGGGGCGAACTTAAGTCGCTTCTGGATGATCGGCTTCGAGCCGGGGGTCACGCTAAGTTTGTGCATGATCAGGTCCTCAGAGATACCGGGCATATCGGAGAGCTTCCAGGTGAAGAGGTCGACATTGCGGAGAATACAGCCGATCAGGACAAATTTGAGGTTGGGAGCGAGGGAGCAGCTCACTCGGAAACACTTTGACACGTCCCCCGTCTCGAACGAGACTTCTTCTAACTCGTCCGCCGGCTCAGGTTCTGGCTGGGTCCTTTCGGGCTGCAGCTCGACGGCATCCAGGGGGAACACAACACCCCCTATTGTCGTCATATAGCACGATCGTACCGCTTCTTGGTTCCCTCGGACAACTCCGACACCTGACTTGGTGGGGAATTTCAGCTTTTGGTGGTAGGCCGAAGGAACCGCCTGGAGGGAGCAGAGTCCGGGACGGCCGAGGATGGCGTTGTAGGCTGCCTTGACATTTACAACCATGAAGTCCATCGACTCGGTTCGCCTGTGAGGGGTCGTACCGGCGGTGACGTTTAAGGTCACGATCCCCTCGATTGGCACCGGGACGCTGGAGAACCCATGCAATGTGTACCCGGCTGGCTTTAGTTTATCCCGGGAGAGCTTCAGGTTCTCGAATGTCTCCAGGAAGAGGATATTTACTGAGCTCCCGTTGTCCACGAGGATGCGACAGGCCTCGAAGTTTGCCCTACTGGGACTAATGACGAGCGCATCGCAGTGCGGGAGCCAACTCCCTCCAGGTCTTCTCCAGAGAAGGAGACAGGGAGTTGCTGGACCTGGGGGGAGAGGGGGCCCTGGACGGTGTTAACCCCTCGGACGAATGCCTTGCGGGAAGTGTTGGACTCCCGTCCCATGGGCCCTCCATGGACGCAATGCAAGATGGCTTGACCCTCGGGTTCTTCAGGCTCGGGGTCCCGCAAGGGATGCTGTCTGAGTGCTCGAGGAGGAGGGAAAGAACTCCTGTTCCTCGTGTCCCTCTGGTCCCGAGCGTCTTCCCGTTTAAACTCCTGGAGGTACCCTCGTTGGATGAGGGCCTCGATCTCGTCCTTCAGGGCGCGGCAATGGTCCGTGTCATGCCTGTTGTCCCAGTGGAAGCGGCAGAAGAACCGCTGATCCCTCTTCTTGTTGTTGTTGGTCGGTCGAGGAGGGAATTGCACGAGGTCCCTGTCTTCGATTGCCAAGAGGATAGTTGATACGTTCTGCGTCAGCGGAGTGTACCTCTCGAAGCGGGGGACCGGAGGGACCCTTTTCGTGACGCCCCCGTCTTTCGGGGTCTTTTTTGCTGGCTCCGTCTCGTCGGCCTTGTGTTTTCCCTTTTCGGGAATTTCTTTGGAGTCCTCTAGATTCAGGGCCTCCTCAGCCCGGATGTATTTTTCGACCCGATTGAGGAGGTCAGGGAAATCGATCGGAGGCTTCTTTGCCAGGGATGCCTTCCGCTAATCGTGCCGGACGTTGTGCCGGAATGCTACCGAGGCGACCCCTGGGTCGAGGGAGGAGACCGACCTCGCCTCAGTGGTGAACCTTCGGACGAACAGCCGGAGCGACTCCCCTTCCTTCTGTCGGAGGCCCAGCAGGGACGCACTCATCTTTTCGGCCTTTCTGCTGGTCACGAAGTGAACGAGGAAGTTGCCCTCCAGTTGGTCAAAAGAGTAGATGGAGCCGGGGGAGAGCTTGGAGAACCATTCCCGAGCCGGACCCCAGAGGGTGGCGGGGAAGGCACGGCACAGGAGGGGATCCGATGCGCTGTGAATCATCATGAGGGTCTTGAAGCCCTCCATGTGATCAGCAGGATCACCCTCGCCATCATAAGTCTCGAATTGAGGTGGGTGGAAATTCTAGGGTATTTCTACCAGCAGGATTGCTGTGGAGAATGGAGGTCGGGTCGGCCTGTGGCCCTGAGCTGGCCTCGGCCCGCCGTCGCCGAAGTGATCGGGGCAGTCCTCCATTTCTTGGAGGCGTTTCAGGATGTCGTCGTCATACTCCGGCGGGACTGTCGGGCTGCGGAACGCGCTGGTCTCGACATCCGAACGCGAGTGAGAGTGGTGGAGCATCCCGTCGACGGGGGTCCCTCGGATAGCCTCCATGATCTCTTTTTGGAAGTCTTGGAACTCCTAGTGGGTGACCGGAGCTCGTTCAGCCTAGTTACGTTGGGCCGGCGGCTTCCGACCGATGCGGCTGAGTGCTGGCTCCCGCCCTTGGGGCGAAGGTCTGGGATGGTTCGGGACCAAGTTGGAAGCGGCCCCTCCCCTAGTTCGGCTTGCTTGTCGATTCTGGATGACCCCGCGTAGGTCGGGTATGACCGAACGGGAGGCACCCGACTAGTGCCCACGGCTGATCCCCAGATTATTGGATCCATGAGCGTCGGCGGGGACGTCCTGGCGCCGCGCAAAGGTGACAGCTCTCCTGGCCTTGGGTGCCATGTGAGCTCGGATTGACGGGATACCGTTGATGGCTGAGCTCGAGCCGGCGTCTGCGCTAAATGTTTCCCACAGACGGCGCCAACCTGATGCGATTTGTTTTTGGGGGGTGTGGATGCACCAAGTGTGAGTTCTTCTCGATTTGTATTTTTGCGGAAGCTTCGGTGTGGACGGTAGCCCCGACCCTCAGCCAAGGGTACGGTTCGGAAGTAGGAGGGAGCGTGGTGATCGGATGCTCGGCTCGATCTGGAGGCTCGGCTCGGATCTGGAGGCTCGGATTCCGAGGTCTCATGTACCTGCACTCGGTCTAGAAACACCAGGGTTGGTCCCGGTGGGAAACCCTCCGACGATCTAGTCAGCTACTGAGAGAAACAGTAACTAGGGTTTGAAAGGGGAAAGATTGATTACCTTTGGAAGGGGTAGAGGGTCTGGTATTTATAGAAGAATGGGGGCGGATCTGGACCCATCTGGGGCCGGGTCTGGACCCGGTTGCCCGTGGGCCTGGCGTGGCAGAAGCCCAAGCGGTATAGGGCTGACGTGGCACGGGCTCAGGGTGGTTTAGGGCTGACGTGGCGGAGGCCTGGGTAGTTTCCAGGCAGACCCGGATGATCCGGCGGTGAACGCTCTTTGAGGAAATCCTGTGGCCCAGGAGGGTCCACGTCATCTGACACATATCAGTTGCTCATATTTATCGGGAAGAAAATTCCTAGCACAAATCATATGACTAACTTGTTGAATCTCCGGGGAAAGCAGAGATTCTGTAATTGCTTGATGTCACAGCTAACTGTAGTAACTACCTGTCGATACTCTAAAAATTAAAAACCAACATATGTGTAGATATATATAGCCTCTCACGAGCATTTGCAGGTGCAGTATGATATCCAAAGCAACTGGCGAGGTTCAGGAAAGTTATGTAATACAAATGTACGATCAATTGCAATTTTGCTCACATCAGGGCATCAATTTCTTCAATGTCTATGTCTACTTGCAGATAAGTAAGATTCTGAACTGGTTTCAGTGGTACCAAAAGTACTGCAACAAAAACTATTTTGAGTGAAATAAAAAGATGTGATATGCTTTGATTTGGCATATATTGCAATATAAACTCGAAGAGAAGAAAATCAAATCAATGGTACCGAGAAATTTCATAAAATTCATCTTCCAAGAAAATTACAATTAAAAGAAACGAAACAGAATATATAATCCGCTTTGATTTGGCGTTATTAGGTCTTCCACTAAAAAAGGAAATACCCGTCATTGCCCAAGCATCCTGCTCACTATAAATTAGAGCAATTCATGCTTGTCATATGGTGAAGCTCTCCAAATATACGCGGGAGATAACATCATGAAACAGAACTTGCATGTTCTTGTTTTGCACAAACCCTAATCTACACACTTAGAACACCTCGATTTATTGAACACATGGACACTGTGGAAGCATTGTTAAAAAGGTACTTTCAAGCAGTTTCCAAAAGAGGCATCAACACGAACCCTAGAATCAGTCGCTGATCATGCACGAGTAGCTCCAGATGCAGGACGAGCATTCAACCTGTCAAGAAGTGCATTGAAGTCTACAGACTGCCCACTCTCCACCATCCTGTTAACCATGCTAACCACATGATCCCTTGGGTATCCAATACTCATCGCCTTTTCAATCATGTCTGCATACGGGTTGCTCCTCATCACTTGGGGATTCAGAGGTGCATAGCTTCCTGACTGATGTGTCTGAACTCTTGCACCATCAATGTTGTAGATTGTGCTATAACCTTGTCCATTAGATTGTGATGGATAAGGAGCTGAGCTTACATATCCACCAGGCTTAGCCACAGGTGGTCCAAGAGAACTCTGGGTAACACTAGCTGAGTGTTGAGGTTGGCCTGAGATTCCATAACTGACCGGAACGGTTTCAACAAAAGTCCCAGCGGGCTGAGAAATTGTCAAGTATTGGAAGGATTCTGGGTTGACAGAGGTGTAAGTGGGCGGGGTTCGCGGCCTCATGAGTTGGGCATGTGACGTAGGTTGCTGAGCTGGCATGACAACCTGTTGAGTTAACTGCTGGGGAGATATCTGTGTCCACTGCTGCTGGTACTGAGGCAACAGCTGCGGTGGTGGTGGTGCCTGTATAGAAGGGTCCTGGATTTGGGGCCTAATATGTATGTAATGTAGTTCAGATGGCAAAGATTGGCTCTGAGTAGGATAAAGTGGGGCTGACTGGCTAAAAACATAGCGATCATGTGGTGGGCCAAGTGAGACAGTAGGTGGGATTTGGTGGAGAGCAAGAGCTAAGTGTGGGTTGGGGGCATTTGGTTCAGGAATTGTTGATGATACAGGGGCCTCTTCACCAATTTGAGATTGGGTAGGATTAGGAGCCTCTTTAGAAGTGAGTTGGAATTTGGCCAGCTCCCTCTGAGTCTCTGCGAGTTCTTGCTTGTCTCTAATAATCTGAATTGATCTGTGAACCTGACATGCATACAAATAAAATTTGAGTTTTCCAATCAGGACGTTTATCACAAAAAATACTTAGATAACATTTTTAAAAATAATATGTACGAACACAGTAGATTCCAGTTTTTGTGCTCTCTAGTCTCTACATCATTGCCACATTCTAAGTTGAAGCAAACTTCTGAATCTCATTTGGGAATTTCTATAGCTAACACCAAGTGTTCGAGAGGGGCTATCTGGAACCCAAGTACTGCAGCCAAATCGTGTTATGATTAACACTAAAAATGGGATTTGGTATGATGCAATATTCTTTTTGTAAAATGTCATTTTTATCCATGTGTAAGAGGTGGTTATATGGTGATTGGAGGAGAGCCCCCCAGATGTTTAACAGTGAGTTTAATTTGCTAAAATATTTTATCTTAAAATGTCATTTTAATCAGTTGTGAGAACATAGCTTACAGTATTGGAATCATATCTAACAAACTCAGAATAGAAATATTCTACATCAGGTAATAATACTCATAAAATTTTCATCAGTTTCGACATCAGTTGGGTTCTTCAGTACTATATGTAGTTTCTCTTTTGGATATAAAATATATGTATTATTACATAGCATTTGAGACAGCAACCTTATTTAATAACATACATAATAATTCAAGTTAATATCAAACCGATGAGGCACCACACATTCTTTAGCATGGATAGCAATCGGGTGAGAACTGATCTCAAAATAAGTTTAATGAGAATCTCCATTTTTGAGCATCATGGATGATTCAAAATGTTCATTTTGATCCACATGCCTAAACTATAAATATGTGAGATCAGGTCACTGAGTTTGTTTGCCAATGCATTAAAAGTTACTAATTTGTAAAACTAAATATCATTTTGTAATGACTTGGTGCAGAGAAAAACATGTTTCAAATGACTTGATCTCACAGCCCTAGACTAGTTTAGCCATCTAATATTCCACATACAAAACTAAAACCAACAAATGAGACAATGCATTGTGCTTGTACTAGATCAATGAGGCTTTTGAGTAAAATATACTACACATTGGCTGATGCAAACATGAAGTCACACAATATACATTACCCATATAAAATTATCATGGCTACTTGGAATAATATAATGGATTCGTGATATCGTGAAACAACTCAAGATTCACTCACCAATCAACAATACATTATTCACGAGTCTACGGCAAAATTTAAAAAAATCCCCTTGAACTAAACCCTTTCTGCACCGCCTTGAACTTTTATTCCCCCCCCCCCCCCCCCCCCCCCCCCAAAAAAAAGTACGTTTTCAAAAAACCTCTCGGTTTTATCACAAAAAAAAACACATCTAACTTTTTTTGCTTCTTTTAGATAACCACATTCAGTTTTGCAAATTGGTTCAGAAAATATTATGCATCTTTCTCATCATTGTCAAAAAACCTCACTCAACTCTCATGTTCTGGAAAAAAATTGTCATAAAAAAATGGGCAAAAAAGCCCACACCGTCGGAAATGGGCTTTTTTGATAACATACATCGGGGGGGGGGGGGGGGGGGGGGGGGGGGGGGGGGGGGGGGGGGGGTTGGGCAACAAAGTTCAAGGCAGTTTTCTGCAGAGAAAGGGTATAAAGGGTATAGTTCAGGTTTTTTATTTAAATTTAGCCCGAGTCTACACATTACAAATATACAAGACCTATTTATTAAGATATTTAAAGATAAGTTTGCTACAGAAGTTCGTAATTTGCTGAAACTATTTTGTTAAACAGAGAATGATAAATTGATAATGAAGCTGAAACCAGCAACATTTTCTTTTTATTTCCTAGACCTAAACAAACAAACTATATTTCTTTAATTCTACACTTTCTAGTCTCATCCAAAATCATAAAAATTAACTACAATATCAAATCTGTTACTTATACTCTATTCACCGTGTTCAACTGAAGAGCAAAGGACAGATAAATATACTTACTAATAGCAGTCTTCTAATCCTAAATGCCTATAATGGAGATTCTAGATTCAAGTTCGAAATCATTACCAGATTTTATGTTAGAGATGTGTGATACTTTCTCAAGATGACTAAATGATGGTTCCCATAAATTCATGGTAGAACCTTAGCATTGTCTACCGTCCTGTATAATTCTGCATATGCAGTTTGTATCTTGACTTGCCATTTATATTGAGAAATGGGGCATCATCTACTTTTCTAGTCATACTATAAATAAACAGGGGAAAGAATGTTAAACTCTATAAAAAAAATTATTCACTAATCATCCATACAAAATTGAGATTTTTTCAGGTAACACAGCTCACATATCTAATTTTAATGAGAACTATGATATAATCAAGAAAGAAAGTTCAGGCATCATAAAACTGACAAGTGAGAACACATTGAAATTTGACAATTTGGAATAAACTTACTTCTTGAAGGTGTTTCTCAAGAGACTTGAGCTTTGTATCTGATTCACTCTGGTCACGAATTACATCAGCTCGAAATTCACCCATTGAACGTTCAAGCTTGTAGCAATATATCTCCAACTGTGACAACCGTCCACTAATCCCTTCAAGATGCCTGAGGAGATTATCAGCATATTTCTTCATGCACTTCTCGACTGCAGTTATAACTTCTTCTTTTGGATACACATCTTGTTGCTCAGGAACATTAACCAATAATCTCCCGATTCTGCCCTCATGAAAATCCTTTTAAAGGATGATCAGAAAAAGAAGAACAAAAATTCATCAAAACAATATGTAACAAAGATAGTACCTTATCAGGAAATTGCAAAATAAAAAAATAGATATTTTTGCATTATTATCATTAACAACAGCTGACTAATTAAAATTTGAAATTTACCAGAAACTACGCCAGGATCCTACAACAATTTATTGAACCTGACTATGCTACAACAATAACACCTACCCTGGAAGAAAGGGAAAATTGAGACTCTAATAAAGGAGATTCTTTGCCTCAAATCCCCAAAAGCACATTCAAGTACGCCATACCTATACATAACTGGTGTTTGCAAGAGGTTTTGATTCTCAGTTATTACATCTAGACAGAACGGGAAGAAAAAAAGATCTCGTTAAATGCTGAATCCAGAGACAATATTATGGGGAAAGAATGTTAATCCAATAGGCATGAAATTATTATCCAGCATAGATAATAATCAACTACAACACAAATATTAACAGCTATAATCAATTAACCTCAGAGGTCCTCTTTAATTCGAAGCCAAACAAAGAATTGTACTAAAAAACAGCCGGCTCAAGAGTTTGAAAATTCTAGGAAAAAAAGGCCAGATTTCCAAAGGGTGGTGGCGGAAAGCTGCCCTCACTAGTTCTGCTCCTCTCCCCTCAATCAACTCAATCAACTGCCTGTTAAATCCAAATTTCTGAGAAACCAAGTGGAGAGAAAGAATAGAGAAGACGGCCAAAGGTTCAAGCAATGTCGCAGGTTTCACCTCCAGCCTCGCTGGATCCAATGATGAAGAGATCTTGCCGATTACCAGCTGATCTGGCCACAGGAGGACCTGAACAATTTGGTATAACCATACGAGGGAAGTGTTTCTTTCTTTCATTCTTTCTGGTTTCAGCAGTGACGATTCTGGCTCTTCATCACTGACAACTATGAATCCAGTCTGGAGGTCGGATCTAGCAGTTACTGCCTGATCTGATCAAGGAAGGCAAGAAATACACTTCCAACTTTGGTGGTTGGGTATATCGATCTGGCCATCTAAGCCTCAAACCCGTTATATGTGGGATCAAATTGATCAATATGCACATACCTTGGTCAATGTTTTTCATTGTGAAGGAGTTTCAAATTATTTTATACCACAAATGGCTTCTGATACCAAAAAAGTTGGTGAACTCCGATCTATTAAAGTCGATCTTGTTGGGATTATGTCTTGCATACTTGTTTAATATAGAAAAGAAAATGGTAAAACAAGAGAGGATCAAAGCGCCGATTGGATGAAATATGAGAAGCAACAGAAACAGTAAAAGAGACACGGGGTAGTCGACCGCCAAGAAGCAAGCGCAATTTATGTTTGCGTTCGGGTGCACCCTTGAGGATTCGTTTAAAGTCCGACTTCTTCTCCAAATTAGATCATACGGCTCTCATTGTATAGTTATCTCTTCAGAAATATTGAACGGCAATTGTATCAAAATTAAACGAAGAAATTCTCTAGATCTCTATACAATCAATATAACGGCTCAAAGAAAAGATATGATTCCATTGGGTGCCGAATAAAATAAGATAGTACTTCATCTGACAGGTGAGTGAATTCTCTATTGTAAACAGCAAGTACTTGCAATTGGGCTTGAGAGGTGGTCGTGGTGAGAGTTATAACTCTTGTATATTCTCTAGCTGAACAATATCTCGGTTTTTCTCCCTCAAACTAGAGCTTGCCCGAACCGGGACAAATATTATGTGCTTTGTGTGTTGGCTGTGATCTCTATTTGCTTGGTGATTTGTATTGATTGTTTCAAAGACTCAACAAGATCTGACACACTATCCCTAACAGATCTTACATCTGTAAACCAGGATATGGCCTTTGGAGAGTTTCATACCTGATGGTGTCGATGAAATGCTTCTATAGGTTGTGGTTGGTTTGATTGGATGCGTAACTCAAAAGCTTAAAGATGACTAAAGCTGGTGATCGTGATGATTATGATTGTGGCAAGTAGACATTGGGTAATGTTGACATGCAGTGCTAGGTTCCATAGTTATCTCGGTTTAGCGGGTAGCTAGCATCCACTCACATTCTTTTTAAGCAACTGACGGTGGATCTTCCTAGTGTAGCGATACCAATTTATCTCAACATGTCCAACGATGATAGGATGCCGAATCCTAGCAAATGAGCAAAATGGCTTGTGCTGCATCAATCGTTCCATACGCCTCGACCAGCCCCAGCTAGAGTCAAGAACCAAGGGACTTAAATATATTTGGTGCAATGTTTCTCATTCTGCATCAGAAGGGTCATCTCTAAACAGCCTTTCTACCGAGATACGCTACCTAGGCAATCTCTCTTTTTCTCAACAACTATAATCAATACCAACAACAACAAAACTACTAGGATGTTCGGAGGTTTTGATGTTATTGTCATATACTTGGTGGTTCTCCTAGGTTATGTTAATGAAATAAAACAGAAACAAGTGGCTATATTCCACCTTTTCCTCAAATAAAAAAAAAATAAAAAATAAAAAAACTCCTAAAAGACTAATTCTTAAAGAATCTAAACATACAAGTAACATAATATCCACCAAACCTCACATAACCGCTACAAACAGATCAGAATCAAGATTACCTTCCCTGATGGATCCAACCTCTTCCCATTGCCCAAATCCTGACCGTTGAAATCATCGTAAGCGCAGAGCACATCGTCCGACCCAAACCCAAACGACCTCGACGATCCAGCCGAATCCATATCAATAACCAAACTCAGAGATACAAAACAAACAAACTGAGATTTATTAGCGTTCTGGTTTTATACTCGTCGGTGAGGAAAATGAGAGGAAGCAACCAAAAGAACCCATGACTTTGCATTCATCACATCACAAAACAAAGTTTTAATAAATAATACTAAGAAAATGGAGAAAAGCGACCTCGAGCTGCGAAAATTGAAAACCGAAAGATTTTGGTTTAAGTTGTGACCGAGGTTGGAGTTAAGTGTTAAAATAAGACAAGATGTGCAAGGGAAGGAAAGCGGAAGTTCAAGAAGGTGGGGATAGTTTAAGGGGTGGGGTATTGTGGTCTAGTGGGGTAGGTGAAACGAGAGACACGTGATGAGATTTGTTTATAGGTGGGTGGTGGTCGGTGGGGGTGAGGATAAGATAGAGAACAGAGTATGGACTTGTGGGCTTTTTACACGTGTAAAATGGAGTTGGTGGGGTCCACCAGTAGTGTCGACAAAATTGAATTTTGGGGGTAATTATAAAGTACTAGTCCGGGATAAGGTACTCATTTGGTTGACTGCATCATAAACAAAATGGATAAGTTTTACCGTTTTTAGGCCATCTCCCATCTATAAGAGCATCTGTAGTCGTTCTAATCCATTTTTTATGGGTATTTAGCAATTGAAAATAGAAAATATGGCTGCGCGCTGTAGTAGTTAAAAATTAAAATATGACCAGACGATTGATTATCTTACATCTCAAATTTTTTAAAAAAAAAAAATTGGGCACTAAAAGACCAAAAAAAAAAAAAAACTGTGCCAACCTGTGGGCCGGTGGCTAATACACCGGCCCTCAATTTTGTCTTATTCAAAATTGTTGGGACGGTGTATTAAACACCGTCCGACAAATTTTTTATTTATTTTTTAATTTTTAATGAATAGGACGATCGATTATTTATCGTCCGGGAAAAAAAAAGTAAAGCGACGGGATATTATCTTTCGTCTCTTTTCAGGGACGAAAGAAAATTTCCCGATTGCTATATTTTGGCTTTTGCCAAATCGTCTGCTATATTTGGCAGTCCACTATTCATCGTACACCCAAAATTTGGGTATTTGGAAGACGACTACAACGATGTTATTCCCATTTTTTTCAAATTTTGGGTATTTAACCCACGACTACAGATGCTCTAACAACACCCACAGTCCCATTTTATGCATTTTGGGAGTACTGTAGTTAGGGTTGTAAACGAACCGAGCTATTCGCGAGCTACTCGGCTCGAGCTCGGTCAAAACTCAGCTCGTGTCGAGCTCGAGCTCGAAACGTAAACAAGTCGAGCTCGAGCTTGAAGGTACGTGGGTTTTAGACAGAAGCTCGCGAGTATTCGGCTCGAACTCGGTCAAAGCTTGGTCAAAGCTCGGCTCGTGTCGAGCTCGAGCCTGAAAGTGAGCTCGATATATAAACGAGCCGAGCTTGAGCCTTATGGTATTCTGCTCGTTTGCAGCTCTAACTGTAGTTGACACAGTCGTCGGCTATTTTGTCATTTTTTAGCTATCTGGCTACAGTAGAAAGGTATAAATAGCATTCGAAATAGCAAAATGTATATTATGCCTGACGAAACATCATGTGTCGTCTCGATTATTTAATTATATTTTTAATTAATGTTTCGTTCGAAGTAAAAAAAAATTAACAAACAAATAAAAACCCCCAGAAATATGCATATAATGGCCATTGGGTCACATTTTCTTAAATTTTTTTTTTGCAAATTACCATCATTGGTTACTGGGTGCAATTATGGTAAAAAAATTTGCAAATTTATAAATTGGTTTTGCAATTTTGTAAATGTTTTTGCAAATTTTTTTCCCTAAAATACATCCTTAAAATCCGGACGAAACATTGCAATTTTTTTCCCTTCAGGGACGAAACATCCCGTATATTTTATTAATATTTTCTCAGTTTCTCACTATATAAATGATTTTTTAATCACTTCTGTTTCATTTTTATCGAAAATATGCATTTTTTGCCTTTTGACGACTGCAGCATTTCGTCGAAATAGAAAGGTAAAATATGCATTTTTTTTTTTCATTTTTTAACTCAAAACGACTGTGGATGCTCTAAGAGCATCCACAATCTTAGAGCATCCACAATCGTGATTGTTAGAAAATGCATAAATGCATAAATGCATATAGCATTTTTCCTGTTTGCTGCAGTCGTCGAATGATATTTTTTAGCAATCTAAGATAAAATAATAAAAATCCACTATCAAGACAGAGTTTGAAGTTGCGTTGGAAGAATTCAATAATTTTTTAATAGGTAAACAGAACTTCACTTTGCGTCGGAAAGAAAAAAACAAAAAAAATTTGAAGGGACGGAACTTCACTTTGCGTCCCACGATTTTTAAGGATTTTTTATGATTTTTTTATTAATTAAAAACATTATTTAAGTATAAATAAAAAAATTTAAAAAAGGTGGGCCCCTCCTTGGACGAAACTTCACCTTGCGTCCAAGGAGTGGCCAGATTGCAAAGTCATTTTAAATTCAATTTTTAAAATTAAAAGACGTCAGACGCAAAGTCAAGTTGCATATGACGAATTAAATTTTTTTTTTTTTTTGTGGGACGCAAAGTGACGTTGCGTCCTGTATAATATGCATTTTCTCTCAAATCCTCTCTCATATTTAGCAATCTACTGTTGTTTTTTAGCCAAATTATGCATAAATAGCACACGACTGCAGCTCGTCGTTTGCTATAAAATGCATTTTATGAATAATTAGCAAAGGACTGTGGATGCTCTAACACCAAAATTATCAACTTGTGAATTATCAACCAATAAATGAATTCAAACAAATCATAAATTACCTCACTTTGGAAACAACTCCATATATAGTTCAGCATTATAGTAGGCCCATTAATTCTCCGAAGAGGATGTCACCAGTAATCTCGGCAAGAACAATTTCCCTCCGTAAAATGGTGGAACCGATGCTTGTCTCTGATCACTATCTCTCGATTGGAAACACTTGAAATATACTTGATAGCCAAATGACAGTCACCACACATGCGAAGGTTCTTCACAATTCTAATCAAAGTCCCATCCGGGGTACTCATCAGCCCAAATGCTACAGCCAGCTTCTCACTATGGAATCTAAGAGCGACCTCCCTCTCTTCCTCTTCCAGTTCATGCAAAACCGAGTCAGTTTCTGGCACATATCCAGCCATCTTAATTCTCCGAACCAATTCCTCCAGATAATTATATATGTCTGTAGTCTGTGGGTGTGAAGTATCGCCCATCTTAAACACATGAGCTACATGATCAATCTCTATCGAGCTATACCCAGTCTGCTTCTTCATACGCTTGTGAATCATAACATTTCTAACCTTCTCAACTCGATCCATTCTACCCGCCAACGCATAAATATTTGATAGTAGAACATAATGGCTAGGGTTTTCTGGTTCAACAGCTACAAGTCTCTTAGCAACCTCTATTCCAAGGTCGAAATCTTTGTGCATTTTGCACGCACCAACCATAGCCGTCCACACTGCTGCCCCTGGTTCCCCTGATATGTTGTCAGCGATGAAGTTCATAGCTCTTTTAAGAAGACCAGCTCTTCCAAACATATCAACCATGCAAACATGATGCTCAACTCTAGGAATCAAGCTGTAGTCTCTTTTCATCAACTCAAAAGCATCAACACCGTCACTTACTAGCCCAGCGTGCGCGCACGCCGATAAGACAGCGATATATGTGACGTCATTTGGCAACGGCCCAGAAATCCTCATTCGCTGAAACAGCTCAATTGCTGATTTCCCATGCCCGTGCATTCCATATGCCGCTATCATAGCAGTCCAAGCAACCACATTCTTCTCCCGAAGCCCCTCAAAAACCTCCCGCGCCCTCTCCACATGCCCACACCTAGCATACATATTCACCAAAGCACTCCCAAGCACAACATTAACATCAATACCCTTCTCAGCAACATACCCATCCACCCACTTCCCCAACTCCAACGAACCCGTCTGCGAACACGCAGCCAAAACCCCAACCAAAGTCGCCGAATCAGCCACCACCCTCCCCTCCCTCATCATCATCCGAAACACCTCAACTGCTCTCTCCCCAAACCCGTTCTGCTCGTACCCGGAAATCATCGCATTCCAAGCAACCACACTCCTCTCAACCATTCTATCAAACACCATCCTCGCAACACCAAGCTGCCCACATTTCGCATAGAACACAACCAATGCAGTCTGAACATAACAATCCGAACCGAACCCACGAACGACGACATGGGAATGGACAGATTGTCCGGTCTGCGTAGCGGAGAGGTCAGCGCAGGATTTGAGTAGAGAGGTGAAGGTGAAGTTGGAAGGGGGGAGGTGGAAGGAGTGCATGTGGTGGTAGAGGAGGAGGGAGAGGGGAGGGAGGTGGGATTTGGAGGCGGAGCGGATGAGGGAGGTGAAGAGGAAGGAGTCGGGGTTGACGATGGATGAGAGGAGGAGGAGGGGGTAGCTGTAGTTGTAGTTGTAGGAATGGGAGTGGGAGTGGGAGTGGAGGAGATGAGGAAGGAGAGGAGTTTGGTGAGAAGAGGGAGGGAGTGGTGGAGGTTGGAGATGATGAGGTGGGCATGGACTTGTTGGAGAGGGCGAAGGCGGCGACCGGCTCGGAGGAGGAATTGGTAGGCAGGGGAGTGAGGAGGAGGGTGGCACATTGGAGAGTTGGCCGGTCTGGTTTTTACAACATTAATTAATTTATCTCAAAAAAATACATTAATTAATTTAGAAGGAGCAAGTGAAGTATGATTCAAATTGGAGGGCAGATTATTTTTTACTTATAAATATTTATTATTTTAAACATCATAGCAAGCTCATCTATCCTCCATCACTTCAGCCGACCCTGTTCTGCCCCTCATCAAGGTCAAAAGTGACAAGTCTTCCAAAGACTTTTCCTGGACTGATGAAGACAATCTTCTGGAGGAGGAAGAAGAGGATCGCAAGAAGGATTTAGCCAACCGTAAGGTATGTTCTTACTATAATTGTTCTCGCACCGTTTTTAATTACACTGGTTTGTTCTCTTTTGCTTTGAACTTGGTGTTTTTCAACGAATTTTTCGGCCGGGTTTTACACCAACCGTGCTGTTACTTTCCCACCTTCTTTTTATCAAGCGGGAGATGTTCTATTTCTCCTGTCATTAAAATCGCGATGAATGCATCGTTAAGTGATTATTTGCCCGTCATTGAGGCTGATTTCTATTCGGGTTTGTTCCCTCTATCGGAACGTGTGAGTTGCCCACTGGCCAATATATTCCCTATGGCTCGATGTCGGTCCATCTACCTTTCTCCCTCGTTAGACTCTTCTGTCTCTTCCTTATCCCCCGCGATCCTGATCAAAGATCTGGACAGGAATCGCTTTACTTCGGATCCTAAATCCAATCCCCGTCTTATTCGATCTAGTGCTCGATTATGGGCTAAAACAGTTACTCTGGCCCCTCAGCATCACTCTGGTTCAGGTCCGTCCTTATCTAAGAACGATTCGTTGAATTCGCCTCTAGGATCGATTTTTCACCTTCAATTCGACCATTGTTCTGATAGTGAGCTCATTACCAAATCTTCGATTTTAGGCTTTCAGACTCTAGCTTCCCCGTCGTCTGTGGCTTTCGCCATCAGAGAAAAAGAAAGATCAAGAGTTAGGAGATTCAATAGTGATTTATGATTACATTATCCTGGAACATTAGGGGACTTAATTGTCCTGATAAGCAAAGATCGATCTATCACTTGATTTCTTCTTCTCACTGCGACCTCATCTCCATCCAAAAATCTAAACTTGAGTCCACCTCTCCCTCGATCCTTAGGACGATCGGAGGAAACATCATTTCGAATTGGATTTCTCTAGACGCCATAGGAGCGAGGGGAGGTATCCTCTTTGGATTTAAAGAGGCTATTTTCTCTACAGTTTCGATTAAACGTCTCAACTTCTTCCTCATCGTTCAACTCTTTTGGATTCCTTTGAACACCAACCTTACGGTTATTTCCGTTTACGGACCATCTTCCTCCGAAGGTAGGCCTCTATTCTGGACCGAATTCCAATCTCTTCTCCCTTTCTCTAACGGGCTGTGTATTTTTTGTGGAGACTTTAATGTCACTAGATTTGCTACTGAAAGATCTAGCCTATCGTCGCTCGGCAATCACTGGTTCAATGATTGCACCCGATCTTTACAACTGACCGACATTCCGTTGTCGGGAAGATCTTTCACTTGGTCGAACCTTCGCCATCATCCCACAATGGCGAAGCTCGATCGTTTCTTGGTATCCAATGATTGGATAGACCGTTTTCACAACTCTTTTGCTCTAGCATTACCTAACCCTGCATCGGACCATGTTCCTATTGTGCTCCACTCTGACTATCACTTCCCTCGCAAGCATCAATTCAGATTTGAAAAATTTTGGTTGCAAGACCAGGTTTTTGTTAACCTCGTTTCTGAGTGCCTATCGGCGATTTCAGGATCGTCCGGCTTGGGGGCCATTCTTCTCAAACTTCATGCGATCAAATTCGGTTGCAAGATTTGGCGCAATGAAAGGCAATTTAATACCAATTTCCTTAAAAAGTTTTTCCTCTCCACCATTGAATCCATAGATAAATTGGAGGAGCGGGGTCCGATCTCGATTGAGTTGTTCAACGAGCGGTGGTCCTGCAAACAGGAATTTTCGGATATTCTTCGTCAAGACCATTTGAAATGGGCTCAAAGAGCCAAATTTCGGTGGCTCAAAGAGGGAGATTGCAATACTGCGTTCTTTCATAACTTTGCCTCCCACAGACAGAGATGTAATCACATTTCATCGATCATTCACGATGGGATTGAACTCTCTTCTAACGAGGATATTCACCAATCTTTCCTTCTATTCTATAAAAATCTCCTCGGTTCTTCCAAATCTAGGGCCCTGACCCTGGATTGGACTCAACTGTACGGAGAGGATCCTAACGATCTCTCTTCTCTTGAGGCCCCGTTCTCTATGGACGAAATCAAAGCGGCGGTTTTTGCCTTAAAAAGCGACGCGGCGCCGGGCCCGGACGGTTTCCCCGCCTTCTTTTTCCAAAAGTTTTGGAATTGGTTAAAAGATGACCTCTTCCAAATGTTTTCTGACCTTCATACGGATTCATTCTCCTTCGACCGCATCAACTATGCGCATATTGTTCTTATCCCTAAAATTCTAGGAGCGAACGCCGTGGCAAATTTTAGGCCGATTAGTCTCATCAACACCACATTCAAAATTATCATGAAAGTCCTATCGGCTAGGCTTGGAGAAGTTATTTCTCCTCTGATCGATCCGGCTCAATCGGGTTTCATTAAAGATCGCTTTATTCTTGATAGCGTGGCTTCAGCCCAAGAAATCATCTCCTTTTGTCATCATTCCAAAACTGAGGGTATCCTCCTCAAACTTGATTTTCAAAAAGCTTATGATAACGTTTGCTGGGAGTTCCTCTTCGATATCCTTATCCATAGGGGCTTTGGTCCCAAATGGATCGCTTGGATTAAATCCAGCCTTTTCGCGGGTACCTCTTCCATTCTCATTAATGGTTCAAAGGGTCACAAATTTAAAATCAAATGTGGTCTCAGGCAAGGTGACCCTCTTTCTTCCCTTCTCTTCTCGCTGGTAGCAGATGTGTTCAGTAAGCTTCTCCGTAACGCCTGGGAGGCCCAGGTTATCGAAGGTCTGGGTGGATCCCGGTATTTCAATGGCGTACTGAATCTCCAGTACGCCGATGACACCATCATTCTGGCCAAACCCAACTCTCATACTCTACGAAATCTGAAACTTCTTCTCTACTATTTTGAACTTGCCTCTGGAATCTCTATCAATTTCCACAAATCCTCTGTCGTTTGGCTTGGAGGATCGCCTAACAGGCAGGATGAAATATCCGAATTTTTTAACTGCCCGGTCGCTTCTTTTCCCATTACCTACCTAGGCATTCCGCTGAGGTGGGGTAAACTTCATAAATCGGATTGGTCTCCCATGATTGATAAGGTGGAATCCAGACTATCGATATGGTCAGGGAGACAACTATCCCGTGGTGGTAGATTAATTCTGCTCAATTCAGTTCTATCCTCTATTCCTATATACATGATGTCTTTCTATTTCATCCCTTCTTGGGTGATCAAAAGAACTGACCAGATCAGAAGCAATTTCCTTTGGTCAGGTTCTTCAAGTTACAACCCCGGATCACATCTTTGTAACTGGAAACTCATTTGCACTTCAAAAATTGCTGGAGGTTTGGGGGTTTTGGACCTTAGACACCAAAACCTTGCCTTACTAGGCAAATGGCTCTGGAGATTTCTCACTATTGGGGACCTCCCCTGGATCAAATGTATCAAAGCCAATTACTGTGGGCCCAATGATTAGTGGAGGTTTCCGGATCATCCTCATAGACTCGCATCCCCGTTCTGGAAGGGGATTTGGAAAGCGGCTGCGGCTTTCCAGTGTGGTTTAAGCCACGGGTGTGCCGATGGTTCCATGACCAGATTCTGGTCAGATATCTGGATCGGTAATTCTTCGTTAGCCTCTGCTTTTCCTGCGATTTTCAGTCTGGCGGCCAACCCTCCGGCCTTGGTGTCAGATTACCATTGCAACAATGATGGTTTTAGGGAATGGGCGATTCCCTTATCTTCCAATATTCCACCCCATTTAACCACTGTCTTTGATAATCTGCTGGACACTCTCTACAATGCGGTTTGGCATGACAAAGAGGAGTTCTTTTGGTGTTGGAATTCGTCAAGGAACTTCTCAGTTAGTTCTTTCTATAGATTTCTTAATTTTAGAGGGACTCTATCTCCTTTCCACGATCTAGTTTGGAAGTCTTGCGCTCCGTTGAAGGTTAAAATTCTTGTTTGGTTAGCTCTCAACAATAAACTTCTTACAGTTGATAATCTCAATAAGAGAAATCTTACATGGGGGCAATTATTCCCCCTATGCGTCTCAGCTTCTGAGAATGTTAATCATTTATTTGTTGAATGCGAGTTCTCACGTTCGCTCTGGAAAATTGTCGTTCTAGCTTGGGAAGCGTCCAACGTTCCAGTCAGCCTGGTCGAATGTTGGTTGAAGCGTCCTCCTAATAGCGCTCTCCATAAGTCGTGGATCCTCTCAGTCCAAATTATTTTATGGTTAATTTGGAGGGAAAGAAATCATAGAATTTTCCGTCAGATTAACACTTCCTTTCGGTTGTTATCAGACGACTTCTTGTACTTATTCAATTTTTGGTCTTCTTCGTTAAAATCGGAAGCTAGAGAAGGCATGAAGTTTGAGAGACTAGAAAATGCTTTTCACTGCCTTATTAACCTCAATGCCATTTAATGTTCTATTCACCTCACCTTTGAGTGTTACGGGCCCAGTTTTTGCTTCGTTCACCTGTTTTTCTGTTCAACAGCTTACTCTCTCTATATTTTTGCTTCTCTATTGAGTGTTGTGGTGTGCTTTAATGATTTGGCCTTGGGTGTTTTTGGATGCAGGATTAAAGGGTAGGAATGTCTACCCTTATAATGCTTTTGGTTGCTGTTTTTGGGCATGTTACCTTCTGACTCTGTTATGCGGATTGTTCTGTTTGACTATGGGACTAGCATCTTCATACTCCCCCCCAGGTGGTACACCAGTTCTGTTGTGGTTTTCTTCTCTGGCGCTTCATCAGCTTCGACTGATGTTTTATCTCACCGATCGTTTGGTTTATGATCTTTTTGTTGTTGGCCGAAGTAGTTCTCCTTCTTTGGTTTGTTTAATTGCTTATTATTGTGAGAGGGAGGCTATTATGGTTACTGTTGCTCTGTTGCTTTTGTGTGGGGGAGAGTTGTGATATGTTTCTTTTGTGACTACTAATGGTATATTGCTGATGTTAGCTGTTATATAGATTTAGTCTCATAATGGCTGTTATATGTGTTCGAGTATTCTTCTCTACTGTTCATTTATTGCCTCATTGTAGCTAGTTGGTTGTGGTCTTCAGCGACCTTTTTCTCCGGTCGTGGCAGAGTTTTCTATGTTCATGTGTTGTTATTTATGTTCTGCTTTTCTCGGCTTCTTCTGATGTCGTCTGTGTTGTGGAGCCATGGGCTCTGAGCTCCGAGGAGGTGCTCCTGTTTCTCTCAGCGACTTCGGGATCGATGGCTCGTGGTTCTTTCCCTGTTTCATCGACGGCAGGATGTTGGGTGCGGAAGAACTTTCAGCATCCTGGTTTTCCTTCCGATCGGAGCCGCATTGGTGCTGCTCTTGAGTTCTGATGCTGACTGCTACCGCTTTCAGCTCTCTTTTGCTTGGTTGTGGTCCTTGGGATGTTGCACTTATTTTTGTTGTATTTAGGAGTAGTGTTTTTGAGATTCTTGTTTTACGCCTTGTAAGACCCTTCTATTGTATTCATTTCGTTTATTAAATGCATGGCTGGAGTCTTTTGACTCTATCTGTATCATCAAAAAAAAACATCATAACTATACTTAATACCATTCGTAATCATCTATATAATAAAACACAAAGAAAGCTATCAAGTGGCTCTCCTTCAATCCCTCCAAAAATTAAAGGCCGGGATCTAACCTCACAATACATATTTTCCCCCCCAAAACTCAAATTCAAATCCCCCACCTAAAACAACTCCTATATTTATTTAAATTTTTTTTCTCTCTCTCTCTCTCCCTCCCTCTTCTATTAAAAAAATTAAGAAAATACAAATTAAAAAAATTAAGAAAAATTTAAAAATTTAAAAACTTTAAAAATAATTCAAAACAATCAAAAAAATCATATAATATGTTTTTTGCTGGATCCCCAAAAGTTTCTCATATAATATGTTTGCTACTTCAATTAATTTGTTGGATCTCCAAGATTATTTTATATGATCAAACAAGGTACACCGTTCCGAAGACGTGCCGTAGGCACGTGTCAACGGGCAAACCTAGTGCATACATAAAATGCATATATAAGAGCATCCACAGCTGTTTCTTATAATTGGCAATTTGCCATTTTATAAGAAACGATCGTCTGCAGTGGTTTTCTATTTTCCCATTTTTTAGCAAACCTTCTATATTTTTTTCTCATATATGAGAAACGAAATACCCATTCTTAAATTATAAAGGACGGAATATCATATACCGTCACTTCGATTTTATAATATTTGAATCCCGTCAAACGGAAAAACATATATCGTCCCTCCGATTTTTTTTTTTTTTTTTTTTTTTAAAACTCCTCGGACGGGATATGTAATCCCGTCTGAATCGGACGGGAGAACATATCCCGTCCAAGGAGTTTTCCAATTTTTTTTTTTTTTTTTAAGAGCATCCACAATGGAGTTTTCTATTTTTTTAGCAAAATGAGAAGTATATGAATAGAATAGATGTGAACTTGTGGAATGGGGTTTTCTATATTTTAGAAGGACGAGACAACTTGTTTCGTCCTAGTGTTTTTTAAAATAAAAATAAAAAATTTTAAAACCCATGGGACACAACATGATGTTGTGTCCGATCAAATTTGTGACCATTGTCCCGTTTAAGGAGGTTTTTAAATTTTTTTTTTATTGGGAAGGACAATACAACATGTATCGTCCAACCCAATTAAAAAAAAAATAAAAAAAATATTACGGGACGAGACAACTTGTCTCGTCCGACTTTAATAAAAAAATATTATATCTATTGAACGATACAACATGTATCGTCCTCTATATTTCTATATTCGCTAGCCCACTTCTATGGAATGGACTGTACTGTAGATATTATATCTATGGAATGGACTGTAGATCGTTTGCTATTTTTTGACAAAATAGCAAACGACTGCAGAGGGTCCATTCTCATATTATTCTCATAATATGAGAATATGAGAAAGATAGCAAACGATTGTGGATGCTCTAAATGAACGGTGAAGATTCATCCGATCAGAATATATATATATATATATATATATATATATATATATATATATATATATATATATATATATATATATATATATATATATATATATATATCTACTACTATAATGGGAGAAGGCCTTAGTGTAATTTGTCCATCTACCAACCCGTGCAGAAGGCCTTAGTGTAATTTGTCCATCTACCAACCCGTGCAACGCACGTGCATAACTATTGTAAATGAGGTTTTAGATCAAATTCAGACTACGTCTGAGTTTTTACTTTTAAAAAAATTATATTTATTAAGACGTGCATCGCACGTGTAAACTACTAGTATATATAAATTCTCGGACGGGATATGTTATCCCGCCCTTGAATTCCGCTGATAGGTAGGTAGGTGGTAGGTAGGTTTAAGTGTATTAATTAGATTTAGTTAGTTAGTTAATTAGGTTTAGTCATTAATATATTATTTATTTTAGTTAATTAATATATTTTAATAGTTAATCAGCAATTAAATTTTTAAATTTTTTTTAAAACGAGTGGGACGATATATGTTGTACCGTCCCACGCAATTTTTTTAAAAAAAATTGCGCGATAGTATATGTTATACTGTCGCACGCAATTTTTTTTTAAAAAAAAGCACAGAATATAGCAAACAACCACTGCACCCTTCGATCCTATTTGCTATTACTGTGGCAGCCATTTTTGGCAAAATGAGAAACACCATTGTAGATGCTCTAAATAAATAGAAATAGCATTTCACTATTTTGCTGCAGTGGCGAAATAATAAAATATAGCAAAGTTTGAAAAAATTTAAACGGATTTGACAAAATATATTTAATTTTTTATATTTTTTAAATGAGAAACTCTCGGACGTCCGGGATTTTTGGGTTTTTTTTCTTTCAATTTAGTTGTTAGTTTAGGGTAATCCAACAGTCAAATATCCCATAGAAAATCATATGCTCTCCAACCCATAGAATCCTACAAAATTTCAAAAAAGTCATCCATTTCCACGAATGAAACATCATGTTAGGTTCAGGATTTTGTGTGTGTGGGGGTGTTAGTTTAATCTAATTCAACGGTCCTAAATCAAATATCCCTTAGAAAATCATATGTAATCAAACCCATAGAATCCAAAACATATCAAAAAATTGTGAAAAAGACCTCCGTTTCGTGCTCTGTTTTTTTTTGCAAGGTTTTCTTTAATTTAAAAAATCTAATTTCATTGGATGTTTTGTCCGATGGATTAAAAATATTATAAGATGGAATGTAAGATAGAGATGGATTAAAAATGTTTCGTCCGAGAGAAATGTGAGATGGAGAAGACTGAGTGAGAGATGGGGATCTTTTTATAGAGCTAATTATCAGGCTGACCCGGTTTTTAAAAATATTTGTCAAAAAGACTCAATTTTGAAAATATTTTCACTTATAACCCAGTTTGTAACTAAATTTCTATGGTACCTTTTCTATAATATTTTCACAGAGAAACAAACAGGTTGAGATGTGTACCTTTCCTATAATATTTTTACTGTCTTCACAGAGAAACAAACAGGTTGAGATGAGTGAATCACTGAATCAAAACTATTGATTCATGAATCAATAAGAATGAATCAATAAGAAAGAATAGATCATGAATCAACTAAAAACCCTGTCACGCCCCGCTTCCCAAAATATGGAATATGAGTACGTAACGTAAGCCCAGCGAATGATGTAAACATCATCCATAAGTTGTACCAGATTAACTCAACAATATGCAACAACAAACACAACCACGCAGGAAGATATAATCACATGAATCAAGATAACTCCAATAAATGAAATAATCCAATAATAATAATATCCAACACAAAAAGAATCCAACATCTGGGAAAAACAAACTCCGGGAACATAAGCCCAAAACAAAGTACAAAGTCATAACAATATGTTTGTTGATTCCAGATGTTGGATTTATATTATGTTGGTAATTTTATGCTTAAATTCCAAGTATTGTTATTCATGTGATTACTTCTTTTATTGTATGCGTGGTTGTATTACTTCCTGTTTATATTGTTGAGTTAAATCAATAACAGCTCATGGATGACGCAAGTCATTCGCTGGGTCATGTCACGTGCTTGTATTCCGTAGTTTTGGGAAGCAGGGCGTGATAAGGTTCTTAGTGGTATGAGATAAGTGAATCACTGAATCAAAACTATTGATTCATGAATCAATAAGAATGAATCAATAAGAAAGAATTGATCATGAATCAAATTGTTGATTTAGTGATTCACTCATTTGAACCTGTGTGTTTCTCTGTGAAGACTATAAAGATGATTGAACTGTTTCAATGATCAAAATTGAACAAAGTAATGCAATATATGTACATACAACTGTAACCCTCGTTCCCGTAAATATATATAATTTTTGAATTATTTTCTGTATTTCGAAATATTTATGAATTTAGTTGTGTTAAATTCCTTTTAACTTTTCTATTTAAAATATTTCTGATTGGAAATTATGTTTATTTTGAACAAGAGTATATTTTACCTTACTTTCTATTTTGTAATTGATCGACTATTTTCGTTTGAGCCAAACTAAAAATATTCGGAACTTCTTTAATAATTTGTTAAACCCAATTCCTTTATATAATCTTGCTATTATTATTTTGTTATTTTCATTTTTATTTCTATTATTTTTAGTATTGTCATTACTATCATTTTTATTAATATTGGCAGTTCTTATTATTAATAATATTATTGTTGTTATCATTAAAATTAGTGATGTTGTTATTACTTCTATTTTCTTGATCTTTATTATTATTATTATTATTATTATTATTTTTAAAGCCCAATTGATCTTGATTTATTTTGCATTATTTAATTTAATTATTTAATTTATAAAGCCCAACCCCAATTGTTTATTTTAAGCCCAATTTATATTCATTGATTTGCATTGTTTATTTGAGTTGTGAAGCCCAAATATAAAGCCCAACTATTTTTAAACTCAAACCCATTAACCCAATTTCTCTTAATTAATTGTGTGTTGACCAGATCTACTCCTAATCAATCCCCAGTTGCTCTCCTGTAACCCCCAAAATTTAATCCCTATCTATTAGCCATAAAATCTCTCAGTTACAACAAATTGTATCTCCTTTAATTCTCCTCAACTAACAGTCACTGATTTTCGTAACTCCCCCTCCCTACAATCTCTCCTTTTTTAATACCATATCAGTATTAATTTTTAATAATATAATAATATCTCTCTCTCTCTCCCGTACCCTCTTTCTCCTTCTCTGATTAAAACCCAAACAAAACAAACCCCAGCCTCAACTCCACCTTCCTTCTTCTCCCGCTCTCTCATCTTCCCCATTTCGAAAACCCACCGAACCCAACAAAAACACCCCGAGCCACCGCCTTTTCCTCTCCACCTCACAACCACCTCGCCGCCTCTCCTCGTCAGCCCCGTCATTGCCATCTTCAACCTCCCGCTCACTCCCTCTCTCCGTTTTGTCTTCAACTAAAACCGAACCAAACCCAACTTCCCCATCTCTCCTTTTCCTCCGCTCAACCTCCCCACCGCTCATCACCATCTCCATCCACCGTCGAACTTGCCAGCTGAACCCATCCTCGTCTCCCTCTGGTTCCATCCTCGCCGCCATTGGCAGCCACGACAACGGCTCCAGTCGACCACCTTCCGCCGCTCGTCTTCGACCCATCGCCTCCACTCATCCTCGTCGCGCCGTCGCAGACCCCCCTAGCGACCCCACCGCCGGTCTCTTCCGCGTGCCTCGCAGCTTCCCTGCGTCGTGACGCTCGGTTCCGCCTCCTCTGTTTCGAGCGGAAAACAGAGCATCACACCATCTCGCCCTTGCACTGCCGTCGCTTTCCGACCAGCCGCGTTGCCGTCCCGCCGCACGTAGCCGCCGCCAGTCGCCATAGAGTCGCCTCGCCGAAGCCTCGCACCGTTCTCTCTCTTCGATCGAAGGAAGAAGACGAACGACGATTCGTCAAAATCGCTGTCCCGTGTTTGGCTCCTCGATCCGCCGCTTTGCTGTCCCGTGTTGGGAGGGATCCAGTGTGTAGAAGGGTTCTCATTGGACGATTTGGTGTTCTGTGTTCGGCTACACCAAATCCCATTCTGCTGTTTCGTGTTTGGGCCGATCCGGTGTGGGAATTTGAAGTTGTTAATTGCTTGGTTGGTTATTCTTCGCGCGCATTTTGCACGTATTCTTGGGATTGCTCCCCGGAATTCTGATCCCGTTATTCTCTATTAAATTATCGAATCGTCTACAAGAAAAAGGCAAGTCATTTCTTATCAAATATTTATTGTATCATATTCGATAATTTTATTGAATTCCGCAAGTGGATTCGTATTGAATATCGTAAAATGTTATCTATAGTTGGGATACTACGGATTTACACGAGCAAATCCAAGTGGTAATCTCGACTTCGTGCCGTCTTTTTGCCTCAAATGTATAGGAATTTTACATGCACCCATGTAGATAGTTAATGAATATAAGAATAGGAAATCATTATCACATTTCACCTCATGACATTAAGAACAACTATTGTAGATTGTATATTAGGGTTGATTTTTCATGTGATTGCTATTGATAATTTAGTTGAATTGTAATTAGTAAAATTATGGACATCATCGACCTTAACACCATGTTCACATAGGATTGGCTCGCTGTGATTTATGATTATTAAACTTCAATTTATCATTCTTAACTTTTAACCATTTTATTCAAAATGAACATGTGGACTATGTTGAAAATTACGCCAACCTAAATCTTGTTGTGTTGCGACCTAGATAACTTCATTAAAATTAGTCTCTTCCCAAAAATGAAACATAACCCTAAGTGTCTAGATGTCAATAGCCACCAGAATTTTCGAATTCCGACTTATATCGCCCGAGTTATGACCCTTTTGCTACAGCTGTACTGTAATTTCAGATTCATGTACATACCATGTTAGGCTGATAAATTAAGTGAACTAATGATTAAATATGGCCAAAATAAATTCCAGATTTGTATATAACATGCTTAGGGTAATAAAAAATATTTTTACTGATTTTTATAATGATTATTTATTGCCCTTACAACTGAAATTAGTCAACATCGACACCCAGCCAGAAACTAAAATCTGTAAAGATTACTGAATTTCGCATAGCCATCGTTGTCGGAATGTAGACTTTAAGGTACTGTTCTTTTTTTCCTCTTATAACAGGTTACCTCTTATAAGAGATTTACAGTAAGAGCCTCTTGTAAGAGCCTCTTTTTGAGGTATTCTTTTTATATAAAAATAACCTCTTATAAGAACCTCTTATAAGAGATTTCTGTTCTTTTTTCACCTCTTACAAGACTTTATATTACCCCAAAGTCTATATTACCCCCAAAGTATAAAAATAGTGAGATGAAGGACAAGAAAAGATAAGTTCAAATTACTAATATATAAACTAGTTTAATGGCAAGTTAAATTCACAAATCAGTGTAAATCATCAATTATAATTCCGGGCTACTATAGACTTTTAATTAGTATGAAAATTAGTATGTATAAATATAAATAATAATAATTTGTTTCAAAGAAGTTGGATTAAAAAAATTTAAGGTCAATGAGCTAATATAAATTCTTCCTTAACTGTAAATAAATAAAAAATTAAAAAAATTTAAAATTTAAAATTAAAAAAAAAAAAAAAACTGATCAGCTGCAGGATTTGAATGTGTGGCATCATAACAGGACAAATCAACTAGCCACAACTCAATTAATGTACTTACTGGACGTAAATATATATCTTTAAATAAATCAGTGTTTCGACAGCATCCCTAACATAATTGTTCGAGATTGTAAAGAATGAATTCCCACACTTTTTCTAGGATAGCATATTACACTCAACTACGTATATGATTACACTTTTTCTAGGATAGCATATTCCGGGCTACTGTAGACTAATATATAAACTAGTTTAATTAGTAACAATTATAATATAGACTTTGGGGTAATATAGACTTTTTAAGTGATAGAAGTCTTATAAGAATTTGAAAGAGGCTACTAGAAGTCTTTTAGGCTTATAAGATATTTTGAGAAAAATGTCTTATAAGAGGTAAAAAAAGAATACTAAAAAAACTCTTGTAAGAGGGGGACCACCTCTTACAAGAGGTAAATCTCTTATAAGAGGAGAAAAAGAACACTACCTAAGTATGCGTTGGAACCGGGCAGGAGTCTAGTTTCTAGACCACCTGACGGATCCACATTTTCTGTCCTGTAGCAACGGGAATTCTGATTTTGGTACAGCAACCTATTGCTGTCCAGAATTGGGATTCTATGTTTTATAATATATAATTATACCTATAATGTTGAATTGGTGCATTTAATTGTATAGAGTATATTGCATAATCATAGGGTTGTTTTGTCACCTTTTCTAGCGTCTCTTATTAATTGCATTATTGTGTGTTAATTGAATAAAGGAAATAAATCAAGCCGGGGTTAAGGATTGATTAGGGTAGTTGACAATATAGTAAGTGTACTCGGATGATGGCCAGTGAATATTATTGTTATCGGCATCGTGTAAGAAATTACACATGTCCAGTGTTTTTATCGTTATCGGCATCGTGTAAGAAATTACACATGTCCAGTGTTATTACCGTTATCGTCATCATACCCAGTACATGAACTATAGAATCTACCACCTTAGTCTAAACGAAATTGATTGTATGCATCGAACCTATGGTACGGCACACATGGGACACAGTAGTACGTGCATTAGTTAGGATTAAAAATGAATAATAGACCTAAGGCTCTCATCACATTATCATTGCATATTGTTATCTTTATTGAACAATGTTATCGTTATTATTGCCATTATTGATATTGTTCATCGTTATCGTGATAAATCATAGTTATTGCATATTATGCTATTATTGCTTTGTCACGGTTCAACACTATTGACTTCGTTGTTTATTGAATTCATTGCTATACCACTATTACCATTGTTTCTCTGTTTCTCCACTTGCATGTCCACGACTTGCTCTAAGGACTTTTTTTTCTCTCTCTTTAGATGAGCAACTTACAGGTAATCAAGGAGATTTACCTGACGGAGTAGGAGAGAAGCATTGGTGAAGGAGATGTTTTACAGCGCCATTAAAATAAATGTTGTTTTATTTGATGACTCTAATAAAATTGAACAAATATTATTTCTTTGTATTGTGGGCTTTGACCCGATTATGGTTTGTAAATTTCCAGATGTTGAGTTATTTTGATGTTGGTTATTTTTATGCATTAATTTCCAATGTTGTTATTTATGTGATTATTCTTTCATTGCATGCGTGATTGTTTTATTACTTGTTTATATTGTTGAGTTGGATCATCAACAGCCTATGGATGACGCAGGTCATTCGCTGGGCCGTATCACGTGCTTGTATTCCGTATTTTGGAAAGCGGAGCGTGACAACAACAACAACAAAGCCTTTTCCCAACTAGTTGGGGTCAGCTACATGAATCTTGGTTTTCCATTCTGCTGGGTTTAGCACAAAATCATCTGTAAGGTCACAAGCTATCATATCTGTAACGCCCCAGCCCCGATCAGCGATTTTAGCAAACAACTACTCACCACAGGCTGCCTCATAAAAGGTGTTATAGCGAGTTGGTGACCTTCAATCCTAGGCAATCATATATATATTTAATTAATTTTTGCAAACTACCGATATGGGACCATCTCAATCACACCCGCTGCATTTTTTCTCGCAAGAGAAACACAGCCGAAACAAAAACCCAGGTGGTCCCCACCCTTCACACTCGTAAGCGGCCCCCTACCTCTCCCCCCACATGATTCACGTGGGGGTCAACAGCAGCAACAGCATTTTTATGCTGCCCTTCTCACATCTCTCTCAAGCATACTTACCAGTACATCTGCTAGCTCCATCTCAGGCATAACCACCACTCTGTACCCATACTCAGTGTCGAAAGTCAGCTCTGATACCATTTGTAATGCCCCTGCCCCAAACTCAGACTATTTATTTATTTTATATATTTTTAATATTATTTATAGTACAACTGCCCACCACATGCTGCCTCGTAAAAGGTATCATAACTTGTTGGTGACCTTCAAACCTAAGAAATCATATATATATATATATATATATATATATATATATATATATATATATATATATATATATATATATATATATATATATATATATATATAACTTTTTCAAACTCCCGATATGGGACAATCTCAATCACACCGGCTGTATTTTTTCTCGCAAGGGAAACACAGCCAAAACAGAAAACCCAGGTGGTCCCCACCCTTCACACTCCTACCCCCCCCCCCCCCCCCCCCCCCCAACACACACACACACACATAGCAACAACAACTATATGTTGTCATTCTCATCTCAAACCGGGTGGGTCCCCTCCATGCCATTAATTTCCAAACTCAACCCCTCATAGGAAACTCCTATAGGACCTCATCCAATTATATATATATATATATATATATATATATATATATATATATATATATATATATATATATATCATTTGCCCATCCATCATGTGACTATAAAAAACAATGATTTTCAGACATACAATTTTGTAACACTTCAATGGATGGGCAAATGAATTTCAAATGATTTGATTTTACATATTTAGACTAATTTAGATGTGTAGATCAATGTGAATGGTTCAAATCGTCGATACGAAGGCGGGAAGGCCGAGTGCACACGCCGTGTGCACCATAGGTGGTGCACAACGGAAGAGTGGTGCACAACGGAAGACTTCCATATATATATATATATATTCTTGACATGGGTGTTACAATATCTTTTTTCACCGTTTCAACCCAAGTAAGTTTAGGCCTTCCTCTACCCCTAACTCTACCCTCAATACTTATCAAATTACTCTTTCTAACAGGGGCACTAGTAGGTCTACGTGTGACATGTCCAAACCATTTGAGGCAATTCTCTCTTAACTTATCTTGTGTATATATATTCTTAACACGGGTGTTACAATATCTTTTTTCACCGTTTCCACCCAAGTAAGTTTAGATCTTCCTGCCCCTAACTCTACCCTCAATACTTATCAAATTACTCTTTTTTTAACAGGGGCACTACTAGGTTTACGTGTGACATGTCCAAACCATTTGAGGCGATTTTCTCTTAACTTATCTCGGATTGGAGCTACCTTTAGCATATCTCATATGTACTCATTTTTAATTCTATCCTTCCTTGTTTTACCACACTTCCATCCTAGCATTCTCATCTCCGATACCCTTATTTTTTGGACATGTTATTTCTTTGTTGCCCAACACTCTGCTCCATACATCATTGTTGGTTTAACAACCGTCCTATAAAATTTTTCCTTCAACTTCAAAGGTATACGATTGTCACACAAAACACAACTGACACTTCTTCACTTAAGCCACCCTACTTGAATCCTATGTATAACATCTTCACAAATCTCCCAATCTCTTTGTATAATCGAGCCTAAATATCGGAAACAATCTCTCTTATGTATCTCTTGAACATCAAGCTTCAGTACTTCATCAGTTGTGTTCCGAATATCACTAAAATTACACTCCATATACTCTGGTTTAGTTCTGCTTATCCTAAAGCATCTTGCTTCCAAAGTTTCTCCCCATAATTCTAATTTAGCATTGACTCATGCTCTAGTCTCGTCCACTAAGATGATGTTATCGGTAAAAAGCATACACCAAGACACTTCATCTTGTATTCCTCATGTCAATTCATCAATAACCAAAGTAAAGAGGTAGGGGCTTAAAACCGAACCTTGGTGTAAACCTAATGTAATAGGAAAATCACTGGTCTCTCCTATGGTTGTTCTAATTGTGATTTTTGCCCCTTTATACATATCCTTAATTACCTCAATATACCGAATAGTTAATCTTTTATTATTTAACACCCACCATACTATATCTCTAGGGACTTTATCATATGCTTTTTCTAGATCTATAAAAACCATATGGAGACCTTTCTTATTCTCCCTATATTTTTCCATAAGTTTCCTCAGTACATAAATTACTTCCATTGTTGCCTTTCAGGCATAAACCCAAACTGATTCTCAGACGCAGTAGTTTCTAGTCTCAGTCTATATTCGATCACTCTCTCCCAAATTTTCATCGTATGACTCATTAATTTAATTCCTCGGTAGTTTGAGCAACTTTGTATATCTCCTTTATTTTTATATATAGGTACTACTATTTCTTCATTCATCAGACATCTTTTTAGTCTTTAAATATTTACTAAATATTTTTTTTAGCCAACCCACTCCTACATCCCCAAGACACTTCCAAACTTCAATGGATAATGTTAGATGATATATTAGTTTAGTCCCATATTGGTTATGTATCAGTTTAGTATTCTATTCTCTCCTATATATATGATCCATATTGTATTCAGTTTATTAAATCAATCAATAAAGAATTATTCTTATCCAATAATCTTAACAGGTATATCATCCGGTCCTAGAGCTTTTTCTATTTTCATCATTCCTAAAGCATTTCGAACATCCGAGGTCCTAATTCTACGAAAAAACATATGTTCTTGACTCTCCCTCGAATCTTCTATATTTATGTTGCCCACAACATTTTCATTTAATAACTTTTCAAAGTAATTTTGCCATCTTTCCTTAATTTCCTCATCTTTTACTAAGACACTTGAATCCTCACTCTTAATACACCTAATTGTATTCAAATCTTTTATTTTTCTATCCATTTGTTTAGCAAACTTATAAATGTTATTTTCTCCTTCTTTTGTTTCTAATTTTGTGTATAAATCATCATAAGTTTTTTTTCTTTTGCATCTCTTACAGCTTTTTTAACTTCTTTTCTAGCAGTCTTAAATCTCTCCAAATCCTTTGTATTTCTATTCTTTCGCCATATTTTAAAGGTTGATCTTTTTTCTCTCATAATATTTTGGAGTTTTTCTTGACACCACCATATTTCTTTATTTAGCAACTCTTTACCTTTAGATTCTCCAAGTATCTCATTTGAAATTTCTCTTATGTACGTAGCCATTTTAGTCCAAATCATATTTGTCTCTCCTTCCCAATTTCATGATACTCCTTTAAGGACTTTATCTCTAAAAACTTCTAGTTTGTCTTCCTTCAAGTTCTACCACCTAATTCTTGGTTCTAGTCTCCTTCTTTGCACATGTGTTTCCCAATCTTAACATCCAATACCATTAATCTATGTTGTGAGGTTAAACACTCTCCCGGTATAACTTTACAATCTTTACATGTCAAGCGATCTACCTTTCTAGTGATGAAAAAATCAATGTAACTCTTATTTGCCTCACTTTTAAAGGTTATCAAATGTTCCTCCCTCTTCCTAAAATAAGTATTTGCTAGTATAAGATCATACAAAGCCACAAAATCTAATAGAGGCTTTCCACCATCGTTCTGATTTCCAAATCCATGTCCTCCATGCACAATCTCATATCCCATGTTATCCTCTCCTACATATCCATTGAAATCTCTTCCTATAAATAGTTTCTCACTTAAAGGTACTCCTTGAATTATCTCATTTATATCTTCCCAAAATTTTATTTTTAGCTTGTGCATCTAATCCTACTTGGGATGCAAAAGCACTAATGATATTAATTATGTTTTGCCCTAATACAAGCTTAATTTTTATTATTCTATCATCTTTCCTATTAACACCTACTACATCTCTTTTGAATTTCTTATCTACTAAAATTTCTACTCCATTTCTATTTCTAATTTTACAGGTATAATATAATTCAAAACCATATATCTCTTTAGCTTTCTCCCGTACCCACTTTGTTTCTTGTAAACAAACTATATTAATATTCCTTCTAATCATGGTATCTACTAGTTCTATGCATTTTCCTGCCAATGTTCCTATATTTCAAGTCGCTAACCTAAGTCTATTTTTCTGCACTAGTTTCTTTGCCTGCACGCGTCCTGATTGGTGCTGGAACCCTTGCCCATTTTTACCGTACCTGGGCGTCGGTGCGACGCGCCTTGCACATTTTTCGAAACACTCGGAGGCAGGCACACCGCATCGCTTCCTGGGAATGTCCTAACATTTGCGCGTTTATTATTAGGATTCATGTTCATAAGATTTGATAAAATTTTATGCTGGCTGTCAACTGCCTAACACAACCCTCCTCCTTCTCCGATTTGTGGTCGAATTTCTGGCTTGGAACAGGCAATGACAGAGTTAATACAATATATGACATGTACATACAAAATAACACACCCCAATTGGGAGAGATTTTCTTTTATACAAAAAGTGTTTATATGCTTCAAAAATATTTTTTCCGACACTATCCACCAATATTTGTTGAATGAATATTTCAGCACCCATTCTAATCTGGGTAACTGCAAATTATTTTTTATTCATTCATGATCAATTTTTTCTTATTTATGGATGAAATAATGAACTGTTCTGATCAAAATTCCTTAGCATTGTTAGAAGAATTAACAGAAAGGTATAGAAACTTCATTACTTGGCATCCCTTCAAAAGCATGGGTATTTAAAAATAGTCAATTAAAATATTTGCTAAGAGATTATATAATTAAAAAGATTTGTTAGAGCATCTCCAACCACGCTAGCTATTTTGACTAGCTAGAATAGCCAAAATAGATAACAAACAGATAATTTGGCTAGCGAAAAAAGCTCTCACTCCAACCATGCTATCTATTTTGGCTAGCCATAAATGTTTTAATTTTTATTTACTAATAAATGTTACAATAATATTTTTTTAAATGACAACAAATGGATAAATGTATCTGATATCTGATACTCCATCTCTGATACTTACTCCATCCTTCTATCTCTGATACTTACTCCACATGTGTATACTCCATCTCTGATACTTACTCCATCTGTCTATACTCCATATCTGATACTTACTCCATCCGTCTATCTCTGATACTTACTCCATCCGTCTGCTTCTTTTTACAATCAATATCTGAAAAGAAGCTCCTACAGTCAATATCTTTTTACAGTACTACATAATCTCCTACAGTCAATATCTTTTTACAGTCAACAGCTGAAAAGTATAAGTGATATATAAGCTGAAGTATATCTGAAATATAAGCTGATGTATATTTCATAGTTATAAGCAGATGTACACTCATATCTGAAATATATCTGATGTATATAAGCTGAAGTATATCTGAAATATATAAGCTGAAAAGTATATCTAAAATATATAGCTGATGTATATAAGCTGAAGTATATATGAAATATATCTGAAATATAAGCTGATGTACATTCATAGTTACTTGCATATCTGAAATATAAGCTGATGTACACTCATAGTTACTTGCATATCTGAAGTATATAAGCTGATGTACACTCATAGTTACTTGCATATCTGAAGTATATAAGCTGATGTACACTCAAAGTTACTAGCAGGATCTTCATGATATTTTTTGCATTGTAAAGAGACAATGGAGTATTTAAAAACAAAATACAGCTTCTTTTAATAAGAAATCATTCATAAAGTTAAAAATACAGGCAGTGATGGTTACAATGACTTTAACTCATTTTGAGTCAACATTTTTATGGAAGAGCTGCAAAACTTTCAACTTCCTCACCTATAATCAAAACTCTTTGTAGGATCTGCCAAGTTCTAAAGCTTCTCCCACATTAACTTTCTCATTTGTCTCCATCTATGAGATATCTATTATAAGTATATATCTGTTTTGGTCTTTGTTCTGTCACAACTTTGTATTCTCTCAAATTCAGCCATATATGTAAACACTTGAACATTGTCCGTGATCTAACAATCAATGAGCAGTAGTCTAAGCTAAAACTTAAACAACAGAATATTTTGTTCTACCAGCCTAGACTATGATTCTCAAGTTTCACATACAAGTCATAATGCTCATGTCACAAAATCTTAACAAACCCCACCAACCTTAAAATCTTTTCTCTATGGATTCACCCATAAGTCTCAAGTCTCTTTAGCTGCCAATTATGCATCAAGGGGTCTTCCTTTCTCCTTGGTATAATACAATTATACTCAGAAGAAAACTAAATGATTGAATGTAGACCATTGGATTATGCAGGTTATCTGATGTAAAGCTAGAGAATAGTTGAAACCTAGATCATAGTACTCCTCAATACTGCAACATTCATTTTTATAAAACTGTACAATTTTTTTTGTATAGTTCTTAAACTGATTAGGCATTGCTTAGGCACTGTTTGGTTGGAGGGGAATGGAGGGGAGGGGAGGGGAGGGGAGGGAAGGGGTTTTTTAATACTTTTCTTGTTTGGTTCATTTTTTAGGAGGGGAGGGGAGGGAATTGGGGGGGGTGCAACACCCCTCCTGAGCCTATTTTGGCTCCCCTCCAAAAGTGAGGGGATTTGGAGGGAAGAGAAAGTAGGGCTAGTTTTTTAAAGTGGCTGGACTAAATTGCCCTTTAAATCTAAATCCCAATATAATAAAAAACCTCTCTTTCTCCCTATCTAGTTGCCGACTGTTTCTAATTCATGTTCTCTAATTCTGAGCTCAAGAAGTTAATTTATCTTTGAAACAACAACTTCAATGAGCATCAAGAAATAGACACCTCCACTAGGATCGGGCAATCAACAAATATACTTTCTACCAATAACATCTTTACATATCATTGTTTCACTACTCAAAGTGTATTTTGAAAATTTGTGTAACTGTGCTTCTTTCTTACTAGTCATGAATGCACCTCACTATCTTTGGAAGCTTCTTTTCATCCAGAAGCCATTACAATTAATTTGAACTATCGGTACAACAGCTAAACAGCTAGCCTTATTCTTTTGCATCAAATCAGAAATAATGTAAAACAAATTTAACTAGATGACCATCGTTTTAAATTAATATCTTGATTTAGATCAGTTATCAAGCTCATCATAGTTAGCTAGTTTTGCTCCAATCCACATTAGAATGAATGGTCTGGTCTCCTCATAAATAGTTCATTGTTGTTTCAATTTTTATTGTATGAAGTGGTTGTATGAATTTCTTATTATATGCAAAAGGGTATAAAAGTAATTTTATTATAAAATCCATTCCCTCTCCTTGTGAACCAAACAAGAAGATAATTATTTTCCCTCCCCCCCCCCCTCCTTTGAACCAAACAGAGTTTTCATTAAATCCCTCCCCTCCCTTTCCCTCCCCTTCCCTCCCCTCCATTAAAATCCCTCCCCTCCCCTCCCCTCCCCTCCTTTGAACCAAACAGACCCTTAATGTAAGATGTATGAATGGAGACATGCTGGGAACTGACTGTCTGCCTCTAATCAGGGGCTTTATTGGGATTTTAATTGTTGAAGTGTATCTGTATATCTTGAATATAGTATAAATTAATATCTGATAAGTATATTAAGCAAACTTAAGTATTACTGTAAACAATTTAATAGTTGGTACTGGAGTATGCATATATAGGCTACTGGAGTCCTATCGTGTCCAATTCATTTTTGCACTGATAGTCTAAACATTTTTCTGTGATCTTAAGACATCTTTTCACATCTTTTCTTAGACTCTATGACCTTAAACAGGTTTACACTTGTATAATTTTCCTATCATAAATTCTTACTCTGCTACTAGAAATATTTTCAATTGGTTCCCTCATTGTGAATTATCAATATCAAAAAAATAATAGATAAATTTGATTGAAATGGATATAGTATAAATGCATATCTGATAAGGAGTATCTGTATATCTTATAAGCTGTAGTAGAAGTGTATCTGTATATCTTGTATATAGTATAAATTAATATCTGATAAGTATATTAAGCAAACTTAAGTATTACTGTAAACAATTTAATAGTGTTTAAAATATTACTGTAAGTATATTATATAATCTGCAGTAATCTTAACCAAACTAAAGCAATTTGCACATGTAATCTATAAGCAGACTTAATCAAACTTAACCAATTTGCAGCATGTAATCTGCACATGATATATATACATGTAATCTGCATTAATCTATAAGCAAACTTAAGCAATTTCTACTATGCAGGTTATAATTGAAATGTATATAGTATAAATACATATCTGATAAAAGGAGTATCTGTATATCTTGTAAGTTGAAGTATAGTAGAAATGCAAATCTGATAAGGAGTATTTGTATATCTTGTAAGCTGAAGTATTACCTGAAGATGAAGAAGAACCCAACGGACAAGACCCCGATAAACAAGAAGAAGAATCCGATGAACAAGATGAAGAAGCAGGAATCTACTGAGCACAAATTGTAATTCAGATAAAGTTTTAAACATCAAAATCTCCACACAAAAAAAAAAATTACAAAGAAAAAACATTACCTGAAGATGAACAAAAACCCAAAAATCAGCAGACTTAAAATCTGAAGAAATTGAAGAAATTTGAAGAAATTGAAGAAATTGAAGAAATTGAAGAAATTTCACTTCGATTTAAATCGGCAGACTTAAAATCTTACAGTTGGAAAATCCGTCATCTGCGGCAGCAAGAGAGGAAGAAAAATGGCGAGTTGAAATCAACTCGCCAGATTTAGCGAGCGGATCGCGAGAGGAAAAGGAATTGCTAGGATGGCGAGCGATTTGGCGAGGCCGTTGGAGAGAATCTGTTGGGGGATTATCGCTATTTTGGCTAATTAGGAAGATTTGGCGATCCCGTTGGAGATGGTCTTAAGATAGCTTTAAAGAGAAGGTGTCACTAAGCTAAACAAATATATAATGCGGAAGAAGACGAACATTTTCAAGTAGATGATTAAATAAATGATCAAACAGAAGCATTATCCAAAAGAGGGGGGGGGGGGGGGGGGGGGGGGGGGGGGGTGGGTAAATTGAAAAGGATGGTCGATCGTTCGTCCGAGTCCGGTTCGAGAAATGACTCGATCGTGGACCGTCTGAACTGTTATACGAACCGAACTTGAACAAATTATTTGGTCCGATGTTTTGTCGAGCTCAAACCGGACATAAGTCCGTCCGAGTATTATTGTGGTCCAATACTTTACCGAACCGAGTCCGGATTATAAAAGTTTTGTCCGATCTGGACCGAGCCGGACATAAGCCCGTCCGATTAAATTTCAGTCCGAGCTTGAACATATGATTGCCCGGTCTCGTCCGGTTCGATTTACAGCCCTGGGGTGGTGGTGTTAGAGAAAAGGGGTTCAATTATTCACTTTAAATTTAGGGTTTTGCATATAAGTAGCATATTTGTATGTAAGTCTCTTTAAAAAAATCAGTATATTTCCGTACGTGCAACTCCCTCAATATTCTTAGGTTATTGCAATTCAATTTTTCGGGTTAAGACTTGTGTTGCATTTATTACTGAGGTTGTAACTTAAATAATAGTTTCATAAGAAAAAAAATTAAAGAGATGTATTGATGGTTAAATTAATTTGCACTTTATATATAGTCCATTAGGGGGTTTTTCCTTTGAAGTAGTGTATGGCTTTAGAGTAATTTACAAATTTTCATCTGGACTAGTGGGCTAAAAGCTATTGCAATTTCTTCTATTCGCGAGTTCCGTTTTTTTTTTTTTAAAATTTTAAATTACAGAAAGAACGGAAGAAAAGTTTAACAAGCAATACAAACTCGCCAGATCTGACGAGTGAATCTGAGAAATCTATTTTGGCGAGTCCCGTTGGAGCATATTTTTGTCTCTAAATTAGCTATTTGGCTAAAATTGAGAGATGATTAGCATGGTTGAAGATGGTCTAAGGTGATACCTAAATATAATTAATATTTTATGAATTAATAACTTATTAATGATTGATTAAAGTGTAATTAATCTAATAACGTGATAATTAAAAATAGTTATTCAAAAACAAAAATCGCTTTAAAATTTACTAATATCTCTAATATTATAATGGGAGAGTTTGAGTTGTCGCTTGTAAACATACGAACTTACGTGCATCACCCGTACATAACTAATATAAAAGAGGTTTAAGGTTTGAGGTCAGACTACGTCAAAATTTTAACTTTTTTAAAAAATATATTTATTAAGATGTGCATCGTACGTGTAAATTACTAGTTACAATTATTATATAGTTTATTTTAGTTTATATCTATATAATAAAACACAATGAAAAGCTATCAAGTGGCTCTTCTTCAATAGTAATCCCAAAAGATATCCCCCCCCCCCCCCCCAAAAGTTTCCTCCCAAAACTCAAATTCAAATCCCCCCCCCAAAAAAACAACTCCTTTATTTATTTAATTATTTCTCTCTCTCTCTCTCTCTCTCTCTCTCTCTCTCCTATTCAGATCAGTTTGCTCCCTCTATTCCTCAAACCAGAGAGCTTCAATTTCTCTCTCTCTCTCTCTCTCTTTCTCTCTCTCCATAGGGTTTTTATGCCGCTAACTCCAAATCCTTAAAACCATTTTCTTAAACCTTCGCTTCCATTCCATTGGCGAAGCCTCCATCGTCCTCTCAAGCGCGAATCTCAAAGCAAATCCAAATTCAAATTCAGTGTCAAACCCCAATCAAGAGGTCGTCGCTGATATCTAATCCCCTGCTGATTCCGTATCAGCAACTCTCCTCCACTAAATCGAGCGCGAATATCAAGCGACTCCGTATCGGCGACTCCCCTCCACCAAATCGAGAGCCTCTACATGCGATGCCACGACTCTAATTTCATCTCATTAACCGAATTCTCATTCTAATTTTTAATTTTGTGTGTGCAGGGGATTACTCAGTTTTTTGCTAACTCAAATTTTGTGTGTGCATGAGATATCAGTTCAGAGAGGTATGATTGCTTTATTTTTGGGTTTAAAAAATTTTAATTTGGTGATTTATTTGATGATTTTTTTATTGGTTTTAATTTAAGGTGTACGCAAGTGAGAGATGGATTATTTAGTGGCCTCATTTTGGGCTTCCAAACTATAGCAGGACAAGTAAGCTGATCAGCAACCTAAAATAACTTGGCAAATATGCAACATTAATTTCTTTACTACAAGAGAATATACTATCGTGAAGTATTCCCTTCACTGATAATTAGAAACCATGGATAACATAACATATAAGAACTTTTAGTGTATGTTTGGATATATAGGATTGGGATGACTGGAGTTTACCAGTGAAGGGTGCAAACTCTCCACTGAAGAAAAACAGCTAAAGTAAATTTGTTATTGCTATTTTGATTTTTTTATATAAAGGTGCAATGGGAAGACAAAGTGGAGATAAAAGAAATGATTAGCTTGGCTTAGAGTTTTAAGAACTCCATGTATTACATTTTGGTTGAAATAATAATAAGAGGTATTTCAATTGCAAACACAGTCTCACACAAACAAATTTTTAGATTATTGGTATTGTAGATACCTTCACACCTGCACTTGGGTTATCATTGTATTTAGACATGCTCATAGTGATTATGAGATTAGAGTAAGCTCTATAAAACTTATATGATCATGTCCTTGCATAACTATTACAAGCATCTAAAAATAAGGCTGAAGCTAAAAAAAAAACTCTATACAATGTTTTTTTTTATAAAGAAAAAGGTGGAGTATGACCACCCTGATTCATTAATAAGGAGTTAATAAAACAAACTCAGAAACTGAGCCAAGTACAAGATCCTACAACACAACAAAAGTACATAAATCCATCCCAAACATGGGGGGTGGGGCAAAAGAAGGTTCAAAGCATACATGCATCCAAACAAACAAAAGTACATCGAAGCATCTACTCCCCCTAACAAAACCGTGGGGTGGTGGGGATCAATCAATAGTAAATGTCTGACGGGCAGAGCATATCCCTCAGTCTAGCGTCGGCCCATTCTCGACTTCATCATCATTGTACTCCTCCACCTGGAAGACGCTTGTGATCCTCCCGCTAGGACCTGTTGCGGCAACAGTTGCCCAAAAGGAAATAAGATGTATAATGTGAGTCAAATTACTAGAAATACTATTACATGTCCCACAGAAGTAACAATTATTCATGTCTAGCCAAACACCTCAGGTCGTAGCGGCGATAGCGATAAACCAAGCTTCTCTCATCGTTCGTCTCTCAGTAGCGAACTTTGGTGCTACCCACAGATCCTCATACTTACTAGGGTACTCATTCTCCCCCAGGGCGCTAAGTATCTCCACAAGGACTGCTTTGCTCCTGGGACATTCTAGAAAAAGATGATCTCTAGTCTCAGGGACAGCATTTCATAACCCACAGGTAGAGTCCAAATTCGGTTGGCATTTAGATAGGTTCTCTCTAGTCAATATTGCGTCATTCAGCACCAGCCAGAGAAAAACATTAACTTACAGCGGGGTTTTCGCCTTCCAAACCGCGCCCGACCAATTCGGGCTACATCCTCTAAAATGAATGCAGTTATAAAGGGAGCGAACAGTGAAAGTGTCATTCTTTTTCAGTCCCCAAGATTTCCTATTGGGACCCTGGGAGCATATAATTTCGGTGCTGGCGATATAGGTCTGAAGTTCCATGAGCCTATGCTAGGAGCCCGGGTCAAGAGGATGTTTAAAGGTCAGTTTCCAGGAGCTTCTTCTCCGGGCTGCGGCCACCATGCAGTACAGTTGTGATGCTTGATCTTACAAATCAGGAAACATGGCTCTAAGTGTGTGTTCACGACACCACTTATCCCACCAGAATCTGGTGAGTCTGTCATTCCCAATAGACAACGTCACACAGCTAATGAAGGGATCGTAGGCCTTAGCAATACATCTCCACAACCAGGAAACGCGTGGGCCTACCCTGAAACCCAGATTTCTCATTCCATTCCCATGCAGATATGTCTGAACGAAATCCTGCCACCCTTCTCCATTAGGGTGAAAAGACTTTCCACCACCATTTTTTCAAGAGAGCCAGGTTCATATCTCGCAGATCAATAATACATAGTCCTCTGTATATCTTTTTCATGCATACTTTTTCCCATCTAATAAGGTGATATCCGCCTCTATCAGGCCTTGCCCCCTTCCATGAAAACCGTTTTCGAGTTTGGTCAATTCTCTGGATATCCCAACGTGGCATTTCGAAAAAGGGTAAATAATAGGTAGGTAGGTTTGAAAGAACTGCATTGATAAGCGTGACTCTTCCTCCCAAGGATAAAACTTTACATTTCCATCCAACAAGATGGTTTTCCACATGGTCAATGATAGGCAACCAGTCCGCCTTCTATAGTTTCCCTGGTCTCAGCAGTAACCCCAGGTATTTAATGGGGAAACTCTCGATGGAGCAGTTGAGAATCGTGGCATGTGCTTATGCCTTCTCTGTAATAAGGGCAATGGGGATAAGAGCACTTTTATGGAAGTTAACTCTGAGTCCAGACCAAGCTTCAAAACTATAGAGAATTCCTTTGAAAGCGGTAGTTTCCCCAAGATTGCCATTTCCAAATAGAAGAGTATCGTCTGCATATTGGAGGATAGAGCAATCTTGACGATTGACTCCGCTGGCCACCGACGAGATCCAACCGGCCCTACTACAGTTAGCCATCATGAACCGCAATACGTTTGCCACAATGGTGAAGAGAAGGGGGGAGAGCGGATCTCCTTGTTTAAGGCCCCGTTTACACAAAAAAGGATTGTAGCGCCCCAAATTTCCAATATGATATCTTAGAAATACGTGGCACAATTCCCAGCATCAACTTCAAATGTAATATTAAACACAACCAAATACCGATAAAAAAAAATTCAATTTTCATTACATTAATCTTTACATAGCACAGCGGAATACAATACACCTTGAATTACAAATCTTCTTTCCTTACAACAATTTCTTTTACAAATTACATAATCCATTACACCACTTTAACTCATACATCCAAATCCCAAGCTACAAGTAATCACCTGTAAAATATGAGGCTAGAGATAATCCTAACCCCCAAAACTAAAGGGGTCAGCCATAATGGTGTGAGTGACATAAAACAAACAACATAAGTAAAGCATAGAATCATAAACGACATGAAATAAACAAGAATGCATATGATATGACATAGCAAGGAAATACGAAAATATCAAGTAAAACTAGACTAAGTGTCATGTGTAGAAAACAGGAAAACACATGCATGAAACCAAGTCAAGAAAACACAATTCTATATGTCGACTCTCTAATGCGTACTTGTCGGAGTCTATGCATCCCACTCTATATAGGTCCGGTGCAAGCCCTTAACGTCTCCACATTGTAGGGTTTAATCCCCCGCTATACAACTAATCCTAACATGATGACTACTACGAGATAAAGATAAACTGTGAGTATTAGCTCATGTCCCGATAATTTCAGAGGTCAATCTCTATCCACAGATAATTTCGGAGACTATTTTACTCACATCTGGGAATCTTCGAGAATACCCCACACCGCAAGCGATGGCACCTCATCACACGAATACCACATGTGCGTCGCCTCGACCCCGATAATTCCATAGATCAATCCCACACCACAGGTAATTCCGAAGACTATTTCACTCACATCTGGATAATTCTGGGGATTATCTCACACCGCAAGCCATACTGAGGTCCATAACCCATGTTCTCGTTCATCATATCACCATTAGTGCCTGTCCTTATCATTTAAGTTATTTGATTACTTTACGAATCTCCTAGAGTTGGTGTACCCTACCGGACTTACTCAACAACTGATCAACTAAAATGCCTCAACAGGCCCAAACATAAATATCTCAACTGCTGGTATACTAGGGTCACACACACCCTCTAGAGACTCACACCCAAATATCCAAACAAAACTTCCAACATAAATTGCTCAGTTAACTCACTTGAAAACATATGTTCAGTAGAAGATAAAATATAGAATAGTAAGTTATAGATTAAAAACATTTAGAGGATAAATCATTTAAAAGAACATTAAAATATGTATAGATATATCAGTATCAATCGACTACAAAAGCCATCGGTCAACTGTCCAGAGAGAAAATCCAATAGCTTTGAGAAAATAATTCTAAGTATTATAAGTCGACTCTAAAAGTTCATAGGTCGACTATCCAGAGCGATAAATCCAATGATCTTTAAGAAAATAATTCTAAGTATAGTAGTCGACTGTAAAAGGTCATAGGTCGACTGTCCAGAGAAAAATCCAATTCTCAGGGTGACATCAAAACAGAGCAGACTCAGTTGACTGTAAAGATGAGTCAGTCGACTATTCTGCGTGATAATTTAAAAACTTCAAGAAAATTACAGCAGCCAGGCAGCGACGGTCGACTGTCGACCTGCACACTGCAGATTTTGGTTGTGCATATTTCAACCGATATCTAGTTTTACTTTATGAAAACGATTTCTATCAAAAGCATATTTCTTATTTGATCAAATACAACTTGTAGGATATATAATCGTCCATAAGAACTAAATCAAAACTACTCGAATTTATAAAAATAGTGATTTGTTAATTTCTTTCAATCAAATATGAGTTGTGCATATAAACAAAATAGAGTTTCTTAAAAATTAATTGTTCATTGAAATAGCTTCATATTCAGATCCAAACCGTATCAATACCAAGACTTCAAAAAGATCTCCAATTTAGTTGTATTCATCAATTTCAATCCAATTTATCTCAAATCCAATTCTCGAGACATGATCTCCTAATTCATTGGTCCTTCTCAAAATTTCCTCAAACTCAATCACCATTATTAACTCATGAACATGAACAAATCTAACATTTCTATAATCAAAATGTGTTCATCCAAACTCAATGATAATAAGAACTCACATCATCCACATGCAAATCTATCCATAGATAATTAGGGTTTATAAAAGATCAATTTTTAATTCATCAATCCATCCAATCCATCAAGTACATATTCATACTCAAACCCTAACATGCTTTCTAGTAGATGAAATACCATATACAACATCACAAGAATAAAACAAAATAAATTATACCACTCGCATACAACATACACAAAACAAAAAGAAAACAAAACAAGTTACTCACCTCAAATGAAGAAATCTATTAAGGAAAGCCTTTCTTTTGCGAAATCCAAAATCACCTCCTTAAATCTCCAAGAAATAATAAAACCTTTGTATTGTGCAGCGAAAAACGGCTGCACTTCACTCTTTTAAATAGGCCGGAATAGGAGAATTAGGGTTTTTCAACACATTTGCAAAATAACCCTTTTAAAGTATAACTTTACATAAATAGATCCCTATACTTGGAAACTTGATAAAACCAATTAAATTGAGGTTTAAAAAACAAAATGAACACCTTATTTTTCAGCCGGTAGTGTTTGAAAAGTCCAGAAAATAGTTTTGCACTTTCATCTTTCAAAATGACAATTTTGCAAAAAAGATCCTTCTTTTTCGTAATATTTGCAAATAGGTCTAATAAATATAAAAAAAATCTTAAAAAATTATAAATAATCTTAAATAATAAATAATGATTTTTCACAAAATAATTTTGCCTTTTAAACTTTCCAAGAAAATATTTGCACGTGTTTTTCATGTGTAAAAGGGTAAATCTTATGAAAATATTTATTAAACCTCCAAAAAATCATTTTAATTTATTTATAAATCTTTAAAATTATATTTAAAAATACGGGGTACTACAAGGATGACCCGAAACCACATTCACTAAAATAGCGGTTCTGCTGGTGGTGAGACATGTGTGGATCCATCTGATCCATCTAGCCCCAAATCCTCTTCCAGCCAGTGCTTCTAGGAGACATTCCCATTCGACCGAGTCATAAGCTTTTTCAAAGTCCAATTGCAGGAGATAGCTCTTAGCATTCGACGTGTGGCAGTGATGGATAGTTTCTTCAGCCGTGGCCATACTGTCCTGAATACATCATCCTATAATGAACCCCATTTGCTCGTTACTAATGAGTCCATCCATCACCTTTCCCAACTTATTTGCCAGGATCTTGGTGATAATCTTAACTGAGCAGTTAAGGAAACTAATAGGGCAGAAGTCTCCCACCTGCAGGGAGTCTTCTTTCTTAGGAATCAACACAACCTCAGCAAAATTAATTTTACCTAATTTAAGCTTATGTTCATAGAGATCAGCGAACAACTTAATCAGATCGTCCTTGATTTCCTCACATAACACCTGGTAGAAAAGGATTGGGAAACCATCTGGAACTGGAGCTTTGTCCTTTCCGAGTTGCTGCACTGCCTCTTGAATTTCCTTTTCCGTACAAGGAGCTTCAAGGGATCTATGCATGTGGTCAGATTCATCCACAAAATCTTGCCAGAATTTGTGGTGAAGAAGGACTCTCAAATCCGCCTTCTGTCCAAAGAGACGCTTGAAATGGGATTGGAATGCTACCCTGATATCCTCGTCCCCTTGTATCTCTCCAGACTCCGAATGGATCGAATGGATGAGATTAGATCTACGATGAGCACTGGAAACACGGTGGAAGAATGTTGTATTCGCGTCTCCCTCATTGAGCCACGAAATTCTGGATCGCTGTTGCCATTTGAGTTTCTCAAGTCTATAGAATTGGTGAATGTCTTCTCGGAGCTAAAGCAACCTATTCTGCTCATCCTGTACCAGTACCCTAGTTTCCTCCATCTTTTCCAGCTCCTCAATACCTTCAAGGAGGGAATCTTTTGCTCTCCAGATCAGTGCAAATCTGGTCCCGGTTCCATTTCATGAGCTTGGCCCACAGTCTTCTAATTTTTTCGCACAAGATTGCGGTTGCTTCAGTTGCTCTAGTAGGGCGGGACCAATTCTCATTTACCATGTGATGGAAGCCTTGGATTTCTAACAACGCTTTCTGGAATCTAAACTTGGGGGATTTCCTGGGATGCACTTCTCCGGAAGAGAGGATGGACATGATCCGAGGTTGGTTTAGGGAGGGACTTGGCCCATGTCAAAGGAAATTTGGCATCCCAATCTGCGGAGACCAGATCCTATCAAGCTTAGCTAAGATGGGCGCCGCTTGCATGTTTGACCAAGTGAATAGCCTATTAGTGATGGGAATATCAACCAATTCCAGGTCCGCGATAACCTCGTTAAACATTTCCCTATCAGAGTCACTATATCCTCTGCCCCTGTGCTCAGAGGCAAACCTGGTGATGTTAAAATCTCCCCCCACAACTCAGGGGTGCGACCAGCGTGCGTGAATCGCTCGTAGTTCAGTCCAGAAATTCAACCTAGATGCAGTAGTGTGCGGACCATATACCACCGTAATAGACTGGGTCCATAGGTCGGATTTATGTTGGAGCAGTACCGACATCGAGAATTGCCAGTGGAATTCGTCTAGGCAGAAAAACAACTCGAGATTAAACCCTAAGGCAATACCCCTAGAGGCCAAAAAAGAAGGGCAAATTTTCCATTCTGAAATGCGATTCCCCCCCAATCTACTTAGTCTAGAAATATGTGTCAGTTTGGTCTCTTGCAGACCAACAATGCTAACTTTCGATTTAGCGATGACATCCCTAACAATTTTTCGTTTGCCCCGCCTGCCCAGGCCCCTAACGTTCCAGAAGAGAGCCTCCATTAACTACAATTAAATGTGGGACCATGCATGACTCGCTTTAGCAGTCGAGTTTGAGATGAGATTAACTCTATTGCTCTCCCACCCCCTAATCTTATTTAGGAGGAAAGCGTTCCTATCAGTGTCGCTCACCGCAAGACCACAGGTTTTTTCTAGACTAAAAATCTCAGAATCAGTCATGAAATTAAAAATAGATGCTAGGAAGGAATGCATACCTCCATCGCAAGTTTTAACAGATTTAGCCACTGTCGCAATCTCCAGATAATCGTCCAAGGACTCCTCAATAGCCCTCATAGCCACTTTCTGCACTCTAAAACCTTTGCCACGGTATGTAGGGATGGGGGGAGTCGGTTGTGAGGTTGGGAAAGTGGAGGGGACAAACTCCGGTGAAATATCCAAGGCATCGTCAGCAATCTCCTCTGACCCCAAAGACTCATCTTCAGAGTAAACCAAATCATCTTCGAGGTTTAACATAGCATCTCGATCATCCTCATCACTGTGGCTCTCTAGCATGGAATTGGACACCCCAGTAGAATCACAAGCCTTCCAAGCAGCTCCACAATAAGAAACACTTATTGGGGAATTAGTATACATGGGCTTATTCATTAAATTGCAAACTCCACTGGGCTTCTCCAAATTCCCGCCCACCTCTTAAGGCCCAACATCGTTGGGCCCCTCTTTAGGCCCAACATCCACGTTAACTTTACTGAGTTGTGTTGCCAGCGCACGCTCAGCGCTCGTGAGGGGGGGGGTCAATTGTTGCTTCATAATTTGGAGGCACTGCGGTCGAGGTTAGTGGCATCAAAACCACTGGCTCTGGAATCGGCGAAGCGACTATATCGAAGCTTCGCTCTTATGTTCCCTTTCCCCTGCTCCTGTTCATCTTTTTCAAAATTGCCTCTTATTTCGTTTGGAACCAGCCTCTTGATTTCGATCGAACCCCCGTTCATCTTCTTCCCCAAAATAGCCTCCCTATTCGTACGCCCCCTTCCCAAAGTCTCCATCTTTTTCTTTGTTGGCGAATGGCTTTGTTTGTTGGAAAAGCTTAGGGTCAAGCTACTTTCTTTTCTGGTACTAACCGCTTTAGCCACCTTCTCCCTTCGTAGCGTCTCTTCCCTAGCTGCTAGGGGTTGATTTCCATTTTGAGCTTTCTGTTTGACGAAACTTCTAAGGTGGGGGACTGGATCTGCAAATTAGCCATACTTGGCTCTGGGTGCAGATCCACCATGTGCAGGCCCTTCTGACCATTGGATTTTTTGGTCAAGCCTCGATCTTGACCGCCGTTGAGCGGCGGAGTTTTTTGGGGTTCAACGCTTGCCGTAACCTAGCCTTGGTGCTCCTCCTTTCCCTTTGCAGCTCTGATGACTTCATGGTGCGCCCACTCTATCTCATGAGCCCCATCCAAGGTGAGGTCCCACTCTGTCGAGACCACCTGCCTATAGGAGCGCTCATCTCTGAATGCGAGAGAAGGGGATGAGATGGATAGGAGCTCCTCCGTCTTCGACTCTGTTTGCTTGTCAAGAACAAATCTAATGAGGTATGATTTCTCGAAAGAGAAGGCCTTTGCGAGGCGGGGCATTAGTGTGATGTCAGGGCTTCTGATTAGGATCCTAGCGGATACAATCTCCGACGGTCGAATCGTCTTTTCGTCTATGTCTTCGATAGTTCCAAACTCAGAGATGATCTCTTGCAAAGCTTCTTTTTTTTAGAAGTGTAGTGGCACATTGTGGATCCAAATCCAAAATCGCTCCCCTTGAGGCAGCTCAGCCTCGAATCTGGGCGACCATGGGAAAAAAACCCATCTTAAAGTAGCCAAAATCCATTACACACATGGTGGAAACCTCAGTCATCTTCTCCGGCGAAGGGAAAGACACCAGAAATTGGAGGTGGCACATCTTTTTAGCAACCCAATCCCTGTGGGCTTTCAATGGACATTTTGTGTTCAAAGCATGGAGGAGGTGGTTCTCTGATGGGTACCTTGCTATAACTTTAGCAACGTCACACTATTGGCGGAGCCATTTCACTTCATGTTTGATCATTTCTAGGCTGTTTGCAAGGCAGATGAATGTGAGGTTATCTGGCGACCTGCCTCTTCTAACCGGTCGCTCATCATCGTTGTTGGAAGCGGTTACGTTGGTGCAAACGTACGACATGTGATCCCATTTCATACATTTTAGGCAGTGCACCTCTTTCGTGCATTCTTACCAGAAGTGTCCCAACTCACCATAGTTGAAACATGACACTGGTTTGCGTTTCTCTTTTCTTTATTTTTTCCTATTTTCTGGTTAATTCGGGGGAGGGGGGGAGAAACTGTGCCTCTTCTTTTCTTTACTATTGACTTCTATCCACTGTTCCTTCTCGATCAGTTCCCCACTCGACCCAGGTGCTCCTTCCACTCTGACCTCATTTTGCGGACCTCCTTCTTGGGCCCTCGCAACGATGAACTTAAGTGGTGGCTGAATCACATGTGTCTGCTGTGGCAGTGACTGGGGAGGATTTAGTGTAGGTAGTTGAGGGTTGTGGGAGATGGGATGGGGCTAATGATCAGGGGCAGTAGGGGTTTTAGCCTCCCATTTCGGAGGTAGAGAAGGTTGGGGGAGGCAGTGTGATGGGTGTTGGGATTTGTGGTTGTGTCTTGGGGCCACGGTTGTGGTGGTGTTTGGGCGAGAGAAGGGGGGTGGCCTTTGTACGTGGACTAGTGAAGGGTAGAGTGGTACTTTTGGTACGACGTATGGTGTCGCAGTTGATCATGTTGCCTCTGGTCATACCTCTCACCATAATAGCGGTAGTGGTCACTGGGGGGGTTCTTTTATGCTCGACAGAGCCTTTAGGAAGACCCTCTCTGTGGGCCCTTCCTCTGGGAGGCGGCATTGCGGGGTGATGATGACTGTAAGCTCGCCCATGCCGACGTTGATGCGTACTACGGTGTGCACGCGCAGGGGAATGAGCATGTCTGAGCCTCATGTTGTCCTCATCTAAAGGGATGATCGGTTGGTGGGGGTGGTGGGGCTGTGGGGAAGCAGTTGTTAGGATGGGTATTGACGAGGTTGGAGGCGGTGGGGGTGGAGGAGGTGGTGGTGGAGGTAGAGGGAAGGGGACTGAGTTAACAGCATTAGTGGCAGGGGGGGACTCGGTGGTAGGCGCACTTAGGTGGTGGCGGACCCTCTCGTTGGGCCCGCAACCACTCAATTCCAACTTCGATAGTACCATCTCCTTCTTAGTGGCAGCTCCGACAGTACCTTTAAAATGTTAATATCTGCTATACTTTGTGATGAATTGATTTGGTAATGTAATAGCTCTTGAAAAAGAGAAATGGCCAAAGAAGGGGTGGTGGTTTAGGATGCTGGGAGATAGGTGAAGGTAAGCATGAAGAAGAAGAAAACACACAACAGGGAGGAGGAAGAATTGCAGCTCAGGGAGAGGAGGGGAGGGCAGGTGGAGCTCCGGTGACGGGGTTCAGGTGGGAGGGAGAGGGAGAGGGAGGCATCGATGTTGGTGAGTGATCAATGGATAGTTACAAAAAAAAATAAAAATAAAATTTAAAATTTAAAAATTTAAAAAAATTAAAAAATATATTTTAAAAAGAAAACTCTATGCAATGTTTCTAATAAAATATATGCATTTCAGGTATGTTCAAGTTAATGATCAAAAAAGCGATGGTTGAGCTAAAATGTAGATACTCTTCTTCCTCATATAATATGTTTTCTACTTCAATTAATTTGTTGGACCTTTAAAACTACTTTATATAATCAAACTAGGTGCATCGTTCTGAAGACGTATCGTAGGCACGTGTAAATGGGCAAACCTAGTTGTAAATAAATGAATAAAATTTGAATGAAACATATTTGAAGGACGAGTGTAATTGGAGTTAATGAGCTTTCAAAAAGAAATATTCTATTTCTTTTGAAGGCCTTTATTTTAAAGGGTTCAGTTGAAGTTGCTCTAATTGTGGTCTCAAAACAACGATCATGAAGCTATCTAAATCATCTCTACCAAGTATTATCAAACTTGCATTTCTTTCCATATGTGCGCTTTCGTGTACACAACTACATCATGCGCTTAAGACAACCATGTCAAACATAAATAGCATTCTATCATGATGGCTCAAAGAGGGAGACGCGAATATGGCCTACTTCCATCGAGTTGCAAGTGCAAGAAGGAGGTCCAACCTTATCCTATCTATTCAGACAGATACAGGAACATCACAGGATGAGAAGGTGATCTCATCTACTTTCCAGTCTTTCTATAAGGGTCTCTTTGGGAAGAAGAATTCCTTCAGGATCCCTATGGGTGAGCACTTCTGGCAAGAGTACCAGATTACCACTGGGCAAAATCTTTCCTCCTTGGAGGAACCATTCACGGAGACAGAGGTCAAAACGGCCATTGACCAGATGGGAGCTGACAAGTTGCCTGGGCCAGATGGCTTCCCTATGTTGTTCTACCAAGTGTTCTGGGAAGAGATTAAGGGAGAATTTATGGATGTGATGATGGAATTCTTCCACAATAACCTGAGGTTGGGGATGTTCAACTTTTCAGAAGTTGTGCTGATCCCCAAACGGGAGGACTAAAAGTGTGTTGGGGATTTTAGACCAATTAGTCTGATAAACTGCTCGGCTAAGATCATTACTAAGGTCCTAGCTATCCGATTGGGTGGCATTATGGACAGCCTTATCAGCAGAACACAGACGGGGTTCATTAAGGGCAGATGTATCCTTGACTGCGTGGCCACTGCTGAGCAAGTTATCCACCACTGCCACAAGAGCAACTCCAAGAACTTCCTCCTCAAGCTGGACTTTGAGAAGGCGTACGACTCAGTGGACTGGGAGTGTTTGCTGGAGGCTCTCAGGGGAAGAGGTTTTGGGGACAAATGGATTAGATGGATCAAACAATGTTTACTCTCTAGCAAAACGGCAATTTCAGTGAATGGGAGACCCGGCCCGTCGTTCCCGTGCAAGAAGGGACTCCGTCAGGGGGACCCACTGTCCCCACTATTATTCACTATTGTAGCGGATGTGCTCAGAGGTATGCTCGAAAATTGTCGTAAAAAAGGGTGGATATCGCCTGTGGCCAGCAGCGCTGCTAATCAGGGATGCACAATCCTTCAATATGCTGACGACACCCTCATGTTTGGTAATGGATCTAGAGCGGAAACTATATGTTTTATAGGGGTCCTTTACTGCTTTGAAGCCTGGTCAGGCCTTATAATTAATTTCCACAAGAGTGCGTTGGTTCCTATTTCTCTGTCAGGAGCTGAAACTCGGGAGCATGCCACCATTCTCAACTGTGTGATAGAAGAATTCCCAATCAAATATCTAGGGCTTCCGCTCCGTCCAGGGAGACTCACTAAAGCCGACTGGTTGCCTATTATTGACAGGGTGGAGGACAAGTTGTCTGGCTGGAAAGGCAAATCATTGTCTCTGGGGGGCAGAGTGGTACTCATCAACTCTGTGTTATCTAATCTGCCCATATATTACATGTCCTTTTTTGAACTCCCAAAGTGGGTGATCCAACGGATCGACCGTATCAGGAAAAGATTCCTCTGGAAGGGGGCATATTTTAATAAGGGAGGCTACCACCTTATTAAATGGAAGATCGCTTGCATGAAAAAGAGGCACGGAGGGCTAGGTATAGTCGACCTCAGAGATATGAATTTGGCACTCATGGAAAAGTGGTGGTGGAAGGTGTTTCATCACGGCGGGGAAGGATGGCAGGACTTTATCCAGCCTTACCTCCGAGGGAAAGGGACAAGAAGCTTAGGCTTTCGAGTAGGAGCCAAAGTCTCCCGCTTTTGGAAAGGAGTTGTTAAGGCCAGCGGACCTTTCAACTCAGCAACCTCTGCTTTGATCGGCAATGGTCGAACCACCATATTTTGGTGGGACAAGTGGTGCGGCCATCATTCGCTTAAGGAAGATTTCCCTGAGTTGTTTGCTCTAGCGAATCGACCGAATATCTCGGTGGCGGATTCTTGGAAAAGGGGGACTTGGCGACCGCCGCTCCAGGGAACCCTTTCTCCAAGGTTGCTACAGCAACTGCATGAACTACAAACGCGCATAGTCCAATCTGGGGTGATATGTGCCCAAGGCCCAGATCACAGGCGGTGGGATCTTGAGCACAAGGGTGTGTTCTCGGTTAGGTCACTTTATCACCGGATTCACTACCGAGGTTGCAGGCCCAACTGGGCAGCTGTACTTTGGAAGACTAAAACACCTCTGAAAATTAGAGTCTTCCTCTGGCTTGTTCTTAACAATGCCATACTCACTAGAGAGAACCTAGCCAAGAGGCAACCTCACATTGCGACCAATTGCGGGTTCTGCAACGTTCCCGTAGAAGATTTGAATCATCTGTTTCTTCACTGCACTAGAAGCAAGGCCATCATGATAGAGGTGTTGAGAGCACTAGGAACAAGTGACTATCCAAGAGACTATGAGGAACTGTGGGTCGGCTCCAGATTTGCGTCATCCCGTCACGATATGAAAGATGCCTGGTTTATTGCTATTGCTGCAACCACTTGGGTGTTATGGCTAGATAGAAACAATTTTTATTTCCGTGCTTCATGTAAATCTATTTCTAGTAATCTTACTCATATCATGCATCTAATCTCCTTTTGGGCTGCAGCGGCTGCTTCAGGAGCAAGGGGGAGAATTGCAAGGGTTTTCCAGGTGGATGATTATGACGACGAGGAGATAGAGATCGGGCCAACTCTGGACTGATGAGTGGACACCTGCCTCTCTACTATATTTTGTATCAGGTCTTTGTCTTTTGACTGCCTTGGTTCTTTTGTAGCTGGCCTTTGTTTTTTGTATTTATGCTTTGGTTGCCTTAGGCTGGATGATGTAACCCACCCCCCAGGGTTTTGTTGGGGGTTATGTTTTATTTCCTGCACTGTACTTTTCTTTCCCGAGACTTCGGGGTTGTTTATTAATCCCTTATTAATGAAACAGGGTGGCATTATTCCACCTTTTCCTAAAAAAAAAAAAAAAAAAAAAAACATAAATAGCATTGTCACCCATTTCTCCACGACATAGAGAATAGACCTTTTAATAAAATATATAATTTATTTATTTTGCAACAATAATGCATACACGTCACTCTTCTTGATTCCATTTGTCAAATTCTAGATTCAATCTCATGAGTGCGCAATTGCAACAATAATGCATACTACTACACTTCAACTACTCTACAGTACTGAACTTACCTTTCAATTCCTTAACAATCTCCATCAACGCCAAATGTGACGCTCCGCCACACTCCAACGCCGCAGCTGCAGCCTCTTTCGCCTTCACTGTCCGATCTCTCAACTCCTTCCCGTCCTCCGACTCCATCAGCCACCTCACCTTCTTCTCCACCTCCTCGGCCTCCACAAATCCATCGTGATATCCCTTCATCTCCACGGCTAATTTAAACTCCTCCACCAGAAACACCAAGTTCATCTTCTGCTCTGCATATAGCGGCCATGCAATCATTGGCACGCCTGCGCAAATCGCTTCCAATACTGAGTTCCAACCGCAGTGCGTGACAAACCCACCAACCGCCTCGTGCTTGAGCACCTCTGCCTGGGGGGCCCATGATTTCACCACCATTCCACGATCCTGGGTCCTTGTCAAGAATTCGTGTGGCAAAAGCGCGTCCAGGTCAGGTTCGGGCAGGGGCTTGAACCGTGGGTCTGCACTAGGCGGGCTGCGAACAACCCACAAAAACCTCTGCCCGCTTCGCTCCAACCCAACAGCGATCTCTTTCAGCTGTTCCGCCGAGAACAGGCCCAAACTCCCGAAACATAGAAACACGACACTTCCTTTGGGTTGTGCGTCGAGCCAACGCAAGCACTCCGCTTCACTGTTCTTCTCTTCCGACTTTACAAGTGGGCCGATGCAGTACAGAGGAGGGAACTTACCGGCGGATCTAATTGCATCGATAGCCCTAGGCTCGATTGCGCTGATCGTGTTGATGATGATCCCTTTAACTTCCACAAACCTTTTCGTAGTGTTGAGGAACCCTACATAGGCGTTGTCGTCTCTGTCCAGCATGGGAAGAGGCATGTGGTCAGCAGGGAGCGAAGGGACGCCAGGGATGTCAAGCTTTGTAGGACCCAGCTCGCGGAAGCTAGCCGAAGTTTTGGAGTGGATTTCGGGGAAGTGGAGGAAGACAGCAAGGCAGTTGGCTCCGGAAGTGAAGAAAAGGTAGGTGGGGATTTCGAGCTGGGAAGTAACGTCAAAAGCAATGATACAGAAGAAATCAACGATAAGCGCAGAAGGAGGAGGAGAGGAGGAGGAGAGGAAATCGAGGAGGTTAGGATTGGAGAGGCGGAGGAGGTCGAAGGCGTTGGCTTCGTGGTGAGGGGAAGGGTTGGGAGGAGGAGTGACGGAAGGTAGGCGATGGAAGGAGATGGAAGGGTTTGAGACGGAGGCACGGGCGATGAACGGGGCGGTGGAGCCGGTGTTGTAGTGGGGTTCGACGATGAGGATGGTGACGGTGAGGTGGTGGTGGTTGGTGAGGAGCTTAGCGAGCTCGAACATGGAGACTAGGTGGCCCATGCCAGGTGATGGGTAGAGGACTATGGTTGGAGGAGTCATTGTTAATCTAATTTGGTTGTCTTTGGAACTTGGAAGAGAAATGGAACTTCGAAGAGAATGAGAGGAATTTGAGATGGAGAAAAAATGTCGACAGGCATACATGTTTGTAAAATTTTACAAAATAGCCCTTAAAAATATCTTCTCAAAATAGCTATAAATTTTCAAGTATTCATCTCTTTGAAAAATTGTTGTTTCTTTGTTACCCAATACTCTGCTCCATACATCATTGCTGGTCTAACAGCCGTCCTATAAAATTTTATCTTCAACTTCGAAGGTACGTTTGTCATACAAAACACCACTAACACTTCTCCACTTAAGCCACCCTGCTTGGAACCTATATGTAATATCTTCACAAATCTCCCCATCTCTTTGTATAATCGAGCATAAATATCGGAAACGGTCTCTCTGAGGTATCTTTTGGCCATCAAGCTTCACTAATTCCTCAGTTGTGTTCTGAATATCACTAAAATTACACTCTATATAATCTGTTTTAGTTCTGCTTATTTTAAAGCCTCTAGCTTCCAAAGTGAGTGTAGCTGAGATGAGGATGCTAAGATGGATGTGTGGTAAAATAAGGAATGATAGAATTAGAAACGAGCTCATGTGGTTTGGACATGTCACACGTAGACCTAATAGTGCCCCTGTTAGAAAGAGTGATTTGATAAGTATTGAGGGCAGAGTTAGGGGTAGAGGAAGACCTAAACTAACTAGGATGAATACGGTGAAAAATGATATGATAGCTTATGACCTTACAGAAGATATTTCACTAAACCGAGCAAAATGGAAAACCAGGATTTATGTAGCCGACCCCCAATTGGTTGGGAAAAATACTTTGTTGTTGTATCTATCTTTGAAAATTTCTAGCATTCAGTGTTAGAACGTGATTTTATAAATATGAAAAAATACCAACCGTTAGTCATTTTGGCTAAGTCCTCTCTCCACTACACGTTAGTGGTAACCCCCGGACCACACACTTTAGTCCAGTTTTCTAGTATATATACTAGAAAAGTTCTTTTCCAATTTTCGATATGGGACTATCCATTTTCTCCAAGTTGACAAGTTAGTACATTTCAAGTACCCAACTTTGGATCAACATTTCTCATTCATACGGAATTCGTTTTTGGCAAAAGAGTACACCACGGAATAGTACTCGTCGAGAGGATCGCAATCCACTCATTTTCCGGCGCCGCCGGTGACCGGAGCTTCCCGGAATCCGGCCCGAAAAACTGCAAAAATTAATTCCAACATTCATATCTTCGTGACTCAAACTTGTTGATATTTATGAGTGTTGTTGAGTTTTGAGTCATGAAATACCACACTCATAAATATCCGACCACATTCATAACACCCGGGGCACAAAATCAAAGCATCAGGTACACTAGCAGTAGCAGCAACAACAGTATCACTGTTATTGAAGTAGATTTAAAGCAAACAATAGAAATGGGAAACATACTACTTCTTTCGAGATCTACTTGATATAAAGGATAGCAACATATCTGCATCACACTTTTGAATGAATTCTCTTCATTGCCCAACTCAACTACTCTAACAATAAGCACAAAACTGTTGATGTATACACATCATCACAGCCAAATAAATCAGTAAATATAACAGATAAACAAGCTCAAAGCATCATGTACTAATTACAAATCTCTCACTTCTTAGTTTCCTTCTCTTAAGTTATGCAATTTTTAAGGTGCTTGTTAACTTAAGAGAATTGATGGACCTTGTTAATGCAGAAGGCAATGTCTCCCACCAATTTCTTGACTTGTCAAAACCTTCGTCACCTATTGAGCTGACACAACTCAGAGAACATCTCACAGCAGCCTAAGAATCTTCATCTCACAGCAGCCTAAGAATCTTCATTGGGGACTCTGATATCACTTGTAAGAGCATCTACAATCGTTTGCTATATTTATCAATTTCTCTTTTTTTGAGAAATAAGGTGTTGCAGTCGTTTGCTATTTTGCCATTTTATGGCAAAGTAGCTACAGTCGTTTCTCAGTTTTGAGAAACCAATTTGCGATTCTCAAATTATAAAACGAGACAACATGTTCTATCCTAAAAAAATTTCATAGGATCGGACGAGACAACTTGTTTCGTCTGACATTTTTTTAAAAAAATTGATCGGACGGTCTGAAGAAAGGAAAAAAAATTCAAAAAATTGTTCGGATGAGACATGTTGTCTCGTCTCAAACAATTTTTACTTGGGACAGGACAACATGTCCCGTCCAGCAAAAGGGGAAGCAATTAGGTGTTAAGTAGGTGTTAGTTAGGTTAGTTAGGTGTTAAGTAGGTTTTATTGGGGAATTAATTAGGTTTTAGTTATATTATATTATTTAATTTATTTAATTAACCTATTTTAATATCTAATAACTAATTAATTAATTCTTAAAAAAAATTTACCAACCGGATAAAACAACATGTTTCGTCTTTGTCAAATTTTAGCAAACAATCACTGCAGACAATTTTTCTATTTTCTATTACTGTAACTTTCATTTTGTTAAAAATGAGAAACATCATTATGGATGCTCTAATGATTGAGTCATGCATTAACTTTTATCCCACTAGTTCAGATGAATATTTGTAAATTACTGTAAAGCCATATACTACTTCAAAGGAAAACCCCCTAAATGGACTGTATATAAGGTGCAAATTAATTTAACCATCAATCCACCTCTTTAACTTTTTTCCTTGTGTAACTATTATTTGAGTTTTGATGGGCTGGCGCATCAACCCGACCAAAGGTCGGGAGCCTTGTCACGAGGACTGGGATTAGTCTGATCCGTAGAGGAGGATGGAGACCCAGTATAATCAAAAACTATTATTTGAGTTACAACCTCAACAATAAATGCAACATAAGTGTTAACCCGAAAAAAGTGAATTGCAATAACCTAAGAAAATTGAGGGACTTGCACGGAAATATACTGATTTTTTTTAGAGACTTGCATACAAATATGCTACCTATATGCAAAACCATAAATTTAAAGGGAATAATTGAACCCTTTTTCAGATCCTTTTCTCTAATCCCCCTCCCCCCCCCCCCCCCCCCCCCCCCCCCCCCCCCCCCTTTTTTGGGATAGTGCTTCTGTTTGATCATTTATTTAATCATCTACTTGAAAATGTCTTCTTCTGCATTATATATTTGTTTAGCTTAGTTGCACCTCCTCTTTAAGTTTAAAGCTAACTTAACATATCTTTTTAATTATATAATACAGCAATACCAACAACAATAATAAAGACTTTTTCTCAACTAGTTTGGGTCGGCTACATGAATCCTGGTTTTTCATTCTGCTCGGTTTAGCGCAATATCTTCTGTAAGGTCACAAACTATGATACATTTTTTACCGTTTCCACCCAAGTTAGTTTAGATCTTTCTCTACCCCTAACTCTACCATCAATACTTATCAAATCACTCTTTCTAACGGGGGCACTATTAGGTGTACGTGTGACACGTCCAAACCACCTGAGGCGATTCTCTCTTAACTTATCTTGGATTGGAGCTACCTTTAGCATGTCTCATATATGCTCGTTTCTAATTCTATCCTTCCTTGTTTTACCACACATCCATCTTAGCATCCTCATCTCTGCTACACTCATTTTTTGGCCATGTTATTTTTTTGTTGCCCAACACTCTGCTATATACATCATTATTGGTCTAACAGCCGTCATATAAAATTTTCCCTTCAACTTCAAAGGTATACGTTTATCACACAAAACACCACTGGCACTTCTCCACTTAAACCACCCTGCTTGGATCCTATGTATAATATCTTCACAAATCTCCCCATTTCTTTGTATAATCGAGCCTAAATATCGGAAACGGTCTCTCTTAGGTATCTCTTGGCCATCAAACTTCACTATTTCCTCAGTTGTGTTCCGAATATCACTAGAATTATACTGCATACACTCTGTTTTAGTTGACTATTTTTAATTGACTATTTTTAAATACCCATGCTTTTGAAGGGATGCCAGGTAATGAAGTTTCTATACCTTTCTGTTAATTCTTGAAACAATGCAAAGGAATTTTGATCAGAACATGTCACATTATTTCATCCATAAATAAGAAATAATTGATCATGAGTCAATAAAAAATAGTTTGCAGTACTTACCTAGATTGGACTGGGTGCTGAAATATTCATACCACAAATATTTGTGGATAGTGTCTCAAAAAATATTTTGACATATATAAACCCTTTTATATATACGAAAATCTCTCCCCAATTGGGGTGCGTTATTTTATATGTACATATATTGCATTCAGTATACACTGTTCAGTTTTGATCACTAAAACAATTCAATTTTCTTTACAGTCTTCACAGAGAAACAATTTTCTTTTCGTCCACGTACAACGCCAAGATAACTGTATCATTGTCCTCATATCTACGAATATACACACAGTGATCTGTTTCGCATCTATCGAAAACTTTTCCTCTCATGAAGCAATCAAACTTCAAATATCATTGCTGCGGTGCTTGCTTGAGCCCATAAAGACTCTTCTTCAATCGACACACCATGTCTTCCTTTCCTTTAGCTTCAAAACCTGTGGGTTGTCTGATATACAGCTCTTCTTCGACATCACCATGGAGAAATATTGTCTTCACATCCAACTGCTCTGAGTGCAAGTCTTCAACTGCCACAATACTGAGCAGAACCCTGATAGAAGCCATCTTCACAACCGGTGCAAAGATCTCACTGTAATCGACGCCTTCCCATTGAGAGAATTCTTTCACAACAAGCCTGGCCTTGTACCTCTTACTGCCATCTGCCTCATCTTTGACTCTAAAGACCCATTTGTTGATAAAAGCATGCTTCTCTGCGGGTAACTTGGTCAACTCCCAAGTTTGGTTCTGTTCCAAGGAGTTCATCTCGTCCCTCATGGCTGACTCCCACTGAATTCGAGCCTTATCCCTCAAAGCCTCCTCATGAGTCTCTGGCTCCCCCGAATCCGTGTACAGAACATGCACGTGAACAACACTAGCTAATGGATCAAATATCCTGGTTGGCCTCCTCTCTCGTGTCGATCTCCTCAATGTGGGTACCGGTTCAAGTTCCCCGAACTGTTCTGCTTGTACCTGTTCGTCTTGGATAACCTGCTCATTCCCAATAGGCTCACCATGAGCCTCCTGTGCTGCCTGTGGTACCTGTACCTGCTGCTGCACTGTAAGGCCCCCACCACTGGGGTCGCCTTCAGAATCTGAATCTGACTCTGAACTGGTTGTACTGTCTTGACCTGTGTGCCTATCCTTGTATAGGACCTCTTCATTGAACACTACATTCCTGCTGCGAATGACTTTATTATCCACAAAATCCCAAAGTCTGTAACCATACTTATCGCCACCATAGCCAATGAACACACACCTCCTGGACTTAGAGTCCAACTTCTTTCTTTTCTCCTATCAATTAGTGCATATGTCATACAACCATAAACTTTCAAATGCGAATAAATAACAGTTTTACCTGACCATAGTTCTTCTGGATTGGCCCTATCAAGGGCACTAGACGGGCAACGGTTAATCAAGTACACTGCTGTATCAACTGTAGCGGTCCAAAGATGGACCGGAAGACTCGTATGAGGTCTCATGCATCTCGCCCTTTCGAGTATCGTGCGGTTCATCCTTTCTGCTACACCATTCTCCTGTGAAGTCTTAGGAACTGTCTTGATTCCTCTGATACCTTCCTTTGCCAGATAGTTAACAAACTCTTTGCTTGTGTACTCACCTCTGTTGTCTGACTTGATTGCTTTCACCTTGCAACCCGTCTCATTCTCAACCCTGGCCTTCCAAGCTCTGAATGCCTCAAATACTTCTGATTTCTCGCGAATTGCATAAACCCAAACCTTTCTAGTAGCATCATCTATGAATGTGACGAAGTATCTCCTACCACCATAAGAAAATTCCTGAGCTGGACCCCACACATCTGTATGTACCAACTTTAGCTTTGCAAGCTTCTTCTCACATCCACCCAACTGAAAGCTAACTAACTTCTGTTTGCCCATCACGCAATTCTCACAAAAAATCCATCTCAACCTTCTTCAGCCCCGGCAGAAGATCCCTAGAACAAAGCTGCTTGACACCCTTTTCACCATGGTGCCCTAACCTGACATGCCATGGAATTGAATGGGAACTACCTACTGATGCTGTAGCAATGATATCACCTGAATCACCTTCCCTGAGTAAGTACAACGTGTCACCATGCTTTCCTTTTGCCACCAACCTAACACCTGTAGTCACATTCCATTCTCCATGCCCAAAAGTTGTTGTAAACCCTTCTTTGTCTAGTTTGCTAGCCGAGATCAAGTTTTTCTTCAATCTCAGAATATGTCTTGTATCATACAAGACCAATTGCCCACCATTGCGAGCTTTCACTCTCACAGTGTCTCTACTTACAACTGGACATATCTGCCCATTACCAACTGAAACTGTACCAAAATCACCGTCCTGTAATTCTCAAACACATCTCTCGTGGGGGTACAATGATAAGACGCACTCGAGTCTCTACACCAATCATCTTGCAAAATATTAAATCCAGCAAATAAACACAATTCATCTAGACGGGGTTCAATACTTACCACTGTAATGCCCCGATTTTCATTTATGAAAATTTATTATTTATTTTGCACGTAGTGTGCACGTGCAATATTTTGGTAGTATTAAATTTTATGATTTATTTTCTTCATGATGAGTATATATATATGAATATGTGTTCTTTAATTATTTTTTTTTATAAAAGGCCTTTTTCAAATAAACTTAAGCCCTTTCTTTTTAAAGCCCAAATTTAGTTTATTTATTATCTTTTATAACTACTATTTTGGCCCATAAACTAAAGCCCATGAGCTATTTTTATTTCAAATACAACTTGTAATGTAGAATACATTTTAAAGATTATTTTTATGTAAAATATAATGTACAACTTTTGTTAAATGGTGACAAATGCATGCACGTGCATTGCACGTACACGTGCACATGCACATGATGCTAGGTCGGTTTTGAGCACAAGGAGGGAAAAATGAAAATTCAAGTGGAGTCATGGGTGGTGGTTACTTGATCATGGTTGGTTATTGTAACTCCTCCTTGAATCCTAGCCCTTTGTTTCTAAGTCCTAGTTTAATCTTAGCCTTCCATTTTTCCAAATTTTTAGTATAAATACCCCCCCCCCCCTTGCCTAGTTATTTTTGTGCTAATTAATTCTACAAGTCCTATAGTATAGAATACATTATTAGTAGTTTAGTAAGTGAGTTAAAAGATTGAGAGTTGTGTGGGGAGCTTGTGCTTGCATCTAAAAGGAGAGGCCGGCAATCAAGAAGGTGCTCGGGTTTGACATTTTGGAGCTCGTGTGCGCATCGACGAGGAGGAGAATCGCTCTCTTGGCAAGGACATTTGTTTAGGATGTGTTGCTAATTGTACTTCTCTCCAAATAAGGTGGGTTATTTTTCACATTTCTAATTAGGAAGCATGCTAGAATTAAATTAAATTGATGATGCATGAAAAAGATTAATAAGAGTACACTTTAATTGGAAAATTGGCCCATTAGTTGATTGGAATGTTGATATATAACTTGTATGTGGTTCCATCATTAAACTTAAGTTGTGTGTAAATAAATTATAGCCATGAATTGCCTAAAGAAAAATTCATTGTTAGCATCAAAGACAATATGCAAATGTTAGTAGGCAAAAAAAAAATGTTGTTTCATGCGCTTGAACGTACTTTTTTTTGATAATGTTGCAATGAATGTTTAAAATATGATTTGTGGGTTTGTGGAGTGAATAAAAAACAGATTATTAATATAGAGATTATTGATGTCAAAATTTGATAAGAAATGTCGGAAAAAAAAAGAAACATATTAGTAGTAGCTTGAAATTCAAATTAATTGTATGAAAAATATGTGTTAATTATTGAAAAAAATATTTTTATATACTGGAGTATAAATTATGATGGGAATAGTCAATTTGAAAATTTACAGCAAGTTTCGTAAGAGTAAAATCAAATAAGAACTTCTTGAACATCGAAATGTTTTACTAAACAGAGAGAATTAATTGAATTAGAGTGCGAGTTGAACTATGGCAACCTGAGCTTATAGCTCAAGTGGTCGGGATGCTCTAAATCACTACAGTGTGGTGCGGGTGTCTCACAGGTTGCTGGTTCGAATCCCATTAGTGCCATAAAATTGTTTTGTGTTTTTTGAAAAGAATAAGGTTGCAGCCGAGAGCATGTATAGCTCTCAGCGCCCCTTTATATCGCCTAGCGCGATTGGCCTAGCGGTCTGTGCTTGCGGCTTGTTTCTCGGGGGTTGTGGGTTCGAATACTGGTCTCGGCCAGTATTAAATTGTGGGAAAAAAATATTTTTGGGGTTGTTTTTGATGATTAAAAATTATGGAAAAAATATGATCATTATTCTAAAAATATGTGGGACTTATGAAAAATAATTTGGTTGTTATCAAAATAAAATAGAGTATATTTATGAGAACAAATGTACAAATTAGAACTATAGTTCTACACTTGTATTTTTATGAAAGTTGTACCTTGAAAAAGGACTCGAAATAAAATGTTAGAAGAGAAATACGAATAAGAAAGAAATTATATGAAGTGATGTGATGTGAATTATTCTCATTGGAGAATAGTGTGAAAATTATGAAGTGTGAATATTCATTTTGGCCATATAAATTAGTGATGTGATTTTAATGTGGAAATAGATATTTCATGAATTACTTGATGAATAATTGAATTCCATGTATGGTTATGGACTCATGAATAATTTAGAAATTATGATTGGAAAAGAGAAATATTATTGAGTATGAAAACTCAAATATATGAATTATGAATTGAAATTGAAAATTAGAGTGTAGCCAAAACTCACACCGGCAACTGAAAGTGATGAATAATTATGATTATTGAAATTGAAAAGACCAGTTTAGGTCATTGTGAAATGAAAGAAATAAAACCGGTAGTAGTGAGAGGGCTAACTCTGAGAAATTGATTTTATTCATGATTTCATTAAATTTAAGGATCTAGTACATAGTGAAGAGGTGATGAAAGTGAGAGAAAAACACAAGTATGAGAGCTTACCGTAGTTACAGTAGTAGATTAAGTCATGACGAGGGATTGAACCCTACAAATATGAAGAACGAATAAGAGGCTTGCCCTCGGACCTATGTAGTATGGGATGCATAGAATCTGAACAAGTGTGCATTAGTGTCATGTAATATAAATAATTGCATTAAGGATTAAGTGCACAATCACAACACGACAACAATAGGGTATTCCCTTTAGTTTGATATGTGACAAGTTTGTGTTTATTAAATATGGAAAATGAGTTATACTATTTCCGGCATAGAGAGGATAGCCGTGTATAATGTTCATCGGTTGAATAAACTGACGTACCCACAGTTTTGTATACAGGATAAATGTCATGATAAAGATTAAAGAGGAACAGATGCTTAGAGATCATTCAATGTTGTTGTACATTTATTTAAATATTGTAAATTTACTTCTGCTGTGCAATGTAAAGAGTAAAGTTTTTCATGTATCTCTGATGTAAAGTGAAAAGTTTTAATTTTCTTATAAAATTGTACTAAATGAAGTGTAAAGATCCTGTGGAATCTCGAATTCAGTGTATTTTGGAATTTGGGGCGTGAAAGAGTGGTATCAGAGCCACGCTTCACACTTGTACAAATTATAAGGAACGACACCCTAGAAGTGGACATTAGAGTGCGTGTTTGAGTCTAGAGATTTAAATGTAAGTTACTTACATTTGTGTTGCTCTATGACTTATGCTTCATCCTCCCTATTTCTAAGATGGCTGATCACTTCGACCCTGCTGGAGACGACGACTGGCATATCATCGAGGAAGAGTACCATCCTGGACAAGCAGATTCCGAGGAAGAGTACTACTCAGGGCAAGCAGATTCTGACGGAGAAGAATGGCCTGAGTCCCGAGAGATCACCCCACTTCCGGATTCATCTGATGACTCTTCTGACGAAGAGGAAGAACCGGTTCCAAATGGTCTTGTGATATCTCTTCAGAGACAGGTAGAAACACTGCGAGAGAGAGTCGGATTATTGGAGGCTCAATTGGCAAAGCGCAAGGATGATTTTGCAGTTCTCAGTCATCGTGTATGGGAACTCGAGAAGAGGAAGAATATGACCGATGTGCTGAAGGAAGAAGTTGATGAACTACGGGGAGAACTTCGAGAAGCGAAGAGGAACCGTAGGAGTTAGACCGTTGTTTCTTTTCGCGCTTATTTAGTGAAACTGTTACGTGATGAGTGTGTATTATGTAACAGGGGAACTTTATTTGAATGGAATGAAAGTTGTTGTTTTGTTCGATATTGGATCCTCTCATACTTTTGTGTCTCCTAAATTTGCTAAAGTGTTGGGAGTTGAACCGAAGATTTTTCCAGGTAAGATCTTAGCAGTAGCTACTCCATCAGGGGAAACTTTAACCACTGATCGGTATTATGCTGATTGCGAGATTGTGATTGGGGACATAATCTTTGGGATTGATCTAATCGAGCTGACTATCTTGGGAGTCAATGTTATCATTGGCATTGATTGGATGTCGGTGTGCAGTGCAAGCATCGAGTGTAAGACCAAGACGGTAATAGTGAAGGCTCCAGGTGGACCTGAAGTCACTTTCCAAGGGAAGAAGAAGTGTTCTAGGCTGGTGGCAGCCATCCGCAAGGAAGAGATTCTTGTAGAAGTGCAAGGAATTCCTGTGATTCGGGACTATCCGTGTAACGCCTCGAATCCCAAATACAACTGAATTCGAGAGTTCTACAGGATCTTTACACTTCATTTAGTACAATTTTATAAGGAAATTTGAACTTTTCACTTTACATCAGAGTTACATGAAAAACATTATACTTTACATTGCACAGCAGAAGTAAATTTACAACATTTAAATAAATGTACAACAACATTGAATAATCTTTAAGCATCTGTTCCTCTTTAATCTTTACCATATCATTTATCCTGCGTACAAAACTGTGGGTACGTCAGTTTATTCAACCGACGAACATTATACACGGCCATTCTCTCTATGCCGGAAATAGTATAACTCATTTTCTATATTTAACAAACACAAACTTGTCACATATCAAACTAAAGGGACTACTCTATTAATGTCGTGTTGTGATTGTGCACTTAGTCCTTAATGCAGTTGTTTATATTACATGACACTAATGCACACTTGTTCGGATTCTATGCATTCCATACTACATAGGTCCGAGGGCAAGCCCTTAATCGTTCTTCATCTTTGTAGGGTTCAATCCATCGTCATGTCTTAATCTACTACTGTAACTACGGTAAGTATCCTAGATGTTTTCTGACATACGAACTCATGTCTAGGCGCCCTGGAGGAAATCCCAACGCACTGACACATGACTCATCATGTAGGCATCTTGTGGTAATTCAGCTCCTACCATAGACATGACACCACCCGCAGTCGTCCAACACCCCACGAGCGTCACCACCGGGACGGTACTCTGGAGCAGTATCCACGCCCTATCATGACTCATCATGGGACATCCTGGGATACGCTCTCGCCGCCAATCCAATGTCCCCCATACTCAATATTTTTCTCTTACTTTCATCACATCTTCACTATGTAACTAATCCTTAATTCTAATGAAATCATGACTAAAATCAAAGCTCTAGAATTAGTCCTTTCACTACTACCGGTCTTATTTCTTTCATTTCGCAATGACCCAAACCTGGTCTTTTCAATGTCAATAATCATCATTTTTCACTTGCTGGTGTGAGTTTTGGCTACACTCTAATTTTCAATTTCAATTCATAAGTTTACATGTTGAGTTGTCATACTCAAAAACATGTCTCTTTTCCAATCATGATTTCTAAATTGTTCAATAGTCCATAACTATACATGGAATTCAATTATTCATCATGTAATTCATGAAATGTCATTTTCATATTAAAAACCACATCACTAGTTATACGATCAAAGATGGATATTTACACTTCATAATTTTTCACACTATTCACCAATGAGAATAATTCACATCACTCCACATAATTCCTTTCTTTTTCATATTTCTTTTCTAATATTTTATTTCAAGTCCTTTTACAAAGTGCAACTTTCATAACATATAAGTGTATAACCATAATTCTAAATTATACATTTATTTTCAAAACATACTCCACTTTATGCAAAATAATTCTCAAATTATTTTTCACAAGTCCCACATAATTTTAGGATAATAACCATATTTTTTTCGTAATTTTTTTAATCATTAAAAATCCTCAAAAAAATATTTTTTTCCCAAACTAAATACTGGCCGAACCCAGTATTCGAACCCACGACCACAGGGAAAACCATTGAAGGCACAGACCACTAGGCTGAACGCTATATGCGTTATAAAGAAGGCGGAGAGCATTAAATGTTCTCGGTTGCAGTTCTTTTATTATTTTTTTTAAAGATGAAACAAAAGTATGGTAACCAGGGGATTCGAACCAGCAACCTGAGACCCGAAACCCACTGTAGCGAATAGGGTCATCCCAACCACTTGAGCTATGCGCTCGGGTTGTCAATAGTGCAACTCGAAGTTTATTTAAAACAATTCTCTCTGTTATTAAAACATTTCGATATTCAACAAGTTCTCATTTCATTTGCTTTTATAGAATTTGCTGTAAATTTCCAGATTGACCAATGCCATCATAAATTATACTCCAGTATATAGAAAATATTTTTTTCAGTAATTAATACATATTTTTCACACGATTAATTCGAATTATAAACTAATGCTACCACATTTCTTCTTTTTCGACATTTCTTAACAATTAACATCACTAATCTCTTTATTAGCAAACTTCATATTAATTCCCTGTTTTTAATCATTTCCCAAACATACAATCTATATCTTAATTCATTCATTTCAATATTAACACAAAGATCCACTAAAACATAAAGTAGTATTGTCAATCTACTAACTTTTGTATATAATGAAATTTTCTTCAAACAATCCATGGCTATAATCAATTCACACAAAATTTAGACTTTACTAATGGAACCACATACAATTGCATATCAACATTTCAACCATTCAATAGGTCATTTTTTTTTCCAATTAAATGTGTACTCTTATTAATCTTTTTCATGCATCATTCTTTCCATTCAAATCTAGCATGCATTCCTAATTAGAAACATGGAAAATTTACCCACCTTAATTTGGAGAGAAATACAACTAGCAACACCTCCTAAACGAAAGTCCTTGCAACGAACGATCCTCCTCCTCGTCGACGCGCACACGAGCCTTCCACAAAGCCAAACCGAGCCTCCCTATTGATTGCTGGCCCTCCTCTTGATGCAAGCACCAAAAACTCCACACACAACTCAATCTTTTACTCACTTAATAAACTATTAGATAATGTATTTTAAACTATAGGCTTGGAGGAAATAATTAGCACAAGAATAACTAGGCTAGGGGGGGGGGGGGTATTTATACTAAAAGTTTAGGAAAATGAATGGCTAGGATTGAAGTAGGAGTTAGGAACAAATGGCTAGGATTTAAGGAGGAGTTACACTAACTACCCATGATCAAGTAACCACCACCACCATGACTCCACTTGAAAAATTCCTTTCCCTCCAAAAGCTTAAAACCGGCCTACTCCAAAGGTGCAATTTGCACGTGTACGTGTAGTGCACGTGCATGCAACTTGGTCTCCATTTAAAATTTGTACATATATAAAAAAACTTTTAAATTGTGTTCTACATTACAAGTTGTATTTAAAAATAAAATAGCTCATGGGCTTTAGTTTATGGGCCAAAATAATAATTTATAAAAGAAAATAAATTAATTCAATTTGGGTTTTAAAAAGAAAGGCTTTTGGTCTATTTGAAAAAAAAGACTTCATACAAAATAATTAAAAACAAGTATTTAAATATCTATACTCATCATAATGAAAATAATCACCAAAATATTGCACGTGCACACAACGTGCAAAATAAAATAATTTTCATTAAATGAAAATCGGGGCATTACAATCCGACTGTGTTCTTGGATGATTTTCCTGGGTTACCCCCGCATCGTGATGTAGAGTTCAGCATCACTGTTCAACCGGGAAGTGCACCCATTTCTAAGGCACCGTATAGGATGGCTCCAGTGGAACAGGATGAGGTAAAACGGCAGATTGAGGAACTGTTGGAGAAAGGCTTTATTCAACCTAGTGCGTCACCTTGGGGAGCACCAGTGCTTTTGGTAAAGAAGAAGGGTGGTTCGATGAGGATGTGTATCGATTACCGAGAGCTGAATAAGGTCACTGTTCAGAATAAGTATCTTATTCCTCGAATTGATGACTTGTTCGATCGTCTACAAGGAGCAGCTGTTTTCTCCAAAATAGATCTTCGATTAGGATATCACCAAGTTCGAGTGAAAGTTGATGTGCACAAAACTGCATTTAGAACTCGACATGGGCATTACGATTTCTTAGTTATGCCATTTGGAGTGACGAATGCACCCGCAATCTTCATGGATTTGATGAACAGAGTTCTGAGGCCGTTCATTGATTCTTTCGTCGTGGTGTTTATCGACGATATCCTCGTGTACTCCAAGTCAGAGGAGGAGCACACCGAGCATCTGACAGCAGTTTTGAAGAAGCTGGAAGAGTAGGAGTTGTATGCCAAGCTATCCAAGTGTGATTTCTGAAAATCTGAAGTGGCATTCCTAGGTCACTTCCTTTCTAAGGAGGGAGTGGCAACTGACCCTCAGAAGATAGAGGCAGTGAGAGATTAGGCTAGGCCTACTACAGTGAAGGAAGCCAGAAGTTTTCTTGGATTAACTGGATACTACAGGAGATTCATTCAAGGTTATGCTCAGTTAGCTGTACCGCTTAGTAGTTTGACCAAGAAAAATGTGAACTTCAAGTGGACTGAGCAATGTAAGGCAAGCTTTTAGGAGTTGAAAGAGAAACTGACTACTGCACCTATTTTGGCTTTGCCTAGAGCGGGTGTTGAGTATGATGTTTACAGCGATGCTTCATATCGTGGGCTTGGTTGTGTCTTAATGCAAGAGGGAAAAGTAATTGCTTATGGGTCTAGGCAACTACGACTGCATGAGAAGAATTACCCGACTCATGATCTGGAGTTGGCTGCGATTATCTTTGCCCTGAAGCAATGGAGACACTACGTGTACGGTGAGAAATTGAACATGTACACGGACCACAAGAGTTTGAAGTACATATATCAGCAGAAGGATCTAAATTTGAGGCAGCGGGGATGGTTGGAAGTGCTAGAGAACATGTGACCTGAGATCAAATATCATCTTGGAAAAGCTAATGTTGTTGCTGATGCACTTAGTCGCAAGAGCAGTTTATCCAGTTTGATTACAACTCAGAAGCATCTGATTGAGGAATTGGACCGAGCAGGTATTGAAGTTGTCTTGCAAGGATTGGGAGCATCTTTAGCTCAGTTGAGGCTTCAGCCTACACTGAATGGAAGGAGCATTGCAAGTCAGGAGGTTGATGTTGATATCTTGGAGATGAAGAAGCAGGTTGGTGCTGGCAGGTTGCCCGAATTTCAAATCAAGGATGGAGTGCTGTGGTTCGGAGATAGACTATGCGTTCCAAATCAGGTGGACTTGAAAGAGAGTATTCTTCAGGAGGCGCATGCTACTCTTTTGTCGGTACATCCTGGGAGTACTAAGATGTACAGAGACATCAAACCGCATTTCTGGTGGCCAGGTTTGAAGCGGGATGTGGCTAGATTTGTGGCGAAGTGTGAGGTTTGTCAGCAAGTCAAATCCGAAAATCAGAGACCCGGAGGTCTATTACAGCTGTTACCTATTCTGGAATAGAAGTGGGATAACATCAGTATGGATTTCATTACGGGATTGCCCAAGAGTCCTAAAGGCAATGATGTGATTTGGGTTATAGTCGATCAACTAACCAAGTCCGCTCACTTTTTGACGATGAAACTCACTGCTTCGATGGACAAGTTAGCTGAGTTGTATGTTGGCGAGATCGTCAGGCTTCATGGTGTTCCGTCAACTATTGTGTCTGATCGAGATGCGCTGTTTACTTCGCATTTCTGGAGGAGTCTTCAGACAGCTTTGGGTACCAAGACAGATTTCAGCAATGCTTTTCATCCGCAGACCGATGGGCAGACCGAGAGAGTCAACCGTATTCTTGAGGATATGCTCCGGTGTTGTGTACTAGACTTTGGAGGCAGTTGGGAAAGGCATTTATCTTTGGTAGAGTTTGCCTACAACAACAGTTTTCAGACAAGCATTGGAATGGCATCGTACGAAGCTTTGTATGGCAGGAAGTGCAGAACACCTGTTTGTTGGTTTGAAGTTGGGGAGCGTCAGTTGTTTGGTCCTGAGCTTGTGCAGCAAACCTCTAAAAAGATTGATCTGATCAGGAAAAGGTTGGTAGAAGCTCAGAGCAGGCAGAAAAGCTATGCAGACAACCGGAGAAGAGACCTTGAGTTTGAGGAAGGTGACTTCGTCTTTCTGAAAGTATCGCCCAGTAAATGTGTGATTCGATTTGGCAAAGGCGGGAAGTTAGCCCCGAGGTTTATAGACCCGTACAAGATATTGAAAAGGATCGGGAAAACTGCTTACCGGCTTGAATTACCGGAAGAGTTATCTCAGGTGCATAATGTCTTTTATGTGTCTATGCTGAGAGGTTACATTCCAGATCCGAGTCATCATTTGCCTGAAGTGCCGGAAGGTTTGCAGTTGGATCTGAATTACAACGAATCTCCTGTCGAGATTGTTGATCGTCGAGAGAAAGTCTTGAGGAATAAGATGATACCGATGGTCAAGGTAGTCTGGAGAAACCATTTGGTTGAAAAGGCTACTTGGGAGTCTGAGGAGAGGATGTTGAAGGACTATCCTGAACTTTTTTGCTTGATTTTGTATTTTGTATTTTTTCTTGTGCTTGTTGTGAGTGGTTGTTTTCTCGCTTTTGGCTGTAGTTCCGGGGACGGAACTATTCTAAGGAGGGAGTATTGTAATGCCCCGATTTTCATTTATGAAAATTTATTATTTATTTTGCACGTAGTGTGCACGTGCAATATTCTGGTAGTATTAAATTTTATGATTTATTTTCTTCATGATGAGTATATATATATGAATATGTGTTCTTTAATTTTTTTTTTATTATAAAAGGCCTTTTTCAAATAAACTTAAGCGCTTTCTTTTTAAAGCCCAAATTTAGTTTATTTATTATCTTTTATAACTACTATTTTGGCCCATAAACTAAAGCCCATGAGCTATTTTTATTTTAAATACAACTTGTAATGTAGAATACATTTTAAAGATTATTTTTATGTAAAATATAATGTACAACTTTTGTTAAATGGTGACAAATGCATGCACGTGCATTGCACGTACACGTGCACATGCACGTGCACTGCACGTACATGTGCACATGCACATGATGCTAGGCCGGTTTTGAGCACAAGGAGGGAAAAATAAAAATTCAAGTGGAGTCATGGGTGGTGGTTACTTGATCATGGTTGGTTATTGTAACTCCTCCTTGAATCCTAGCCCTTTGTTTCTAACTCCTAGTTTAATCTTACCCCCCCCCCCCCCCCCCCCCCCCCCCCCCGCCTAGTTATTTTTGTGCTAATTAATTCTCCAAGTCCTATAGTATAGAATACATTATTAGTAGTTTAGTAAGTGAGTTAAAAGATTGAGAGTTGTGTGGGGAACTTGTGCTTGCATTTAAAAGGAGAGGCCAGCAATCAAGAAGGTGCTCGGGTTTGACATCTTGGAGCTCGTGTGCGCATCGACGAGGAGGAGAATCGCTCTCTTGGCAAGGACATTTGTTTAGGAGGTGTTGTTAATTGTACTTCTCTTCAAATAAGGTGGGTTATTTTCCACATTTCTAATTAGGAAGCATGCTAGAATTAAATTAAATTGATGATGCATGAAAAAGATTAATAAGAGTACACTTTAATTAGAAAATTGGCCCATTAGTTGATTGGAATGTTGATATATAACTTGTATGTGGTTCCATCATTAAACTTAAGTTGTGTGTAAATAAATTATAGCCATGGATTGCCTAGAGAAAAATTTATTGTTAGCATCAAAGACAATATGCAAATGTTAGTAGGCAAAAAAAAATGTTGTTTCATGCGCTTGAACGTACTTTTTTTTTGATAATGTTGCAATGAATGTTTAAAATATGATTTGTGGGTTTGTGGAGTGAATAAAAAACAGATTATTAATATAGAGATTATTGATGTCAAAATTTGATAAGAAATGTCAAAAAAAAAGAAACATATTAGTAGTAGCTTGAAATTCAAATTAATTGTATGAAAAATATGTGTTAATTATTGAAATAATTATTTTTATATACTGGAGTATAAATTATGATGGGAATAGTCAATCTGGAAATTTACAGCAAGTTTAGTAAGAGTAAAATCAAATAAGAACTTCTTGAACATCGAAATGTTTTACTAAACAGAGAGAATTAATTGAATTAGAGTGCGAGTTGAACTATGGCAACTTGAGCTTATAGCTCAAGTGGTCGGGATGCTCTAAATCACTACAGTGTGGTGCGGGTGTCTTACAGGTTGTTGGTTCGAATCCCATTAGTGCCATAAAATTGTTTTGTGTTTTTTGAAAAGAATAAGGTTGCAGCCGAGAGCATGTATAGCTTTCAGCGCCCCTTTATATCGCCTAGCGCGATTGGCCTAGTGGTCTGTGCTTGCGGCTTGTTTCTCGGGGGTTGTGGGTTCGAATACTGGTCTCGGCCAGTATTAAATTGTGGAAAAAAATATTTTTGGGGTTGTTTTTGATGATTAAAAATTATGGAAAAAATATGATCATTATTCGAAAAATATGTGGGACTTATGAAAAATAATTTGGTTGTTATCAAAATAAAATAGAGTATATTTATGAGAACAAATGTATAAATTAGAACTATAGTTCTACACTTGTATTTTTATGAAAGTTGTACCTTGAAAAAGGACTCGAAATAAAATGTTAGAAGAGAAATACGAATAAGAAAGAAATTATATAAAGTGATGTGATGTGAATTATTCTCATTGGAGAATAGTGTGAAAATTATGAAGTGTGAATATTCATTTTGGCCATATAAATTAGTGATGTGATTTTAATGTGGAAATAGATATTTCATGAATTACTTGATGAATAATTGAATTCCATGTATGGTTATGGACTCATGAATAATTTAGAAATCATGATTGGAAAAGAGAAATATTATTGAGTATGAAAACTCAAATATATGAATTATGAATTGAAATTGAAAATTAGAGTGTAGCCAAAACTCACACCGGCAACTGAAAGTGATGAATAATTTTGATTATTGAAATTGAAAAGACCAGTTTAGGTCATTGTGAAATGAAAGAAATAAGACCGGTAGTAGTGAAAGGGCTAACTCTGAGAGATTGATTTTGTTCATGATTTCATTAAATTTAAGGATCTAGTACATAGTGAAGAGGTGATGAAAGTGAGAGAAAAACACAAGTATGAGAGCTTCGAGTTTACGATGCGGGGGTGAGCCACAGAATGCATGCTTGATGCGTCAAGACATGGCGTGGGCACTACACAGAATGATCGGACCTTGACGACGCTTGTGGGATGTTTGGTGACTGCAAGAGGATCGTGTGCCATGAAGGAGGCTGAATTGCCACAGAATGCATGCTTGATGAGTCAAGACATGGCGTGGGATTCCCCTCCAGGTTTTCTGTACACGAGCTTGTACTCATAGATCATCTAGGATACTTACCGTAGTTACAGTAGTAGATTAAGTCATGACAAGGGATTGAACCCTACAAAGATGAAGAACGAATAAGAGGCTTGCCCTCGGACCTATGTAGTATGGGATGCATAGAATTCGAACAAGTGTGCATTAGTGTCATGTAATATAAATAATTGCATTAAGGATTAAGTGCACAATCACAACACGACAACAATAGGGTATTCCCTTTAGTTTGATATGTGACAAGTTTGTGTTTGTTAAATATGGAAAATGAGTTATACTATTTCTGGCATAGAGAGGATAACCGTGTATAATATTCGTCGGTTGAATAAACTGACGTACCCACAGTTTTGTATGCAGGATAAATATCATGATAAAGATTAAAGAGGTACAGATGCTTAGAGATCATTCAATGTTGTTGTACATTTATTTAAATGTTGTAAATTTACTTTCGCTGTGCAATGTAAAGAGTAAAGTTTTTCATGTATCTCTGATGTAAAGTGAAAAGTTTTAATTTCCTTATAAAATTGTACTAAATGAAGTGTAAAGATCCCGTGGAATCTCGAATTCAGTGTATTTTGGAATTCGGGGCGTGACAACCACATTGAATACCTGTGACCCTGCTTGTGGTTTCTTATACTCCTCGCATTGGTCTCTCCTGTGTCCTGGCTTCTTGCAGTACCAACACTCACCTTTGCGATGTCCTGTTCTTGACTTGGACCTGTGATTCCTGCTTTGCGACCTCCCTCTGTTGTTACTTCTACCACGGTTATCAACTGACAGCGCGGTATTGCTAGGATATGACACCGAAGTCTCTCCATGTCTCTTCCTTCTTGCATCCTCATTCATGATGCTGCTTATAACATCCTTTAGGGTTGTCGTATCTGTCATAGTGCTAGTAATAATCTGCTCCACTGTGCCGTGACTATCGGGAAGACTGGATAGCAACAACAACGATTGTGCCCTCTCCTCAAACTTTAAACCTGACGATTCCATCTGATTGTAAACCATATAGAAATTGTTGATGTGCTCAGCAACCGAACCCTTTTTTGACAACTTCAAGTTAACCAACTTTTTTAGATGTAAGATCTGATTCGCTGCATTCGGCTTTTCAAACATGTCTGTCAATATCTCCATTGCCTCCTTTGCAGTTCTTGCCTTCTCAATATGAAATAGCGTCTTCCTGCTCAGCGATAACTGAGTCTACCCAAGCGCTTTCTGATCCAATCTATTCCAGCCCACCAATGCAACTGGATCGACCTCTGCCCCCTCTGGCTTCACACCAAACAACAAATCATCTAGATCCTTCTGTCGGAGATACGTAATCATTTGGATCTTCCACATTGTGAAATCCGTTCCATCGAACTCCTTGAGTCTACTCTTGTCCCCCATCTCAATCAAGACTACTAACCTGTACCTTTGATACCACTTTGTTGAATTCTATTCCAGCCCACTTTGTTAAATTCTAAAATTGGATAATCCGAAGCTTAATTAAATTTGAACCGAATAATTTAGTGGGTTTGGATCTCCAAGTGGATCTGTTTCATTACAGATGTAACAAGATATTCTCCAAAATCTCACAACCTGCCAAAATTTAGGACAATTCTATTCTTAGATGGTCAAACGGTAAACTGCGACTTTCACTTTTTTAACTCTCCCAAACAAAAACGGCACCCAATTCCAGTTACCGTTACGTCACAAACCTCACTTTTTTTTTAATTATTAATTATTATTTATTTTATACCTCCATATATCCCAACGGGCACACAGACATAGTCCCCCCGTTACCAATTTGCGTGCCCTATTAGGGCTCTTCTCATCTCATCTCATCTCTCCAAAATCCACTCCCAATTTTCTTCTTTAATAATCCTCTGTTCGATCAATTAGGGTTTTAAGCTCATCGCTCAACTGCCCCGATTTTGGAGGGTAAGATCTTTGCGTGTAATCCTAGATTTATTAATGATTTTATTAATTATATTATTATTATTAAGTTTTGGAGATTGGTAGATCGCAATGTGTTCCGGTGAATGATCAAGTGCGGCTGGTTTGGATTTGCAACTGTTGTTGTTGGTGTTGTTCTTTTCCGCTTGTAAATCGTACTTTGATGATTTATTTATTATTTGCAACCGTTGTTGTTGGTGAGTGAGGAATTTCGTAACATCCCTGATTAATTCCAGCTGAGGCCAGGCGGGAATGGAACCTGTAGCCTTTCTCTCTCTCTGTCCTGGGAGTGAGAAGCCGTGCCAATTGCAATGCACATAGTAGATGGGACACATGTGAAATGGACTAGATATGCACAAAGGAGGACTCTAAACATTGAGTATCATTTTCTTTAAATATATTTAATTTATGATAAGAAATTCTTCGGTTAGAATGTAGCATGCAAGTGAACAAAGAGTAGTGCTATAAGTACTTCTTAATGTACCCATTAATGTAGTTGGATGTGTTGGATTCCTATGTGGAATCCAATTTGTTGGGATTGGGGCGTCAACCAACGCCCGTTGTCACAACGGAACTAATTAGAGCAATGAGGAAGTTGAAGAGATGAAACGAATCAATTGAGCAAGCAAGTAGATCCACCAATCCAAACACAAACACGAGGATTTATCCTGGTCAGCTTTTGCTTAATTCGGGGAGAAATATAGGGAGATCTGATATTCAAGTAGAAAAGATTACAAATAGTTACTGATTCACTCAGTACAAGAAATTAAACTCACCCATCAAGAACTATCTCTCTCGGACCTCTCTTTGCAATGGAGAAAAAAATTTATGAAGTACTACCTCTCATATTAGAGGAGTTTACAATATATATAGAAGAATAGAGAGAAACCTAGGTCTAATCATGATTCTCAGTCGTCCGGTATAACCTGGAAAAGAAGTAATTGAATAGGAGCTGTACGATCTAACTTGGAGTTGAAGATTGGGCTGAAACGACCTAACAAATCGAGGCCCCAAAATGAACACAGCGCTGCGGTCGGTCGATCGTTCAACAAGACCGGTTGACCGTCCCTCTCTCGGACATTCCTTGTACTACGAGCGGTCGGGGGTGCGGTCGACCGCAACTTGGGACAGTCGACCGCAACTATGCCTGCACCTTGCTGCTGCTGTTTTCTTCTTCTACTGACTTCGACGCTTCGACCTTCGTGCTTCATCTTATCTTCTTCTAATCTGAACTACAAGTATACAAGACACAATCTAGGCAGTTAAAATCAGTTTTTGGAACTAATCGGTCTAGAAACGATTAGTGATTAATTGGGTAATCAGAAAATAATCGGAGATTAAATCTATTATATATATATATATATATATATAATGAAAAAAAGATATATCCTCATTACCTTAAATCCTAACATAAAACTATTATGAATATATCAAATAGGAACATATAGTTATAACTATATGTTCCTATTTGATATATTCATAATAGTTTTATGATATAACTATATGTTTTTCTCTATAACTATATGTTTTTCATAAAACATATGTTTTTCATTATATATATAGTTATAGAGAAAAACATATAGTTATATCATAAAACTATTATGAATATATCAAATAGGAACATATAGTTATAGAGAAAAATAAGAGAGTACTTGGTTTGAGTTGAGTTTGGATTCTGGATGTGGATCAGGTCGGGTTTGATGTTCGGTTTCATCAAACAAAAACAATCGGGGAGGAGCAACAAAAGGACGAGGTGCAACAGATGCGGGCCAGATCAAGTATGCGACGTCGGGTCGGATTTGAGTTTGCTCCAGGAAGAAGAGAATCAGTTTAGGTTTGGGTTTGCGCAAGGAAGAATAAGAGAGCAGTGAGTTTGGGATTTGGATTTGAGTTTAGGTCGGAATGGGCCAAAATAATGCAAACGAGCATAAAAATTAGAGGAGATTTAATCGGTTAATCTGCCACTTAAATCGGTCAATTAACCGCTAATCGGCCAATTATACCCAATTAAATCACTAGCTATTGAAATATTATAAATCGCTAAAAAAATAATCGCTTAGCCTCCGATTGACGATTAATCGGGGATTATTCGTGCGTAATCAGGGATTTTAACTGCTTAGGACACAATCCTAACAAACTCCACATTGGATTGCATACAAGTGCTATTACATGATGTGTTACTCATCTTCAAACTCTAATAAATTTCACTTGCAAAGAAAACTTAGAACAATAGCTTCTTCTTCTAGTTGAACTGATCTCTACCCAATCTCACCGATTCCAGTATACCCTTTCAAGGGTACACCTCCGTAGATGTACTCCCGAAGATGCCAAACTCCGCACGAACTTCACCTACCCTTAGGCTTTCTCCACTTCTTGATGATATTCGAACATCGTGGTCTCGTCTCGATGAATCTAGTTTGCGGCAAACTAGCTTAGTTTGCGGGAATAACGGGAAAAGAACTAGCAACCCATGCGCAAGATTTTCGAATTTCCCAAAGCTTGTAGAGATTGTGTTGGCTTGGCTCAACCACTCTCATACCTCTAATCACCTCACGACGACATTGAAAAACAGACATAACTCCACCTTGAGCTGTGTACCTACAATCCTGTGCATCCAGAGTTTCCAAGGAAATCAGATTCCGTTTCAACGGAGGAACATGCAAAACATCCTTTAAAGTGAACAAATTTAGACCTAGCATCTTTAACTCAGCTGTCCCCTCACCCATTACTTTACAAATCTCCCCAGTTCCCGTTGTCACACAACGCCCTGTAGTAGACTTATAAGTAGAAAACAACTCTCTCTTGGAGCAAATATGAGAACTCCCTGAGTCAAGAAGCCAACTAGAATTCACTTCTAAGAGCATCTGTAGTCGTTTGCTATATATCGATAATATGGATATTTGGCTAAAAAACCCGCTGCACTCGTTTGCCAAATATCCATATTATCGATAATTTGCTACAGTCGATTGCCATATTTGAGAATGGATATAGCTTTTATCCATATTTGAGCGACGGCACTTCAATTAAAAAATGGATATAGCTTTTATCAAGTGCCGTCGCTGGATTTTTTATAATTTTTTTCAATTAAAAAATCCTCTAAATCCCTCGGACGGCACTTCATGTGCCGTCCTTTGATTTTTTATTTTTTTTTTCAATTAAAAAAATCCCACCGCTCCCCCAAATCCTTGAACGACACTTCAAGTGCCGTCTGGAGGGTTTTGTATTTTTTAATTTTTTTTGCAATTTTTTAATTTTTTTTTGCAATTTCTGAAATATTTTCGTAATTTTTTGTAATTTTTTTGTAATTACCGAAATGTTTTTGTAATTTCCGAATAATTGGAAAATGACAAAAAAAATTCCACTATGCTCTTGGACGGCACTTCATGTGCCGTCCGTGCTTTCGGTTCCATTTTTTTTCCCTTCTCCGATGACACTTCATGTGCCGTCCCTCCAATAAAATAAATTATTTTTAATTTTCGCGCTCCGACGGCACTTCAAGTGCCGTCCCACAAAATTTATTATTTTTTTTAATTTTTTTCTCAGACGGCACTTCATGTGCCGTCGCTTATTATTTTAATATAGATAGCTAAAATATAGCTTTAAACGAGTGCAACAAAACTGCGATTCTTATTTCCATTTATCCATATATGGATATTTTTACATTCAACGACTACAGATGCTCTAAAGAATTTGAAACAAGAAGACACGAATTACCTGAATCAAAGACACTAACCACATTAGCGGCTGAACTCCCGTTCTTTGCGCTCTCCTGATTCAACAATTTTCAACGATCTTTCTTGATATGTCCTGGCCTCTTGCAATAATGGTAACGGATCGAATCCTTTTGCAAAGCACTTTGTCTTTCCCCTGAATGACCATCCACTGCTAGACAACTTGTAGGAATAGACGATAATGATTTATGGGTCTTCTTCCTAAGTTGATCTTCTTTCAATGCTTTGATTTCACCATCTACCGAAATACTCTCCTTGGTAGATCTATATCGCGAAGTGGCTGCCTTTGCTCAATTTGTAGTTATCAAAAGCTCGTACGAATTCGGCAGTGAACATATCAGGTTGAAAGTTTTATCTTCCTCACACACAACCATGTTAATCGCCTTAAGTTCAGATAATATCTTATTAAACTCAGTAATGTGGTCTTGGAGATCGGTACCTTCCTTCATAGATAAACGGAACAACTTGCTCTTCCAATGCATCCGATCTAATAACGACGAAGCAGAGTAGTCAGCTATGAGTTTTTCCCACAAACTCGCCGCGTCAGTTTCTTTCAGAAATCTGCACTTGACCTTGTCCGCCAAGGATAGTCGGATCAAACTTATAGCTCTTTCACGAATATCTTTCCAAACATCCTCCTTCATGTCGGATGGCCTTTCATTGATCTTTCCATTGAACTGCTTGATCTTCAAAAGACTGTGACCTGTCATCTTAACCAAGGGACTCGGCAACCTGAAGCTCTGATACCAGTTGTTGGGATTGGGGCGTCAACCAACACCCGTTGTCGCAGCGGAATTAATTAGAGCAATGAGGAAGTCGAAGTGATGAGACGAATCAATTGAGCAAGCAAGTAGATCCACCAATCCAAACACAAACACAACGAAGATTTATCCCGGTCAGCTTTTGCTTAATTTGGGTGGAAACATAGGGAGATCTGATATTCAACTAGAACAGATTACAAATAGTTACTGATTCACTCAATACAAGGAATTAAACTCATCCACCAAGAACTCTCTCTCGAGCCTCTCTTTGTAATGGAGAAAAGAATCTATGAAGTACTATCTCTCATATTGGAGAAGTTTACAATATATATAGAAGAATAGAGAGAAACCTAGGTCTAATCTTGATTCTCAGTCGTCCGGTATAACCTGAAAAAGAAATAACTGAATAGGAGTTGTACGATCTAACTTAGAGTTGAAGATTGGGCTGAAACGATCTAACAAATCGAGGCTCCAAAACGAACACAGCGCCGTGGTCGGTCGACCGTCCAACAAGACCGGTCGACCGTCCCTCTCTCGGACAATCCTTGTACTACGAGCGGTCGGGGGGTGCAGTCGACCGCAACTTGGGACAGTCAACCGCAACTATGCTTGCACTGCTGCTACTGTTTTCTTCTTCTACTCACTTCGACGCTTCGGCCTCCGTGCTTCATCTTACCTTATTCTAATCTGAACCACGAGTATACAAGACACAATCCTAACACAATTGGCACAAACAGTTAAGGTATGTATCATTGCCTAGTCAGATATTGTTAAGATTAATTATTTTCGTTTGTTATACATATCATAATAGTTTGTGCCGATTGGATTCTATGTAGAAATCCAAGACATCAGTGAATATTAGGTACAACCTGGGTACTCATATCTTGAAACAAATTTTCAGTATGAACTCCGATTAGAAGCCAACTACTGATGCATTTTTCAAAACCAACTTCTAATTTGTACGCAGATTTATGATCAGCTAATGGGATTGATTTATACTCATGTTTGAATTAGTAACTAATTTTCTATACCTTATTATATGAAAATAAAAATAATTATTTGGTAGGATATGGGGTCCTTGCTTGATTATGTACTGTTACAGCTAATGGGATTGATTTATACTCATGTTTGAATTAGTAACTAATTTTCTATACCTTATATGGAAATAAAAATAATTATTTGGTAGGATATGGGGTCCTTCTTCCTTGATTATGTACTGTTACAGTTTAGGAGAATATTATAAATTTATTGAGCATTTTGTTTTTCATGGTATACTTTACTTTAATGTCTTGTAGTATAGATTACTAAGCCATGGCATTTTGAGAATCTGTGATGTCAAATCAGAACTTCTGTTTGCCTTGCCTAATTAAATACTGCTATAGAATTATATGTTTCAATTGATGAGGTGTAAATGGAAGAAACAAAAGAATTTTATTTCATTTTAGTAAAGAGGAATGTTAGTTTATGACCCCTTCAAGCCACACAACTTGGTTAGTCCAGTTGATCGACTTGTGTTGACCAGATATGAGTATTAATAAGCAGGGTTCCACACAGTATCACAAGGGATGGCAAACGGGTCGAACGGACCGGGTCGGGTCGGACCCGTCTGGGTGGAACCCAAATAGGGCGGGCTTGGGTCAGGTCGGCGAGTTAACCGGGCCGGCCCCGGCCGGATTGGATTAGCAAAATATCGACCCGGCCAACCTGCGAACCCATTCGGGTCCAACCCCGGGTCGGGTAGGGTAGGGTCGGGTCGCGGGTTAGCCCGTCTATTTAAACTTTTTTTTTTAAACTTAAAAAATGTAATTTTAATACTAAGAAAAAATGTAATAATAATAATAAGAATCAAAGAGTGAAATTGCAAAAAAAAAAGTATATATAATTAATATGATTTCAACTTATACAGGTTTCCAAATTTTTTATAAGAAACAAAGATTTTCTACAAATTTATTCTATACAATAAAAAGTTTCTTCTATACAATTTCAATTTTTTTCAATTATCCAACTTTTTTATAAGAAACAAAGATTTTATACAATTTTTATACATTTACAATTTTCTTCAATTTGTTGGTCTTCAATTTGTTGTTGTTGTTGGTCTTCAATTCTTCATGTTGGTTGCTATTGTTGTTGTTGTTCTTCTTCCGGCGAGTTGCGGCGAGTTGCTTCCACTTGTAGACGTGTCGAACCCTTTTTCTTGAGTCCTATCTTCGACCTTCATCCAGTCTTCCGTGCAGACGAGCATCTCCAACGTTTAGGCCCTCAAGCGATTCCTGTAATCGGTTAGAACCCTGCCACTTATAGAAAATGCACTTTTTGAAACAACTGTAGAGACAAGAGGAGTTAGTGGATCTTTAGCCATATATTTAAGAATAATATAAGTATGTTCATGGTCTTTCCACCATTGTAAAATATCAAGTGAAGAAGTAAAACTTTCAGAATCTTGTTGATTATGCCAATGTAATTCATTTGATTGATTAGTCCTAGCTTTTTTTGATTGAATTTTTTCAAGTAAATTAAATGTGACATCATCAAATTACTCTTACCCTTACCTTTAGAAGTAGCAGAAGAAGAAGTAACTAAAGTAGTTGTACTACTAGATGCAAAACTTCTATCATAAAAATCATACAAGTTATTTAATGTCGTTTCAAAGTTAGCTAAAAATGTTCAGCAATCAATTTCAGATTCATCTTCCCCAAGTAAAGTAAAAAATATTTCAATCACTCTTCATACCTTCTAATTTGATACAAGGATCCATCACAGTAGGAATACAATATAACATAGAAGGATGATTAAAATACTTCAAAAATTTGGTGTATGCAGGTTTCACAATATGACCAATAAAAGCATCATCGATCATTTCTTTGAAAAATTGCATCATAGTAACTATTGAAATAAAAATGCTACTGGAAGTAGATTCATAAGATTTTGAAAATTATAAAGTTGCGGTTTTAAAAAGTTCTAAAATTTTTAACAAAGATTCGGCATAAAACCAAGTTTAGGGAGTCATTTAAAAATTTGGCATATTTTTTGCCATACAAAAATTATTTATACATGCTTTATATTCAATAACAACTTGTAGCAAATCAAAAGTAGAGTTCCATCGGTGTTTAACATTCTTTGGAATTTTTTTAAAATGTACACATTAAAGCTTACACCATGCTTTCCTTTTTTGAAATATGATGCCACTTAATGCAATAAAATGTATACAATTTCTAATGTTAACTATATATGGTTCGACTATTTTAATGCATTTTTAACACATAAATTTAAAATATGACATGCACATTGAATATGAAAAATATCGTCACATGGAAGAGCTAATTGTGTTTGTAATATACTAATCGATGCATTGTTGTTAGATGCATTATCAAAAACTAATACACATTATTTTATCACGAATATGAAAAAATCACAAATTTCTAAAATACGATTTGCAATTTCAGTACCACTATGAGGATATGGCAACGCGACAAGTGATTTGATCCTTTTTTGAAGAATCCAATCACTGTCGATCCAATGACAAGTTATTCCTATCATTGGAATATTGTTGCAACCCTTCCAACAATCGAAAGTTAAAGAAACTCTACAAGTTAAACTTCATAAAATAGCAATCAAACCTTCTCTCATTTCGGTATACATTTTAAAACAATCCGACTTCAAAGTATTCCTAGGGATTCTTTTAAAATGCGGGTTTAATACGGTTTGATTAAAAGACTCTTAAGTCTCTACTCTCGGAATAGAAAAATGATAACTCTTAATTACTAGTCGGGCCATTTCCCGACGATTCGGGATCATAAGAGTGGCTATCACCTACACCGGTCCTATGGTGGATTTTTTGTTGACCAGGTAGGTCTACAAGAAGTTCTTTGTGTACATTTTGGATGTGTCATTTTATTGTACCCGTCTCCTCACCCTTCTTCCATTTGTATGGCTTGGAACAAGTTTTACAAATTTTTATACCTACACCCGGATTTTCTTCGTCCGGAATATAGTCATAAAATTTGTGTCAATCACTTGTTTCCCTTCTAGCTTTCCTACTACTATCCGGTTGTGTTGTTTCGGTTGGTTGTGTTTGTGTTTCCTCTTCTATTGCTATGTCTTGTGGGAACACATCGTATGTACCAATGTGTCCGATCATAGGGTACTCTTCGGCAGGCTCAATTTGTGGGACAATAGGAGGCCTACGAGAAGTGCCGGTGGAATCTTATCCACTTCTGCTACGACCACTACCTCGTGACCTAGACATGATGATATAGTAATGTATGTGACAAAATTAAATTCAATCTAGGGAAGATAAGTTTTTAAAAAAAATTTAGAAAACAATAGGAGAGTTGTGAGAGAGAATATCAAAAAATCAACAAACAAATATGATACAATTTTTTTTTAGGTTGACTTAGGAGGACCCGAACCGTTAATGAGTGGGCCGAGTTGTAGCGTGCGGGTCGCAAGTGGGTCGCGGGTCAGCCCAGCCCGGTTGCCATCCCTAAGTATCACTATCGGGTATCGACTGCCATGGCCAATGCATCTCAATACCAACTTTTAAGGTTGACTAGGAAATGTAGTACCTCTGGACTGTATATTAGGGATGGCAATCGGGTCGGGCTGACCCGCGATCTGCCCACAACCCGCACGCTACAACCCGGCCCGCTCAGTAACAATTCGGGTCCCGGTCGACCCGGGTCGTCGAAACTGAACTTCAAACCCGTTCAACCCGGCCCGCTTGACCCGGTGAACAGTGTCAACCCGCCCACCAACCCGTGGGTCGACCGCGGGTTTTGAACCGTTTGACCTGTATGGGCAAACATTTGACCTGTACGGGCAAACGTTCGACCCGCGGGTCCAACGGACGAAATCATAAGCCAACAGCTGTTTTTAGCCTTTTTTGGTTTTTTTTTTGTTTTTTTTTAAATTTTTTCCCTATAAATACCCTTTAAACCACTCTAAAAATTTCACACCTTGTTCTCTTACTGTCTCTACTACTACTAAATTCAATCTCAAATCTTTGATATTTTTTCAACAAAGAAGCTAGCAACTTAGAAGCGACAAAAATTCCGATAGTATCGAATTCAACTTTCAACTACGTCTACTTCAAGTCTTCAACTCCTCCAAGGCTCCAACAAAGAAGCTTTCTTTCTTTTTTATACGAGTCCGGATTTCTACTTCTACTTCTACTTCTACTTTTATTTTCACTCATTCTATATACGAGTATCGGCGAAGTACGGTATCAAAATTTTACAACCCTCTTATTGTCTTCATATTTTTGTGTAGTTAATTTTTTTTGTATCATATTTCTTTGTTGGTTTTTTGATATTCTCTCTCACAACACTGCTATTGTTTTCTAGATTTTTTTTAAAAACATATTTTTCCTAGATTGAATTTAATTTTTTCACATACACTACTATATCAACTTCTCTAGATCACAAAGTAGTGGCGCCGAAGTGGACAAGATTCCACCGGCACTTCTCGTAGGCCTCCTATTGTCCCACAAATTGAGCCCGCCGAAGAGTACCCTATGATCGGACACATTAGTACACACGATGTGTTCCCACAAGACAGAAATAGAAGAGGAAACACAAACACAACCAACCGAAACAACAAAACTGGATAGTAGTAGGAAAACTAGAGGGGAAACAAGTGATTGACACAAATTTTATGACTATTCCGGACGAAGAAAATTCGGGTGTAGGTATTAAAATTTGTAAAACTTGTTCCAAGCCATACAAATGGAAGAAGGGTGGGGAACGGGTACAATAAAATGACACATCCAAAATATACACAACGAACTTCTTGTAGACCTATTCGGCCAACAAAAAATCCACCCTAGAACCGGTGTAGTTGATAGTCACTCTTATGATCCCGAACTTGTTCGTCGGAAAATGGCCCGACTAGTAATTAAGGAAGAGTTACCATTTTTCTATTCCGAGAGTCTTTTAATCAAACTGCATTAAACCTGCAAGAATACGTTGAAGTCGGATTGTTTTAAAATGTATACCGAAATGAGAGAAGGTTTGATTGCTATTTTATGGAGTTTAACTTGTAGAGTTTCTTTAACTTCCGGTTGTTGGAAGAGTTGCAATAATATTTCAATGATGGGAATAACTTGTCATTTGATCGACAGTGATTGGATTATCCAAAAACGGATCATATCAATTCCGCGTTGCCCTATCCTCATAGTGGTACTGAAATTGCAATTCGTATTTTAGAAATTTGTGATTTTTTTATATTCGTGATAAAATTATGTGTATTAGTTTTGATAATGCATCTAACAACAATGCATCGATTAGTATATTACAATCACAATTAGCTCCTCAATGTGACAATATTTTTCATATTAGATGTGCATGTCATATTTTAAATTTATGTATTCAAGATGCATTAAAAATAACCGACCCATATATAGTTAACATTAAAATTTATGTACATTTTATTGCATTAAGTGACACCATATTTCAAGAATGGAAAGCATGGTGTAAACTTTAAAATGTACATTTTAGAAATATTCCAAAGGATGTTAAACACCGATGAAACTCTACTTTTGATTTGCTACATGTTATTGAATATAAAGCATGTATAAATGATTTTTGTATGGCAAAAAATATGCCAAATTTTCAAATGACTCCCGAAGCTTAGTTTTATGCCGAATTTTTGTTAAAATTTTAAAAACTTTTTTAAACTGCAACTTTATAATTTTCAAAAACTTGTGAATCTACTTCTAGTAGCATTTTTATTTCAATAGTTACAATGATGCAAACTTTCAAAGAAATGATCGATGATGCTTTTATTGGTCATATTGTGAAACCTGTATACACCAAAATTTTGAAGTATTTTAATCCTCATCCTATGTTGTATTGTACTTCTACTGTGATGGATCCTCGTATCAAATTAGAATGTACGAAGAGTTTGATTGAAATGTTTTTTTACTTTACTTGGGGAAGATGAATCTGAAATTCATTGCGGAATATTTTTAGCTAACTTTGAAACGACATTAAATAACTTGTATGATTTTTATGATAGAAGTTTTGCATCTAGTAGTATAACTATTTTAGTTACTTCTTCTTCTGGTACTTCTAAAAGTAAGGGTAAGAGTAAATTAGATGATGTCACATTTAATTTACCTGAAAAAATTCAATCAAAAAAAACTAGAACTAATCAACCAAATCAATTACATTGTTATAATCAACAAGATTCTGAAAGTTTTACTTTTTCACTTGATATTTTATAATGGTGGAAAGACCATGAACATACTTAGTATTCTTAAATATATGGCTAAAGATCTACTAACTCCTCATGTCTCTACAGTTGTTTCAGAAAGTGCATTTTCTACAAGTGGCAGGGTTCGAACCGATTACAGGAATCGCTTGAAGCCTCAATCGTTGGAGATGCTCGTCTACACGGAAGACTGGATGAAAGCCGAAGATAGGACTCAAGGAAAAGGATTCGACACGTCTACAAGTGGAAGCAACTCGCCGGAAGGACAACAACAACAACAATAGCAACCAACATGAAGAATTGAAGACCAACAACAACAAATTGAAGACCAATAAATTGAAGAAAATTGTAAATATATAAAAAATTGTATAAATCTTTGTTACTTATAAAAAAGTTGGTTAATTGAAGAAAATTGAAATTGTATAGAAGAAATTTTTTATTGTATAGAACAAATTTGTTGAAAATCTTTGTTTCTTATAAAAAATTTGGAAACTCGTATAAGTTGAAATCATATTAATAATATGTACATTTTTTTTGTTGCAATTTCACTCTTTGATTCTTATTATTACATTTTTTTTCTTATTATTAAAAAAAAAGTTTAAATAGACGGGCCAACCCGCGACCCGGGTTGGACCTAAATGGGTTCACGGGTTGGCCGGGTCGATATTTTGTAAATCCAACCCGGCCCGGCCCGGTCCGGTCCGGTTAACTCGCCGACCCAACCCGAACCTGCCCAATTTGGGTTCCAACCCGGACGGGTCAGACCCGACCCGGCCCGGTCGACCCGTTTGCCATCCCTACTGTGTATTGTTCGAGTCAGATTTTTATTCCGGAGTTTGTTCAGTGAGAATTATCTTGTTATCAGTGCTTGTGGTTGCTCGGGTTTTTCTTATGCATTAGTGTTGTGTGTCGCTTATATGTGGTTGCTCGGGTTTTTCTTATGCGTTAGTGTTGTGTGTCGCTTATACACCCTTGTACTCTTTGGTTAGGGTAGTCATGGATTAGAGAACCAAGTTATGGAGAGAGATTATGTTCATGAAGGCGAGCGAAGGGAATCAAGAAAATCCAAGACTGCTTCATGAGGTTTTAGGGAATATGAGAATATCTCTTAAATTTAAATTTCATACAGGAAAACTCTCTCAGATTCTCTTTGTTGATGTAAGCAAGTCACCTAACCACGTAATTCCTCTTCTGTTATTTTCCTTTTTACACGAGAAGTTATTATTTCTCTTTATGTTTGTCTATTCCTTCAGATTTCATATTTATTTGGTTGCCTTCAATATCAATCCTGTTAAGTAATCCGAACTGGAATATATTCATTATTCGCTCAAACCTTAACTGTATATCTAACTGCCAGTACAGCATTAAACTTTTTGTAGCCTAACCTGAGTGACAAGTTTGCAGATTCCGGTCCCTGATTTTGTCGACTTTGTAATGTTCTAGCTTCATCTTTTGTAACTAGAGGTTAGTTAAGAGGAAAATAGCAAGACTACAAATTCTTTAGTACTGCAGAATTAATCTCAACCTTCCATTAATATTTCTCCTGAAGTGTTTGCACCAAATATAGGATTTTCCCTTCAACTTTGACTTCAGACATATCACACCGCATGAAAATGTCTTTTAATATGATATATCATCTCAAACCATTTTAGGTCTAGAATATCTAGGTTACATTATTTCGTAAAAGTTAAGGATATTATTCATGATGACCTGCATGATAGGCTTATTTTGGAAGAAAATATGCATGGAGTCATTCAGACAATGCTTGATTAAGGTAGTTGCATCACGAAGGAAAAACTTTGCTGGCAGTGAGTGCAGATCAGGTTGCAGTTATTACATTTACTTTCTGTAGAATCAAGTAAATGTATCTCCAATGCTTGATTAAGGTAGTTGCATCACGAAGGAAAAACTTTTCTGGCAGTGAGTGCAGATCGGGTTGCAGTTATTACATTTACTTTCTGTAGAATCAAGTAAATGTATCTCCAATGCGTGATTAAGGTAGTTGCATCACGAAGGAAAAACTTCGCTGGCAGTGAGTGCAGATCGGGTTGCAGTTATTACATTTACTTTCTGTAGAATCAAGTAAATGTATCTCATGTTCTAAAACAGTATTGAGTGTGACACATGGGATTGGTTCCCAGGGGGCTGTACGGTGCATCTTGTGGGATTAGAGAAACAATGTAATCTTTCTATTGATATAAATAAACATTTGTGATCACAAAATGCTTTCTTATATCTAGGTTTAAATGTATTAGTAGAGAAAAGGAGACTTAATGCAAATCATTGTATCAAATATTGGCCGAGACCAAGACATTACTCCGAGTTCCTCTCGCGTCACGATGTTTACCTACAACTTGGTATGGCTGACACTAAAGTTAACAAGGAAAGAAAATTGATACTAAGCATTTGAAACTGAAGACCTTAGAGCCTATTTTGTTGGGGCTATTGCCGTTGACTAGTTATGACACAAGCGAGTGTGAAAAAGAGACAACATGCTCACAATAGTAAACTATTTTTTATATAATATTCTTTGTAGCTTACAATTATTATATTTTTATTATAGAATTTTATATATAATAAATCATATTTTCATGGTATGCTTTGTAAAAAGAGTGTATATATATATAAGACGATGTTTTGTACATGAAAATGAGAATACATACAAAATGCTTATTTTAATTTGTTATATAATTTAACAAAATTGGCCATTTCACTTTAATATTTATCAACTATTTTAGACATTTAATGGATTTTGAATCACTTTATAAAGCTGATTCAAAAATGTCCTGTACACCTAGCCGATACGTCTGATATTTTGAGAATGCCAAAACCGATACCACAATTGGAAAGTTGATGTGGAATCCCATGCCGAATTTTCAAACCATGTTATTAATATTTAAGATTTATCACAATGTGGCTGTTATTATTTCTATATTAATCAACAGTTAGTTACATGGTTTAGCTTTTCCTGTAAGGTTTCCATTTAATCCTGGTTAGTCTTATAAATACAATGTTCTTTATTGTGCCTTAAATGGGTTTAGCTTTTATAGTTACTTGGTCATCCTGACTGCGAATGCAATTACATTTCCTCAATGTTTATTTTTGGTTGCACGGTCTTATATATTTTTGTATGCTATTTCTTAACTAGGGTATCGCGCTTTTTCAATCCTGGTAGTACCTGTGCAGTTATTCTTGTTATAGATGGTATGAAGCTTCTTGACATATTATGGCCTTTGCAGGTGGCGTTGCATTCATAAAACTTTTCAATTAAAATACAATACTAGAATACAGTGACAGTACATATGACATACTGGGACTGTTAGGAGTTAGCTTTCACAGTGTACGGACATGGCTTTCCCCATGTCCAATGGAGTTGAGAAAGGAAATGCTATATTTGTTGGGCATCAGATAAATGAGCTCATGCATGAAGGTGTAGAAGACAAATCTACTAAACCCAATCTTACTGGTACTGGAAGTTTGAGCGAACTAGCCGAGCATGATGAGGATGCTTTTTCAAAATTAGGAAAGCTAGAAGAGAACGACAACGTAACTGAGAGTAGTAGTAAACCTTCACTGAAGAGACCGAAAGTTGCTCCTAGACTGAAAAGCAGAAGATATCCTATAAGGTCTTCGTTAGGTGATAGCAGAGTTCTCCGATCAATGTCAAAAACTAAAAACAATTCTGAGCCCGAGATGGAGCCCGAGATGGAGCCTGAGCCTGTTAGTACCACAGTCCATCCAGTAACGGAAAAAAGTAAAAGGGGAAGAAAACCAAAATTTGCTTCAAATGATGATTTCTCAGTCACTAGGAAACGTGTTCGATACTTGTTGACGAGAATGAAATATCAACAGAACTTCATTGATGCATATTCTGGTGATGGATGGAAAGGCCAAAGGTTTGTGCTACAACTTTAATTAATTCATTTCCTTTGTTTACATTTGATTCCAGTTTTCTGTGATCAGTTGGATTTATACTCGTCTTTTCTTGTCGAAGGTGGCTTGATCCTCATTGATGTTACAGTTATATCTAGTACTATCCTGAAAGTTGTTCACTCTGTATTTTAACTATATCTTGCAACTAAACTGGCCTCTTTTTGGAAAAGTATTTTCTTTTCCCTTTTTTCTCCTGAAAGGAAGAGAGTCATAGCCCTGTTTTAGTTTGTGTCAATTTATTTGGATGCTAAACTTGGAAGGAACTTTTTAGGGAGGAGATAAAAAATGTTGCATTGGTATACTGCAACACCAGATGGAATATATATTTAATTGGATTCATCAAATTAGTTTGTTACTGATGAGAAAGATCATAGTTGTATGTGGTGGTGCAAGTGAAACCAGGTTTCTCAGACGAACCTTGATCTGGCTCGAGGCGTCAATCTGTATCCGAAATTTAGATCATGGGCTGTCAATGGTTATGTATGGATTTTTAATCCGAAAAATACAAGTGGGTAGGGTCTATGCCAAGCAAATTTGGATCATACCAAACAGGGAAGAAACTGGACTAATGTGTGTTTCTGTCAATTTAAATCATCCATGAGGAAGACTGGAAGAGGAAAAAACTATTAATCTTATCAACATTTATTATATCTAAGATCTGCTTTTTTTAGCTATTGAGATCATCCATGAGGAAGAAACTGCAATAGAGTGTTCTTGTCTTCAATTGATTAATCTGCATGTCATCGTTAAATGTTAGGAGAGTAGCAGCTGATGCTATGATGACAATAAACCAGACGTTTGACTTTTTAATTATTTTCAGCCTATATCCTTCTAAATGTTTGTAGCGTTCGAGATTTTCTCTTCGAAGTGTTTTTTTGTAATTCATTTTAATGTTTTCAATCTTTTCAGTGTTGAAAAGATCAAACCTGAGAAGGAGCTTGAACGAGCAAAGTCTGAAATTTTGCGCTGTAAATTTGAAATACGTGATTTATTTCAGCATCTTGATTCTCTGTCTTCTGTGGGAAGATTTGATGAATCTTTATTTGATTCTGAGGGGCGAATTTGTAGTGAAGATGTATGTAAGCTCTCATTATAATACTGCAAAATATTAAGGGTAAATTTGAAAAAAAAAAACCTTGAACTTCCCCTTTATGCAGGAAACCTCACTGTTTTTTTTTTGCACAGAAAACAACACTCAAGTATGGTTGCAAAAACCCCCCTCGAAGTATATTTTCAAAAAACCACATCTAACTTTTTTGCTTGTATTAGATAACCCCATTTATCTTTGCAAGTTGGTTAAGAAAACATCATGCATCTTTCTCATTATTGTCAAAAAACCTCACTCAACTTTAGCAGAAAGCTCACACCGTCGGAGTGGGTTTTTTGCAACTATACTTGAGTGCGGTTTTCTGGAAAAAAAAAGTCCAGAGAGGTTTTCTGCATGAAGGGTATAGTTCAAGGGTTTTTTGTTTTTCAAATTTAGCCAAATATTAAAGGGTGTTTTTGAAATCACCCCCCGAAAAATTTATAATTTGGATATAACTCCTGAAATTCTGTGTAACCCTCATTAAACTTTAAGATATATGATATGCACCCTACAGGTGACAAAGAGACCTTACTACATACCTGTTTTCCTTAATGGGATTTTGGTCTGCGGTTGTGGGAGGTATGTCATATTAGTTAAGGTTTTCTAAGGGTAAATTTAGTTTTTTGAGGGTTATATTATCATAAGGAACTTTTTTGGGGGTGATAGGAAAACACCCAATATTTGTTACCTTAACGAATCTCCAACAGTTCATTTCATTGTAAACAGTATAACCCGTTTGCTGATTTGCAAAAATTATCTCTTTGTTTCTATGACAGATATTTTGTGCTAAATGTGGTTCGAAGGATATATCGCCTGATAATGATATCATACTTTGTGATGGCGTTTGTAACCGAGGCTTTCATCAGCAGTGTTTGAATCCTCCTCTGTTCAGTGAAAATAGTAAAACCAAACCTCTAAATGTTATGCTGCTCTGGTGGCACTGCTCACATATTAAAAACATACGCTAACTTGTTGCTTGCTTTTTTCAGTTCCTGTTGGAGATGCATGGTGGTTTTGTCCTGCCTGTCACTGCAAGCAAGATTGCGTCAATTTACTTAATGAATTTCAGGGATGTAATATCTCAATTAAGGACGAATGGACGGTGAGCAATAAACTGAATTTATACTTCCTTTTTGGTTTTCATCTAGGAAAATATTTAGCTTTTTTTGGCAACTGAATGTTAACTGAATGCTTCTTTATTTGTGTCTAGAAAGTTTTTCCAGAGTTTGGTGCTATTACAAATGGGGGCAACCTTTATAAGAACCAAAAGGATGCATACTTTACTCGTTCAGCAGAGAGTTCAGATACTTTAAACAATAATGGGCAAAATATTGGAAATTCAAATTTTGGATTTTCTTCTGATGACTCCGAAGATGATGAGTTTAACCCTGATGCTCCTGACACTACTATAAGTATTGAGGAGGAATCGAGTTCAGATGAGTCTGATTTTACGTCAGATTCAGATGAGTTCTGTATTGAACTTTCTAAAACAGCAGGTGCTAATGAAGATTCTGCATCTTATTTACCCGAGATAAAACCTTTTGTCCAGTCTGATGAAGGAAGAGGTGTGGCAGACATAAGTAATTCTCAGCTTCAAGAGAATGTGCAAGTGCCGAGGAAAAGGCAGGTCACAAGGTTAGATTATGAGAAGCTCTATAATGTAAGTTTCCCTTCCTTCAATGTGTTATAATAATTATCATATGTTAAAGAATTTTTATGATGATCACTGACTTATCATGAGATTTTTATCTGATGCATATTGGTGTACTGTCTATCTAAATTAAGGCTGTTTCTGGTAAAGGGAACTTCAGTTAACCATACAAATTCCTGCATCTGACATAAGTGCACTCTCTCTCAGGAATAGTGGGTTCTTCTCAATAGATAGCCTCATCTAGTCATCTTAGATGATATATATGATGGAGGATAAGCTAGAGTTAAGAAAAGTGATATGAAAGGGGAGGAATCGGAAGGTGGGAAAGGATGAAAAATGAAAGGAGATATGAAAGGGATAGGAGAAGGAATTTGGAGAGAGGAGAAAGAAGAAACGGATTACTGGTTACCTGCTTAGAAGCTCTAGATACACTATGTTTTATCATGACCAAATCAACTATTTGTTACAAAAGCAGGCTTGTCGAATAATACACCAACTTGAGGCCTAAGAAATATATTATTTTATACCATATATAACTACTAAAGAGAGGCAAATAACTACTATTAATTTCTACCCTACAATCTACTAAAAAGATAAAACTAATAACTAAAATAAGGTAAACAGAAGTATAGTATACCCACCTTCCTTTTTGAGTCAAAGCCATAAACCCCCTACACTATCAGTCATTGCAAAAATCCCCCTCTTGTTTACCTTTTTTGTTTAATTTCTTATTAGTTTCTTCTTCTTTTTTCTTTTTTTTTGGTGTGAACAAGGCTAGCCATACACGCATACTGACATAGACACTCTCATTCCATAATTTGGCAATTGTAGAAGCATGGGTTCAAACCCCCTGCTAGGGATTTATGCCCTCTAGGAGGATCTTGTTGATTCTTCGACACGATCAATACAAACTACCAAACAATAGAAGATCACACCAATCACACAAAGTACACAATATTTGTCCCGGTTTGGACAAGCCGTAATGCGGAGGAGGAAAGCTGAGATATTATTCAACTAGAGAAAATACCAATAGTTACAACTCACCACGACCCTCTCTCAAGCCTAATTGGAAATACTTGTTGTCTACAATGGAGAAATCACTCACCTCTCAGATGAAGTACTCTCTTCTTCTATTCTGCACTAAGTAGAAGCATATCGTTCTTTGGAGCTATTACATTGAATATATAGAGATCTAGAGAAACCCAAATTTGAAATACTTGATTCAGTAACCATTCAATGTTTCCTGAAGAGATAACCATACAATGAAAGTCGTACGATCTAATTTGATGAAGAAGTCGGACTCCAAACGGATCACCAAGACCTAACCCGAACACAAACATCAGCTGCACGTCGTTGACTGCACAACTTGCAGTCGACCAACTTGGTCTGTCGCCTTTGGTCTGTCGCCAATTCCAGAGGAGTGGTCGGTCGACTGCCCAGTCGACCGCACATGTTCTTTTGCTGTTTCTGTTGTTTTTCATCTTCGATCCAATCACAATCGACTGCAAAGTCGGACTCCAAACGGATCACCAAGACCCAAACCCGAATACAAACATCAGCCGCGCGCGGTTGACTACACAATTTGCAGACGACCGACTTGGTCTGTCGCCAATTCCAGAGGGGTGGTCAGTCGACCGCACATGTTCTTTTGCTGCTTCTGTTGTTTTTCATCTTCGATCCAATCATCTTCTCTTCTCATCGGATTGAGTATGCAGGACATATAAACCCAACACCCTCTACCTCTTACCACTAGGCCACATATTAAGAATCGAACATTAAAGAGATTTCTCTCTTTATTTTTTCCATTCAATTGAGCTGAACCTAAGTGCAAAAAAGACAAGTCTCTATACCTAACGATATCTTAGTCACCTTTATGTTCTGCCCTATGTAGAACGGGTATAGGTCCAAGATACAGGTATGGGTATGGGGATACACAATTTCTTGAAAGTAGAATATGGGTGCATTTTTTGGTAGGTTGAATATAAAAATATGACATTTTATTGATAATATCTTTTAAAAATAGAAAATTCTGTTATAATAACTTCAAAACAATATCAAATTACCACATTCTAACAAATTTACATTTTAAAAGGTTTTCAGGTTTGGTTTATACTCCATATCATAAACCTATTCGAACTAGGACAGTTTTGGGGCTGTGTAGTGATGTTTGGGTTTCTCTATGGTCAATTATGAGAGTAAGATTACTTGGAATTTATAGGGTTTGGAACAAGGAAATCACTTTGTGGCCTTGTGGCAAGAGATTGGTGAGTCTGGGGTTGAGGGGACTATTGTCCTCCATGGATGTGCTCCTCTTTAATATAGTGATTTTCATAGTTAAGTTCCTCATAGTTGCATTCATCATGCTAGTTGTCAGTTTCTCTATTTTGATCGTGGTTTGAAACCCTAGTGACTAGTTTGCCTCTGCTTGTTTTGTTGTCCATCAAAGAAGTCGCATTTATCGATTTTCTCATCGGTAGGGTGATTTCTCCCAATAACTTATTCCCATGATTGATTCTTGTTATTACAGAGCACCTGCTCGGGGTGACAATTTCCAAGAGGTCACCCCTTGCACTACCTATGCTCCACGGTCAGGCCTAACTTTTTTACCATGATTAATTTTGAAGTTCATTTGGGTTATTGTATGCCATGCACCTTTTTATCCATATACCATGTATTGTTAAGTTTAATTGCGGAATAACTCAATCTGAGATGCAAACAAAAGAAACTAATAAAAAAACGAGAACAAACAAATCAACCAAGCACACAACACAAGATTTTTTCGAGGTTCACCCAATGCTATGGTAACTTTTTCGCCAGAGGCACTCCTCTGATTTCCACTTGAATAATGACGAGGACAAGTTACATTCACTCTAGATCTCATCACCAAGGTGTAGGATTTTCTTTTCTATCAAGAACGACTGCTAGATCTTTCGTTCTCTCTTGGAATTATCACTCCTTAACCCTAATAATCGTACACCAATACACCATACATATAAATAGGATTACAAAAGATTAGATCTCAATCGTAGATCATTAGCGTTGCGTGGTCGATTGCAATTACCCATCGAGCGAACATAAAGCATGACGGTCGACTTCACAGTCGATGCATGACTGTCGCCTTCACAATCGATTGCACATTGTGTAGTCGACTGCACTTTCCCTGGACTTCACTATTTGTGCAAAGCTATTGCTGCCACTTGCTACTACAACTCTTGTGCTTCTTCGATGCTTCTCTTGTTCAACCCATCATCGTGTATTGGATACACAAATCCAACATGTATGATTATGCATTTTTACTTACGATATGCCATACTCAATGAAACATGAACCAACATCCTCATTGGTCAAGCACAATAGCACAATACTTCCAATATTTATGCAAAATGAAGGGAAGATTGTTGCAATTATTTTTAGTCGGCATTGGGATTGTGGACCAGGCCCACGAGCCAAGCCCAATTTATTGGCCTATCCTAAGAGGATCTGTAGGCCTAAGTAAAGCATATCTCTTCTTGTCATTGGTAAAGATACTTTCCTAGTATGTACACTCTTATGACAAGAGATAAATGAGGAGAGGAAATAATATATTGGTATTATTGCCTCACAATCTCATGATCTACCCCTATAAATGGAGGGGTGGAGTCTAAGATTGAGAGTTACAACAACATATGACATAGATTGTATCCCCATACAAATTGCTCAAGATCCCTAGAAAGAGAAAAGAGTTCTCTTTCCGTTGCTCGTCTCCATCCTTCTCATCCTTCCGCAACCACTTGGGTGTGGAATAAGTGCGTATCCTCATCCTGTAGGATTAGTCGCCGTACGAGCAGTTTCTTGGAGGACTTATCAGACTATCAAGGAGATCATTGCTCCCGCTTCCGCTACTGCCAAAACCCAATGTGAGTGAGGTCCACCTTACTTGTAGTATCATGCTAGGGTTTATATTCATGTTTGTGTGATCACTCTATATGCCATGCATCTGATGTGGATATAGATTGCCATGAATAAGCATCAGTTATAAATACTAACAATTTGAGCATGACTTACAAAACCATTCATCAGATAGTAGGGTTCACGTTAATTATGGAGAGCAAGCTAATGCTTTTAAAACGGAAAAATATGAAATTACATCAGAACATCAAAAATTTTGGTCGATAGATTAAAAGAGATTTCCGGTGAAGGTTTTGTTTCCGGCAACTCTTGACCTAGCAAAAATTCTGAAGTCTGAGAAAATGGGGCCCAATCTTTGGTCAATATAAGCCTTAAGTCATCATCAGGTCAGATTGGTCAGCAAGTAGATTTAGGACTTTAAGCCTAGTGGATTTCAAAGGTGTCGCTCTTCTGCTTAATTGCCTGTATAATAATGGTGGCTCGTTTATCACTGTGCGATTGAGCATTTTGCTCCATATATTATTCATACACCCAAATAAAGCCATCCTTTTGTCTACATTTTGGAGGTTTCCATGTCCAATATCTTGAATACTACAATCCTGTCGATGCTATAAATCAATTCTCTTTTGCTTTGTTTTAATTTATAATTTTCTATTTAACATTAGATTAGTGTACCATTTATTGGAGTGCATATTCCTTCTATTATTTATTTGTCGATGTTCATGATCTTTCTTCTAAGCACTACATTTTGAACCATTTTTTGCTTGGAACATTTGTATTCGCTGTTTGTTACATTCTCAATATATGTTTTGTAGCGTACAACAATGCATTAAAGTATCATATTCATCTGTACATAGTAACACCTTGTATTATGTAGGAAGCATATGGAAAATCATCTCCGGATTCAAGTGATGATGAAGATTGGTCTCAGTCAAACAGAAGGAAGAAACATGTCACAAGAAAAGAATCTAATGGACAGTCAAAGGCAAATGTTCCAACCATGAAGAACCATAACCAATCCCAAAATGTTGTTGCCATACATACTGAAGTTGATACAGCAAACAATTCTTCTGCATCTGCACACAGAAGACTTGGTGAAGCAGCAAAACAGGTACAATATGAGTATATATTTATGATTTCCAATCATCTGTAAAATTTCTCCAATAAAGTTTAGGCCAGAGATGAAAGCTCCACGAAAGGATATGGCCATTTAAAAGTAGATTTTCCAATTCTTTTGATGGTCAACTACCTACCCTTGAGTTGAGCGAAATTCTTAGTCAAGGTGCAGGAGCATAAGAAGGCAGATAGGACCTTTACAGCCAGTTTCTTGGTAGGTAACAATCTTTTTGGCCATGCAATATAACCATTTTTAACACCTGCAACCAAGTACCACGTTTCCAAATTCTTCCAGAGGAAGACCCTAAAACGCTTCTTTCTTCATATCTAGTTACATGGGTTATGGAAAGAAGAGGTTTGCCACTGAACCTAGTGAACAGAGTTACTGAGTTACCAAATTAATCTTGTAATTCAAAAGTTCATGAATATACCGTGAAACTCTCAAGTCACATTAACTAGGGAAGAATCCGGATAAAGTAGAAGATTGTATATTGATTGGAATGGAAAGAATTATGAGATGGAAATTCACTGGAAACAAATTAAAAGATTGTTTGAAGAAGAAAGGATTACATATTTACATCAGCCAGAATTCCCTGCGAGAGGGTGTGGGAACTTTATCCAAATTGTGCCCTCATTAATACTACATAGGGGAATATTCCAAACCAAGACCTCCCACTAGGCATGGAAGAGTTCATACTTCATACTGGATGAGCTATACTAAAGTAGGTTTAATTTATGGATTTTCAAAATTAATTTATCGAGTAGTTTGTAATTTCAGTTTGGATCATCCTTCAACAATTATCTAAAACTTACCATTTTCCATTGCAGAAACTTAATGAAAATTTCCGAGAAAATCAGTACCCTTCTCGCGAGGAGAAAGGAAGGCTGGCAGAAGAACTTGGAATCTCATTTCAACAGGTCTGATTTTAAATCTTATACTTCCCTGCTACAACTAAATAATACTCAATAACTTCACTGCATTATTTACTATCAGGTGGACAAATGGTTCATTAATACACGCCATAGCTTTCGCGCTTCTCCTATGGAACCATTATTTCATACTGGGGCATCACCAAATATAGAAAGTATAAGAGAGAGTAACAAGCCTGAAATTGGTGCTGTTCAGAGCTCTGTGCGTAACGAGAACAAGTGGGAAATACCTGTACCAGCAAAACATGTGAAAGTTGGAGGAGCTGAAGTTAGCAAGGATGTGGACAGCATGAGATTGATAGATAGGGACCGACAGAAGGCTGTAGCTCGTGAATTGAGGAGGATGAAACAAGGAAGGTAGCCATCCAAATGTCTGCGAAGCTCTGACCAAATTTTTTCATGGTTTCAGGATGATATACTGTTCTCAACTGAAGCAGATGGTATTGCTATTTGCAAATTCACTCTTTGTTGGAAACTATCAATTGCAGGATTTGCATTTCGACTGCAGTAGCTGCTAGAGAGCTACTTGGGCCCTTCAATTAGGAGTTTGTGCTTGCGGAACAAGCTCGAAATGTTGCGATAGTTAAATTTTTATAAACCTTAATTTAACTTGTTTGTAATTATCGTAATTTCCATTTAAACCCATTTGGCCTGCAATAGCTAGAGCCGCAACTGGGCCATTGATAGGAAGAGTTTGTGCTTAACAATTTCAAAATGTTGTGATATTTGAATTCTTAGGATACCAAACTATAGAACTTGCTTGAAATCATCCTAGTTTACATTCTGTGAAACTTGTTTGTAATACATTATTTGACTTATTTATTTTCTGTTTCTAGAAGACTTGAATCTGACTCTGTTGCAACTTCGTGTATTCATGAGAAGGATGCAACTTGGCAATTTCATGAATAGTCAATTTTGAATCCTCAGACAAAATGAATAGACAATTTTACCTTAGTAGACGTTTATATTCAGAATTTTCTTGTGTGCATGAATTGCTTTCTTGTTGAACTTAACAATTGTTCCTGATTCCCTGAATCCTGGTACTAGTTTATTTTACTAAATGTGCAGATAAGATCAGATATGTTAGCTTCAATTGTACTATAATAATGAATGTATACTATGATTTTTTATTTTTTTTGGGTAAGCAAAAACAATTCAAAAACGAAAGAAAATGTTACAACCGAAGGTTGTCGAATACCACGAGCATCCGCATCAAGTAAACTAAGCTCAACATCTCGTTCCGCTGCTCTTCCTCTATTAGACATCTGATCTGCACACACGTATTTGTTAGGTCAAAATTGCGGAATTAGATAGTTACCCAACAACTTATTATTCCTCGAAGAATTTGGCCAAATAAACCGGACCTGTAACAAGTAGAAAAGTAGTAAAAAGAAAAAATGAAGATTTTTCGGAACCAATATTCGATTAGATTGTAAGGGAACTACAAGATATGTCTCTTAGTCTCTTTTTGTCCTCTGATTATAATAATAGTATTTAGCACGTGCGATACACATTTTAATAAATATATAACTTTTAAGGTAATATAATATAGCACGTGTTAATAAATATATATTTTTAAAGTAATATCTACTATTTTAATGGGAGAGTTTGCCACCAAACAAACCCGTGCATTGTAACCAAACAAACATGTGCACATGCATAACTGATATAAAGGAGGTCTTAGGTTCGATGTTAGACAACGTCAAATATATATATATATATATATATATATATATATATATATATATATATATATATAGACGTGCATCACACGTGTAAAATCTACTATTATAATGGGAAACACGTGCATTGTAACAAAACAAACATGTGCAATGCACATATATAACTATTATAAAGGAGGTCTTAGGTTCGATGCCAGACAACGTCAGAATTTTTTTAAAATATATATATATATTTATAAAGACGTGCATTGCACGTGTAAATTACTAGTAAAGAGTATAATGGGAGAGTTGGAGTTGTACGTACACTAATGGGAGAATTGGAGTTGTACGTACAATACACGTAAGTTGGTAGATTTAAATAAAGTGTATAATGGGAGTGTGGGAGTTGCACATGCGATGCACGTAAGGTGATGACGACTCCTCTTCTCCCATTATAATATTAGAGATATATCACTTAGATAGCTATAAAACTCTTATTGAGATAGTTCTTTCTACTGGCTCTCTTGAGAGCTTATTTAGATACAATCTATTCTCATGTATTTATAGAGTAGTAATCATGAGATACAAGTTAGGGAAGATAGATTCAAAATTATAATTTAAATATTAGTTGGTTGTTAACTTAGAATTTAAGATAAACATAAACTCCAAATTAAATATTCAGTCCAAATTTAAAAGAATAATGCTACATCCACTATCAATTTCACGACATTTCTCTTCACTGCCTTAGGTGGCACACTCCAATAGGTGGGGGAAGAGATAGTAGGTGGGGGTAGGGCCGGCCCTCACCTTGAGGCAGGTGAGGCACTGAGGCGGCCACCTCAGACCCCCAAATTTTTTGCAATTTTAAAGCCCCCAAATTTATATTTTTCTTGTAAATATAAGCATGTATTTTGCGTGTAAAAAAATTATATTGTTATTAGGGGTCCCAAAAATAATTATTTGGGCATTTCGCCTCGGGCCCCGGGAACTCAGGACCGACCCTGGATGGGGGAACTCTCCAATAGAAGTGTGTCACCTAAAGTAGCGAAGAGAATGATAGTGAAAATTATATTAAATCCCTAACTAATATTTCAAATTATATCAACGAGATAATCTCAAGTAAATCAAATCGATAAAGATATATACTAAAAAATAATCATATTTGCTGCTTCATTCGGGTTCATCTCGAGTCGTCTTCGCTTCAAATTTTTACCAACTCTTTCTTCTTGAACCTCATAAGATCATAAGAAAGAATATTTGAGGCAAATTTTCAAGAGTGTTTCCCTCACGATAAAGCATATCTAACATACTCCACATGCCAATCATGTAACAAGTTCAAAATGTCTAAGCTGGATAGGATCCCCGCACTCGCTCTTCTGATACTTGATTAATGACAAACGAGAGTCTCTCTCAACAGAGGCAACACAAATCCCAGTTTGACGGCCTACAGGGCCGGCCCTACCTAGAGGCGGGTAAGACTGCCGCCTTAGGCCCCCGAAAATTTTGCGATTTTAGGGACCCCAAACTTGAACTTCTCTTGTAAATATAGGTACGTATTTTGTGCGTAAAAAAATGCTATTAGAGGCCATTTCGGAAGTTCGCCTAGGGCCTATAAATATAAGAGCCTTGAGTACCGCCCATAGTCCTCTACGTTCGTTCGACCACATTAATCGAGCTCGAGTAGACAGGACCTCCTCCTGCAATAACTATTCTCCCCATTAATTTATGTATACTGTACTATGCTATACTATATTATTCATATGAAATTGATTTCATTAATTATTTGTCGCATGGACAAATAACCTTTTAGAGAAACTGTTTAGGCTTCATACAGAAATTGCACAACAACATCTAGCCCATCGAAGAGATCGAAGGGTATTCCAACAGTAACTATTGGGGATGTAGGGGATGGAGTGCCGCAGGCATCTGAAGTTGGTGAAAATGCTATTCAAGTAGAGGACATTACATCTGGTAGACCCTTGACTAGGGAGATGGAAGAAGAGAATGTAATGATAGACGCATTGCAAGGAATTACAGAGGATAACGTCATCTCAGTTACAGAGGCAGAGGATGGCGAAATTGAAGTGATGCCGTTTGAGGCTGGAAGTACGGGCAAGAAGATCACGGAGTATCAAAGGAAGAGCAAAAGACAGTTAAACAAATGGGGTTCGCAGGGCCCTAGTGAGGAGGACCTTATCAGAGCGGCGGCAAGGGGAAAGGAACCAGCGTCTGCCTGTGGAGGTACTCTTACGTCCAATTTCTCAGTATTAAATTTACTTAATGATGATTCTCTTATCTACCTTGCTAGTTTGTACGGGTTAGATATGGGGGTGAGTAGAGAGGATCAGAAGCAGATTGTTGTCAGGATTAGAGAGGACATAACGTGGGGGAGGCCATAGGAGTCATGGATTAGTCGTAGTTAGTTAGATAGGGGGAAATTTTTATTTTTAATGTCGTACATATTTTGGAATGTTAGGGGCATGCGACAAAAGGGGAAAAAAAATCTCATTAGTTGTACAGTAGGTAGCGTGAGGCCATCTTTTTGCGGTCTTCAAGAGACTAGGATAGAGAGTCCAACCGCAGAAGAGTTCCAACAATTGTCTTGGGCTAAGAACTTCGATTGGAGGTTTAAGCCAGCAGTGGGTTTTTCGGGGGGTATTGCGTTAGGGGTGGACGTTACGCTCTTCGAAATTTTGGGGCACCGTATAGGGGACTTCACGGTGTCTATGAGAGTGAGAAGGAGATGTGACGATTGGATTCACGTGGTTACCACGGTTTACGGGCCTTATGACTCTAGGAGGAGAGATAGATTTTGGAAAGAGATTAGAGATATCAAGCAAGCATGGACGGAACCGTGGGTCGTGGGGGGAGATTTCAACATTACAAGATACGGGCACGAACACGGGGGTAGGGGATCAAGCAGGATCGAACAGGCCGGGTTCAACGATCTCATAGATGAGTTAGCATTGATGGAGATGGAGCAGTCAGATAGAAGATTTACGTGGTCTAACATGCAGGCGAAGCCAATTCTAGCTAAGCTGGATAGGATCTTGGTTTCTACTGATTGGGATGATGTCTTCCCAACTGCTTCAGTGAGGTCTATAGTTAGATTCACCTCCGATCATATCCCTTTATTGCTGGATTGTGGAGAAGGATATATTAGGAGTCAGGTTCCCTTCCGGTTCGAGAAGGCATGGACCTTATCTCCAAATGCACGAGTCATTATTCAAGAGTCATGGGAGGACAATACCAGGGAGGTATCGCCAATAGGGATTTGGATCGAAAAAACGAGGAGACTTCGAAAACGGCTTAAAGAGTGGGCAAAGAGAGAATTCAGGGGGTACAAGGAGAGACTTCAAGAGTTAGGTTCTAAGATTGCAGAGCTCGAAATTGCACAAGAAGAGAGGGACCTTTTGGCGGAGGAGGTCGAGGAGCTGTTCAGTAGTCGAACGCAAGTTAAGATGATTGGGGATATGGAGGAGCAATATTGGAAACAAAGAGCTAGAGTGCAATGGCTAAGAGAGGGAGACGCTAACACTAAATTCTTCCACAAAGTAGCTAACGGCAGGAGGAGACAAAATCGTATAGCAGGGTTGAACATAGAAGGTGTCTGGACGGAGAAAGAAGACACCGTCAGGCAAGAATTTGATAGACGGTACAAGAATCTTTTCGGAATTCAGAACAGTTGCAGGTGTTCCCTTTCGCAGGACATGTGGGAATCATCTAGAATTCTAGGAAGCGATGGACTAGAGGGTGTTTTCACAGAGGAGGAGGTTCGACACGCTGTCAATTCTTTGGGTCAGGAAAAAGCCCCGGGACCAGACGGATTTCCAATCTTCTTCTACAACGTGTATTGGGAGATCATCAAGGGGGATTTGATGAATATCTTTTACGAGTTTCACAACGGTGGGCTGGAGCTGGATAGAATTAATTACGCGAACGTCGTCTTGATACCGAAAAAGAAGGAGGCTAACAGGGTGGATGATTATAGACCCATTAGTCTTCTTAATGGCTCTTTCAAGATCATCACGAAAGTCCTTGCTATGAGGATGTCACCCCATTTGAACGATGTGGTTGGAGCATCCCAAAGTGGTTTTATCAGGGGAAGAGATATCATGGATAGTGTGGCGTCCGCTCACGAAGCGGTGTTCAGAGGTAATAAGGAAAAGGTGGATGGTTTTCTCCTGAAGATAGACTTCGAAAAGGCTTACGATTCGGTAGATTGGGAGAGTGTGGAGGAGGCGCTTAAACTTAAAGGGTTTGGGAATAAGTGGTCTACGTGGATTATGAAATGTGTTCGGGGAGGAAAATCGTTCATTCAAGTGAACGGTAAGTCGGGAAAGGAGATCAAATGCAAGAGAGGGCTCAGGCACGGTGACCCCTTGTCCTCCATGTTGTTCGCTCTGGTAGCTGACGGTTTGGCAGAAATGGTTAGTAGGGGTCGGGAGCAAGGTATTATAAAGGGTATCAGGGTCAAAGGAATCTCTGAATCTATCTCTATTCTTCAATATGCTGATGACACGCACCTGTTTGGAGCAGCTAAGGAGGAGGAGATGAGCGCCATTAAACTGGCCTTGCAATGCTTTGGGGCTTGGTCAGGGTTAAAAGTTAATCTTGGCAAGACGGCTGTGATCCCGATCAGTGATCAGCTGTCAGTTCCGATTGAGGGTATTCAGAGCTGTTTCGGGTGTGATAGAGGTAGTTTCCCTCTGGTCTATTTGGGGGTTCCTATTAGGCCGGGAGCTCTTCACAGATCCGATTGGGAACCGCTCATTGAAAAGATAGATAGGAAGTTAGCCGGTTGGAAGGGTCGTATACTCACTTTAGGAGGTAGAGTCACGCTACTCAATTCGGTGCTGAGTAGTCTGCCAACTTTCCTGATGTCGATCTACGAGCTGCCGCAGTGGGTTATCAGGAGGATTGATAAAAGTAGAAGAAGGTTCTTATGGAAAGGGGCGGATGAATCTAGCAAAGGATTGCCTCTGGTGAAGTGGGGTAGAGTCTGCAAAAGAAAAGAATTCGGTGGATTAGGGATCCTTAACCTGAGAGATATGAACAAGGCTCTGCTGTGTAAATGGTGGTGGAAGATGAGGAGGAGACGCAATTATTGGTGGTGTAAATCCTTTGATCGGTATAGAGGGAGGAAGGTCTGTCGCTTCGGAGGGAGAAACGCGTCCGGGAGGTATTCAGCTCTGTGGAAAGGCGTCACTAAGGTAGGGTCGTTATATCACGCCCATACCAGATGTCGAGTTGGAAAAGGGAAAGATACAAGGTTTTGGTTAGACAAGTGGTGTGGTGATTCAAGCCTGAGTAGTCTTTTCCCACAAGCAGCGGATGCGACGATTAACATCAATACTTTAGTGGCGGAGGTGTGCCGTAATAGGAGTATCTCGCTGGAGATTAGGGGACAGGTATCACATAGTCAGATCGGAGAATTCACTAGACTTAATAAGCTCGTTCAGGAAGAGGGGAGATTCAAAGACGGGACCGAAGACAGTAGAGAATGGTTGTTGGAGCCTACGGGGGAATTTTCGGTTTCTTCGCTGTATAGGCGCATTAATGACGGTGGAATGCGTTGCAAGGACGCCAAAATTATCTGGAATCTATCCATTCCTCACAGAGTCAAGATTTTTGCATGGCTAGTGTCGAATAACGCAATTTTAACTAAGATCAATTTGCAGAAAAGGAAGGTGCCAATCGTAGTGTTATGCGGGGTCTGTGAGAGAGAGGACAAGGATATCGATCATCTATTATTTGCGTGCCCTACGTCTAAATTAGCTTGGGATAATGTTTGCCTTCGGTTAGGGGTGTCTCATATTCCTAGATGTACTTCACAGGTTTGGGGTAGATGTTGGGTAGAGTTAGGAAGCATTAAGGATAAGGATGATTGGGGGATTACCGCGTCAGCAACTATGTGGGGGATTTGGCTGATGCGGAATGACTTATGCTTTCGTAATTCCAGATGTTCCATGACAGGGCTTATGCATAGAATTCTAACTTTCGCTCATGATTGGACAGGTAACCGGGGAGCTATGAAACGATTGCGGATGGAAGAGGAGGAATAGGAGGCGAGGGTCCAGATAAAGAGGGATAGCAGCTGGAGACAGTGGTCTTAGTATCAGGGGACGGGTTTACACTACGGTTGCTACAGCTGTGTGCCTTCGGGCAATGTATCACTTGTATCTTACTGCTTTTTAGATTGTAATCTTCTTGTTGTTGTTGGGTATTAGCGGTAGATGCTTCATTGCCTACCTTTTGGTGTCCTATCCTTGGGATGGACGGTGTATGGATGGATCTATGTATGTAGCACTACTTTGTTTCTTTAATTTTGCATTAATGAAACGATGACGAGGTCATCTTTTATCAAAAAAAAAAAAAACATCTAGCCCACTTTATATTGGACATTGAGAAATTCAAATTGAAAAGTTTATCAAATTGTCGGCCCAACAACCAGAGTACACATGGCCGGCCCTGAGTTCTCGGAGGTGAAATATCCAAATAATTATTTTTAAGGCCCCTAATTACAATATTTTTTTTACACGTAAACTGTGTCTATATTTACAAGGGGAATACAAATTTAGCGCCCCTAAAAGTGCAAAAAAATCGGAAGCCTAAGGCGGCCGCCTCACCGGCGGGCCGGCCCTGAGAGTACATTACGTGGTTTCTTCTGGTCCAGAACATGCAAGCAGCATTTGAAGCTAATCAGTCCAATCCAATACTACTGATGCTTTAAACTCTCCATTTTAGTTTTTCTTACTTTTTGGAGACTTTGCTTTCTCTATGTTTTGCTCAGTAAGAAGATTGTATCCTCTTATATGTTGAGAAATTTTATATACACCTATGAACATGCATAAATCATTAATAACAACCTAAAACATGTTTCTATAAATCTAGATCTTAATCATGTTGTAAAAGTGCTTTAATATAAAATTCTAGTACATGAAACTATAGATCTTTGCTAAATTAAAAGAAGATGAACATTAAAAGCCCTGAAGCCATTGATGGAGATTGCGGAGAGGATTTGGATCTTCCTATATGATACGCACTTCTATGAGAGACCGTCTCTCTATTCTTCTGTTGATGGGATTACAGATGGAATAAGAAGATGCGTATATATAGGGGACCATAACACTAATTGATAATTGTTGATTTCCAATTTTGCCCATCACAAAATAAGAAATTTACTTTACGGTCTCTACACGTGTTATATCACACTTTAAATTATATGCTTTTAACCCATTACTTAATCTTGATTAGATTACTTTAATTTGGGTTAGACTTTAGAATAGCAATTATACATTTAGTCACATATGAGGCCACATAGATTATTTTCCAACATTTCTTACTTTTTGGAGACTTTGCTTCTCTATGTTTTGCTCAGTATGAAGACTGTATCCTCTTATATGTTGACAAATTTCTGTTTCTTTCTGTGTTTTGATCTTGAACTTGCTGCTTGTATTTCTTGTCTTTTGTAAGACCTTTTGTTTTATATATATATTGGCCGAGTCTGCTGACTCTATCCCTATTATCAAAAGATTTTTTTTTTATCAAATTAATATAACATGTAATGCAAGAACAAGAATTAGCTTCGGTTTATTCTTAAAATACCAACAAAAAAAAAGGTTCTGTCCATTCATCCATTACACACTAACTGTTCAGATTTTTCGTCTGATCCATCCATTCCTGCTATATTTACTGTGAAGTCGACTGATGATCATAGAGCCAAATTTAATCCGAGAAAATTCTAAACGATACAATTGTATTTAATTGAATCGAGGATAGTTTTATGAAAGAAAAATGTTTCTATTTGTTAATTTAGATGCTCGGTACACTTTTCTTGTTGTAAAAAGCAGATAACCCATTAATTTAATTATTTGGGTTCAATAATGGAATCCGAGCTTGGGGCGTTAACAAATTTTCGACCACTAGTCTTTCTACTTGCAAAGACCCATGAACTTTGTTTGGCTATATATCATGCTAGCATAAGCCTTTTTCGCATTCCACTAAAATAAAGCTTTTCAGGATGAGTCAACTTCTTATCGATCGATCGACATTATATGTGGGCAAGACAGGGACATAACGTTGATACACAGCCCCAAAATTTAATTTTCATTGGAGTTTTGATCGTTTCTTTTTTACCACCGAAAATCTAGAATTAATTTTTTTTGTAAGACACTTTTCGAAAATATTTACAGAAAGATAACAGCTGTCAAAGTAGTTGTCAAAATATTTGTTGTTAGGATTGTGTCTTGAATACTCGTTGTTCAGATTAGAAGAAGGTAAGATAAAGCACGGAGGTCGAAGCGTTGAAGAGAGTTAAAGAAAACAGCTGCAGCAAGGTGCAGACTATGTTGCGGTCGACTGTCCTATGTTGCGGTCGACCGCACCCCCCAACCGCAGTTGCACTGAGTTTGGCCAAGAGGTGGACTGTCAACCGGTCTTGTTGGATGGTCGACCGACCGCGGCGCTGTGTTCGTTTTGGGCTCCGATTTGTTAGATCGTTTCAGCCCAATCTTCAACTCCAAGTTAGATCGTACGACTCCTATTCAGTTACTTCTTTTTCAGGTTATATCGGACAACTGAGAATCAAGATTAAATCTAGGTTTCTCTCTATTCTTCTATATTATTGTAAGCCCCTCCAATATGAGAATATAGTACTTCATAGATTATTTTCTACATTGCAAAGATAAGCTCAAGAGAGACATAGTTCTTGGTAAGTGAGTTTAATTTCTTGTATTGAGTGAATCAATAACTCCTTGTAATCTCTTCTAGTTGAATATCAAATCTCCCTATATTTTCCCCTGGATTAAGCAAAAGCTAACCAGGATAAGTCATCGATGTGTTTGTGTTAGATTGGTGGATCTACTTGCTTGCTCAATTGATTCGTCTCATTTACTTCGACTTCCTCATTGCTCTATTTAGTTCCACTGCCACAACGGGCGTTGGTTGACGCCACAATCCCAATATTTGCGCTCATGAACTCAACAACTAAACTCGTCGTTCCCAACAGCGAGTTTAGTTGTTTCATCCTCGTCACTGGGAAACAACGTGTTTAATGCTAATTTTTAGTTCAAACTTTTCAAAGAAGATTCGTTGTTCCCAACGGCGAGGACATTTATATAAACTCGCTGTTGGGAACAGCGAGTTTAGTTCAAAATTTTCAAAGAAAACTCGCTGCTCCCAATGGCGATGACAATTATACTAAACTCGTTGTTAGGAACAGCGAGAATGTAGGAAATTTTACAGAGCGTGAAACATTATGTTGGACTTAGTGAATTTTCGAAAAAAACTCCATGATTTTTTTTTTTTTTTTTTTGGAACTAAACTTATCATTCCCAACAACGAGTCTAGTGTAAATATTCCCGCCGTTGGGAACAACGAGTCTTCTTTGATAATTTTGAACTAAACTCGTTTTTCCCAACAGCGAGTCTAGTATAAATGTCCTCGTCATTGGGAACAGCGAGTCTTCTTTGAAAAATTTGAACTAAAAATTAGCATTAAACACGCTTTCCCAATGGCGAGGACGAAACAACTAAACTCGCCGTTGGGAACGGCGAGTTTAGTTGTTGATTCCATGAGCACAAATACTTTGACAACTGTCTTCTTTCTACAAATATTTTCAAAAAGTGTCTTATACAAAAAAAATTCCAAAACCTATCTCTTCATTTTTACTAGCAAATGATAGGCCGAAAACCTACCTCACATTGTTAATATCGTTAGAATTCGTTCTTAGATAACATGGAATTCTTCTATCAAAAAGTTATTATAGAATTCGACTACAAAGTAATAACCGATACGTGTTCTCAGTATATACCACCAAAATCTAAGGTGATCAAAACTGTATCACTATTTTATTTATTTTTTTCATAAAAGGTTGGGCTTTGCCCCCCATGTTTCATTAAAAAAAATTTAATAAAACAAACAAAAGTAACAGGCAATGATGTTCATGTATCCTACATGTAGGCCATGATGCTCATTTCTATATCACTATTACCATTACTCATTCTCATTATGACAAGTAGTTGTTAAAGCATCCACTATCGTCGGCTATTTATTTAAAAAATGAAAATTTTGGGAAATTTTACGCCACTATCGTCTGCTATAAACCTAGTTTATAGCAGAGTAGTGAACAGGAGTCGGCCATATATAGCAGGGTAGAATAGCATCTGGAAATTATAGAAGACGGTAAACGATCATCCGTCTATCAAAAATTTTGATTTCTTTGGAATTAAAAATTCGAATAGACGGAAGAAGATCTTCCGTCTATACAATTTGACCGGTCAAAATTGTATAGACGGAAGAAGATATTCCGTCTATCGAATTTATAAAAAAAAATTTAAAAAAAATTTATCAAACGAAAGATGTTCCTCCGTCTTCGTAATTTTTTTATTTTTTTTAAAAAAAAATTTGAAAGAGACGGAAGATGAACTTCCGTCCCTTTCATTTATTTAATTTTTTCTTTTTTTTCGTCCTTTTCTTTTTTTTGTCCTTTTCCCAAAAGACAAAAGAAAAAAAATCAAAAAAAATCCCAAACGGAAGTTGAACTTCCGGCTGATGTGTTCAAAAAAATTTTAAAAAATTTAAAAAATCCGGACGGAAGATCTTCTTCCGGCTGGATTTTTTTAAAACAAAATTATAATAAGGAGAGCAGACGGAGGATCTTCTTCCGTCTATATATTTTACTATTTTTTTTTGCAAATTATAGCTCTCACCATAGTGACGGAAGAGCATCTGTGCTAAAACCAAATTTGCATATAGTTAAAACATAGCAGAGACGATAGTGGATGCTCTTAACCACAAAGTGAACAGATAATTTGTAACACTTCCATAATCGATCAGAGTGACATTCCAAATTTATGATTTAACCCAAGAACGGAGGTACATACATACATACATACATACATACATACATACAAATTGCATTAATCTTCTACCTTCACATAAAAATTACCTACAAGTATCCAACAGATTCATGTCAACAGGTTAGTATGCTGCTTTGTATCAGACATGTGAAGCTAGTAGTTGCAGCTTTTTGCTACTCTGTAGTCTGTACAGATGTAGTACACAATCTGATTATTCCTAATTAAGTACACTGATAAACTTTCTCAAGCATTTACAAGGAAACTGGCAAGAAAGAGAGGAGCAGTAGCTAAAAATTAGAAAGAGTACTGCTATTATGAGAAAGTAAAGGGTTTGATTAGGAAAAAGTTAAAGAAGAAGAAGAAGAAGAGAAAAGAAAGAAAGAGGGAGGAGACAGGAGAAGGCCAACCTGCATGTGAAAGTGAAAGGGAATGGTTTGGCAACAAAGCAAAGAAAGATGAGCAAGGAGATGTGGCGTGCAAACAGTGCACATGGGATGACATGATTTAGATCCCCCATAATAAGCACGTACTCTCTCTCTCTCTCTCTTCATACAAAAAGCTTTTTAAACAAGAAAAATATAATGCTTAAATTACAAATGGTCATTTTAATTTTCTTCAATAGACGGTTTAATGTACTTTTCAACTGTGTTCATAAAGCAATACATACCGATGAACAACGATCAGAATAGTATTTCAAAATTCACGTCAGACACTCCACCTGGCCGTCGCCGGGGATCGATATGATCCTGCTCTCCACACACCACCCCCCAACCCTCAAATCCAATCCCACATCTGGCATGTATACACATATATGTTTGGATTTGGATTTGGATTGCAACCAAACCCTAATCCAAAATTAACACCCACGTGGTTATGATTCCCACCCCCCACTTTATTCTCTTCCTTCTAACTGCCCCTACTTTCTTGTCTTACCGTTGATCCCTCTCCTCCTCTCTCTCTCTCTCTCTCTCTCTTTCTCTCTCTAACTTTCTCTTTCTAAGCTGTTGCTAGCTGTCCCTAATCTCCATGTCATGTGACATTCCCATACAATAACACCAACAAAAAAACAATCACAATACAAGAAGAGAAGAGGAAGAGAAGAGAAGAGAAGAGAAGAGAAGAACGAAAGAAAGAAAGAGGATAAAGAGAGACCTCACCATCTTTCACCTCTTTCTCTCTTTCTATATCTAACCTCTCTCTTACAGATCAAGATTCTAACAGAACAATGGCACAACTTCCACCAAAGATCCCTCACACCAACTGGCATTCCGAATTCATCCCTCACCACCACAAATTACCATCCTTCAACATCTTCCCTCCCTCCAACCCTAATTCAAACCCTAACAACAACAACAACAGCAACAACAATCCTTCCTGGGTCGACGAGTTCCTCGACTTCTCTTCTGCCCGTCGAGGGGCACATCGTCGTGCTGTTAGTGACCCCGTCACCTTTCTTGATCCCCGTGATGATGAAAGTGACAATGCACATATGGCAGGTGATGTCGATAACGGTTTCGACCGGCTTGACGACGAGCAGCTCATGTCCATGTTCTCTGACCTAGCGCCACCGCCGGAGACGAATAATTACTCTTCGCCATCCCCAACACCATCGGATCATAATAGCAGCATTAATGAAGAGAAACCCGCAGTTTATAGCGAGGGGAAGGAGGAACAGAGTGAATGTAAGGACACCACCACCACCACCACGACGACGACAATGACAACAACTACAGATGCACCGGAACCGGTCATCGTCGACCCTAAGAGGGTCAAAAGGTAGAATTTTACTTTGGTGCATGCATGCACCGGTACACACCCCGCCCTGTAAAAGTGAGATTAGCGAATAGTAGTACTGACTGACTGAATGTTTTTTTTCTTGAAATTGATCATGTATAGGATATTAGCGAATAGGCAGTCCGCACAGAGATCGAGGGTGAGGAAATTGCAGTACATATCGGAGCTCGAGAGGAGTGTGACAACATTGCAGGTAATTAACAATATATATATATATTTTTTGATCGTAAAAGTTGGCCTTAGCCCCCCGTGTTTTATTAAAAAATTTAACAAAACAAACAACCAAAAAGTAAGGCTTATGAAGTTCAGATTCCAACAGGCTGGATTCTAGAACTCATACACCCCAACTATATATATTATGACTCAAATGAATCTAGGTACGTGAGAAATGGAAACGATCGATCGATGTATTAACAATGAAAATTGGTTGGTTTTATTGCAGACCGAAGTGTCTGCATTGTCGCCTCGAGTTGTATTCTTGGATCACCAACGGTCGGTTCTGACCGTCGGCAATAGCCACCTCAAGCAGAGAATTGCTGCTCTCGCTCAAGACAAAATTTTCAAAGATGGTGAGTGAATTGTTATTTATATATACTACTTCTTATTGTTACTATTTTATTTTATTTTTTAATTTGTAAACGGGTGGGAATAATTCCCCGCGCGTCATTAAAAATATTTTAATCAAACAAACAACCAATCAAAGAAAAATGACAATCATGAATCCCAACATTGGGCCACGAGACTCATTTCCCGTCAAAACAGACACCCCATCCCATATATACAAGATAGTTCCCCACCCAAAACAACAATTAAAATACAAATGACAGTTGCGCTTACAGTCCTGAAAGTCTCCCAAAACGATGATATCGCTACAATGTTGCTTGCCGATTACTCATCCATCGGGGTTCGTCCTCCCTCTTTAGACTCAACTGCATCTATTGATGTCCTAACATCTGTGAACATCTCTTTGATCTCCTTGGTTGTTTCCGTACCTTTCATAATAGACCAGAATTTTATATCAGCAATCACTCTAAATAACAATTGTTGAAATATGATGTGTGTGTCAGTAAGTCTGAAGATTCTACTGTTCCTTTCGAACCATATTCCCCAGCATAAAGCTTCTACCCCAATTTCCCAAATGTGATTCTCTTATTGTTACTATTATTTACGAGTAATTACTGATTGAAATGAAATTGTACCCATGCACATTGTATTAAAATAAGTCTTTTATAATTATGGCGTCACCATTATGTTCAAAAAAAAAACAGAAAGTTGGTACACAAATTAATCATATTAACTGTTTCCAGAATTATGATTTTTATCTTCTGGTGTAAATGATTGTTGGAAAGTTCATAAATTTCATGATACAAAGCGCATATATATATATATATATAATCACATGCATGATCTATCAATATAATTGGTGAAAGACTCCCTAAACACTTTCTAGTATATCAAAGATGATAGATAATTGAAGAAAATAATAACTAAAACTTAATTGATAATTACCACTCACAATTAATTATGCCTTGTTCAAGATGTATCTTCATACCTAGCTAGCTAGCTCATAATTGATAAATTAACTAATCATATATACTCATTGTCTTTAATTTGGCTTTCTGGTGTCCTCATCATTTGAGTTTGCAAGCATTGCATTTTATTTATAACTATAGATCATTATGATCACATGCATACAATTTCCGTATTTTCCTTCATATATAATGCTAAATCTTCATCTTCTCCTCAACGCATACTAATTAATTTCCAAGATAAAAAGATCACAGTTGCTAAACCTCTTAGCAATAGACAAGAATGCATCAAGTAGTTGTGGTTATGTTTTATTGTCTTTGTATCGTACTACTATCGCAGGTGTGTGTGGTATATTGTGGGGCATTGTCCACAATCCCTTGTATCTTACTTTCTGCTTTTCTATTGTAATTAGTATTATTGTGTTTCTTTAATTTCGTATTGATGAAGCGACCATCTTTTATTTTTTTTTTTAAAAAATAGACAAGAATGCAAATAGTCGGGAGTTCGATCGACGCTAAACTTATTATTTTTTTGGTGATGAAATGCAGCTCATCAAGAGGCGCTGAAGAAGGAGATAGAGAGATTGAGGAATGTATACCACCAGCAAAATCTTCAAATGTCATCTCCTCCAAGTGACAATGAGCAAGCCAGTTGACACCACCATTATATATATCAAAATCTCTGATTGATTAATTACTTCATAATTGTGTGATTGTGTGCAGCATTTTTCAAGTTCTTTTTCTAAATTTTTTAATTTTTTTTTTTGGGGTAATAGGCTTTGTTTGTGCAGGATTTTCGGTGTAAATTTTCATTTTGTTTATTCTTTTTTTAGCGAAAAGAAGAAAAAAGGAAGAAGACGAAAGAAGAGAAAAAAGCTGGTAATAATGTGAGGGGTGGTCGATTGTTAGGGAGTGGTGTGGGTCTCTTGAATAGTGAGTGCTCTTCATTTTTGGCAGGCCTAAATTATTATTATTTGTATCATGTTTGTGAATTTTGTTGGTGAGGGGTTGGGAGTGTTCTCATTCATATTGTGTAGTTCATTTGTAATTTTAAAAAAAATTACCTTCTTTTTATAAGATTCAATAGATTATCAACAAACATGAAGATATTTTTTTTATCTTCTTGTATATGTCAAATGTATTATTGATCACTTTTAGTGACTTTGCGAAAATGTTACATGTTCTTGACTTGTTCGGGAAAATAGAGGGTCATATCCGGTTTTTTTTATAGATAATAGTGACCTACGTCATCGATTTCATTAATGAAGGCTTAACGAAATACAATAAAAACATATTACAAAATACATCTAAAAGTCTGTTGCATCAAGTACAACGATCCAAACCAAAATACATCAAAAATAAATCAAAAGCACCATCATAATACATCATAATTCCTCCCAAAAGGTAGTAAATTAAACACCATGATCTTCTGTTGTCATACCCGACGGTGCCCAAGATAGTTTCCTCCCACCGCTTCCCAGCTAGTCTGTACCCTCCAACCTCAGCCGCTTTCTAGTATCTATGTTACCTGCCCAAGTCTCAATCAGAACCAGAATTTTATGTAATAAACATTGAAAGCTATAATGATTATTACGAAAGCATGCATCATTCCGTTATATATTGTAATAGGGTCTTATCCGTTATATATTGATATATAAGACTTGTCAAAATTTGATAAAATTTTCAATTTTATTGCAATTATACTCTTTTTTTTTTGTGTGTGAGTGTAATCTATATAATAAATTACAAAGAAAGCTATCAAGTGGCTCTCATTCAATCTCTCCTAAAACCAATAGCCTATAATGAATCTCATAAAATATATTTTCCCACCCAAAATTTCAAACCCCAAAATTAAAAAACTCAATACTTTATTACTATCTCTCTCCTCTCTCTTCACTTTTTCATATTTCACTCTCTCCCATTCTTTCTTAACTTATTTAAAAATTTAGATTTTAAGATTTCAGGTTTGTAAAATTTTCAGATTTTTTATGTTTTTTTTTTATTGCACATGTTATATTGAAAATAGCAAATATTTCTTTAACAGTTAATTTTCATCATTTCCACCCTTAAAGTTCTAAGAAGTTGGATTTTATACCCTCATTTATAATTATTTTTCAACATATACTAATAAAAACATGGATTTTTATTTACAACTAATTATTGTCATACTATTCAAACTTGAACTACATAATTGTTGTTTTACTGTTTACAAGGCTTTTCGTGTGTTGTATCGTTCCGAAAACGTGCCTACTATCCACGAGCAAATCTAGTAATTTTAAACTCTTCGACACTGTTGTAGCTACTATACAGGCTACAAACGGTTGATAGAGAAATTTAAGTAACCAACGAACCAAAACAAAATGCTAGCGAAGACATCAACGATGAGACAAATTGTTCGATCCACAATTCACGTATCTTCCATATAAATTAGGCTTAACAGAATCAAACGTAGCTGAAAAATGAAATTCGAGGGACTTCCAATCAGGGTAAGCAATATCTCTACCAAAGTTGACAATGCATGAAAATAAAAGCTCAAAACGGAAAGCCAGTAAATTCAAAAGACAAACAAAATAGTAAAATCCGAAATCCTCCGTCCACCTTTTCCTTTTTATTTATTTCTTGATTCCTAACTTTTACTTTTTTTTTTTTTTTTTTTTGATAAAAGATGACAGAAGTCAATTCATTAATGACGGATTAACGAAGCAAAGAAGTACAACCCCAGTCTACTACGCCCCATAACGCGCCTTAGCCACCGGTAACAAAATACATGAAAGGACAGATCAAAACTAAAACAAAGCAACAGATACAATAAAAACCGGTGCCCTCAAAGACAGTCGAAGCCCCGGCTTTCCCCCTTTCCAACGCCCAACTCCTCAGAACTCATCCTGAGCTTCTTCCTTGCGCCTACATACCCTGCCCAATCATAAATGAACAGGAAGATTTTATGCATTGAAGTGGAAGATCTATACTGAATGTTTCGAAAGCCTAAATCGTTTCGGCCCAGCCACAGACTCCACAGGGTACGTAGCAGACTCCAAGGGTAGCTGCTACTGCTATCACCACGCTCTTTTATCTTCACTCCTAATGTACCTATCCCTCCACATTAGGTACAAGCCAAAAATATCTACTTTTTGTATCTATTCCTGAGTTTATTAGTGGACTCAAATTCCTGAGTTTATATCTACTTTTGTATGATAACAAACACTTCAATTTCATATAGCCATAATCACAAGCCAAAAAAAAATGAAGAAAAAAAAAAAAAAAAAAAAACCATTTTCGGGACCATTCACACTGCAGAATTCTGAATGGTAACTCCGTGTCTGATTTCTATCTAATAATTCATAAAGATATTTTTTAATAAAAATACCTATATTCTCTTATCTCTACCGACAGGAACGATAGTATTTGTCATGTTATATTAAAGAATAAATAACGAAACAAATCCAACCATCTAAAAATACATATGCAATTTCAGTTCAATTGTAAAACTCCAGCAAAAAATTCTTTTTTTTTTTTTTTTTTGGATTAAAAGATGACTAAAGTCATCGCTTCATTAAAGGAAAATTAACAAAACAGGAATAGATAGTACATATAAAGCCCGAAGGCGAACGACAGTAAATAACATCTAATTCGGGCTAAATAACCCGAACAATGAACAAAACATCAAAATAATAGAACGTCTATTACATCAGACCAAAAGGTAATATCCCACTCCCTGACGCCTGAAGTCCTCCCGCTAGCTATCTACTCTTCCTCCTCTCCGAAGCGCATCTTCTTCCTGGATCTGTTGAGCTCTGTCCATTCATAACGACATAAGTGAATTTTTTGCATCAACGATGAGAGAGAATGACGAACGCTATTGAAACAAAAATCATTCCGGTCTAGCCATAAGTTCCACAAAACAGACGCAACCGCTAGATCCCAATCTGATCTGACCTCTTTTCTAATCCTGTTGGTTCTAAATGACCCCCAAACCTCAGCACTGGACCCTGGATAAATTGAGACTCCGGACGAACTACCCACTACCCCCCCCCCCCCCCCCCCCCCCCCCCCCCCCCCCCCCCCCCCGACCCATCTAGCTCTAAAACAATTGAATAAAATGTGGTTCGTATCTTCATCGTATCGTATGACATACATGTACTACAAAAAATTCTGTTACCAAATGAAATAGAACATTGCATGCTCAAGTTTCCTCAATTGCTTTTTCTATCTTCAAAATAAATAAATTATGATAAAAAATTAAAATGAAGCAGATACAGAGACATCCAAACAGAAGAACAGAACAAAGGTTCTTCCCACTACTTAATTTACTGTCAGGTTTTAAACTTGAATACTACACAAGTTTTTTTCTTTCCTATTTTTTTGTTAATAAAATCTTTGCCTCATCAATTACTCAACATGCAATACCACTTGAAGCAAGAAATCAAAGAAGAAAACTAATTTTACAAGAAAAATATTAAGAAACAATATTCTTTCTCACATGCATGCACAAGCTCTTCTCATAATGGGTGAGTAGGTGCCCCCCAAAAAAGTATAGTAGTATAATACCACTTGATAATAACACTATTAAATAATTTGTCTGCAGCACGTGCCTAAGATGTGCATTCTATTAAAGAACATATATCTGTTAGCTGGCCACACTATGCATTACAATTTATGTGAATGTTTGTGTTCATATGATTCCATATACAGCTTCAGACTATTAATTTAGAAGCTTCCTTTATAAGCATATATCTAAGCTTAAATTTGAACCCCCACACAACCATTTGTGTTTCTGAAAAGACACCCATCAACAATCATATTCTAAAATAATTAAAAAAAAAAAAAAAAAAAAACCTCAACTCCTTTTAGTAATTTCATTTATTTTTGTTCAAAATCCCTTCAGTCCGTTCGACTCAAAATTGTTGAGGGGTGTTCTTTTAAGAAAACAATGTGGAAGGGTGTTCTTTTGAGTTTTTCGCCGTAGTAGGCCACCTTTTGAAAATATTTGCGATTATAGACCAGTTTCGAAACTATTGTTCGTGGGCTACTTGGTACCACATCAGCAGCGTCTGCTATTCTCATTAGCGGCATCTTCACTTTGAAAGTCGCTAATGGGAATAGCAGCCTATGTTTGAAAATATTTGAAATTTTTTATTTGTTGTCGCTACTCACACTAACGACCGAAGTATATATGAGGTCGCTAATGGGATTAGCGACCTTTAATGAACTGTATTCTAACACTTAGCAAAATCTAGAGAGCTCGTGCTCTCTGAAAAAATAACAATCAATTTATTTTTAAAATTGAGGTCGCTATTCGGAATAGCGACCTTAGTTGTACAAAGGTCGTTATTCGGAATAGAGGCACTTATTGTACTAAGGTTGTCATTCCGAATAGAGGCATTTATTATACTAAGGTCGTTATTCCGAATAGAGACCTTAGTTGTGATTATTTTGCAAATTTTACAAAGAACCAAGAGATTGAGTTTCCTACTGAGATCGCTATTGAGAATAGCGACCAAGTATACTAAGGTCGCTATTCCAAATAGCAACCTCTATTGGATGATTCATACAGAGCAATGAGATAGTCTTCTACTGAGGTCGCTATTCAAACTAGCGACTTCAGTTTTGTTTTATTTTTTCTCAAGTGAGCAAAAGTTTTCTAAAAATCGTCAAGTGTCTCAATACATTCATTTGAGGTCCTTAATCTCATTAGCAACCTCATATATACTTCGATCGCTAGTGGGAATAGCGACAGCAAACAAAAAATTTCAAATATTTTCAAACATAGGCCGCTATTCCTATTAGCGACTTTCAAAGTGAAGAGGTCGCTGATGAGAATAGCAACCACTGCTAATATAGTACCAAATATCTCATGAGCACTAATAGTTTCGAAATTGTCCCATAATTACAAATACTTATAAAAAGTAGCCTAGTACCGCAAAAAAGTATGTTCTTTTCTTCTTCAGAATCTGCTAGTTGAAGGGTGTTTCTTCAAAAAGTTGGAACAGTTGAAAGGTTTTTTTTCCCCGGAATTTACCCTATATCTAATTATATCTAATTCAAGACTTAGAACAGCTTCACATGAGCTTTTGATACCATAACATGCTCCTTTCCTCTGTTTAGTAGAGATTCAAAAACTCTAGCATAAAACTATTCCCTCTCCTCATCCACTCCTTCAAAGTAAATTATGAAAATGCAAATTCTTGCAAAGAAAACCACGACGGCAAGCAATTAAAATATCAAGTAAAAGTTGAAAAATTGGAGAGAATTGATACCTTTCATTCCCTTTTGACATTAAAAGAACCAATGCACAAGGGGTGGGTGGGTGTGGGTGTGTGTGTGGGGGGGGGGTGTCATTGAGGCAGGGTGTTGGATCTCCACATGCAATGGGTCCTTCATTGTAGGGGGAGAGTATAATGGTGATGGATCCACTGTGTCGGTTATTCAATCTAGTGGTGTTCGGAATATCATCACAATTTCGAGCATGATTTAGTCGGTGACCACGAATACTACATCACATGATATTGTCCTAATTCGACCCTTCACAGTTATATTAACATATCAGAATCAGAATTCTGGCATTTGTTTGCGCTAGTTGTCTATTCATCAGATTTTCAATATTCGTTTCATAGTACAGTTTCAAAGTGTGATTTTCCTTGAATATATAGCTCGTAACTCGTAAGTAGTTCGAGCTTTGTTAGGGTTTACTAGTTTAATGCTTGAATACTTGAAAGATCTCAACTTAATTGTGATCACTATTTGATGGCATCTTCAAAACCAGTTGTACTCAATGAACAGTATGCTAGTACAATCCCATGTTCCTAGCTAGTTGCATGTCTCCTTTAAAATGCATCTATTAATTGCTCTCTGTCTCGAAGATTTTAATGAAGAGTAATGCTAGAGCCACTACCAATTTCACTACATTTCTCTTCACTACCTTAGGTGGCACACTCCAATAGGTAGGGGATGATAGAGTAGGTGGGAGAACTCTCCAATAGGAGTATGTCACCTAAGGTAGTGAAGAAAATGATAGTGAAATTGGTAGTGGCTAAAGCATTACTCTTTAATGAATTATTAGAGAGAATGTTGATGATATGATTGGGATAATTTCGGTAACCGATAGAATTAGGCATAAAAGAGATGGTTGGGAGCATATGGTGACCTCGATATATGATCCGTATGAGACTAGACTTTGGGGACAGCTATGGGAGGAACTTAGAAGCATAAGAGATAGATGGGTAGGACCTTGGGTAGTTAGGGGGAGATTTCAATATTACCATATTCCAACACGAGCATAGAGATAGGGGTGCAAGTATGCAGGACATAAATTCTTTTAATTCTATCATCGATGATTTAGAGATTTTGGAGATAAAGCCTTCAGATAGAAAATCTACGTGGACCAATATACAAGTCAACTTGATCCTTGCCAGACTTGATAGGATTTTAGTATCCCCTGATTGGGAGGACGTCTTCCTGTTAGCAGCTATTAAATCCGTTGCTAGATTCACATCGGACCATATATCGTTGGCACTTAAATGTGGCGATGGGCAAATATCAATTCAACGTCCAGTTCGATTTGAGAAAGCTTGGACCCTTAGCAGTGGTATTTGCAAGATTATTGAAGACTCTAAGAATACCACCACGTACGTTCAGGGTGCAACGGGTATATGGATGGCGAAGATTAGGAGATTACGAAAATGCCTAAAAGATTGGGCAAAGCAAGAATTTGGACAAGTGATAAGAAGGGCAGAGCAATTAGGAGAGGATTCAAGAACTGGAATCGATAGAGGACAAATCTGAGGTCGAAGAGCTGGCAAGTAGTAGGCAAAATCCAAATTGGAGAAATGGAGGAGCAGTACTGGAGACAGCGATCAAGGATCCAATGGCTAAAAGAAGGAGATGAAAATACTAATTTTTTCCACAAAGTGGCTAATGGGAGAAGAAGACGCAATCACATTGGGAGAATGTACCTGGAAAAAAATTGGTGCGAGGATGAAAAATTAGTAAGACATCATATAGAAGGTAAATTTAGAGAGCTATTTCGCAACACAAATGTGAAAAAATGCAGTGTGATACCGGAGATGTGTAGTACCTCAAGAATTGATGGAGGCGAAGGGATTGAGAGCATCTTCACCAAAGAAGAGGTCTTACAGTCAGTTAAGTGTCTAGGACAGGATAAGGCACCGGGTCCGGATGGTTTCCCTATTTTCTTCTACAGCTTATATTGGAATATCATCAAGAAAGATCTGATGGCTATTTTTGTGGATTTCTACCACGGTTGCGCTAAAATTGATAGATTAAATTACGCAAACATAATTCTAATCCCAAAAAAATCAGAGGTGTTAAGAGTGGCGAACTTGAGGCCAATTAGCCTTCTGAACGGGTCATTTAAAATCATTACCAAAGTCTTGGCGCAAATGTTGTCCCCTCACTTGAACGATGTGGTGGGGAAAGCACAGAGTGGTTTCATCAGGAGGAGAGATATTATGGACAGTGTTGCTACTGCTTATGAAATTGTCTTCAGAGGATGCAAGGAAAAAAAACAGATGGTTTTCAGATTAAATTAGATTTCGAAAAGGCGTACAACGATCAGTAGAATGTGATTGTGTGGATGAGGTCCTACATCTCAAAGAATTTGATACGAAGTAGAGAACATGGATTAGGAAGTGTGTTAAAGATGGAAAATCTTTTATTCTGGTCAACGGAAAACCAGGAAAGAAAATACGATGTTGTAGGGGACTCATACAGGGGACCCTTTGCCATCTCTTTTGTTCACCTTAATTGCGGACGGATTGATGAAAATGATTAAGAGGGGAAGAGATGAGGATGTTATTCAGGGTCTTGCTATCAAAGATATGCCTGAGTCAATATCGATACTATAATATGCAGACGACACCTTATTGTTCGATGCAGCGAAAGAAGAGGAAATTATGGCTTTGAAGATTGTTCTCAACTATTTTGAGTCTTGGGCAGGTTTGAAAGTGAATCTTCACAAGAATTGTGTTATCCCTCTTAACGAAAAGTTATCCATCCCAATTAGTGCAATCAAGAACTACTTAGGATGCGAGATAGAAGAATTCACGTTGAGGTATCTGAGCATGCCCATTAGGCCAGGTTCGATGCGAAGTGAGGATTGGCAACCTCTAATAGAGAAGGTAGAAAAGAGATTGGCCGGATGGAAGGGAAGCTCTATGTCGCCAGGTGGAAGAATTACGCTTGTTAATTCAGTCCTAAGCAGCAATGTACCTTATGTCAATCTACGAACTTCCAAAATGGGTTATTGGTAGAATCGACAAATGTAGAAGAAGATTCTTGTGGAAATGAGCAGATAAGGGCAAAAAGGTATTCACCTGTTTAATTGGGGTAGAGTTTGCAAGAGAAAGAAATTCGAAAGATTAGAAATCCTAGATCTGGGCGATATGAACGAAGCACTAATGAGTAAGTGATGGTGGAAAATGAGGAAAAGACGCGATAATTTGTGGTAAAAATCTTTCATGCTATATCGGTGAAGGAAGAAATACAGGTTCGGATGGAGAAGTGAACATGGTAAGGCATCATTCCACTGGAAGGGGGTCACGAAGGTTGGGGAGACTTTTCATGCTAATACAAGATGTGTGATTGGCAACGAAAAAGATACACGATTCTGAAAAGATATGGTACGGGAGAAACACACTCTAATCCCTTTTTTCTGGAGATCACCGGGGAGACAGTGAACATTGATACGCTTGTCAATGAGGTTTGGAGAAATGGTAGTCTCAGGATTCAATTACGTGATAAGCCAACTCAGGAGTGTCTTCTTCAACTGGGGATATTGAAGGACTTCATTATGACGGAGGGGCAGTATCTTAACGGGGCGGATGATGAGAGGGGTTGGATTTTGAAGCCTAATGATACAATCACGGTGTCGGCTATGTACAAGTGGTTAAATGACGGAGGGATTAGAAGTATGGAAGCCAATTCAATCCGGACAATTCAATCCGGAAAACCGATACACCAATGAAAGTGAAAGCTTTCCTTTGGCTTCTTGCGAAAGATGCAATTCTCTCAAAAGTCAACATTCACAAACGCAACCTGCAGTTGGACATTAAGTGCTTAAGATGCCCAGTAGATGATGAAGACACTAATCTTCTATTCACTTGTCCTAGGGCCAGGTTAGCTTGGAAAGTAGTGTGCTTAGGCTCTGGGATAGTTGAGTGTCCGAGCTCGACATTGGAGATTTGGAGGCAGTGGAGAGCGAGGATAGTCAGGAAGGAGCTTACAAAAGTTTGGAATACCTCCGCAGCTACTACGCTGTAGGATCTATGGCTAGATCGTAACGCGTTGTTTTTTCGTAATCATAATAGCAAATTTCCGGTCATGATGCATAAAATTTTTGCGTATCTGTAACACCTTTTGTATGGTAGATGTAGTAGTAGTCTAAATCTTTGTAATTAGTCCTACTTTGTTTCCTTAATTTATCATTAATAAAACGGTGACATGGTCACCTTTATTCTCAAAAAAAAGTGTATCATCAACTAGTTGTCTCTAACGACATGTCGTTCAATATACTTGTTATATCGATTAAGTTCCTCTACAATACACACGAGCCATGTGATGTGATGCAAGGTGTATGTACAAGCAATCATGCATACATAAAAGTTCCAGAAATAGAAGCAAAGGTTTGTATGCATTCAAGAGCAAATACTATGTTCTATAAATAAGATTCAAGCGAAAACATATACAGATTAGTTCCAGACAAAAAAAAATTCAAATCATTTGATAATATGGTATGAAATTTCTGAACTAACACATAATTTTCGGTATGTTAAATCTAACTGCACGCAATGGATCATCAAAGAAATGACTTGCCTAACTGATTTCAAAACTTCAGCTGAGAGAATTCTATTATGCGCTACTTGATACCCTATCACACACATGCATTGAGGAGACTGCCTGATGCTGATGCCGAATCAATATGGTTGTTTCATATATGTGGACAAGCTAGGAAAGTTGTTCCAATAACTCGAGGCACTTGGAATTGTTCTCAATAATAATGCAGTCAATTACCTTGAAATTGATACAGTAATAGCATGCCTATAGTGGTAAATGAAACAATGAATGTGTCTGTACTAAATTAAATGATGGAAAATTTGATGACATTACAGCAATAATTTTCAGAAAATGGGATATTAATTGATTAATTCCTTTTAAATTCACAGTTCAAAACAGAACAATGCTCATCATATTGAAAGGATGACATGAAAAACCAGCATATGTTCACACATTCAGAATTCATTAAATATCAAAATACTCAATCAACAAAAAGGACTGATTTGGTAACATCATACATCACTGCAAGGATGAGGAAGCATTAAAAGTAGAGTTAGAATGCAACTATTTCTTTTGAGATTTCAGTTAATTGTACAAATGTAATTAATTTCATCCGGTCACCAAATGCAAATACCTAGTGAAATGCTTTTCACGTAAATGTTAAGGCTGTAGGAAGTTCCAGATGACTCATGGTCTTCCAATTATGTTCTTAAGATCGCTGGATAGATTTCTACTCAGTTCTCACAAGTTGAGTTTTCTTACTACGTCTGAATTGTGAGAACGCATTTTGACTTCCAAGTCCAAGCCACTTACAAATTCCAGGCAAAATTGCAGAAATCTCTCCAAATTCCAGACATAACTCATCTCAGTTTAGTTTCCTGTTGTTTGATGCAGTAATCTGATGATTACTTGAAGAGAAGTGTACAATATAACCATTATTGTGACTGTTGCAATAAAGATCATAGTCGTGACTGAAAGAATAAAAAAAGTAAAAGTAAAATGAATATCTATGAACATAATATAAGTCTCATAGTTTAACGCATAGGAAGAATAAGTAAAAAATTTGACAACGTTGTGCATACAGTCCAGTTACCTTTGCATGTCCAGTTCAGAAAGTTTCCCAACAAAAAATTCTATTACGGTTTATACTATGGTTCACCTTTTCCAAGTTATCTTATGTGATACTATCAACTAACCATGGCAGAGGCTACAAGACACTTCTTGACTATAATATTTATGAATGTATTAGTATCTGATGACCAATACATTAAATTCTGAGAGGATTACAAGTGCATTCATGTAAATTAAACTAAGAATGAATATTAAGCAGCTCACAGGGAGAATAATTATATCATGTAACAATGAATACAACAAGTCACGGAAGGGAATAATTGTGAGCGGAGGTACCTTACAGTTATATATCTTCCTCGCTGACATTAAATTTGGCAATGAAGAAACCAATGGTATCAATTGAAGATGATGGATCAAACCTCTGAACAAGCTCTGCTTCACTCTCAGTAAGCCACTCTCTGTGTAAAATATAAAATGCAAATATATATGAAAAAGTGTAACATATTTAGCCACACACCACAGGGAAAAGACTTTCAATAACAACTTAGGAACTTCAAGTGAGAGATTACATTTGAACAGACAGCTTAACAGAAATGCAACAAAGTTTTAACTCACTAAAAGTTTTCTTACATATCAATGAGACAGTTAGGTTGGAATATAGCTGGTAAAGAGGTTTCAAAGTCAAAAGGATGTTGGAGGCCAAAGATAAGGATTAACAATTTCAGATTTGGGCCTGTTTGTGTCTGAGCACAAGGGTAAACCATTTTACTTTTGTTGATGTTTTCAACAATTCAAGAAAAAGAAGGAAAAAAGCGATAATGAACAAAAGGACGGAAAATTGAGGTTAAAAGACAGAAACTTATAGACGGTATAAATAAGTTATATAGGTAAAGAACTTGAGGAAAACAAGAAAAGTGAGTACCATTAAACAATCATTTACTTTATCCTCACTACTATTCCTATAAGCTTTTAGCCTTTCCACAGGGTTTACATTGAACCAGTAAACGGATCAATCCCCAAAACGATCTTCATAACATAAAACTATATTGAGCCAAAAACAAAAAAACAAAAAAAACTGAAATATGTTTTCACCCCCTTTCTCTTCAAGGGGCTTGTATGACCAACCCAATGCCACACTAAAGATTTTGTTACTTGCGGAAGGTAAATTTTCCTAAAGGAACAGCATGGCCCCCCTAAGTTATTAAATAAACTTTTGCAGTAGGCTCCATTATCCAAATCATTTCATTCTAAGAACAAAAACCCCTATTTTCAAGAAAACTTCGAGAAGCAGATCAATCTAATCCTATATTCACTCAATCTTAATGCACATAGAAAAAAACAACCATTCCGCAATCTAAAAAAACTTGTAACCACCCTCTATTTCACAATACAGCCATTAAATTAACTCAACTAAGTTAGATTTATGGTAGCACAAGCAATATTCTTGTGGTTGAGTCCTACCACCCAAAATCACATGATTAAGGACATTGAAGCCTATGCTAACTAATTTTTCTAAGATAATGAAAGTTATCCCCATATAACAGTTGAAATATCTAACATCTATAGGAGACAGCTGAATCAATAAGAGGGCTATCAATTTTATACAGATTTCACCAAGGCCCATTTAAATCACTTTGTATCAGAAAATGGCATTAAAGTTGCCCACTTAAGCATCTTATTGAGAAAAGGAATTCCGCAGAAAAATTCAAATAAGAAATATATGGATCTGAAAACAGTATCATACAACAAAGAGATCCTTTCTACCAAGATATGTTCATCTCTTATCGACCGGCTCAATCCGGATTCATTCAGGATATATTTATTCTTGACATTGTAGTTTTTGCTGAAGAAATTATCTCGAGATGTCATCAATCCAATTCCGAAGAAATTCTTTAAAAATAAAACTTTGAAAAAACCTTTGACAAGGTCAATTGGGAATTCCTCTTCGAAATTCTCCTCAACCGAGGTTTTGGCCTAAAATGAATCTCTTGAATTAAATCCAGCCTTTTTGCTGGTTCCTCTTCTGTCGTTATTAATGGTACTGAAGGTAGGAAATTCAAATGTAAACGCGGCCTCCGCCAAGATGATCCTATTTCATCCCTTTTATTCGCACTAGTGGCTGATGTTTTTAGCAAGCTTCTTCTTAAAGCGTGGAATGCTAACATTATCGAAGGTCTCGGTTCTTTCCATGGTTTTAATTTTTAAAGGAGTGCTAAATCTGCAATATGCGGATGATACTATCCCTTTAATGGTCCTACCCTTCGCAACCTCAAGTTGCTTCTATATATCTTCGTGAAAGCTTCAGGCTTAACAATCAATTTTAATAAGACGTATGTGCTTTGGCTTAGAGGTTCCATCAGCAGACAAGTCAAAATTTCTCATTTCTTCAACTGCACCTCTGCATCATTCCCTATCCATTATCTTGGAATTTCATTGCAATGGGGTAAACTTCATAAAAATTATTGGATCCCCATGATTGACAAGGTGGAATCCAAACTTAATGTTTGGTCTGCTCATCACTTATCACAGGAAGGGAGATTAATTTTGGTTAATTTTGTTCTGTCAGCTATCTCATTATACATGATGTCCTTCTTTGTGCCCACGTGGTTTATCACTAGAATTGATGGAATTAGAAGAAATTTTTTCTGGTCCGGCACTACTGACTACAAAGCAGTCAAACACCTGTGTAAGTGGAAATTGCTTTGTAGGTCTAAGCATAATGATGGCCAAGGTATTCTTAATCTCAGGCATCAAAACCTTGCTTTCCTTGGTAAATGGAATTGGAAGATTCTCAAACAAGATAATTTGCCCTGGGCTCTTATTGTGAACCACAAATATCACTCCAGTCACAAAATCTGGGAATTAAACCCTTCTTTCTCCACTTTGGCCTCTCCGTTTTGGAAAGGGGTGTGGAAAGTCGTTGAACCCTTTAAATGCGGTGTTTTCAAGGTGTGCGCCAGTGGTTCCACTGTTAAATTCTGGACTGACTTCTGGTTGGATAATATCATAATTGCCTCCGACATCCCAGAGTTATTCCACCTTGTTTCCAACCTTCTTGCGACGGTCACTGACTAAGTTGTCACTCAAAACAATCAGAGGAATTGGCACATTCCTTTCGGAAGATCGCTCCCTCCCCTTCTCCTCATGTCCTTACGTGCTTATTAATGGCATCCTAAGGACGATGTCTTTTGGCGTTAGTCCAAGTCAGGCTCGTATTTGGTTAAATCCTGTTATAATTTCTTCAATTTTGGAGGAGTTACTTCTCCTTTTTCTATTTCGATTTGGAAGTGCATTGCACCTTTTAAAGTCAAAATTCTTATTTGGCTTGCTAAATTTTTGTCTGGCTTGCTGTTCACAACAAGCTTCTCCGGGTTGATAATCTCAACAAGAAAATTCTGGCTTTAGGCCAAAAACGCGCCTTTTGCCTTACTGATGATGAGAACACTTCACACATATTCATCAATTGTCTCTTCATTGAGTTCATTCAACCATTGTGGACCATTTGTAATAAAGCGTGGCAGGCTAAAGGTAGGCCTGGCACTATTTATTCGTGTTGGAGTATTTGGAGGTCTCGTAGAGTTAACAATAACTATCTTGCATCATGGGATTTATCCATGATGGGGATGATCTAGATTATTTGGAAAGCAAGAAATCGCATAATTTTTTCCAATACCTCGCGCTCCAAATTGATGGTCTTCTCTTCTATACTAATTTCTAATTTCTGGGCTTCTTGTTTATCTCACAGAAGAACTGCTAAACTACATCTTCACCATCTTCTTTACGCTCTTGATGATTTCATGCATGCTAATTTGCATTGAATTCATTCCTTAAAGCATTATCCACCTTCTCCTTCTAAATTGGTTTATAGCTTTTAATATGTTTACTTTACCTTTTCCTCTTTGCAGTGATGATCTTTCGAGAGCTTCGAAGCACCATTTCAACTTATCTATGTTCTACGTAGCCTGCCCTCTTTTGCTGCAGTTCACACTTCTTTTGTACGGGCTTTCTATCTTTCTGTTTAGCTACTTATTTTACTTCCTTCTCGCAGAACAGTTATCTTCTTTTGTATTGTGGGCGCTTAATTTTGCCATCGTATCTTAAGTGGCTCTTGATGCCCTGTTTGTATTTTCTGTTCCCGGCTATAAACCTCCTTAGGTTGTGATCCTCTATATTATATTTCGTTACGATGGCTCTTTCCGTCTCTTTTATATGCATGTGTATACGCATTTGCCTGTGTAGGTTCTAACTGCTTCCTCACTTTATTTCCTATTTTATTTTGTCTCTCGTACTTCTTTTCTATTTGAGTTTACCTGTGGTGGCCTGCACTTGCCTCTTGCTGGTTTCGTTTCTGGTTTTTGTTCAGGTGGCATAAGTTCATATGCTGCATAGTGATGAGTTATCGCCGACCTTTGCATCCTGTTTGGGCGTTTCAGACATCTTGTAACCTTGTAGGTCTCTGTTTGTTGTTGTCACCATTTATTTCGGGCTTTACATCTTGTAACCTCACTCTTTGTATATTGCTCTTTTATTAATTTATATATGATTATCTAGGCTGGAGTCTTTCGACTCCATCCATTATATTAAAAAAAAAGGTATGCACTAAATTTGTATGTTGAAATTGTGCAGAAGATATATGCATTTATATGTTCGATGCTTCAAAACATTGAGAAATTGCGAAATGAAGATACAAGTTTAAAGTTAATTACAGTAATCTCCTACTCCTCAAATAACACATTTTTTATGGTAGTAGCAACAGTACATGACAAATTATAGAAGTGAAAGGTAACTTACTCTCTGTATTTCCTACCAAGCACCTCACAACTACCAACAAGCCCTGGCCCTCCAATTTTTGGTTGCTGGAAATTACAGAAGAAATGATAAGTAAAATGAATAAGTACAGAACCCAGAAGTGAGTCTAGTACAAAAGGAGTAGCCATTTTGAGAATCTATAACCATATACACCATGTAGCGAAAAAATAAGCATATACACCAGTCAGTGGACGGCACTAAAGGTTGTCACAAGTTATGAACAAATGTATAGCTTAACTCGGTATCTATAATGTCACCAGAAAAAATTAGTAATTGCTAAAGCAAGATAAGAACATATATTAAGCTTGTTATGAAATTAACTATAAAGCAAAATCTTACCTGTGGTGATAGAGAGAGGAATTTATATTTATCCAGAGCATATCGAACTAAAGCTTCATTCTCCCCGGGGTTTATTGTGCAACTACAATCAGTTAAATGAAAAGCAATGATGATAATGGGTAGTGGGAAAATAAGTTGGAGCACGATTTGGAAAGTAAAGTCTGTCAAAGATTAAGATGCAGAACATTGGGAAAAGGTAAAAGTACACGTAAATTTAGCCAAAGAAATTCACTAAAACACATTAAGTAAATTTAGACGAGCATTCTCATAGATTAGGATCTCTAGAAATTGTAAATGAAGGATATTAGCAGATTAACACATGAAAAGGTGTGTGTACATGTGACGTAAACTTATTTACTCTTACCGAGTGAGATTATTACTTCTCTTTGCAGACCAATTTCTTCTGAATTTTCTCGATCAATTGACCACAACAAAATGCAATGCAAATAGCTAGGTCTTATTTTCTCAGTATCTTACTAGTATGATGGAGGGTTTGCATATTGGGTTTGATTAAAAAGTCACACACGGTTTATAATCGTACCGATTGGCTTCTCAAACCCAGCATTCAAACCCAACAAGTCCGGTGATAAGACAAACTAAACCCAACACGTCCCCAAAAATAACCATATTCTTTCTTCTCTTCTTTTACTTTTTTTTTGCATGTTGATGGTTGATCATGGGCTTACAAGTTCTATTGCACTAATAATTAACACTTAAAACTAGACGGACAAATATTACATGGTTCTTTATTGCTCCAGGCTTAAAACCAACTAGGACGGCTAGGACGGCTCTCTCAATTGTGAAAACCAATTTTCCGAAGTATTCAAACTACACCAACTAGGAAGGGACTCTCAGTTGTGAAACCCAAAATACCGTTTCAGGCTAAACCTGGATTAAAACAAAATAGTTTGGTTTGAGCTGGAGATGCATAACTGAAGGTAGTATACATTTAGCAAACATACAGACATACGCATGCCAGCACATCATACACAAACGCTAGCTTAAAATAGTCAATTATGAGAATCAGTACGGAAAAAAAATAACAATAATAATCATACTAAAAATGCTTACTTACGTAGAGTACACAATCACACCACCTGGACGAACTAGTTGAACAGCTTGATCAAACATCTTTCTTTGGTACCTCGCATTCTTTTGCAAAGACTCTAATGTTTCCTAGAACGATGAAGCTTAAGAACATTAGACATTAAAGGCAAGTGAACCAACATAGAAATTTGAAAGCTACTAGAAGTTAAAAAGATACACAACTACATCCCATATAGGTTTGTTATTTTCAACTGGAACCTTATAACTGCAAATGTGATTTGATGCAGACCTAGTTATAAGAGATCATCAGATAATTATCTACAACGAAGTAGCATGATAACATGGCATAATGTGTTAATGGATTAGATGCATGTGCTCATTTTTAATGTGCAAATTAAAAATTAATGAAACAATAATTTTCACAAGTCTCTGTAGCGCATCTTGTGAACACCATACACGACAATGCAACTCCACGGATTGGCAATTCTGTTGGTTCCATCCTCATGATACTGAATATACCACTAAGGTCTTGTCTTTCTGTATTTGTTTCTGCGCAATTTTTGCAAGAGCTACAAGTTTTCATTTTCTTTGCTACCTTGTTTTGGTTACAGTAAATGGGTATAGCTTAGCAACACCCAGAAAGAAAGTAAGAAAAATAGGACAGAAATGCATCTAATTTTAGATGAACTGGTGAAGGAACATGAAAATTATGCAAGTTTCTTTGGTTCATGCCAGCCAAAATAATTTCATGTGATATGGAGGATATGACAACATATCTAGGACTCTTGGAAATGTTATGTCAAATGAAATGTGGTCTACATAACCCTTATATGCATCACATTGACATTACTATCAGCTTACATGAATGAAAAGTTTATAGTTCAGGTGTGCAGATATCAGCACAAAATCACATGCAATTCATAAGGAAGCATATGTTAAATGTAAAAAAACTGATTAAGCATTATCTTCTTTGCTAATTTATGTTATAAATAACATTAGGAGTACAGTTAACAAGTCAAAAAATGAGAGGAACCATTTCCAATTCAACAACAAATCAATATCTCCCTCTATGTAATATTAATTTTTGAGAATTAGAGAAACTATAGTGAATACAAATTCTGAAACCATTTCTAATATTTAATGACTCATCCAACTTCCAATGGAACCCTTCTGCTTGCAAGAAATTCTATCTGTGGTGAATTTGCATTGCTACTGTAACAGAAATCTAAAGAGATTACTGGTTTTGATGACTTCCAATACCAACACTTCCATTGCAAACGGATGCGCGTTTTACATATGAAACTTTTTGTAATCATAAAAAGTCACAAAAACTCTCTTGGATTATATATTTAGCTTTCTGTTCTTAGTCGGTTGTTTAAAGCCTTAAAGATTGATAAACCAAAACAATTTAACTCAGGGATCATCCCCACCGAATTTCTACCAAAACAATTTAACTCAGGGATCAATTTATGGCTCAAGGGAAGTACCATCTATTACAAAACGATACATCAAGCAAAAAAAGTGAGTGACAAATGCAGTTCCCAGAGCTTTATGTATCAATTTTTAGCATAATATTGATAAACCAGCACCAGAATAATTTAGTCCGATAGTACATGATGAGGAGCCTAATTAATGAAGGTTCAGAAGAAAAAAAAATTATGCTATCATGCAGTATGTTATCATAAACAGAAAGGGGTTTTAATGTCTAATAAGAATTAGATTCTATATTCAGCTGTCTATATTTAGATAAGGATAGTTCAGAGATTCACTTGTAATACATATTAAAACGTCAACTGATTATTCGATGAACAGTTGATATCTAGAATGAGAATTTAAGTATGGATTGAGCCTATTTGGCCAGTTGGCCATTACACCATTTTCCCTTCTCTGTCATTTCTTTTCTTTCCATAATCCTCCAATTCCTCTTTTAAATTCTTTTTTGTCAATTTTTCTTTACTAAATAAAACTGACACTCAATGTAGATAGTTCATCTTAATCATTATGACACTTCAAAAATCATTAAAGTTATGGTTGTGAATGTTAGCCCAAATATTTAAGGTTGTAATTTTGCAAAAGCTCAAGATTCCAAGAATTATGATTACATGCTTTGAGATAAAACTAAAACACTTATCAATACAATTACTCAATTAGTTTTACATATATATACAGAAGAAAGATAAATTTCAACAACTGTAGATAGCATTTTAACTCGAACAAAGAAAAGGAAATAATTCTAAGAAAATTTACCTCCCCAACAAATAATCGAGGCCTCAGTCCAAGAGCAGAACAAGGAGCATCAAGAAGTACCCGGTCAAAACTATTAGGCATAAATCCCTTTGAAATATCAGCTTTAGTACCAATGTTATTACTTCTTCCTGGTCCATTTCTCATTCTGCGCATATCCTTCCTAATGTCAGCTTTGCTAAGATACCTTCCCTTACTTGTTTTTCCATTGATGGCTGAATTAACAATTGATTGTAGTGCAATACTAAATAAGAATGGTAAGTAACATGGATTTTGATCAAGCAATCTATGAACAAAATACAGTGTGCTCAAAATTAGACGGTAAAATGGAGGAAAACCCCAGATGTTTGACTCCAAAATTAAGAAACCCCCTGCCGTTAATTTTACTGACTTAGCCCCCTAATGTTAAAATCCCGTTAAAATGTGATAAGTCAAATGACAATATTGCCCCAATGCTCAGTTTAAACTCAGTGCAAACAAATTGCTGGTAAAAAGAAGGAGAATTGGGAAGGAGAGGGGATGAGTTCAGGCAAAAAAAGAATAATGAAGAAGAAGCAATTCAGTTTAAACTGAACAAAGGGGGCAAAATGGTTTTCTTGCCTATCAAATTTAATGGAAGCTTAACGACAAGGTACGAAGTGAGAGAAAAATAACAGAGGGGAGTTTCTTAATGGAGCCAAATGCTGGGAGATTTTCCTGTATACACCCAGATTAATTTTAACATCTACTGCATAGTACAGAGCTACATACAACTGTGTGATGTATAAGTTCATATATATTTCATACACTGTTCGTTTGACATTTTCCAACCTTATGTTCCTAATTACATACATTATAGGCAATTTCTTAAAGTTTATACAGAAATTTACAAAGTAAGATTAAAAACATCTTTCACCCGGATTTACAAGTAAATAGGCACGGATATTACATAGGGAAACTAGAATGTGGAAAATAAAGCAATCAAACATCACTGGTGAGTGTCTGGTCAATTTGTTAACTCTCAGTGGTGATCGTGGTGAATGGGAAATGTTTACGTCATTCCTTCATTAGAAATAAATATTCCAATACTTCTCTCAAGTCTCAATACTGTCTGTTCATGCTTACAGTTTCACGGACCACAACAGCAATGACAATGATGATTTGCCACTTAATCCAAACATATTTACAAATGCATTCGCAAAACTAATAAACCTACAATCTAGTAATCAAAGTAAAATATCTCACCATGATTTGACCTCTTTGCTGTTACATGCTTTAATTGATATACTTAATTAAGCCTGTAATGACAGTAATCACACCTAGTTAATCTATGAGAATAGATTGGTCGTGCGTGAATCTGCATAATGTATCTATTAAGGGACACTAGCAGCCAATGCCGGCCATATCAATTTGGGAGGTCTTCGAAGGTTTATTTTATTTCCATCCAACCATAAGATTTGGTAATTCGTGTACGCTGACTGGAGACTTCTACACAATATTTACTAGTAAGAGATTCAAATTGTTACTATTCTTCTGAGTACAGATAAACATGTTCATTTCCTGAAATTAATAACAAAAAGGACAAAAAATGCACCTTTCAAGTGAAATTAATAAAAGATACTCAGATACCAAGCATCCAAAAGAGAAGAAAAGTGTGTGGATGAACACCATATAGGGGTTACAGTAAAAGTGGACTCCATAAGGGATGCAAAGGCTTCATTTAATAGCAACAATATTTACGTTGAGATAACAAACTTTTCTTAAACTTAAACTGGGACGGTAAACTTATAATAGATGTTATTTTCGTTCCATATAGTGAAAAGGACTAAAGATAGAGAATTGCTGGATCTACAATAGTACCCCAATTTAAAATGTCTGATGTAAACGATAAATGACCTTTTTTATGTACTACAGGAGACAAATAAAATATTCTTATATCAAATAGTATCTAACATCCAAAGATATTACCAAAAGATTATATACTTAGATAATTCAAATGTTATAATTTTATCTTAAATACCTAAATCTCTTGTAATTGACCATCATTCAGTCATGGAGCAAGACAAAAAGACACTGTATGCTAGACTTCGCTATACCCACAAGTACTCAAACTTCACTCGGGAGAACTGATCGATTGGCTCAAAAAAATCCATGTAACCATGATCATTATTCCTTGAAAGAACTGACTGAGTTAGAAATGTGCTACAATCTTAATAGTTAATTGAACTATTGAATTCTTGGCAATAGTTTTTTGAATAAATCAGACTACAATAACTAGTAAAAATTTAATACTTGAGAAGCTGTTAAAAGGAGCAAAGATTCTTCAAATCTAGCCTGAATAAATTAACCCCATGAACAGTTGTATTTCAAAGAAACTTTGCAAGATTTTCTCCATCACCACTTTTGGAACAATTTATTTACTATGAATTGATTATTTCCCTTACCCTAAGTGAGTTCTCTACAATTTGTAAAGCAGATCATTTCTGAAGCACTCTGATATTACCTGTTTGAGTCAACACCTCGCTATTGCAAATCTCTGTATCATTGGTAACTGTCCCACCATTGATAGATCTCACGGATCTTGTATCTTTGACTGTTGCAGTAAATTCTTCATTGTTAAGAATATTGGGGCCACCATCCACAGTGTCACAGCTCAGACAAACAGATTTGAGAGCATCAAGCTTATATGCATTTATACACGTCAAGCCCATTTCTTTGGCCAATTTCGCAATATCCAACACCTGAAATTAGATATACATACAACGTGATAGGAGACAAAATGTGGAACAAAAATAAAAAAGCTAAAAACTAGTGAAGACAATTGATGGAACGTAGAATATGGTAATTTCCCCTACAGATGACCCTCTTCTGCCCCTCCTTAAATTATAAGTGTGGTTGTGTGTATGTAGAGAGAGACAACAAGTGTGATAGTTGTGTCCCATTTCGTATGCATCACAATTCACAATGATCATGACTCATGTCATGAGTAAAAGTACAACAGCCAAGCAAATTTCCATTTTTCCATGTGTTGCAGCAATCAGACCAAGTTTCTCTAAAAGTTATATTGTTCCAGAATCAAGCTAAAGTTATAGGTATTTTGCGCACTAAAGCAATTAAACAAAAAATTACAGTTAAGGGAATTTAGAAACTAGGGACATCAATCTAGTAGTGATGCCCTACCAAAAACAAAAATAAAAAATCTACTAGTGATTGAGCTTACTGTCCAGTAAATGATTTTAAACATGATTTTACAGTTAGTTCTAAACCTAGCCTTAGTCAAGCTTGGTAACCTGTAGCTTTAAACTATAGATAATTAATTTTTGGATAATGATTTCTCAAGAATAAAAAGATTGGATGTTACAGGGGACAACAGCACGTGGGTAAGAATGAGATTGTTGGGGTAGGGGTATGTGTATTGTAAGGAGGTTGAGGGCTTTGGCACCATTTGGAGAGAACAATGATTGGTTAGACAAAAATAAAGAGAACAATCATAAGAAAACAGAAAGGAAGTGAGAGGATGAAGCAGAAGAAGAAACTTTTGAGGGCAATAACAAGCAGGAACAGATTGTCAAGAACAACCTATTTTAGCATTAAAATGTCCTGTACACAGCGAGCAACACCGTGCACGTATTAGTTCTGAGAAATTAACCTACTAGCTTACAAGATGATTAACAGTGATCTTGATACGATAAAGCGGGCAGTAGAAAAACTACTTATAGAATTAAAGCAGGGAGGCTCATAACCAACATTATTCTTCCGAAGTGATCAGCAAGTAAATCTGACACAAAACTGTTTCCCTTCCCGAAACAGATATATCTTTTCCTTCCCGAAACTGATATCTCATGCCGTTCAAGTGGATAAAAAAATTGGAGAAAACAGAAGCAAATATTTTGAGTAAAAGATTTCAGAACATTATTCTTTTTGGATGTTCAGATTTTTTTTTCTTTTCTTTTGTTTTACTTTTTTGTAAACTTCTGGTTGGAACCTTATATGGTCTTATATCCCTATCGTAAAAAGAAGAAGACAACGCCAAAGTACTTTCGGCAATATGAGGTCCAATAGGAGGAAATTAAATAGATGAAGGGGGGTGGGGGTCTGGGTGGTTGTGGTGGGTGTGGAATGCAGGGAACAATACCTAGAAAAGAAGGGCGATTTTCAAAGAGGGGAGTGGTGGACAGGTAATTGATCTTGTTAAAAATCCTCTGCCAAAAAATCACCATCAACCACAGGCCAGTCACTAAAAAAATGAGTCCAAGATGAAATTCCTACAATCCTTATGAATACTACAAGACAATACTGTTGAAAGACATTCATGGTTCAGACAAAGTTACCAAAATGAAGTTAAACAGACTACAAATATAATATATTTACTCATCAAATTCCTTGCAGGATATAGTACATTACAATCTCAACTAGACCACATATATGAACTTACAAAAAGGAGAAAAGGAATATGCACTTGTAGTGTAGTAAAATTCTTACACCTGCAACCAAAGGATCACACAATGGATTTATAACTCACACCTTTCATAATTAATCTCTATGCCTTACAAGCCATGTTGACGAAAATTCATAGAATGGGTACTATTTTTATTTGTTTTCCATTTTTAGACTGAGCAGACAATACTCTTACCACTTAAATTTTGAAACACTTATATGGGATGGAGATATGAAGAACAGGGTGGATCATCCATTTTGGCCCATGAGGACCTCTTTAGATATTGGTCAAGAAAATTTTCCTGCACCACTTATTCGCCATATGCCCTCAACATGCATGCAAGGTTAGGCAAATTTGAGCATCATAAATCCCTTCAACTTGATATATTAGCTTTGTTCTGTAAACATGTATGCTCAATTACACAGTTGGTCATCTGCTGAAAGTTATATATTTATCTTATATATATTAATATTTTCACTCGATAAATGCCAAGTTCTGAGTGCTAGGAAGCTCACATGATGCATGTCTCGCAAGTCGCAACATACACTTTAAAATAGAAAGATCAAAATCGAATCAGATAGAGTTTAAGTTCTAATTAGATTATCTAAATTGATGGATGTATTGCGGGGAATTTTTTCAAAATAAAATAAATAAAAATATTAAAAAATAGATAGGCCAAGAAAGTCAGAATTTTCAAAGTGCTTAAACCCTAACCCCTTACCTTGTTGTGAGATCTATCAGTGGCCACAATCTCTCCTTTATCCTTCATGAGAATGGCAATTGCAGTTGTTTTTCCACCAGGGGCAGCACACATGTCTAATATCCGCTCACCTTGTTGAGGATCTATGACAGATAAAATAAGCTTTTATCAGCTCAATCAAAATGTCCAAAATATGCAAGAGGAATAAGTGATTGTACAAAAAAGTAGGGTATGATATGTTGGTGCACATGTACCATATAATATTTGTTAATAAAATATCTTTAATTACCGAGGGATAAAATTAATGAGTTATACGATGAAAATTTGGGAGAGAGTGATCGAACATAGACTGAGACTAGAAACTACAGTATCTGAGAATCAGTTTGGATTTATGCCTGGGAGGTCAACAATGACAGTAACGCCCCGAGGATTTATGCCTGAGGAAACTTATAAAAAAATATAACGAGAATAAGAAAGATCTACAAATGGTTATTATAGATCTAGAAAAAGTGTAACGCCCCGAGCCAGGGTCAGCTGCGCGCACGCAAGCAAAACAAATCCTAACAACGGCCCACCACTGGCTTGCCTCACAAAAGATGCTATAGCTTTCAGGTACCTTAAGTTCATTGGCAAATCTATATAAACTCATACACTACTTACACCCCACTGATGTGGGACAAAGAACCCACACCACACACACCACACACAACACCAACATACACATTGCCTTTTCCCCAACACGTGCAGCACACACAGCACACACACATCCCCCTCCCCGGGCCCCACCTCCACATGCTGTTACAAGCGACCACTCTCCCCATCTCATTCATGGCCAAATTCCCATACAACATAGCCCATAGACTCCCCCTATAGGCCCAACTACCCCTCATCATATTATATATATATAGATAATCCATATAATAGTATATATATACACCTTAAGTACCGGGTGTTACAAAAAGCATATGATAAAGTCCTTAGAGACATAGTATGATGGGTGTTAAATAATAAAAGAGTAACTATTATGTATAATGAGGTAATTAAGGATATGTATGAAGGGGCAACGACCACAATTAGAACAACCACAGGAGAGACCAGTGATTTTTCTATTACAGTATGTTAACCAAGGTTCGGCTTTAAGCCTCTACCTCTTTACTTTGGTTATGGATGAATTGGCGCGAGGAATATACGATGAGGTGCCTTGGTGTATGGTTTTGGCCGATGACGTTGTCTTAGTGGACAAGACTAGAGCAAGAATTAATGCTAAATTAGAATTGTGATGAGAAACTTTGAAAGCTACAGGCTTTAGGATAAGCAAAATTAAAACAGATTATATGGAGTATAATTTTAGTGATATTTGGAACACAACTGGGGAAGTAGTGAAGCTGGATGGTCAAGAGATTCCTAAGAGAAACCGTTTCCAATATTTAGGCTCGATTATACAAAGAGATAGGGAGAGTTGTGAAGATGTTATACATAGGATCCAAGCAAAGTAGCTTAAGTGGAGAAGTGCCAGTGGTGTTTTGTGTGACAAACACCTTTAAAGTTGAAGGAAAAATTTTATAGAACGGTTGTTAGACCAGCAATGATGTATGGAGCAGAGTGTTGGGCAACAAAAAAACATGTCCAAAAAATGAGTGTACCGGAGATGAGGATGCTAAGATGAATGTGTGGTAAAATAAGAAAAGATATAATTAGAAACGAGCATATACAAGACATGCTAAAGGTAGCTCCATTCCAAGATAAGTTAAGAGAGAATCGCCTCAGGTGGTTTGGACATGTCACACGTAGACCTAGTAGTGCACTCGTTAGAAAGAGCGATTTGATAAGTATTGAAGGTAGAGTTAGGGGTAGAGAAAGACCTAAACTAACTTGGGTAGAAACAGTGAGAAAAGATATGATAGCTTGTGACCTTACAGAACATATTGCGCTAAAGCGAGTAGAATGGAAAACCAGGATTCATGTAGCCCACCCCAACTAGTTGGGAAAAAGACTTTGTTGTTGTTGTTGTAATTAAATCTTTAAAAGACCTCAAGCATTTTAAAAAAATTATAAAAATGATAAATTAAATAACGATAATAAACATTTTTAAAAAGAAAAAAAAATAGTTTATAAAAAAAATTAATTTTTTTTCAATTAAATTCAATCCAGCAACAAGTAAATGCATAACATACTGACAACTAGTGAAACAGGTACATACAGGTACAGGATTCGTCACCATGGTACCATTATGCCAGTATGTGAATTTTCAAAAAAACCAGATACATATGTTTAAATGTTCTAAATGTATGTAATGTTTTTAATGGCTTTAAATATGAAGGATTTTAATATAATTGTTATGTCCCTTTACTCAACAATAGTTACATAGTTACTGGCCCAAATGGAAAATATGTTTACTATAAAACCTGAATAGCAAGCACTTTTGCATGTGAAATATGCAGGAATGACAGCCAACATCTTTCAATTAAGAAAGACATGAAGAATAACATTTTTGAGTTCATACCTAGGACACGAGCAGCAACAACGCTGGGCAAATTCTGCAGAAATATTTCCCCTTCAAGCACATCTAGAGAAAAATAGAGAGTAAACTGGAAGTTACCAAATAATATATGCCTCGGATTAATGCATCAATCACAAATTTACTGAGAGAGAGAGTGTGTTGTGAGGTTGAACAAGTCAATTTGACTTGAAATTAATTATGAATATGGCACACACACCTGATTAAGGGAAACTAAATGAATTAACAACAAAGATAACTTTGTTCAAGTATTTGAAATTTCAGTTTCTTCTAGAGAAGCAAATAGACATAGGAGCAGTCCGATCTATTCATTGACATTCCCCGATGTAAAAACAAGTACTTCTATCACAAAGCCGTTTTATTTACATTACGAGTTGTTAAACAAGGGGACAACTATTCTGGTTGCATATAAAAGCAAAAACATTATCACCATCGTACTCAGTTCATGAACAATGTCCTCAACTTAACCTTGCCACTGGTCAGTGCCTCAGTGGATAAAATTGGTGAAAACAACCAGTATTCAGTATGTTTTGCTCATCAATTTGAATTGCTACTTAATCTCTTATTAAAGTCTCACTACACTGACTTGATCCTAACATTACCAGAAAACACCAAAACCCATTTGATGGGCTAGGAATCACGGATACTTCCAAATGGCAGGTGTACCGTGTCAGGTGTGTATCGGGTGCCGATACTTCATCCTTCTTGGGTACTCCCGCGTGCGTACCCAATGAGTATCCATTTTTTTAATGCTTAAGAGCTGTTGGAGATGCAAAATGAGTGTGGCTTGCCAAATATGATGACGCCTCTTCATTTTGGCTAGACGTTGGAGATGCTCGTATGGGATTAAAAGTTTGTGAAATTTTACACTCTTAGAGCATCCACAATGGTTTCTCAAAATTATGGCAAAATGGCAAATAGAAATAGCAAATAGGTAGATTGTCTGCAGTGATTGTTTGCTAGATTTGTCAAAAAATAAAGCAGACGATACATGTTGTCGCGTCCCTCCAAATTTTTAAAAAAAAATTGCATGGGATGGAACATGTTCTGTCCCGTAAAATTTTTAAAATAATTGGTTATTAATTAGCCATGACTTAATTAATTAGTGATTAAAATAATACTATTACTTAATTAATTACTGATTAGTGCCTAATTAATGGGTTAATTAGGCTTGAAAGCGACATCTTCTATACAAACAGGACATGTTGTCCCGTTTGATGAGTTTTGTGATCAGAAGGTCCCGTTCCATTTTTATTTTTATTTTTGCAACGGAACATGTAGTTCCGTCTGATATTTTTTTCAAAAAAAAAATTATAAAAAATTCGGGACGAAACATGTTTCGTCCGATGAGATTGAAAAAATAAAAAATATTAAGGACGGAACAACATGTTCCGTCCCCTATATTTTGAGAAAGAGCAACTCGTTTCTCAAATTTGAGAAGCGACTGTAGCGATTTTGCCAAAATATGGCAAAATAGCAAACGACTGCAGACATTCAATTCTCATAAAATGGCAATTTGGCAAAAATAGCAAACGACTGTGGATGCTCTTAGCTATGTCACTTACATGTAGCAATTTTATCAGATGGACCCTAACCACCATCCTCACCACCTCTCAATTCCATTACCAGTGCCACTCTACCACTATCTCCACCTCCTCCATCGTCCCATTAGCTATAACGATACTTTTTCTTTTCCTATGAAGTGCAAATAATTACATGAGCACAAAAAGTGAAACCACATGATGCATAGACAGAGGCATAGATTTTTAGGACTATATATAGGCAAAGAAACACATAAATCAAAGCTAGCTATGAGCTATCTACACTTTGTCCAATTCAGGAAACGGGACAGGTGTCCTCACACACCTCGATATACATTCTTGTCCTAGTGTAATTTCTGCAACTTTAGACACGATTATGTGTAGATAAATGCTTAAGGTCCTAGCATAATTTTGAAAACTTATTGTTCATAGTTATGCTCAAACACAAAAAAAGTATACGCAAAGATTTGATAGTTAAATTATCATTGTTTTTCCACAAAATGCTCATATTTATAATGTATTCTTATAGTTCTCTGAAACTGTTGAGATATATGCATTTTTAACAAGATAAGTATTTTTTATTTGTAGATATAATATAAAAAAAATTATATTTACGCACCCAACAACGCACCGTAACCTAAATTACTGTAAAATCACGTATCGCCGTACCCGTGTCGTGTAGTACCCGCACCCCATACCTGTATCCATGCTTCATAGGTGATGGGTGAATGGGAACACACATTCCATATTTTTGTACAGTAATGAACTGGAACATTCGACATCCTTGATATTTTTTTAGTTGTATATCCATTATGTGGCTTGTCTCCCACTTATTTGATTATTACACCATCTATATAATTTGTACGACTAATTTATAGACAATAAGGTACATTGATAACGTTTAGGTGATCAAACAATTATGTGTGTTTAAATATACACATTAGGAATATAATCAGTATGCGCAACAATTTCACAATCCCATAAAAATTGTTCAAATGTTCAAAAATAAGTATTTTCCATCAAGCATTTCCAAGAAGTTCGCTCCTAAGCATACCATGTATGAGAGGGAATCTTCCATGTTCTCATTATTGTTCCATGTACCAAAATGGTTCTCATTCCTTGCAAATTGATGCTCTCACCCTCAAGCATCTATTAAATTCTATGGAAAATGTCCTTAATCTCAACTTCTCCATTGAAAAATCAATCAAAACTAGTGGAAAAACCACTATATTGCCCATCAAATTAATAATACATATTGGTTTCTTGGCCTGTAATAGATGTCACTGGGGCAAAACAACATCCAAAGGAAAATAGACAAATAAAATGGAAGCAGATATGCTCAAGAAAGTCAACCATTGGGATGGTCACTCAGCATATTTGCTGGAAAGAATCTTCCCAATTTGATGCTCGGTGAGAATGGCTCATCCAGTTGTTCTAGACTTCTCAGTAACGCTCATCTTCCCATCTAAAATCTGAATCAGCCTTAGTAAGGAAACCTGCTAAGAGGTAACTTGAAAATTCAGAGAAAACCCAGAACTAAGAAACGCAATCCTCACCAAATCTTTGTTTTATACATATTTTTAAAACAACTTAAAAAATGGATCCCTGAAGGGGAGGAAGAAAATTTTGTGATTTCAGGCCATCGAAGAGCCTGCCTGTTCAAAGAATATGGAAAAGGTGAGGTGATTGGGGTATCAACCTATCAATCTCAAGTAAATTTGAGTCATTACTTTGACAACACATTGCTATCTTAGAATTAACATCTTCTCAAGTCACATCAACTCAACCAATATTACTGCGAAAGTATCATGTCATGAACTGTCACCGTCAATTCCCAAGAATGTTTGAAAATATCTGTCCTCAAATTATCATTGTTCCAGGAATCAACGTTCTACGAAGTGACATTAATTGATGCATCTAAATGTGCTGTTGCCACCCATGTATTTATAGATCCAGTTGTTAAGATCGGTTAAAGTTACGTTCCTTTGAAAACACTGTTCTGCAGCAAAACAGATTTACCCTGCATTTAAAATATCTAGCACGTTCACTACGTACCTTACAAGCATAAAGCAAAGCCCTCACTATTTGATTAATCTATGATTAAAATTAAGGATGATGTTATGAGTCCTAGTAAGATGGTATTTGTGCATGCAAATTTGGTAGCAAATATGGAGCCATCAAACTTATAAATAGTTAAATTAGCATATTGAGTATTCAGCATAAAAAAGAATTGTAAGAGTTTCAACTTGTTGAATAAATTACTGTGGAAGGAAGGAAGCTCGTATATTCTATTTAACATCTCTACAGCAATTCCTTCTGAAGCACGAAATATTCCAGTTCTTGACATCAAAGCAGTTCCTTTTCCAATATAGAGGCCACTTCTTTCATGATACTGAGGATCTGCGACATTTTAGTAAATTCTAAATTGAATCAAAAAACATAAAAAATTCAAGATAGCATAGGTAAAACAGCACTATAAGAGTGGTGCAAATTATTCACTCAAGGATCCAGTAGAACACAAGAAATATGAAAATTAAATCAGCACCAGACAATTTGAATTTACAATAATTAAACAATAACTATATGTATTTCTCAATGACTCGATTTAGAGATTGTGATATATGTTAGCTTGTTGCCTGCTTAGGAGCAACCTTTTCTGTTTTGAGGTGACAGAACAATAAGTGAACATAATTAGTATGAAACATTAAGAGAATTAATAATTATGTGCCAACTATTAACCCACAAATTCATTGCCAAATCATGCTTAGAAGGACGTCTGTACCTGACACCAATCTCAAGCTTGGTGCCAAAATCAAAAATGAAATTTTGGAGAAAAGGGGGTCTGCCATGAGTACTAGGAAGCGGATTTTCAGGTAATAAAAGTGAATTAACTCGTGAAAACAGAGCAAGTAGAGGATACAAATTATAGTTCTCCCTGATTACGACGGGAGTACCTTGTTACAGACTTTGATAAACGAACATATTACTAGTATACACAAGCTGCCTCAGAGCTCGGACATTCTAAAACACCAAAGTTCTACATAGCAGAGGTCAATTTAAGTTGATAAGAAATTAAGAATTCTACAATGAAGAATATTTAGAGGCTAAAATAATTAATTTTAATCAAACATCACATTTTCTGTGGCATGACGAAATTACTTGCCTGATTCTATTCCTTGCAGAACAATTCCACGTGTAATCCCAACTGCCCATTTACCATCAGAACCAATCTGTTCCACAGCTACTGAAACTGCAACCGTATCTCCCTTTTCAACATGTGCACTGCAAGCCAATACGCCAGGAACAAAAACCTGTGGACCAAACATAATCATCATATTACAAACAAGTTAAACTTTCACAATTCAAATAGTTTAAAAGCATTGGAAATGTATATTAGGTTTGGATAGAGAAAGGGGCAAAATTCACCTTCTGCTAGCAAATCTGTACATTGAAATATATTGGCAGAAAAGGATGGAATAGATGTAAGAAATTAGTAAGCAATGTAATACAAAAGTAAACGCAAGGCTGAGAGTGATGTAAAATAACAAATAAATTAGAAGACAAATCTAGCCCAATAGAACAACTTGGAAGTGTTTTAGTAACAACAACTACAGTCAGATAACTTTGGAATGACACTCGGTCATGCCCATTAGAAACAAAGTGTGAATCAATATTGCACAACTCAGAAGATAAGAGATGCTTGCATAGTGTGGGAACAATAAATATTATTAACTATATAGACAAATTGGATGTCCATAGCAACAAAACAGCCCATGGATAATTCTACATTTACATATGTAAATGATCATCATGAAGAAAGGGATTCTAGATGGGGAATACAAAGCGTACCTGAGCACCTCGAAGAACTGCCTCTGCACATTTTCGGCTCACAATAATTTCTTTCATCGGTTGACCAGATTGACAGCCATAATCAAACTTGTGTGGTCCCGAACCTTTTACAAACACAACATTGTCAAGACCAGGATACTGGCACTTAGAAATAGAAGGGCTTTGTATGTCTCTCACAGGGCTAGCTCCATCCCCAAATATTTTGGTTGTTTCAACATCAGAAACTTCATTAGAATCCCCTCGTTTGACTTGATCAACTTCAGTAGAAGCATTATGTTGCTCCATGTCCAAACGACTTATTCCAGAGGACAGTTTCTTCTCATCTAAAAGTTCTGTTAGCTTCCTGATTACAGTATCGCTAGTAGACTTGAGAATATTCACCCGAACGCAAGAGTAACTTGATGGATGCCTAACCAAATAAGAATTAAATATTGAAAAGATCAAAATCCGTTCCACAACACTTGGAAGTTGAAACCTACAGTTACATTATCAACTATCAAATAACAATGCTCTCCGCAATATCTTTTGAGACACTATACAAGTAAATAAATCTTCAATGGAAAGAAAAATGCATACAATTAACTAGTATAAAGGTAAGATTTGCATACTAAGTTATTAAGAGCTTCATTAATAGTTTGGCAAATGACTTACATAAATAAAGACTACCTAATCAGTAGTGAAAATCATAACTAAATTGTGAGTGCATTCCTACTCTAACATGCCAGCACTTACTATCCCGACTTTTTTGACAGACCAGACTGCAGTTTCATTATATAAGTTGAGTAAGGTAGTACAGCAGCATTTGGGTTTTTGTAATGGCCTCTTCAACCATAATATTCCCCGTGACTTATAGCCATGTTTTCATGCCCGGCCCCCAATTAAGATCAAGGACAGGGAGTAAGGAAGTAGAGTAGCGTGGTACCTACCCTAGAAGCCCAATTTCCTTCTCAAGCTCGACCGCTTTGTTCATTAACCAACTCATCATAACATAAGCTTTACAGAATAAGTCTAATTATCGGAGCATATCCTGCTGCCTTATTAGCAACAAAAAAAACCAATTGTAGCAAAAAAAATTATAAACCACTACTCTAGTCTACTTTTCCGAGTTCCAAATTTGACTGGCTTTACAGTCCGACATGTACAATACAAGATTTCAAGTAACAAAAAAAAATGTCCAATGATGCCCTATAGTGTCACCCTAATACCATTCTCAATGGCTGAAGTTTATTCTATTGAGTTTGGACGAAAACCAAAAGTCACTCGTTGACTAGCCTCCAGTAAAAGAATGTTATTTCACTTTGGGGATCATTATAAATTGTGATGAAAAGAAGAAGAAGAAAAAAAGTTATCTGGTCCCAATCCTTAAATTTGTCGGTATTCGCACGTCCACAATGTTGACTAATTATCCAATCCATGAGGGGTTTCTGTTTTGTTTTTTTTTTTTTTTGATAAAAAAGGTTGGCCTTGGCCCCCCCTTGTTTCATTAAAAAGTTTTTAATAAAATGATGCAAAGAAAAATAAGAAAACAGGCAATGATGCTCATGAATCCCACAAGCGGGCCATGATGCTCATACCCGGTCAACATCTTAGTGTCCCAACCAAACTTGGCTGTACCGACCCTAGTAACCCACCAAAATACATACAACAAAATAAAAGATCCAAAATACATGAGGTTGTGTTGCACTAATTATTGAAATCACCCAACCAACCCTGTAGGCTGCAACATGTGGCTCAAGACACAATGCAATTCACTTTCTTGACAATTTCCTTAGAAACAATGTTTGCGTAAGTGCACTTGTCGAGAATCAAGCTGCAAACATTCATAAGCAAGACGGATGCAGATGGTTTACAATGTGCAGTAAAAGTGAAACTTTGCCTAGGCTACCCACTCATATCGAGATCACTACAAGTAACTATAGTCAATCAAAATGTATCAGAAAAATGTAGCTTGCCGTATTCTATTCACAGTGTTGACAATGAAATAAAAATATAATATACGCACAAATCAAGTATAAACCCCAAAATCAAAATTAAAGAAACAAGATGAGAAAATAAAATTTTAAATTTTAAAAAAAAGGTACGTTAGGGATTTGGAAATTTGAGTGAAGCGTTCGGCGCCATAGGCTTTGATGAAGTACTCCTCAACCTCAGCGTTCCATCGAAGCTTCGGATCGAAGCTGTACCGATCAACGGATGGGGACGACGAAGACGATGAATGCATCTGCGAAATTCGAAAATTTAAAAATTAAAAATTAGCGGACGAAATCGAAGAAGATGATGATTAACGTCTTCACCTTAATTAGGGTTTGGGAGTGAATTCGGGGAGTAATTTGTCGAAGAAATTCCCTCCCTTTTCTCATTCAATTCGCCGTCTTCGTCATCGCCGCCTTCTACTTAATAGGGTGGGTTAACGGGCCGGGCCGGGTTTACTAAACTTTTGTTTGGCCCGGAATATAGCACCACATCGGAAACAGTGATTTAGTTAATTATAAGTATCTATCCAACATATCATGCTAAACCATTTTTTTGTTCAAGAATTTTTCTCCTTACAGAGAAAAATAAAAAAATAAAAAAATAAAAAGAGGAGGAGGCAACCATTACACTCTTTCTCCATCCAAATTTTGAATTAAAATCATATCCCTTAATCAAGCCTTAAAAATCGTACATTATTATATAGATATTATTAGATGAATTTTTCACCCAAAAAGAAAGTTTTATTATTTCCTTATTTTTTTAAAAAATTATGTGTAATATTGCACGTGTTATACTACATATTATATTATATTATATAATATTGCACAACACTAGTTGTGAGTCTTGTGACTATTATATAAAATGTTTTATGAAAGATTATAAACTACTGAATTGTGGAAATAAAACCCGTTTCAATTCCTTCTCCATATTTTAATTACTTTAATATTATATCTATATCATATTATATCTATATATTATACTAATAGGAGAGAGAGTGTCATCCTCTCTTCATTATCTATTTTGAAATAAAGAAATGAGAGGAAAAGGAGGAATTCACATTTATTAAGGCCATCTCCAACCCATCGCCATTTTGGCGCTGAGTTGGCTGATGGCGTTGGATTTGGCCTCCAACCCATCGCAATTTTCAGCACCATAATGGCGTGGATTGGGTTGGGATGAACAGTGGCGCGCCATATATGGCGCGCTACTGTTCACCCAACGCCAATTTTTTTTTTTTAAAAACCCCTAAAAGTTTTGTAATTTTTAATTAAACCCTCATTAAATATGTTCTTAACAAAGTTTATTACATTCTACTCCCAGAAATAAAAATTTAATTTTTTTGTGTTCTATTGAAAATTATTAATTAAATATTAAGTATATTTAATATTTAGAAAATAATACAAAATGTCAATTACAATATATATAAACTTCGTACATTTTAGGACGTCTGTATATTATCTGTAGAATGGTTAATTTATAATAAAATATTATTTATTAATGTTAAATATTGAGGCAATTTTATTGGATCAATACATTAATTTTTTTTTGTTTGTGGCTAATTGGTTAAATAGATAAATAGTGAGGAGTTAGAAGAGAATTAATTTAAAAAGTAGATCAAAAAGAATATGCTGAGAATATTCCTTTTTGGAGTTAGAAATGGAGCTATGGGTTGGAGGTGAAGTTACTGTTTGATGTGACAGTTACTCCATTTTGGAGTAAAAGTTGCTCCAAAATGGAGTTGAGGGTTGGAGATGGCCTAACATGTGCAGTACGCACATTTTTATTTAAAAAATATAAAAGCCTCAAACCTATAAATCTGAAACTTAATTACTATAATTGTGTTTTGCACATTAAGTGTTCGATGAAATGTCTATGCAGCACACAATGTGTTTGTGAAAAATAGTTTTGAAAAATTTTGTTTAACTAAATCAATTGTATCTATGTATGGTGTATGTACCGAATTTTGAAACCCTAATTTACTACCTCATTTTATTTTCAATTTCTAATTTGTATTTTTGAAATCATGAAATTTGAATTTGGAAAAGAGTACGGGCTGAAGATGGGAATGACTATAATATCAGATCCAAGAATGAGATTTGGTAAGGAGGTAGATGCGGAGAGTAGGGTAAGGCGAACGGAGAGGTGGAGGAAGATGTTGGAGAAGGGGAGGCCGCTGCTCTCTTAATTCTCTCATACTTTTTTAAAGTTCCATATAATTTTATGAGTTCATTAAAATTGTTTTAGTCTGTGCAATTTGCACAGGGTAATGCTAGTACTAATATGAGAGAGAGTCTACCCTATCTATCATTTCTCTATTTTAAAATCGGAAAAGGAGAGTAAAAGTAGGGAGTCCTATTTAACTAACAGGTGCACTATGCGTTACTTTATTAAAAAATAAAAAAAATAAAAAAAACTCTTAATCCCTCAAGCATAGTCTTTTCTCCTCTCACATTTCCAACCTCACAAAATCTCACCGTTCTTTCCAAATCCACCCTCATCCCTACTCCCGCACCTCCTCAGCAGCTTTAATAATATTCAATTGTATAACATTATGGTTTGGTAGTGATTCTCTAAACTATCTGCTAATGTGAAAATGATAATGAAGATTTCAATAATTATCCTATGAGTGATATTTATAAGTTTTTCTCAATTCCCTCACAATTTTTGAGAGTTCTATACAAATTTATGAGTTCCCAAAACTAATTTAGGCTGTGCAATCTGTACAAGATAACACTAGTTCAAATTATGTGATCAGAGATTGAGTTGCCGAGCGTGGTAATGCAAGCTTGTTACCCGAATGGGGGCATTAAAGATGTGTTTGAATTGGTTACGACTCAACGTGCAAAGTAATTAGCAACAATTATTGCGACAGCAGTGATATCCAACTATTGTATAGTGATATTCGGACACCACTGATCACAGACCAAAACAACCATTTTTTTTATGGAATTAATTTTTTTTATAAGACACTTTTGAAAAATATTTGCAAAAAGATGATAGTTACCTAAGTATTTGCGCTCATGGATTCAACAATTAAACTCGCTGTTACCAACGACCAGTTTAGTTGTTTCATCATCGCCGTTGGGAAACGGCATGTTTAGTGCTAATTTTTAGTTCAAAAATTTCAAAGACAATTCATTGTTCCCAACGACAAAGACATTTATACTGGACTCGTTGTTGGGAATAGCGAGTTTAGTTCAAAATTTTCAAAAAAGACTCGTTGTTCCCAACGGCGAGGACATTTACACTAGACTCGCTGTTGGGAATAGCGAGTTTAGTTCCAAAAAATATATATATTAAGTTTTTTTTTGAAAATTCACTAAGTCCAATAGAATGTTTCACTCTTTGTAAAAAAAATTTACATTCTCACCGTTCCCAGCAACGAGTCTGGTATAAATGTCCTTGTCATTGGGAACAGCAAGTGTTCTTTGAAAATTTTGAACTAAACTCGCTATTCCCAACAGCGAGTCTAGTATAAATGTCCTCGCCATTGGGAATAGCGAGTCTTTTTTGAAAAGTTTGAACTAAACTCGCTATTTTCAACAGCGAGTTTAGTATAAATGTCATCATCATTGGAAACGGCGAGTCTTCTTTGAACATTTTGAACTAAAAATTAGTACTAAACACGTCGTTTCCCATCGGCGAGATTAAAACAACTAAACTTGCCGTTGGGAACGGCGAGTTTAGTTGTTGAGTCCATAAGCACAAATAATTAGGCAATTGTCATCTTTTTGCAAATATTTTCCAAAAGTGTCGTAAAAAAAATTCCTTTCTATGACAAAACTATTTATTGTTGTTAGCTTATACGGCAGGAATTCCTGCACCAGCATCCATAAATAGAAAATAACAAATTTCTTTTTAGGCCAACTAAACACACATTAGAGCATCCACCGGTTTCTTATAATTGCCATTTTAACATTTTAAAATGCAATCATATCAGTTTCTCAAATTGTCATTTTTTTTGAGAATTTTGCGATAGTAATATCTCAAGTATGAGAAATTTTTTTATCATTCTCAAAATATAGATGTGTTGTTCCGTCCCTAATAAATTTTTTTTTTTTAATAGTATCGGACGAAATAGGTTGTTTTGTCTATGAATTTATTAATTTTTTTTAAGTATCGGACGGAACATGTTCCCTCCAACAATTTTTAATAAAAAAATAATTAAACCTCATTGGACGGGACATGTTGTCCCGTCTAATCATCGGCGAGACAACATGTCTAGTTCCAACTTTATTTTTTTTATTTTTTTGTGTTATTTTTTTTTTTGTGTTATTTTATGATTTTTCTATTTTGCCCTTCAACGGCTAACTATCTCAAAGGCTACAAATTCATACAATCAGCTCACTCTTTGTATATATATGTGTCTCTCCAACAACATCAACCATTGCAAATTTTCACTCACTCTTTCAGACGAAATCAGACACAAAATCAAATCGGAATCAATGGTGAATCGTGGTTCAAGGGGTAGAGCGTATACAACTAATGAAGACGTCATTCTTTCACAAAGTTGGATAGCAATCACTCAAGATCGGTTGATCGGTGACGACCAATAGGGAACACAATTTTTGGATCGTATATTTATACATTTCAGGCTATTTTAGGCACTCCTTCCAATCGTACGCCAAATTCTATTGCTAGTTGATCCCACATTATCTCCAAAGAAGTTGATCTATTTATTGCAAAATTGACCAGCGTAACTAACAGAGCTGCAAGTGGAACAATTGAGACCAATAAGGTATGTACTATATATATATATATATATATATATATAATAAAACACAAAGAAAGCTATCAAGTGGCTCTCCTTCAATAGTAATAAAATCAATGGTCCAGGTCTAACCTCCCAAAACACATTTTCTCTCCCAAAAAATTTTCCAAAATTCAAATTCAAATCCCCCCCAAAATATAAAACAACTTCTTTATTTATTTAATTATTTCTCTCTCTCTCTCATTCTCTCTATTTATTCAAGAATTTAGATATGAGACTCCTTTCAGGTTTGTAAACTTTCAGATTTTTTATTTTTTTTTTGCTCATGTTATATTGAAAATAGCAAATATCTGCTCAATAGTTAAATTTCATTATTTTCCACCGTCAAAGTTCCAAGAAGTTGGATTTTATACCCCTATTTATAATTATTTTTCAACATATACTAATAAAAATATGGACTTTTATTTACAACTAATTATTGTCATACTATTCAAACTTGAGCTACATAATTATTGTTTTACTGTTCAAGGATTTTCATATGATGGCATATGATGTATTGTTCTGAGGACGTGCCTACGTCCACGGGCAAATCTAGTATATATATATATATATGGGTTTTGCTCCATTGAAAATGGGTTCGTTTTCAATGGGTTGGAAAACACCCATCTAGGCCGTCCGATCACCCTTGATCATGATCAGCGACTGTGATCGAAATCCACTAAGGTCTCCCACTAACGCTGAGAAAAGCGGAGGGGTAATTTCGTCAATTCATGCCAAAAAACGTTTGGGACTTAGCATTTTTTTGGCGTGGATTTTTTTTTGTCCAAAAAAGTACTTAGGCCGTTGTTTGAGACAACGGCCTAGGTTGTTTTTTTTTTAACAAAAAAACATACCTTGGCCGTTGTTCTCAACAACGGCCTAGGTATGTACAAGTATTTTTCCAAACACTTGTACACACTCAGGGCTTCATCTCCCTCACAACTCTCTCTCTCTCGCTAGTGGAGCTTGATAAACCCATTTCCCCAAACCGTAGCTCTCTCTCTATCGAATTAAAAAACCTACTCTCTCTTGGTCGTTGCTTTTCACCGAATCTCTCCCTATTCTCAGTCTCTAGCCATCTTCCTTTGAAGATCCCAATTACAAAAAAACCCTAACCCTTACGAAATCTACCCGACCCTAAAACTCTAATCCTGAATAAATTAGCCAAACCCTACTCCCCTTCCTTTCCCTACAGCAGCGTGCGGTGGCCTCCCGAACACCCTCATTGTTAAAGGTACTAATTTGTCCTACTTGAGTAGATCTAACTAGGCTAATTGATTGAAAATTTTTCTCCAATGTTTGAGTGTACAATTGCTATAATATGCGTAGGTATTTATAGAGTAGGTAATTCTAGTTTAATTGGGGAAGTAGACGTAGTATTAGTTGTTGTTGGTTGTTATTTGATGTTAGTAATAGCGCACAAAGCGAACAAAAATTTGTGAAACTTTGCGAGTACGTCGAGCTCGCCATACACAAGTCAACGCAATTCGTAGAAGTGTGTTTGGATTCACGGTTTGAAGTGTACGGCCGTGTATCGTTTTCAATTCATTTCCGTGAGTGAAAGCGATACATCGGCGTATTTTGCAAACCGTGAGCCGAAACTCATCTCTACAAATTTTGTTGGCACATGTGTTTTGCCGCCGTCCCACTCCCAAAGTATAGGAATTTTTTGATCTCGTTTGTGTGGATTTGTACCATATATCAAACAACAACCTCAGTTCAAAAGTGAGGGGAATGCGAGCGAGACACGGCCTTATCTTGCAAACCGTGGATCGGAACTTACTTGTAGAAGTTCCGTTACCTTGTGTGCGGCGAGCCGAACCCAATTGAAGAGTTTTGTATTTATATGACGTCGTTTTCGACGTTTTGTCACTTATTTTTGTTTCGTAGGTATATATATCACAATCGTTTGTTAACAAGCTATTTTATATATAATGTGTATATTAATTGACCAATAATATATTTTTACCCCAGATGAACAACGATACGGAGAGTTCTGCTGCCGGCGATAATTTTGTGCGGGTAGAACCAATCACTGATTCCATGCCGATAGTCGAAGACCATCTGAAACCAAAGTTAGGTATGACATTCCCCACTTTAGTTGAGGCCGAGAAATTTTATTCTGCATATGCTCGTCGTGGGGGTTTTGCAATGCGTAAGGGTGGGAATAAATTAAAGGGGGGAATGAAAGTAGATAAGTCATATCTCTGTGATAAAGCTGGATCGTCGTCGGGTCAACATAGTGATGGTAGACGTGGAATAACCAGTAGAACAGGTTGCAAGGCTTGCGTTCGTGTAAAATTGAACGAAACAAGTAATACGTGGGTGGTGTATTCATTTCACGAAGAACACAATCACGAATTAACCTCACCCGGTAGAAGGCACCTTTTGCTCCGGAACAGGTCCGTGTCAAGTACGGACAAAAGGATTATAGACCAAATGAACCAAGCTAATATCCAAACATGTCGACAAATGCTCTTCTTCGAAAGTGCTAGCGGTGGTCATGATCAAGTAGGATTCACAGAAAAAGATGTTAGAAATTTAGTTAGAGACTCGCAAGAAGCATTGAAAGGACACGATTCTACAATGCTAATTGATTTTTTCGAATCTAAGAAACAGACGGATCCTTCATTTTTTTATGACATTCAAGTCGATCCCGAAGGGCGGTTGTCACATTGTATGTGGGTAGATGGTATTTGTAGGATGAATTACGAAGAATTTGGCAATGTAGTTTGCTTTGATACCACGTACAATACGAACCGTTACGGAATGTTATTTGTTCCGTTTGTTGGAGTGAATCATCATTGGCAATCGACTTTCTTAGGAGGTTGGTTCATTCCAAATGAGATGGCCTCTTCGTTTGAATGGTTCTTTGAAAAGTGGTTAGGGGTTATGAATTGTGCTCCATCCGGTATTGTCACCGATCAAGACCGTGGGATCGCCGCCGCAGTTAAGAAAGTTTTCCCCCAGACTCGACATCGGTTTTGTATTTGGCACATTCTGGATAAGTTACCCCAGGAGGTTCGTCTTGGTTTCGATGTCGACAAGTTTAGAGAGTCCTTAAAGAATGTAATCTACAATTCGGAATATATACATGAATTTGTAGAAAAGTGGAATATTTTGATTTCGCAATACGGATTAGAGAGTAACAAATGGTTGAACGATATATTCGATATCCGTGAAAGTTGGGCACCCATCTACGCTAAAGAATTATTTTGGGCCGGCATGTTGAGTAGCCAACGAGTTGAGTCGGCACATTCTGCTCTGAAGCATCATACAGAAAAAAGGTATTCCCTGCACGAATTTGCCGTCATCTTTGACCATTTTTTGGGAAGGCAAAGACACGATGAATTGAAAGAAAATCATCGTAACCGTGAGAAGAGACCGAAGTTGAAGAGCGAATGGGCTTTGGAGGCACAAATGTCCTTCCCCTTCCGGTTCCCCTCGTTCTGGCCATTTCTCTGTAACAAAGTTTGCATATATAAAACTAATTAATCGGCGAAAATTAGCAAACACAAACGAACGAGATAAAAAAATTTCAAAAATTCGCTTATACGCGTCAAAACAACACAAACGAGATGCAAAAATTCCTAAATTTTTCCGTCAACTAGGGCACACCAAACACAAGCCAACACAACTTGTACAAGTTAGTTCCGACCCACGGTTTGAAATATACGCCCGCGTATCACTTTCACTCTTTAAAATAGAGCGGGAAGCGATACATTGACGTATCTCGCAAACCGTGGCTCGGAACTCGCAAATACACGGTAAGTTGCGTTGTGAATGGTTAGCCCAACCTACGTTCACCGTTTCGTATTTTTTCGACTTTGTTTAAGCATTTTTGTATTGAAGTTTCGTAACTAAAAAAATTTCGAGGTAGATTGAAGTTTTTTCATATACGCGTCAAAACAATATAAACGAGATGCAAAAATTTCAAATTTTGGCCGTTGGGTCGGGCTACCCGCCCACAAGCCAACGCAACTTGTACATGGGAGTTCCGACCCACGGTTTGAAAGATACGACCGTGTATCGCTTACACTATTGAAAACTGAGCGGAAAACGATACATAGACGTATCTCGCAAACCGCGAGTTGGAACTCGCATGTACAGGATGGTATGACTTGTGAGTGGCGAGACCAACCTACTCGCAAAGTTCCGCTTTATTTGAACTTCGTTTAAGCTATTTTCACCTCATAACGTATTCCACAAGTTTCGAGGTCGATTAAAGATTTTTTTATATACGCGTCAAAACAACAAAAATGATAAACTTATTTTCTAAATTTGGGCGTCAACTCTGCCACACCAAACACGAGCCACCGGAACTTGCAGAGGTGAGTTTTGACTCTCGGTTTGAAAGATACGGCCGTGTCTCACTTTATATCCGTTGTATTGAATTGAAATGATAAACGGACGTATCTTACAAATCGTGAGACGGAAATCGCCTCTACAAGTTCCGTTACCTTCTACGCGGCGAGTCCGACCAACTCGTACAAACTAAATTTTTTCATCGCGTTTTTTTCATCTCCTATATTCCACCACTACAACTACCACTACATATACGAAAATGTCAACAGAATGTACACAACATACATGATCGGAGCTAATTATATACTCTCTAAATTATAGACTACACTACTATGCATAATACCAAAAAAACCAACTCCAAAATTGGAAAAAAAATCAATAAATTCAAAGAGTTCATTATAGTAGATTGGGATTAAGAAAATACCTGGTCCAAAGAGAGAGTGATAGAGAGTTGGCGAAGATGTGAGAAGCTGCTGCACGCTGTTGTAGACAAAGGAGAAAAATTTGTGCTAGGGTTTAGATGATTTGGGAATTTGGTTGTGAAGTTAGGGTTTGCTGTATTCGGGAGAGGAAGAGAGAGATAGGGAGCTTTCCACAAGGGGCGGAGATCGAGAAGGCAAAGAAATCGATGCCAAAGGGGTTGGGAGAGTGAACTAGGGTTTGGGGATGGGTTTCGGGAGCTCGAAAGAAAGAGAGATAGTGTAAGTGACGAAGTGAGGGAGCTGAAGCCCTGAGTGTGTACAAGTGTTTGGAAAAACACTTGTACATACCTAGGCCGTTGTTGGGAGTAACGGCCAATGTATGTTTTTTTGTTAAAAAAAACAACCTAGGCCGTTGTCTCAAACAACGGCCTAAGTGATAATTTGGACAAAAAAAAATCCACGCCAAAAAAAAGCTAAGTCCCAAACATTTTTTGGCGTGAATTGACGATATTACCCCTCCGCTTTTCTCAGCGTTAGTGGGAGATTTAAGCGGATCTTGATCTGATCCGCTGATCAAGATCAGATCGAGATCGACAGCCAGGATGGATGTTTTCCAACCCGTTGAAAACGAACCCGTTTTCAATGGAGCAAAACCCTATATATATATATATATATATATATATATATATATATATATATATATATATATATATATATATATATATATATATATATATATGGAAATGTTCCATTGAAAACGGGTTTATTTTCACGGGTTGAAAAACACCAATCTGAGCCGTTGGATCACTTTTGATCGTGATCAGCGGCTCAGATCGCCTCCGCCCATCACCCAATATCACTTAAGTGGCGGAAGGTTATTTTGGAAATTTCGTCCCAAATAACTCTTCGCCTGATTCACTCTGAAAAAATGAATATAACCTAGGTCGTTGTTGGGAACAACGGCCTAGGTTATATCAATTTTTTTAGAATCTGTTCAGCGAAGAGTTATTTGGGACGAAATTCCCAAAATAACCCTCCGCTGATCAATTGAAATGGGTTATGGGGAGCTCGATCTGAGCCGCTGATCATGATCATGAGCGATCCAACGGCTCAGATTGGTGTTTTCCAACCCGTGAAAACTAAATTCGTTTTCAATAGAGCATTTCCCATATATATATATATATATATATGAATGATTTGAATATTTTAAATTTTGTATTTTGTTGTACTTTTCGGTAGATACGGGAAGCAAGACCGGAATACATGCATTCAACCAGGAAAGCATTCAAATTTGATGAATGCTATGAATTACTAAAAGATATGCTTAAATTTTCATTGTACCACCCATGTATTCGACTCTGCCCCGAGTTCTCAGTCGGGAGAAGGTGGTAGTGACTGTTGATTGTGATTGTGATTCGGATGTACCGCATGCCGTTGATTCATCTACACCCCTCCCCTGTCCCCCTGGTCGAAAAGCCGAGAAAAGAAAAGGAAAAAAGAAAGCAGAATCTTATGAGTTGGCTAATATGTTTGAAGGGACAAAAAAAATTAACTCTTTTTATAAAGAGATGCAAAAGAAGATGATGCAGGCAACAAAAATGAAACTTGCAATGAAACAAAAAGATCACGAACTAAAGAAACGAATTGAGGAAGATCAGATTATGGGTATGGAACTAAAGAAACGAATTGAGGAAGATCAGATTATGGGTATGGACATGAGTCCCTTATCTGACAATCAACGTTATTATTTCATTTGTAGAGATAAATATAGCGGTGCAAATGAGGGACTTTCCCAATCATATGTACCAACTAAGTTCAGATCTTCAAATGCAGCAAGGAAATCACATGTAACTACCGAAGAAGCATTTGGCAAAAGATACTCACCCATGAAGTACATGAAGAATGCTCTTCAAACTTTAATTGCCACAAAATGATCTGTCTTAGTTGCTTCGATCCAATCCCTTTGAAAATACTTCTTCAAGAACGAGCAACGTATTTCGTGAGATTTCCAATCTTCCTGAGTCATCACCTCAAAGAACCAAGACTGCACAATACTGAAGGAGTATGCCTCATCGTTACACGGCAGTATATCACCGACTCCGATGGATAATTCCGTTAGCTTTGCTTAATCCAACGAGGTAAATCCCAACTCGCCGTCGGGAAGGTGAAAAGTGTGTGTCGTGTCCCACCATCTCTCTAACAATGTTTCAACGAGCCGCGCCGACGACTTCTCTGTATCAATAGTAAAAAAACGGTGTCAGCCTGCATTATCGATGATTTGCTTAATAAGTGGGACAGTGCAAACTATTTTGTAAGCCTTTATCAAACCCTTCCAATTCCCTCTAAATGTAATAAATCCACCGATTGGATGCTCGGCAATACGCTGATGTACATGTTGTCGATCATCCACAACTCTGTTCCACTAAGGTGGATCGCTATAATTCACAGCTAGATTCAGTTCTTCTTCGCTTCTTTTGTTTGATTGTTCGGACCTGGTATGACGTCATGATTTGACTCTGCCAATAAACCTTCATCGCAGACGACATTTTTTTTTAAAATCAACAGAATTTGGTTACGAAGACGAAGAAGTGAACTCAAATTTGAGTTGTGGATCAATCAGAGGAGGATTTGTGTGGGCAGGGTTTCAATTGTGTATATATATCAGAAGAGGATCATCACTCCAATTTATAAGCAATTGAATGTAAGGGTAAACGTGACATTTCACACCCAAATAAGCATGGGAAATAAAATGATTCAGGGAAATGATTGGACGGAGAAAGTTTAACGTCCGATAGTCCAAATCGACAAAAAAGAAACCCCGCACTTCATGGACGAGACAACATGTCTCGTTTGTGAAGTTTTTTGGAAAAAAAAACCTTAAGCATGAGACGATTGTACCGTCCCACAAATTAGACAGAATAACATGTTCTGTCTCACACAATTTGGGACGTAATGTGTTGTTCTGTCACAGTTTTTTTTTTTTTTTTGAATGACTTCAAAATGTGACGAAACAATATGTATCATCCGATCCTATTTTTTTTCCAAATTATAGCAAACAACCATAGCGCGCACCCTTGCTATATGCTATTTCTCAAATTGCCATTTTGCCATTTTTCCATATTTGAGGGAAATCGCCGTGGATGCTCATAATAAGTATTATTTTATATGTAGAAACTAAATCTATTAATTGATTATCCCAAGTTTGATCTGAAAGTTTTTCGCGCCTAACATTAATCTTATATATTTACATCGTTTCGTTTCGTTAACAGTAGCTTTTTTATTTTTATTTTTTGTTTTTAATTAAAAAACATGAGGATCTAGACTTATAGTGGTAAGTTTCTTTGTTCGTGAACAAGTGGTTAGGTGTTTTGAGTCTCTGCTGCATCAATCCCTTATTACGGGTATAGTATCAGTGTATGTTAGGCACAATTTATTCATCTCTTAATTTTTCATCATACTGTAAAGAGTATCCATTTCCTTCAGATACATTGACCCTGACAGACAACTCAATCCCACAAGGAGCCATATTCAACCTCCATGTACCACTCGTCTCCTCCAACGTAATCCTCAAAATCCATGTCCACGCATTCCTCTATGACAAACTCTGCAATGCCATCCGCTTCCACCCATTCCAACGGGTCAAACAGCGAAAAAAACCCCGCCCTGCTATTGTTGTCAAAATCAGATATGGTGACATCCATCAAACCCTGTTGTTCCTCAGATAATGGCTGCAGCTCATAATTGATCTCCGCTTCTAAAGATTGCATCACCCGGACAAGTCCACCATCATCCTCCCCTCTGTAGGAAGCAGCCTCGTCGAGTAGTTCCATTAGAAGCGCGGTATCGATCTCAGATTCGTCCATCTCGAAGCTTGGTTCGGGTGACATGGCATCATCCATGTGTGTATGAAAAGAGAATTTGGTACAGAATCAAATGAGGGAGGGTCAGATATATATATAGAGTAGGAGAGGAGTAGTATGTTAAAAGTTAGGTGGTGCTTATGGTTGCAGTTGGCCACAGTGTGTGTGTGTGTGTGGCCACACCTACGGTCATATGCACCTAACCCACAATCTAACAACAACACAACAACGAGGGTAACCGAAAGCTTGTAAAATTGTAATGCGCAAACTATTAGGGGGGCACCGGTGTCAATGAAGATGTTTTATCTTTCTTGACTCGTTTCCAACACAGTAGTTATGACAAGTAAACAATGACCAGTGGTTACGATTTACGAACAACTAAACTTCGATCTCAAAACCAAATATTCAATACCCTACGAATCATTAGGTGCATTGCAGGTTCAGTCTATCTAAATGTTTGTTGATTCTTGGTAGTTTCTTTTATATGTTGCTTTGAGTATAACAGGGATCTCAGCTCCCAATCTGATAACCTTGCTACCATCCATTCATCTCAAAGGTGAAAGCATCGTCAATAATTGTCATGGAAGCAATGGCTCTATGAAGGTGATAAGATATTTGAGGTAGAATGGATTGCATACAGGTCACTGGAAAACTTTGAAATTGCAGATTAATCAATCACAAATGACTATTTGCATATACATTACTAATAAAGTTGGTTAGTTGTACATACACCACTAATAGAGTGGGATTCAATTAATAATAGTCGTTCTTGGGTATTTTTCCCATTTCAACAAAGAGAATATTTCTTTTTCTAATACCTTTACACTATTTTAACTATTATACCCCTATATCTCTTCCACCCTACCGCCCACAATAATTAGTTTTCCTTCTTTTTGATGACATTGTAAGTAGGATTTCCAAAATAGAAGAATGATAAACTAATTATTGTGGATGACAAGATAATCGTAATACAAGAATAATGGTCAACATAGTGTAAGGGTGCTAAAAGAAAGGTAATATTCTCATTGTTTGAATATAAAACAATCAAGAGGGACTATTATTAAATGGCCCTCATTATGTTAGAGCATCCAGAGTGGTTTTCTAAAATTGTCAATTTGCCATTTTTTAGAAAACAAAGTGCTGCAATAATTTTTCATTTTGCCATTTTTTAGCAAACATTTCAAATTTGTTTCTCAAATTTGAGAAACGAAAATAAGAATTCTCAAATTATAAAGGACGGGGAATGATTCTCCGGACAGGGAATAATTCCCCGTCTCTCAAATTTTAATATATTTTATTATCAACAGACGGAGTATCTTATACCGTCTGGTAAATTTTATTTTTTTATTTTTTTTAAAGGGTCAGGCGGAATATCATATCCCGTCGTTTCCCATTATTTTTTTCTCAATTTTTTTTTTAAATGAACGGCCATGATTGGCTGATTAGAAATAAAAAAAAAAATTCCAAATGGTGGGACGGTACATGATGTACCGTCCATGAAATCCGGATGCTGAGTGGGTAGGTTTAGGTAGTTAATTAGGTTTAGGTAGTTGTATAATTAGGTTTAGTTATTATTATATTATTTAATTTATTTAATTAATATAGTTTAATAGTTAATAAGCAATTAACTTTTTTAATTTATTTTTAAAAGTTGAGACGGCATATGATATACCGTCCCACTCAATTTTTGGCGAACAATATAGCAAACGACCACTGCAGCGATCGATCCTATTTGATATTACTGTTGCAGCCATTTTTGGCCAAATGAGAAACACCACTGTGGATGCTCTTAGTGGCATATATGCAAATAGCAAACTTTCTCACTATGTTAGTGGCATATATGCAAATAGCAAACTTCATTGATGATGTGTATATAATTGTTAATTTACTATTTACAAAATTTTTCGTATGCTGTATCGTTCTGAAGACGTGCCGTAGGCACGTGCCCACGGGAAAATCTAGCATTTTGTGTATACAAATAGCATTTTGTGAGTGAGTAATCTATAATTTCAAAAAATTTAAGTGACCAATACGCAAGAAAACCCTATAACAAATGAGTAATGCTTCATCTACTACCAATTTCACTACCATTTTGTTTATTACCTCATCTACTACCAATTTCACTACCATTTTGTTCACTGGAGAGTTCTCCCACCTACTCTATATTTTCCTACCTATTGAAGTGTGCCACCTAAAGTAGTGAAGAGAAATGTAGTGAAATTGGTAGTGGATGTAGCATTACTCATAACAAATTGGATAGATGCAGGGGGCCGTAACCGGGCGATATGTCTGCGCACAACCAAAAAGAATGGATGAACTCACCCGGCATTGGACCGTCGACCATTCCACTACTCTTCCATTCTTGATCACAAATTCAAAAAATAGATGAAAATTGGTATGAGAAGATGTGTCTAATAAGCATACCATATAACACTAAATATTTTGAGTAATGACATTATAAAGGTTTTGGAGACTTCGAAACAAAGATATAGCACATAAACATGCAACATGCAATTGTGTGGTCTTTGATAAAGCAAATGGAATATTTTCTATGATATTTTAAAGCCATCAATTTAGCAGAATGATTGTGTTCATCATCTGATCATCTGTATGAGCATGCAGATCCAGATGCAACGCACATGAAAATGTTACAGCATCATATTGAAATAAATTGCATTATTTTACATGTAACCTATATTATCATCAACTTATGAAACGAGGCACAAAAGATGGGCCGTCTCCATTATGATCTAAGAAAACAGAATCACGGAAGCTAGGGGAATATCATGGGAAGAAATGATTCAGATATCACCACATTAAGAAAAAACTAGTAATCTGCACGTGTGATGCACATTATAATTAATTTTTTAATATAATAAATAATAAGACGTAATCTGACCTTGAATCTGAGACCTCACTTTACTCATCACATACTCTTTACAAGTTACCCCTAATAGCAGAAACTTTTATTTTATATAAACGTCACTTTTGTAAATAGTTATGTCGTAAATAAATTTGAACTTTAAGGCTATTATGGTAACTAACAATAGCTGCATAAATGAATGGTTAATATAACTCTCACTTAGAAATAAATGATTGAGATTAAATGGCTGAATGTCTACAAATTACAGGTTATCTACAAATGATGACCCCAACTCTTCCATTATATTATTAGAGATTAGAGATTAGAGATATATAATAGAAAGTGGGCAGTGGCAACAAGCCAACGATGCGAGGCCAGAAACATTACATTGATTGAGATTAATGTACACATAAGAATCAATCTAGAGCATATATATTTTTGTTCTTACCAGAAAAGGAAAAGGGGAAGGAAAAGTAAAAACCGCGGAAGAAAAACTCAACACACATAAATGAGTAAAAAGAAAATTGGCTGAATGCAAGCCAATGTAGAATTCGCAGTGTGGCAATCTATGCTTTGGCTTTACCAGCCTGCAGAGTCTGAATCTTCTGCTGTAACTTCAAGACCTGGAGAATAATCAAGCAATGTGTCAAAATGAAGACTAATAATAATTATTATAGCTAAGTAGGCAAAAAGGTTGCAGCGATAATTCCAAGGTAGACTATCAACCATTTAACATCTATTATGCTCACCAATGAGCCATTAGAAGCTAATTACACCATCATCCAATATCATTATTCCAAAACCTCACATTTCACATTCTAACCTTGGTACCGACCTCGTTCGGACATGCCATGCCTCATATGAATAAACCCATGTGGGCCATGTCTCATATGTAGGGCTGCAAACGAACTGAGCTACTCGCGAGCTACTCAGCTCGAGCTCGGTCAAAGCTCGGCTCAAGACGAGCTCAAAAATCGAGCTTGATGGCTTAACGAGCCGAGATCAAGCTTGGGCCTGTTGTGATTGTTAGGCTAAACTCGCGAGCTACTCGGCTCTAACTCGGTCAATGCTCCGTCAAAGCTCGGCTTGAGACGAGCTCGAGCTTGAAAACTGAACTCGATTGCTTAACGAACCGAGCTCGAGCCTCAAGATACTCGGCTCGACTCGGTTCGTTTGCAACCCTATTCATATGAAGGTTTTCTTGTAAATTTTAATAATAAAAAACCAGGTGGCGAAGGGTTATAGAAGATGAATGAACTGCAAGTTTCAGCAAGTTTTATTCTAAATGAAAGATTAAGAGCTATTAAAAAAATTAAGAGGTAAATTTCTCGGGATCATACTTTATCATGTGTTGGGCCTGGTCCGTGTTGATGCCAAGTTTAGTCCGATTGTCAGATTCAAATCAAGTCGAATTCAGACATGATATTATGTAACTCTTCGGAGACAGGTTTCAAACATTAAACAGCTCCAATCTATACCTCTCTCATAACTAACAGGAAAATAAGGATAAACCTTCCAAAATAATTCCGGAATCTTCTAACTGCCATTGACGTGTTCAGTATGATAATATCAGAGATATATTCACATGCCTTTTCAATCACATTGTGATCTCAATATACCAACTTGAAAAGAACTAATACTTGATATTGGTTATCGTATCATTCTGGAAACTTCAGTTCAGTCATGGTTATTTTAACAGTAGCAAGTGAAGAAACTTATCATGCTCATTGTTCACTAGTCAAATAAAATGATTCAACATAAAGGTGATATTTTAGGATGTCTTCTAGAAAGCCCTGGCTAAGAAGTAAATTAAGACTTTAATAGAAACGATCAAGTTACATCAACTGAGGCAAATTAATGTGTGTCTCTGAGGGACAAATAAGGCGGTGTTTGGCAAGAGGAAAGTGGGAGTGAAAGCATGAAGGTGAAGGCACTAACAGTTTCACCACTTTAAATGTCTGGTAAAATGGAAGTGTAAATGAAAGTGACTTTTGCATTTTCTCCAATTATGAGAGGGGGAGTCCACATCCATATCATAACATTCTCTGCAAAAGTGAGGAAGTTGGCTAAGAAAGTAAGAAAGTCAATAAAAGGAAATTTATTTGCCTCATGCACCATTTTCAAAGTTCACCATCATACATCTAAGCATTGAAAGCGTGAAAGTGTGGCAATATTTCATAGTATTAACTTTTAAGCTTACTTTTTAAATTCCACTTTCACTCTTCACTTCCATCCAAACAAACATTTACTTACTTCCAATCATTAGGTGTCAAACTGAGAGTAAGGGAGAGACATTCAATCCACACTTTCATACTTACGTTCCACTTAAATTGCCAAAGACCTGTTTCGATGAGAAGGCTCACTAGCAGAACAAATATTATGAATCTAAGGAACTTTTATGCTAACCAATAGCCTATAAAGGTTTAGGCTATGTTTGGGAATGGAGTTGGGTTAACTAAAGTTTATTTTTATGTGGACGTACAGGTTTGCAAACTTTAGTTATCACACCTCTTCCTCCACTTAAAAAATTGTCTTACTCCACTTATTTGATGATGTTTGGGAAGCCAACTAAAGTTTAGTTAACTCCATTTTTAAAAGAGGAGGAGAGTATAGTTTTGTAAACTTTAGAAAAACAAGGTTTGCGTGGAGTTGAGATAACTAGAATTATCCCAACTTCTGGGCTTAAAAAAGTTGAGATAACTACAGTTATCTAAACACTAAGTTGGCTCTCAAACAACCCAAAGTTGAGAAAACTACTCCAATTTTCTTAACTCCATTCCCAAATATAGCCTTAAGTAACATTTGATACTTATAACTTAAGAAGCTACATTTTGAAAAAAAAAACACTTAACATGTTTATGATAATATGTAAAACAATTAAGTTGGCACACAAATCATGCAACCTAGTTATTTCCAAGATGACTATGATTTTCAATTTACGCTCAAACAGTGGCAATAATAAGCCTTTAAGTAATAGTACGATTACTTTTGTATAATTCAAACACCACAAAATAAATGGTAATCCTTTACCAGAGCACATTGAAAATTCCTTAACAAAAGTATATAAGTAATGAGTCTGAATGGATATACAGATACGATGGGACACATTTTTCCAAAATTTCAAGAAATTAGTCAACTGAATCTAGATTCTCAAGAATCTTTGGATTCAAATCAGTGCAAACATGGAGTTCTGACTATTCAATGGACAGCAATGGAATACACCTAAAAACAAGCTATGAATACTGGACCACCCACAACACCACCAGGAACACAATACCCGATCTTAGTTATAAACTCTCTACATATTATTAGTAACAATTTGATCTCCTTGTTAATTATAAGCCAGAAGAAAAAAAAAGGAACAAGTCCATAATCACAAACTTACGTAAGTAAAGCCTACTGTTTCCCCTACATCAACTGAAATAAAGGAAATGTACCAAAAGGAAGTAGCACTATGTGGGCAATTGATACTTGATAAGATGCGCATACGCAGATGTGTAAAAACCAAAAAATTTTAAAATTGTGCCACTCTGATATTGTCTTGTACAAAAGAAACTACAACACATATAAAAATAATTTTAGGGAATAAGGCCGTAGCCACACACACCCACACTTTACCCCGAATATATATTAATTGGAGATTTTTTGGTACTTGATACTTGATACTTGATACGACACACCAGCCTAAACTAAGTCAAGAACCTACTGCATATGCAGATGAGTAAAAAGCAGAAAACTTCAAAACTATGCCACTCTGATTTTGTCTTAGTGAAGTACAAATGGAAACCACAGTTGTTGGTTTTTCAAAAGCTAACGGTCTGCCAGTTTTGGTCACTTAGATCCTCTATCAAGAACTAATAGTAGAGGTACCAATCTTAGCATCTATCATCTAATTCAAATCCCTTAACATGCATGCATCTCAAGCATGATTCGGTAGCATAATAATGCAGAATGGGAGTACATGATTGTTTCTCCAATGGTTTATCTCCAAAGCCAACAATTAATGCATTTGCCATTAATTTCTTCAACACTCAAGAGTTAAATTACTTGAGCCAGTTAGGGTGTGTTTCAGACCAAAGTTTTGGTACCTCTCATAACCATAGTTATCTTAACCTTGGGCTGTTTAGGACCTATAGTTATCTCAACTTTTGTTAGCCAAAAAATAAAGAAACCATAGTTATCTAAACTTCCCTCTTGTCTAATTTATCTCAACTCCACTTCTCCAACACTTATAACTAAAGTTATTTTTTGGGTGGAGGTAGAGGTTTGCTAACCAAAGTTTGCAAACTTCTACCCCCACTCAAATGATAACTTTAGTTATCTTAACTTTGTTCCCACACAAGGCCACAACTCGACACAAAAAACCCTGCTATGTGGACCACGACTCGACAACAATCAAGAGATCATAAATTGATTGAAGATGTTGTCGATGTCTTAGGTAACCTATCACTCATGCTTATTGGATTTGTTAACTTAACTAAGTATACAACCTAGAGCACCCACCTATCCCTTTTATCCACTTTACTGTCAGGGTCTGGGTTACGGTTGGATCGGGATCTGGTCATCGTTGAGGGCGATACAGCTAGGGTTGAAGATGATGAGAATTGGGGGAGGAATGTAGACGATTTTCTATTGACAAACTTTGCAAGGAAATTACAGCTCACTATAAGTAGCGTAGGTTAGAGGCGGTTTTGCTACAGGAAAAAACCGGAAGCACGTGTATAGAGCACTTTAACCTCTTCCCGCCATCTACCCATTCAATTACAAAAGCATGCATATCGCACGTAAAAAACAGATACGGCCTACTAAACTGATACAACTGAAACTAATCAATGGCGACTACTCCGCAGGTGCTCCTCTGACACACGGAGGCTCCGATGATCGGAATTACTCTGCCAGCGTCCCTAAAAACTCCCCCCCCCCCCCTTTAACAGCGAGCTTGCCCCAAGCTCGAAGGTAGGGACTTGATACGAAATTCATCGATATCCAACCACGAAGCATTCTCTGCACCTGAATTCTTCCACTTGATCAACAATTGGATGCCGACCCTGTTATTCTTTTTGAACATTCGCGGCCCCAAAACCTGCTCTGGCTCATCTCCTTCGGTCACAGGAACCCACCGGTGTGGCAATTCATGCGAAACATCTGGCAAATGATTTCCATGACAGCGCTTGAGTTTGGAAACATGGAAAATAGGATGGACTGAAGCATTCGGAGGTAGTTCCAAACGATAAGCTACTGCGCCTATCCTTTCTGTTATGCGGTAAGGACCAAAAAATTTGGAGGAGAGCTTCTGAGATGTAGATCCTCGTATTGTAACTTGCTAGTAGGGCTGCAGCTTCAAGAACACAGTGTCCCCTACCTCAAATTTCCTCTCTGTCCTCCTCTTATCCGCAAACATTTTCATATGATATTAAGCGACTGATAAATTATCCTTCAATAACTGCAACACTTAATCCCTCGATAATAACCCATCTTCTGCTGCCTGTACGGGTTTACCGCTGCTGTTCCTTGCACATAGTGCAGCAATGTTGAAGGTGGTTGCCTGTACACTCCCTCAAACGGAATGATTCCTGTCGATACATGCCAATTTGGATTGTACCATAACTCCGCCCATCCCAAGAACTTACTCCACTCTCCAAGTTTTTGTCCACTCAAACACCGCAGATACAGTTCCAAAGCTTTGTTTACAATTTTCGTTTGCCCATCACTCTGAGGGTGGTATGTGGTTCAATACTGCAGTTTGCATTGCTGAAGAAAAGAATTCTTTCCAAAATTTACTCATGAATATGGGTTCTCTATCACTCACGATGCTACCTGCATGCCATGAAGATGATACACTTGATCAACGAATATTTGCACTATCGACTCCACAGTATAGGGATGTGAGATGCCTATGAAATGGGCTTCCACAGTATAAGGATGTGAGATGCCTATGAAATGGGCGTATTTCGTCAAACGATCCACTACCACCAATATAGCATCCCCCCCCCCCCGCGCGCGCGCTTGCTTTTGGGTAATCCTTCGATGAAATCCATGGAGATGTCTTCCCAAATTCGCTCAGGAATTGGAAGAAGATTTAGCAACCCCGCTGGCAGCAAAGTCTCATGCTTGTTTCTTTGACAAACCAAGCACTCCCTGATTCCCATCTTCACATCTCTAGATTCCTTTCCAAATGAAAGTTCTTTTGATTCGGTGCAAGGCCTTATGGAACCCAGAGTGCCCCACAATGCTTGAGACATGGTGATCAAGAAAGATCAACTTCTTCACTTCGGCAGTGGGGCTAATAAGAATTTTTCCCTTATAATACCACAGACCTCCCAAGAATTCATAGTCATTGGTGTCAAGTTCTCCTAACCCTTGCCTTTCCCTTAGTTTATGAAAATAAGGGTCTTGTACCACCATGTTTTTAATTTCATTAATCCAATAAGGCAGGACCACTGAAATCTCAAAGCAAGTATCTAGATCTCCCTTCCTTCTCGATAGACTATCTGTAGCTGAATTGAGTACCCCTTTCTTATATTCAACCGTGAATGTGTAACCAAGTAACTTCCACAACCATTTCTCTTGAATTTCTGTGTTGATCTTCTGATCAAGGATGTACTTGATGCCCTGTTGGTCTGTGCGAATCACAAATTCACTTCCCAAAAGATATTGCCGCCACTGTTTGATTGCTTGCAAGATTGCCATTACTTTCTTCTCATAGGTGGATAATGTCAAATTCCTTCCCTTCAGAGCCTTACTCATATAGGCAATGGGGTGGAAGTCTTGCATTAATAATGCTCTTATGCCTTCCTTTGAAGCATCTGTTTCCAATACAATTTTTTTTGAAAAATCAGGAGCTTACAAAATTGGTGTTGAGGTCAGAGCAGCCTTGAGATTTTTAAAAGCTTGAGTAGCCATCGTCGACCACTTGAAAGCATTTTTCTTCAGAAGTTGAGTGAGGGGTGCCGCAATGCTACCATAGTCCTTCACAAACCTGCGATAATACCCTGTGAGACCAAGAAATCCTCTCAATTCCTTGATATTACTTGGCTCTGGCCATTCTTCTACTGCTTTAATCTTATGGGGGTCGACGGCAATTCCCTTTTCACAGATAATGTGTCCTAAATAACCCACTGATGTCTGACCAAAACTACATTTACTGGCTTTGGCAAGTAGCTGATTGTCTCTTAACACTGTGAGAACTTGTGCTAGATGCCGCAGGTGACTCTCCTACGTAGGACTGTAGATTAAGGTGTCATCGAAGAAGACAAGCACAAAGCGTCTGAGATAATCATTGAAGATTATGTTCATGAGATTTTGGAATGTGGCAGATGCATTAGTAAGGTCGAACGGCATCACACAACAAATTCAAAGTGCCTATGGTGAGTTCTAAATGCAGTTTTAGGAATATCATCACTTTTAACTCTGATCTGGTGGTATCCAGATCGTATATCAATCTTGGAGAAATATTTAGCCCCATTCAATTCATCCAACAGCTTATCTATAATAGGGATAGAAAATTTAGCCTCGATAGTTTGGTTATTGAGGGCTCGATAATCTACACACATTCGCCAACTTCCGTCTGCCTTCTTGATCAGTATCACAGGGGAAGAGTAAGGGCTGTTACTGGGTCTAATGAATCCTGAAGTGAGCATTTCTTTGACTTGTTTTTCAATCTCTGTTTTGTGTAAATGGGGATGTTTATAAGGCCTCAAGCAGACTAGTTTTTGACCATCAAGGGGATTTTATGATCGACACTTCTATGTGGGGGTAAGCTCGTCTCTTTAGAGAACACTTCTGGAAAATGTTGTAGGATGTTGTTGATGTCAGTTGAAAAAGTTTCTTCATTGCTTCTTTCCTCTCCTACCATGCCTTGTACTTGTATCATATATGCCTGACAAACACAATTCCTTATACTCCCCAATTCTGAAGCTTCCATCATTTGTAGTTGTGGATTCACCAAGCCCTGCAGTCTCTTCATCACTCCTGCCACCTTAAAGTCCATGGTCATCACTCTAAAATCCATAGTGACCGGCCCCAATGTACGCAGCCAATGAGCTCCCAAAACCATTTGTGATGGTCCTAAGGGTAACAACAACAATTCAGCTTGTAGATTCACTCCTTTGGACTGAGAAATTCACATTCTCCACCTTTCCCTCACTATGCATAACTTGACCATTAGCAACCGTAACATTATACCTGAGCTCCTTGTTAATCTACAGATTGGCCTTCACGACTGTGTGGGGGTCGAGGTAATTATGAGTAGAGCCAGTATCAATCAAAATGTTCACCTCCTTGCCGTTGATTCTTCCCTTCACTCTCATGGTTTGGGGGTAGACTTGTATCCCTACTAATGCTTGGAGAGATATCTCTAGTTGTTGTGTGCTCTGGCTGGAAGGTGGAGGTCAATGGTAGGTCTGTAAGGAGTTGTGGGAGGAGGGTGTGAGTAAATGGGAGGCAAGAGGGGTAACTGGAGAATGCTCCTCTGCATTGACTGCATCAAAATAAACATCTTCACCTTCTTCTTCCTCTAAGCATTCGAGGTAATAAAATTTTTGGGTCTTGCAGGTGTGGCCCTATGTGTATTTCTCGTCACAATTGAAACACAGCCTTCTTGCTCTCCTGTCCCACATCTCTTGGACATTTAGCCTTCTAGGTACAAAATTTGTGGTAGGAGCTGTGGGAGTTTTCGGAATTGGAGCTACTGCAGGAACATGAGTAAAGGGCATGGGCTTAGACAGGAATGGCCCCCGATAGTTCTTCTTGAGGCATGCAATCTTTTCTTCGAATCCCCTAGCTAGTCCCATGGCTTCATTCACATTCTTAGGTTTCTGCGACTTGACATCCCACCTTATTTCGTCCCTTAATCCATTGATGAATGTACTCAAGTAATGGTTTTCAGTTCAATCCTCCACAAAGTTGGAGAGGCGATCAAATTCATGAATGTAAGGCTCTAGTTCCCCCTTCTGTTGCAGTTTGGACAACATACCACTGTAGTCTTGGAATTCCGTAGGACCAAACCTAGTGAGCAGTTCCTCCAAGAATTGAGGCCAAGTTATATCATGGATTTTTGGTTTAATGTGTCTGCAAAACCATTGGGCCGCTTTTCCCCTCAAATTAAGCGATGCATATTTTTGTTTATGCGCATCAGGGACCTCATAAAACTCCAAGAATTGCTCCACTCCACAGATCCATTCTGTCGGATCTCCCTTTTGGAAAATTGGAAATTTCACTTTAAAAGGAGTTCTAAATAAACCCCCACCTTCATTCGATCCGGTTGCAGTAGGAAATTGATAGTTGGGATAGATTACCTCTCTGTGTTGCATCATCGCCATCATCGCATCCAGTCTAGCATTCATTCGTGCTTCCGTCGCAGAAAAACAATTGCCAACACCTTCTGCTACCGCTTCCACTCTTTCAGTGAGGTATCCGCTCTTGGACCTCTGCCATTTGACTCTTGAGGTTCGCAACATCTCCTTCCATCACCGTACTCCCCTCATCATGACCATCGCCGTCGGTAAACCCAAACCCTGATACCAGGTTGTCAGGGTTTGGGTTACGGTTGGATCGGGATCTGGTCAACGTTGAGGGCGATAGAGCTAGGGTTGAAGATGAAGAGAATTAGGGGAGGAATGTAGACGATTTTCTACTGATAACTTTGCAAGAAAATTACAGCTCACTATAAGTAGCGGAGGTTAGAGGCGGTTTTGCTACAGGACAAAATCAGAAGCACGTGTATAGCGCACTTTAACCTCTTCCCGCCATCTACCCATTCAATTACAAAAGCGTGCGTATCGCACGTAAAAAAATAGATACACCCTACTAAAACTGATACAACTGAAACTAATCAATAGCGACTACTCCGCAGGTGCTCCTCTGACACTCAGAGGCTCGATGATCGGAAGTACTCTGCCGGCGTCCCTAACATTTACCTTCAATTTCCCCCCTACTCTCGAATGCAACGCAATACACATCTTAGTACCACCAATTCAAACATCAGTCTCATATGCAACACATAGTATAAAAACATTCCAAACATTTTCAAAAAAATGCAACAGAAACAAGACACTAACCGCGTCCCTCTTGCTATTCTGCTTGACCTCAAGATCCTGCAGTGTCCCATCCAACCTCTTCCTGCAAACCAACCAACCAACCTCAAATCAATCGATCAATCAACAACTAAAAATAGCATCTTTTTCTCCTCTTTTTTCCGAAAAATTACTCACAGTTCAGCCGAGATATATTCGATCCGTTTCTTGACATTCGCCCTCGCCTCCGCCAAATCCTGCTTCACAAGCACCGGCCCTATCAACTTATACACATTCGCGCTCTCATCCACAATATCCAACTCCTGCACCCAAAAAATTCAAAAAAAAAAAAAAAAAAAATCAAACATTTTAAATTTTAAAAAATCACAGTCAAGAAATGGGCATGGAAGAGCTGAAAAATGGTAATTTTGATGAGATTTGGACTGACCTTGAGGACGAGCTCGTTCTCGCCGAGCTGGATGGTGTACTGCTTTCGGACCTGGTGGCTTTTGCCGATGTCTGCGAAATCGAAGAAGAAAAAGATGATGATGATGAGAGATTGGGATTAGGGTTAGGTTTAGGGTTTTGGGGTAAAAAGAGCTGACCTTTTTGAAGTTTGCTGAGGGCGTTGGCTTGGGTTTCCAGATCGTGCTGGAGTTCGCGAAGTGCCATTTTTTTTGTTTTTTTTTTTTGGTTTGGTTTTCCCATTTTTTCGATTGACTAATGGGTTTAGTAGGTTGAGGGAAACGGGTCGGATCCTAAAGATTAACCATGTATATATGAGTCTACTGTAGACTTCTTTTCGGGTTTGGGTTGATATCTGAACTCGAAGAAAGCCCGACCCGAGAGTGTATAAACCCTAGATAAATCTGAGGCTGAATTAGACGGAAAAAAAAACTGAACTATACAATTTCTGCAGAAAACCGCACCTAACTTTTTTTTGCACAAAAAACCTATGTATGTTTTCAAAAAACTCATTCCGATGGAGTGAGCTTTCTGCTAAAGTTGAGTGAAGTTTTTTTTAATAATAATAAGAAAGATACATGATGTTTTTGAACCAAATTGTAAAGATGAATGAGGCTATCTAATACAAGCAGAGAAGTTATATATAATTTTTTGAAAATATAATTCAGGAGTTTTTTTACAGTAAAAAAAACCTATATGCGGTTTTTTGCATGAGTTTCTAACTTGGCCATAATTTTTCAGAGAGGTGTGTTTCTAACTTAGCCATAAATCTGAATCCCTCTTCATCTTCATCTTCATCATGATCCTAGTCATCAATCACAGTTATTTCTCAGTTCCCTTTTTCACTCTTTATAACTTGGTAATTCATATTTGTTGTTAAATGTGATCATTATTTCCTATCTTCTACCTCCTCTGTACCACTTATCGGTCAAGGTATCGTACCACGATCTCGTACACTACCAAAAATGAACTGCGAACCACGAGATGTTTATAGCTTTAGCCACATTGTATTGGCTTGGTCTATTAGTAACTAACCACATTGTATCAACTTGGAACATAAACATGATCATATCGAGTCCTAACGTTGGGGGCCTTGAAACAGTAGATGGCACATTGTGTTGGCTTTGTCTATCAGTATGACATAAAAACATTGTATGCGAACACCTAGGCGCTTTATTGATTACGATTGGAAACTAAGATTTGCTCTTGCTCTGGCAAATTCACTATTGAAATGTCTTGAATTATATTCTGTAATAAGAAATTTGGTAGATGAGTCGGATGTTCATGACATCAAGGGATTTGTGATTACACACTCCTTTTTAGGGGAAAAATTCCTCTTGTAACTCTGATTGTCTATGCAACTTAGCCGAACTGACTACTAACTTGGTCTCGATATTTCTAACTCATGTGAATTACCAAACCACCGTTGTTGTTCAGTAGTTTCGATTCAGCTATTGAGAACTTAAATTGAGCTGGCTATTGTACATAAGCCGCAAAGATGCTTGCAAGCACTGCAATCCCTTTCGAAACATTCTGTGATTCATCGACACATTTGATTTATTTAAGGATCATCCGTTCTTTCTTTTTCTTTTTGGATTGTAGCAGCAGGTTCCAACCGCGTATATATTCAGGCATATTTTGTAATCCTGTTTGCAATCCCGTATACTATTGCGCTCCATCCATTATGTGCATAATACAATCAGAAAATTTATAGCATATTCATAACCAACTCAAATCTGTTGATTTGCACTGGGATCATTTCATTACAGACTTGCTTACTATGATCCTAGAACAAGATTGACAAGGTGAATACCGCTAAAATTTGATGTACAGGAATCTTAAACTGAAAATCTTTTTCCCTTGTCTCTAATAGTAAACCCTTTCTGGTTATTGATATCTTCCATCATATATCAGAACTTCCTAACACATCGGCAGATTAGTTCCTCCTGTTATTCTGCAGATTTTGCGTTGGTTGCATTCTTTAAAATGTGGAACCCTTGTCCACATTCAATTAAATTCTAATTTTTATCTAGAAAAATTGCAGAAAACAACCCTGAGCCCCCTGTACTATAAACTTTCTGTGTGAAATCTCCTAAATAAAAGATTCTTCATATATATTTTTATTGATTAAAAGATGACAGCGTCATCGCTTCATTAAAAAGATATTAACGAAACAGAGATAAAGTTACATAGCTCGCCCGCAGGCGGTAAACATCCAAAATCACCTAAGACAACAGCAATAATCTAGCCAAAGATTCTTCATATTACCCGCCAATACTATCTCAGGGAGATAGAATGTCTAATTTCTGTCGAAAAAATAGCAGGCACTGGTCAGATATTCATTTTTCGGCCTGTATGAACTGAAATACTCCCTGCTCCACATCCCATTTGAATAAACTCTCTTCGTAATTTGATTCTCAACAACCTCTTTTCTGGTTGTTCACAAGAAATTAATAGTCCTTCAAACGGGGCTAAAGTACGGATATTTTGGTCTGTCCAGGCAAAAACAATACGTAGCCAGCCCATAATTCTTGATCAGAAGTCAGAGAATGTGCCCTCCTAAGTTTTTTTTTTGTTTAGAAAAAAAGATGACATCGTTACCACTTCATTAATAAAACATCAACGAAACAAGTAGTACAATAATTATACATCAATTCGTTCCTAGAACGGACCAGTGGAGAACGATTGCAAAGCTAAGCCTACATTCCTATCTAGTCTTTCTCCTAGCTAAACTTGTAGACTAGGCATCTGCACCTTGTTTTCCCTCCTAACCCTCAAAATGTAATTTGAATTTCAGAGAAAATCTAATTTCGCATTCAAAATCCATCGAACACTTTCTTCACCCCAGAAAATCCGTCCATCCTGGATTTCAAAAAAAAATAAAGTATACACAAATTAACAGCCCATCGTGATTTTTATTTAGGGCTATTGATTTTTGGTCATTCGTGCATATAGGTGGCACCAACCTAAACCTAGTGGATTGTGATAATCATGTGTGGTTTGACATTATTCAATTTATTACTATTGAATACGCCATATATATAGTACAAATGAATACTATAACTATTCATGTCCGAAACTCATAAATATCCCTAGATTTTATTTTACTAGTATTATACACGTGCTGTGCACGTGAAAAAAATTGGGAGAATGAAAAGGAAAAAAAATTACCAGCACGTGCGTTGCACGGATTGGGTTAAGAACAAATTACACTAAGACCTTCTTCCATTATAATAGTAGAGATAGAGATATTATTTTATTGATTAATGTTCACTAGATTTTCATACTAAATAATATTGTTCATTGAATGGGATCTTAAATAGTCGTAAACATCAGTCCTATGGAGCCAAGAACTGTCTCCAAGTTCTGATACTTCTGTCAACCAAAACTAATCAAACAACGACAGTTTTTATTTATTATTTTCTTAACTATTATTATTTTTTAAATAAGAAGGAAAAAAATTCTATAGAGATGAAGGTAACTGGTAATTTACACGGGCGATGCACGTCTTAATAAATATAGTTTTTTTAAAACTAATAATTCAGACATAGTCTGGGTTTGAATCTAAGACATCCTTTATAATATATTTTTTTATCGTTTAACGGTGGGTTGAATACCCCCGCGTTATATTAAAAAGAATTTAACAAAACATACAGTAAAAAATAAGGCTTATGAAGTTCGGGTCCCAACAGGCTGGGTTCTAAAACTCATACACCCCAACAAACAAACAAAAAATACATCGAAATCTAATCCTACTGATCGGCCGACCTCGTCAGAGCAATTTTCTCGTGCCAATTTGAGCGCTCTCTCTCTCTCTCTCAGTCTCTCGCTTGTACACAGTTTATCCTCTGTAACTATCCCGCAATCGCCTCCGTTGCCCCCAGCAGTGACCCAAACATCAACACTATGCACCATATGAGAGACACTGCAGGCACTCCACCAGTCTGACGTCTCTCTGTCCAAATTGAGTCCTCGTTCTCATTCCCTTGCTTAACCCTTGTTGACTCTCACCGTCATTTCGCGACGAATGCAGACTTCGCACTTGAGCCCTTCAAGCCCCCTGACATGAGAGAGACCAAAGGCACTCCTTATTTTGAACAGACCAAATAAAAATAGAGCCCAAACTATAAATTGTCTGGCAATCATTGCCCACACCAACTAGAATTCATTTCACTGCGATTTGTAAATCGGTTGTAATTTGGATATTAGGAAAAATAATTTGGATATTGGGGATGACCTTTTAGTGGAGGAAAATCTGACTCCACCCTCTCCCACCTTCTCCATTGGCAACATCAACAGTACCCGACGAATCCCCAAACCAGAAGCATCAGTTGTTGTCGTCGACCTCTTCCGTCATATACCGTCGACCTTTTTCGCATTTATAATAGGTATGCACGTGCGTTACACGCGTTGATAGATTTACAAATTACAACTCCTCTTCTCCCATTATAATAACTAGTAATCTGCACGTGCGATGTACGTTCTAATTTTTTATTACTTTAAATACGGTAAATAATAGACGTAATCTGACCTCGAACCTGAGACCTCATTTTACTCATCACAAACTCTTTACAACCCATAGTGGCACAAACTTTTATTTTATATGAGTGACATTTTTGTAAATAATTATTTCGTAAATAAATTTGGATTTTGAGGGTATTATGATAACTAACAATAGTTGAGTAAATGAATGATTAATATAATTCCCATTTAAAATTGAGTACTTGAGATTAGATGATTGAATGTCTACAAATGACAACCCCAACTCTTGCATTATAATAACTAGTAATCTGCATGTGCGTTGCACGTTCTAAATTTTTGTTTAATATATTAAATAATAAGACATAATCAGGCTCGAACCTGAGACCTTCCTTTACTCATCACATATTTTTTACAAATTATCCCTAGTAGCACAAACTTTTTATTTTATATGAGTGTCACTTTAGTAAATAATTATATTGTAAGCAAATTTGAACTTTGAGGGTATTATGGTAACTAACAACAGTTGAGTAAATGAATGGTTAATATAACTCCCACTTAAAAATGAACTAGTATAATGTATGTGCGATGCACACTTACAAAATATATAGATAGATAGGAGGCGCGATCGATCTGAGTTTTTTTTTGTGGGGGGGTGGGGGGGAGAGGGAGTTTTGGGAGAGATGGAGAGGATGATGGGTTTTTTATTTATTTAAATAATTAATTAGAGTTTAATTAGGTTGGGGTGAGATTAGGATGTGTGGTTTAGAATTAGTTAGGTTATGGTTAGATCTAATTGTGTGGTGTAGATTTAATTGAGAGATTTAGTTAGATTAGGGTTAGATCTAATCTAACTGTGTAGTGTAGATTTAATTGAGGTTGAATGCATACAAATCATAGGTTGTCTACAAATGACAACTCTCCCATTAGAGCATCCACAGTCGTGCTTTGTTGAAATATGCATAAATGCATATTATACATATAACAAAGCGAGTTTGCTGCAGTGGTAAAATGCTATAAAATAGGGAACAAAAAATTATGGTCAGACGAATCTTTGAGATCCGTCCCATGAATTTGAAATAATTTTTGCAATTTTTTAATAATTAAAAACTGTAGTGGGGCCACGGAAGGATCTTCATGATCCGTCCAAGGAAATTTGGCAATATTTGTGGATTTTTTTTTCGGAAATTCAAAAAAACGTGGGACGGACTTTTGAGTTCCGTCCGACCAATTAAATTTTTTTTTTTTGGTGGGACGGATCTTCCCAGATCTGGAAGATCCGTCCAGTATAAAATGTATTTTCTCATTTCCACTCTCATATATAGCAATCCACTGTTGCAAAATGGTCAAAATATGCATAAATAGCGAATGACTGCAGCGGTTTGTTTGCTAAAATACATATAAAATGGATAAATAGCAAACGACTACAAATGCTCTTATAATATCAGAGATCAGAGATTAGAGAATAGAAATAATTGAGATTAGATGATTGAATGTCTATAAATGTCCACCCCAACTCTTCCATTATTCATTGTTCATTTACTTAAGATTGATGCCGTTAATTTTGACGTAATTATAATTGGTAAAATACGAAGATTATTAAATCAAATTCAAATATATGCAGTGGGCCATAAAACAATAGTTAGTGGCAGCACCGACGGAATGCAGGTCGCGGGCCGAATGAGGACACCATCTTATTAATAATTTGTAAATGGGCCCACCTCCCCAAAACCATTATCTGACCAGATTCTCTTCATTCCACAACTGCAGTGCCTTGCTCCTTATTCATTGAGCTTGAGTAGAGTAGGTCAGGTTGGGGTTGGGTCTTTCTCGTGTTCAACATAAATGTGACTCGGGTAAAATTTGTCGTCTCCGATAAAAGGTAAGATAACCAGAATTTTTTTACCAAACTATCCCACTTCTTACAAGTATGTACCAAACTGTCTCTGTTTGAAACTTTAATACCAAAAAGTATATGTCGCAAACTGAGATAGCGTCCTTAGTAATATTATTCGCGCTATCTCAGTTAGGGTGTGTTAGGGAACACCACTTTTCCCCCTTAAATAGGAGTGTGCAAAAAAACTCACCAACTATAGATATGCTAAATCTGTTAGCGTTCCTATTTAAACTAGGCATGCTAACGGGGTTAGCGTGCTAGGTTGACACTAGAGAACACTACTCTTCAAGTAGGGGAGTGGAAAAAAAATAACTAAGTATAGACACGCTAACCTCGTTAGCGCGCCTATTTAAACTAGGCATGCTAACGGGGTTAGCGAGTGTCAATTGAGACCCTATTAAATAACGACATAGCACGCTAACCCCATTAGTGCGCCTTTAAAGGGGCACGCTAACTCCGTTAGTGTGTCTGTACTTGACATTTTTTTTCTACACCCCTACTTAACGAGTAGTGTCTCCTAGTGCCCACCTATCACGCTAACCCTGTTAGCGCGCATGGTTTAAATAGGCACGCTGACGGAGTTAGAATATCTATATTTGGTGAGTTTTTTGCACACCTCTACTTGAGGGGGAAAGTGGTGTCCCCTAGCACACGCTAACTGTGATAGCGCGAAGAATATTACTAGAGACGCTATGTCAGTTAGCGGTAGAAACTTTTTTTGTATTAAAGTTTCAAATAGGGACAGTTTGGTACAAACTTACAAAAAGTGGGATAGTTTAGCAAAAAGTTCAGATAACCACAGATATCTTGTAACAGAATTAGAAGAATTGGGTTGCAAAAGGTAAGATAACCACAGATATCTTGTTACAGAATTAGATGATGAGTTAGGTTGCGACAAATTAACGTCTTATAAACTAATGATGTCGGTGTAGACCACTGGATGAACTTTACTTATTCTTACATGATCTTAAATTTCAAGACAAACACAAATCCTACAGGATTTAGTGGTGTGAACTCAGGATTATACTCTTCCAACCAAATGGAGAAGGTATATATTCATCATCTCCTTAAATTATTTAAAACTAGTAGAAACAGTGAAGTTTAATAGTAAGTAATTATCTAATTGATTATGCTCAATAATGATTTGATTTGATTTGATTATATCTTAACTTTGTCAAAACCTACTTTCAAATAATTTAAACATTCTTAGGGCAGATCTATTTGTAGATGAGCCCGAGCTCGATCTAGTGGTTTGAACCTAATCTTGCTAATTGGTTCCATTCCCTTGTAACTTTTTTTTTTTTTAAATAACAGAATAGAATTCTAAGGAATTCCAGCTAACAATTTTTTTTATATAAACTAGAACTAGAAATAAAATTCAGACACAAGCACAAACTACAAACTGATATAAAAGAAGCATTTAAGTTTCGAAACAAATTAAAAACAACCAGTAGGCTTAGAGTACCATTCTCTTGTACCTTAATTACTCATTTTAGTACCTTGATCGTAGTACCCTCGTGGCATATTATGTATTATCGATGTAAACACTATCACTTTCTAATTTTTCGTATTTTTTATTTAGTGAATCAAAGATTGTTGATGAAATTGACTGTAAATGTACTATCGCTCAACTGGTCATATCCTAAAAGTCTTGACATGTGACAAGACACAAATTCAATTTTTTTTTTTTTTGATGAATCGGAGAGAGTCGAAAGACTCCAGCTAGACAATCAATAAATAATAATGAGCACAAATTCAAATATTGATAGTTGATACTTATAAACTGATCAAAAATTAGTTGATACTTTTTTTTTTTAGATGAAAGCGGATAGAGTCGAAAGACTCTAGCCAGATCAAACAAATATATTAATGATAAAATACTGTACAAAAACAATGAAAATAGTTTTACAAGAAGTAAAACCATGGCCGGACAGCCAGCAAAACAAACAATAGGAAGAAAGTACAAAGAAAATAAACTACAATGCACACACAGCAAAACAAATAACTGCAGAAATGCCGGAGGACAAAGAGACCAACGATGACTAAACTCGGCAGCCGACGGCACGCGAACAAAACCACACGGCAGCAGATTGAAAAAGAATGCAGCAGGACCAACATGCACCAGACAATAGCATCGCCGCTACACTCGCCAGCTGGGAAAAATAGTTGATACTTATATACCAGTTTTTTTATTTTATTATTATTAAATTTTTTTTTAATCCTTGATGCTATTTTTCGAAACTATTTACGGAAAGAGGGCATTTGTCAAATTATTTCTGCTTGGAGATTCAACAACTAGACTCACAATTTTCAACGACGAGCTTAGTTATTTCGTACTCGCAGTTGGGACACGGCGAGTGTAGTTTTTTTTTTTTATATTATTATTTAGAAACTTGCTGTTCCTAATAGCGAGCTTAGTTCAAAATTTTTAAACAAGACTCACATTTTCGGCGAGGAGATTTATACTAAACTCGCTGTTGGAAATGACGAATTTAGTTTAAAAATATTTTGTATGAAATTTTTTACCCGAAAATTCACTAATTCTAATTGAGAGTTTCACTCTGAAAAATTTCATATATCATTGTCATTCTTGACAACAAGTTTAATATAAAGAAACTCGTCGTTTGATAATTTTGAACTAAACTCTCCGTTTCCTACATCGAGTTTAGTGTAAAGAAGCTCGTCGTTCCCAACGGCGAGTCTTATTTGATAATTTTAAACTAGTCTCGCCATTCTCAACGGCGAGCACAAAATAACTAAATTTGCCGTTCGGAACGACGAGTCTAGTTGTTAAGTTTCCAAGTGCAAAATAATTTCAAAAAATAGCATATATTAAAAAAAATAATCTATAAGATTTCTCACAATTACTTAAAAGAAAAAAAAAGAAGAAAAAACAGTTTAAAAACATTTTATGTTTACATGTAAGATGTAACCCACATTATTACCCTAACAAGTTGTACCCCAACCTAAATGATCTTAAACCCTAAACCCCTAAACAAAAAAGCAACAGCCAACTTTCCCCTAAATTATTCATCAAAAGCAAACTAAAAAATACTAAATAAAAATTAATTAATTGATTAAAAAAAGAAAGAGAAAAAATATCTTATTATAATGGGAGAAGGGGTTAGTGTCATTTGTCACCATTTGTCATTTTGTCAACACGTGCAGCGCACGTGTTGGCAGTTTTTTTTCTCCTTTTCATTCCCCTCCACGTGCATCGCGTGCATTATAATTTTTTTTTGTCCTTTTCATTCCCCTCCGCGTGCATCGCACGTGTTGGTATTTTTTTCCCTTTTCATTCCCCTCCACGTGCATCGCACGTGCGTTATAGTTTTTTTTTGTTCCTTTTCATTCCTCTCCACGTGCATCGCACGTGCATGATACTAGTCTAATACTATAATGGGACAAGGTCTTACTGTAATTTGTAAATGTTTTGTTATTCTACCAATCGGTGTAACGCACGTGCATAATTATTATAAAGAAGGTCTTAGGTTCAAATCAAGACAACATCTAAATTTTTATTTTAAAAAGCTATATTTATTAAACCGTGCATTGTACGTGTAAGTGCATTGTACGTGTAAATTATTAGTAGTAGGAACGAGAAGTCACAATTTTCCCACTGGTCATTAAAAGTGACGGTACTAGTGTGAAAAAAATAAGATAAAACTTTGGATACTCATTTTATGATGCATGCATAATAATAAAGTAATGTAAAATGGGAAACATAAAGCCAAAACAGCTGGGAATCACAAATGACAAAGCCCATAAAAGGGGCAGCTTCCTCCATTCTGTGAACAGAGTGTAGGGAGACTCGGAGAGTACTGCTTTTAGACAGAGAAAGTGAAGATGGCCAAAATGAGCTTATGGGTTCTTCTTCTTCTTCTTCTTCCTCTTCTTTCCGTACTTCAAAAGCCTCAATGGGTCTCAGCTGAATCAGCTGCAATCGAAGATGGTAACAATTTCCGGCCCCTTTTATCTTTTTAATCTGGGTTTAGTATTGGATCTTTGATTTGCTAACTTAATTAGGAAATGTTGATGCATTGTGATTTAATTTCTCAAATTTAGTATTTTTGTTCATTTTGTGCAATTTTCCTTTTGGGTTTTTGATTATTAGTGGTAGATTGAATGAGCTGGATATAAAGAGGAGAACAAAATAGGTTCTTGGAAATGTGAGTTGAGAGTGACCACAGCTAGGAATGGAATATTACTGAATAGTCCAAACTTAGTTGGCGTTTTATGAATTTCTGTTGAAGAAAATTGACATTAAAATTTGTAATTTTCTTTTGATTGATTTTATATATTTATAAAATGTGCATCATCTTCATTGTAGTGAAATGTGTGTGATAATTAGATAGGTGTAGCGTGTGAAATGTTAGATTGGGTGTAGATGTGGCTGCAGGGCCGGCTCTGAGTTTTCGGGGCCCAAGACGAAAGGCCTAAATAATTATTTTTGGAGACCCCTAATTACAATATAATTTTTTTTACGCACAAAATACGTGCTTATTTACAAGGGAATACAAATTTGGGAGCCTCTAAAAGTGCAAAAAAAAAAATCGGGGCCTGAGGCGGCTGCCTCACCGGCCTCAAGGTGGGGGCCAGCCCTGTGTGGCAGCATATCTAGTCCTCTCTTAAAATATAGGCTAAATTTGAAAAAAAAATCCTTGAACTATGATCTTTATGTAGAAAACCTTCATTATCTTTTTTTTATGCAGAAAATCTCTCGGAAGTATGGTTGTTGTAAAAAAACCCCCTAAAGTATTTCAAAAAATCACATCTAACTTTTCTACTTGTATCAAATAATCTCCCTTCATCTTTGCAAGTTGTTTCAAAAAACATCATATATCTTTGGCATTATTGTCAAAAACCTCCCTCAACTTTAGCAAAAGTCAGTCTCACGTTGGCGGGGTAGGTTTTTTCCAACAATAGTTTGAGGGGATTTTCTGCATAAAAAAAAAGTCAGAGAGGTTTTCTGCATAAAGGTCATAGTTCAAGGTTTTTTTTTTTTTTTTTCCAAATTTAACCTAAAATATATTTCCATGTCCTATTAAAACATAGGTTGATCCCAAACCATTACATATTTCCAAATAATGTAGTATTTAATATTTTGAAGTAAAACTATATTTGTTTCATAACTACAAATTTTTTCACCAAAAGAAAACTTCATAACTACAATTTTTATTTATTTATTTTATGTACATTGCACTAGTCTTGTCAAATAATTGTAAGTGTTTTATTCTCAAGCTACTATCTAATTGATTGACATTACTGTAATATCAATTTCACTACAAAATTAAGAAAAAATCTTTGTTTGCATATTATAGTTTCCCTTACTGTTAATAGACTTAAATATTCATTTATGTTCAAACTTCAAACTCAGAAAAGTCATAGATTGAATAATGGCTACTTGGCTAGTTCTATATATGTGGGGTTCAAAGCATCTAGGACTAAATTAGACTAACTCATTATGGCCCCTCTCACTAATTATTTAAAGCTAAACTTCATATCTAAATATAATGAAAGCACCATTGTTTATTTAGTTTATGTAATGATGGTGGCCAAGGCACACTTACGACTCACTATTTTTTGTAAATGGGTTCATGCTAATTTATTACATGGATTGATTTATCATCCCTTTACATACTTTTGGCAAAGCACAATCACTATCATAATGAATGATGTTTATATTAAGAACATAGATAAATGTAAGTTAATCTCGAGGTTTGATTGTACTTTTTGCTCTGTCTCTTCTCTACTTCCCGCCCGCGTGAATTCATTAATTATTAAACCCATTTATGATGTTCACATGCTTTCCTTAATTGCCTAGTTTTACCTACGCTTTATTGCTACCCCCACTACATTATATGCCTTTTTAAGGTAAATATTAAGTTTATTAACATTGTATAGGAACACAAACTGAGCTTATAGTCTTAATGATTATGTCTTTATTAACACAAACATTGACTATGCCACCCTTCAAAGAAAGGAAGACAATTCATTAGAAAACTTTTATGCTAAAATATCGAGTAGAGTAGTTCAAAACTCCGATACTGCATTCCCGGAATGCGTAAGCCTCTTCTGAAGGTGAATGCAAGGTTCCGCTCCTCATCTGATCTTCTTGACTAGAGCTTTCGATATCAGATTGGCAAGAAGATCGGAAGCTAGATCGAGACCAAATAAAGTCTCAGCCTATTATGGTAGTTATTTTTTTAATGGTATCCACTGTTGCTCTGTTAGAATTGGCTGTCTAAATAAATGGTTATATATTTTTGGTTATCGTTATGGCATCCTGTAGTTAGAAACTGAATATTTCATTATATGTGTTACTGCATTAGCTAAATTTTTATATGAGAATTTGTTAATGTAGATGAAATTTTTTTCTGGAACGAAGCCTTTATTTATTTATTTTGTAATTATCAAAAGTGACTTTGTTGACTAGAAGAGTGTGTGTGAATGGTTGGTGTACTGTCTAAAGACTTTGGCCACCCAACAACTCGTGCTAAGTGGGCCCAGTCACCGACCCAAGCCTCAATAGAATGCCCTTTATTATGATAATAATTAGTATCCCCACCCTATGATACCCTACTACCACAGTATGTAAAAGGCGGTATACAAATGATCATATGGTTTTTCGAAATATAATATTATCTCTAATCTCTAATAATAATAATATAATAATAATAATAATAATAATAATCTCTAATATTATAATGAGAGAGTTGGGATTGTCATTTGTAGACATTTATTCAACCATTCATTTTTAAATGAGAGTTATATTAATCATTCATTACTCAATTGTTGTTAATTACCATAATACCCTCAAAATTCAAATTTATTTACGACATGATTATTACAAAAGTGTCACTCATATAAAATAAAAGTTTGTATCACTAGGGATAATTTGTAAAGAGTATGTGATGATTAAAGGGAGGTCTCAAGTTCGAGGTCAGATTACGTCTTATTAGTTACTATATAATTTTTTTAAATTAGAATGTGCATAGCACGTGCAGATTACTAGTAATAATAATATAATGGGAGAGTTAGGGTTGTCATTAATCTGTAATTTGTAGACATTCAACCATATAATCTCAACCATTTATTTTTAAGTAGAAGATGTATTAACCATTCATTTACTCGACTGTTGTTAGTTACCATAATAGCTTCAAATTCAAATTTATTTACGACATAATTATTTACAAAAGTGTCACTCATATAAAATAAAAGTTTTGTAAAGAGTTCGTATGAGTAAAGGGATGTCTCCGGTTTGAGGCCACATAACGTCTTATTATTTACTCTAAAAAAAACTGATTAGAACTTGCAAATTACTAGTTATTTATAAAGGAAATTGTCTTATATTGCTAACTGAATAACAGTTAGATGATCCCCAGTGTAGGGAGAGAGTTTTCTAGGGAGAGAAACAGAGTGGTGATGACTTTAGTGCACTTGTGTGTTCTTCTTCTTCTTCTTCCTCTTTTGTCGGTGCTTCAAATGTGTGAATGTGTATCAGCTACAACTGAAGATGGTAACACTGTTCAAACCCTTCTTTTACTTCTCATTTTTTAGATGTTCTTCACAATTTCGGTTTAGTTCTAGATCGTTAATTTCTTAATGTATAGACAATGAATATTAGTTATGAAATGCTGATGCATTATGTTTTTTTTGTTCTCATTTTTCTCATAGGCTCTTTCCGGGTTCTTGAGTCTTGGAAATTTAATTGTTGTTTTGTGAATTTATGTTGGAAAAAGGGTTGGAAGTTTATTTTCACTCGAATGATTTTTATATCTTTGTGGGGGTTTGCATTCTGTTTGGTCATTCTTGATTTTACTCCCATTTAGTAAAATTTCATTTTGTCATGAAGACTATGATAAAGAGATAATACTCCTAAAATTGGTATGATATGTTACACAAGGAAACTGTACAAAAATAAAAGAGAAGCCAGTAATTTTAGAGACATTGCTGTAAGAAATTAGTTAACTTACTGCAATGGGCCAGGTGAAAGTTTGCAGGCTGCCTGCAATTCATACTAATGTAGTGAAAAATGAAGAAGGCCACCAGGTTTTGTTAACTATTTAATTCATGAAAATGATCTGTTTCCTATTAATAATCCATAGAAATAAATAATTTATATTTGGTGGTGTCAATGCATTGTCGGCATTCCTTACTCTGACAAAAAAATTATACATACAAAGTTTTACATAAAAAAAATAAAACTTCATTGCATGTATATCTATCTATTTGATAACATACTACATGGGAGCAATATTCAATGGCTTGTGCAGTTCTCCTATTAATTTATATTCACAAGTCATAGTATGTGAATGTGAAAGTGAAGAAAATAACAAAAATGCATAATACAGTAGTTGATAAAAAAATCTTCAGGATGTCTTTTGTAATAGGTGAACCGTGAACATCCAACAATGTCCAGTGATAAAAAATATAGTAACCATACTATTGTTTTTTCTCAAGAATTTATGGCCATACCATTATTAAATTAAGTACTAGAAATTTAGAAGTATTAAGTTTTTTTTTTTCCCCTTTTTGAGTGAGCATGAAATGAAATATCTTGTATTTTGCTCCGGTCATAATAAATGAAAACACTGATGTTGCAGGGCTCCTTGAAAATGGTGATTTCGAGATGGCTCCAACCGGTGGCTTTCCAAATGCAGGCATAGGTGAAGGCACCGCCTCTCTCCCCTCCTGGTCCATTAACGGCACTGTCGAGCTCATCCGCTCTGGCCAAAAACAAGGCGGCATGATCCTCATTGTCCCCCAAGGTATACACACTTAGCGCCCGCCCTTTCTTCATCCCATTCACAAACATGTTCTGAAAATTCTGTTCTCATATACCATAAAAATTATATCACTTCCATAGTCCATACTATAAATTACCGGGTACAATCCACATTTATTAATCAATATTTGTTTTTTAGAGTACCAACAGTGAATTAATCAACTAAATAATCATCATATTGATTTTTAGGGGAGCATGCTGTGAGATTGGGCAACGATGCTGAGATCAGACACACGATCCAGGTGGAGAAGGGAGCCACATACTCTGTGACATTCAGCGCAGCAAGGACGTGTGCTCAGCTGGAGTCGCTGAATGTATCAGTGGGGTCCACAGCGTCGCAGACAGTGGACCTCCAGACGCTGTACAGTGTGGAAGGTTGGGATGCATACGCGTGGGCCTTCCAAGCAGAAGCTGATGGGGATGCAGAGCTGGCTTTCAAGAACCCCGGCATGGAGGACGACCCCACGTGTGGCCCCGTCATTGATAATGTGGCCATCAAGAAGCTCTTCACTCCAGATGCTGCTCCAGGTAATAATTAAACCAAAGATCTTTCTTTCTTTTCCCCATTTTTCTGGAAGTTTTGATAGATGGATAGTCTACAAAGTTCAAACATTAAACAACTTTGTTTTGACTTGACTCTGCCTTTTCACTGGAAACTGATCTCATAATTTGATAACCAGAAGATGTTTCATTTATTAGTAGTGTTGTAGAAATAAGTTATCTGAAGCTAGGAAAGTTTACATTCTAAGGGGCATTTACGAGTTAAGGTACCCTCACTTCACGGCAGCTACTGTTGTATGATACATGCTTAAGTGAATTTTTGGAACTCTGGACACCCAACTGGATCCTACAAAATCTTTGTGGACATTGTAGCGTCCGATCCATTGCTATATCTGGTTGCAGCTCCTGGCAACTTCGATTGCAACCATTTTCAGCATAACTTGTGTTCTGCAACGGAAGGGGTTTTTGCTATTTCAGTTGCATAACAGTTGCTATGAACATCAGTGATTAATTATCTTACAGTAGGGCTAAAAATTGGTATATGTGATACAATGTGTTTTCTTTGTCTTTGCTGCATAGGTCTACGCACCTCTTCCAGTGCTCACATTCATTCAATATCATATTACATAAGATAGGTGGTGGCTGGTTTCCAACCTATGTGCATATTTGAGCTTCATTGTTAATACTACTCCATCCAGGCTATAATATGCATTTTAAACTCAGCCATTACAGCTTCGAGCTTTGCTAGTTGCAGGAAATAGTTACTGAATTTAATTTTAATGACCATCTTAATGCATAAATATATTAAATTCAAATAAGGTGTATTTGCCTGTTAAATTATAGAGAGTCGCTTAAGTTAATGAAACATATTTTTTGAGATAAGTTCTTGGAACATTTGCTTAGAACAATATTCAAACTAAGTGCTTAGCATATCATATTGCCTATATCTAGCTACAAAGTTATCCCGAAATTTTAGGACCATGGCCCCTTCTCATAATCCCAATGTAGCCCGGAAATCGGAAAACTGACATTTCTTTTTCAACCTTTCTTAACAGACAATGTGGTCATCAATGGTGACTTTGAAGAAGGTCCTTGGATGTTCGTAGACGCAACCCTCGGCGTCCTCCTTCCCACCAACCTTGACGAGGACACCTCCTCCCTTCCCAGGTGGATCGTCGAGTCCAACCGTGCCGTTCGTTACATTGACTCCGACCACTACGCTGTTCCCCAAGGCAAGCGAGCCATCGAGCTCCTCTCCGGAAAAGAAGGCATCATCTCACAAATGGTCGCGACCACTCCAGAAAAGCAGTATAGCCTCATGTTCACAGTGGGGTCTGCTGGGGACACTTGCCAAGCGCCCCTTGCAGTGATGGCGTTTGCAGGTGACCAGGCCCAGAACTTCCACTATTCGCCCACGGGCAATATGACTCATATGCCTGCCAACCTCACTTTCACGGCTCGTGCAGAGCGCACACGTGTTGCTTTTTACAGTGTGTACTATAACACAAGGAGTGATGATCATAGTTCTCTGTGTGGGCCTGTGGTGGATGACGTGAAAGTGTGGGGTGTCTCTGGGTCTACCAGATTTGGCGGGAGGCGCTTTGGTTTCCTTAGTTTCCTACTGGTTGTTGTCGTCGCTTTATCTTTCGTTTAGGTTGAGGTCCGTTTGCCCCAAAAGAAGAGGTTTCAAGGTTAAAACCTGGATGCTACTCAAGTGTGTAACTTAGTATCGAAGAGGAGAGAGTCCCCTATATGTGAGCCCTGTTCTGGTTTAATACCAAAATATTTCAGAGTTTGTATTTCTTTGACAGCTTATTATTATTGGTTCTTCAATAATAATTAGTAAAGTATGTTAGAATATAGGGATTGTATATTTTCGTAGACATTTATATATGTTGTGAGTTAGTGATATCGATCAGTCTGCATTGTCTGATTACTTGCAGTTTAATTTTGTCACACACTTTCTTTCCTTTATCTCGGAGTTGAAGTATTACTTTGTTTGGGTTAGCTTTTATCTTTCATGCTACCCTGATTCCTGTAATTGTGAGAAGCTGGAGGCTTGAACAATTACATTGCCTGTTTGATTCAAACCCAAGAGTACAGTGCCAACATAGGTTGTTTTTTTTTTTTTTCCTCCCTCTCTTGCAAATGCCATTTTACAAATGAAAATGCTAGATTGCTGGAGGCCTAAAATATGTTTCGTGGTGAGCATAAAAGATGTGAGTTCAATTTGATAAGTGAGAACATCTGGAAACTGTTTGATAGGAGTGATGATCATAGTTCAATATGTTCAATTTTTTTGGAATGACTTTAATGCTGATAATTTGGGCTTCTTTCAAGAATTATATGACAACTCTATTGACTTTTCTAGAATTAGCTATGCTCATATTATCCTCATCCGTAAAGTTGCTGGTGCCGATAAAGTCTCTCAATTTAGACCTATTAGCCTTCTTAATGTGATTTTTAAAATCATTATGAAAGTTTTAGCTAACAGACTAGCTAATGTGATAGACAATCTTGTGAGTTTTTCTCAATCTGGTTTTATTAAAAATAAATTCATTTTGGATAGTGTTGCTGCTGCTCAAGAGGTTATTCACTCTATTCATCGTGATAATTCTGAAGGCATTTTATTAAAATTAGATTTTGAAAAAACGTATGACAAAGTTAATTGGGATTTTTTTAAAAATGTCTTAATTGCTAGAGGTTTTGGTCCTAAGTGTTGGGTTTATGTCTTGCATACTATGTTGAATAAGAAGACGATGAGACGATGGAGGAATCGAGACGATCGGAGCCGGAGTGAAAGCAAGGGAAACAGTCAGCAACTGTAGCAGTAGATGGAGCGGTCGACCATACTTGGGGTGTGGTCGACCGCCAAACTCTGCAGAAGTTCCCGAGAGGGGGATGGTCGACCGACCTTGTGGTGCGGTCGACCGTGCGCGGCTCTGATGGATAATTTGGGTCAGATCTTGGTGATTCGTGAGAAGCCCAACTTGCTTTTCAAGTCAAATCTGACGGCTCTTATCGTAGGGTTATCTCTTCGGGAATATCCAAGGGTTATTGTATCAAGATATCAAGCTAGAGTTTCTCTAGATCTCTATATATTATTGTTATTGGCCTCCATTGAGAGCCAAGAGAGAGTACTTCATTGAAGGAGAGATTGCGTGATTCTCTAATTGTAAACAACTAGTTCTTGCTGGTGAGGCTTGAGAGAGAGTCGTGGTGAGAATTGTGATATTCTTGTATCTTCTCTAGTTGAATAACATCTTGGATTTCCTCTCCTCCGGATTAAGGCGAAAACCCCAACCGGGAGAAATCTGTGTGTTTTGGTGTGTTTGGTATGATCTTATATGTGCTTGGTGGTTTGTGTTGATTGCATCGAATAATTCAACAAGATCCTAAGAGGAGTTTTCGGTAGAAATCCCTAACAATTGGTATCAGAGCTTCGGGTTCAAGGGTTTGTTCGAGTTCCTTGGAGATGATGGCAGTGTTGTGCGGAATACAAATCAAACCAACAATCAAACCAACGCGGAAACAAAGAGAGAACCAGCGAGAGAAAAACAGAAAAGCAAGCAACACAAGAACACAAGATTTACGTGGTTCGGCAAAACGATGCCTACATCCACAAGGGGCGGTTGGGGTTTCTTTACTATGATCACCAATGGGCAAACAAAGCCTTTACAAGAGATGACGGCTGCAAAATCCGAATTAGGTGTTACAATTTACAAAACCCTAACGGGTGTATTTATAGGGAAACTATTGGGCCTTTCGAATTGGGCCTATTCTGGATCCAAAACCCGCCGACAGTCGACTGGTCCAATTACCAGTCGACTGATTCCTCCGGGACGGTCGACTGACTCCCACATACAGTCGACTGCTACTGCTGTATTCTCAGTCTTCGAAAACTCCTCTCTGGACAGTCGACTGCTCCTCCATCCAGTCGACTGAAACTCTGAAACCTTCGAACACTGCAGATACCAAATACCAGAATCGAGCCATTATCCTACAATCTCCACCTTGGCGAGATCTTCCAAGTCAAGTAACCAACAATCTCCACCTTGGTGAAATCTTCCAAGTAGCCCAAGCAATCTCCACAAATACTTCAAAACAACTGCTCATCACCAAATGCAACAAACGAACCCAAACTCCACCTTAGTATGATATCACATACTAAACAAACCAATAGCAAAGTACTATCCCAATCGCCCATGCCAAATTATCAAACATGCAAAATATTAGCCAGGTTCATGCAATGCTTGAACTTGGCTGCCCCAACAACTTTGGTCAACATATCAGCAGGATTATCAGCTGTTCCAATCTTCACCAAATGAATATCACCATCCTTTATCAAATCACGCACAAAGTGATAACGAACATCAATATGTTTGGTCCTCGAATGATGAACTTGGTTCTTCGCTAAATGAATAGCACTCTGACTGTCACAGTGTACCTCCACCTTCTCCCGATGAATTCCCAAGCTCTTCAAAAGTCCATGAATCCAAATGGCTTCCTTCATGGCCTCAGCAACCGCCATGTATTCAGCCTCAGTAGTAGACAACGCTACAGTGGACTGCAAATTTGACCTCCAACTTATAGGTGCTCTAGCCATAGTAAACAAATAGCCTGTAGTAGACCGCCTCTTATCTAGATCACCTGCATAGTCAGAATCAACATATCCAACCAATAACCTGCTAATATTGTCATCCCTTTCAAATTTCAAACCCACATCTGTGGTGCCACTTATGTACCTCAAAATCCATTTAGCTGCTTGCCAATGCTCTTTGCCAGGATCATGCATATATCGACTAACCATACTCACCGCCTGAGAGATGTCTGGTCGAGTACAAACCATGGCATACATCAAACTGCCAACCACACTAGTGTAAGGTACATTCGCCATATACTGTCTCTCTTCATCTGTACTTGGAGACTGAGAAGCACTAATTCTGAAATGACTGGCTAAGGGTGTGCTAACTGGTTTAGTTTTCTCATCTATACCGAACCGTTTCAGCACCTTCAAAAGATATTGCTTCTGTGTCAAACTCACTATGCCCTTTGCTCTGTCTCTTGCTATCTCCATCCCAAGTATCTTCTTGGCTTCACCAAGATCCTTCATCTCGAATTCAGAACTCAACTGATTCTTCAAATTTTGAATCTCTTTAGCATTTTTAGAGGCAATCAACATGTCATCCACATATAATAACAGATATATGAAAGAACCATCCTGCAATTTCCTGAAGTAGACACAATGATCAAACTCACTTCTGGAATATCTCTGCACCTTCATAAACTGGTCAAACCTCAAATACCACTGCCTTGGAGATTGCTTCAACCCATAGAGAGACTTCTTCAACCTGCAAACACAACTTTCCTTCCCAGCAATTTTGAACCCATCTGGCTGCGACATATAAATTTCTTCATCTAGATCCCCATGTAAGAACGCAATCTTCACATCCATCTGTGTCAATTCAAGATCAAACTGTGCTACTAATGCCAACAAAATCCGAATAGAAGGATGCTTCACCACCGGAGAGAACACTTCATTGTAGTCAATTCCTTCCTGTTGAGCATACCCCTTTGCAACTAGTCTAGCCTTGAACCGAACACTGCCTTTTGGACCTTCTTTCTTCGTATACACCCACTTGCAACCAATTGCTTTCTTCCCCTTTGGTAGTTGCACTAGATCCCAAGTCTTATTCTTATGAAGAGAGTTCATCTCTTCATCCATAGAAACTTTCCAATCTGCATTTTCTGAACTTCTAGTGGCTTCTTTGAAGTTGGAGGGAACTTCATCATCCACAATGGGAAGAGCAAATGCAACTGTATCTGTAAAACGAGACGGTCGTTTGATATCTCTTCTTTGCCTTCTTACTGCAATTGATTCTACCTGCTGGATAGGAACTTCTTCATCATTCTCAGTATCAACCACATCATCTTCATCTTGGACAGGAACAGGATTTTCAACTGACAACTTTTCTAACTCCACGTGTTGGAGAACTCTCCTACCAGTCGACTGGTTATTGCCAACAGTCGACTGTCCCGAGCTCCCACTCTTCTGCTGTTCTGGACCACCAGTCGACTGCTCCTGTACATCAGTCGACTGTCCCGAGATTCTGCTACTCACCTGTTGGAGAACTGTCCTACTCTTCTGCTGCTCACCAGTCGACTGTCCTATACCATCAGTCGACTGTCCCGAGCTAATCATGCTGGTCTCATCAAAAGTCACATCCCTGCTGATTACTAACTTCTTCTGTTCTGGACACCACAACCTGTAACCTTTGACACCAGTACTAAAACCAACAAATATAGCCTTTTTGGCTCTTGCATCAAGTTTAGTTTCAGTTACATGAAAATAAGCAGGACAACCAAATATATGCAAAAAACTATAATCAGATGCAGGTTTACCACTCCATACCTCAATAGGCGTCTTGCCTTCAAGTGCTGCTGATGGTAAACGGTTGACAATGTGGCTTGCATATATAACAGCTTCTGCCCAAAATGTCTTCTTCAATCCAGACTGTGCTAACATACATCTCACCTTCTCAAGTAAGGTTCTGTTCATCCTTTCTGCAACCCCATTTTGCTGTGGAGTCTTCCTAACTGTGAAGTGCCTCTGGATCCCTTCATCTTCACACAATTTCAGAAACGGATCATTCTTGTATTCCCCTCCATTATCTGACCTCAGAACCTTAATCTTCCTACCAGTCTGATTTTCAACTTTCTTCTTCCAACTTGTGAACAATGTCAAAACTTCATCTTTGTGCTTCATGGTATATACCCAAACTCGTCTGGAGTAATCATCAACAAAAGTAACAAACCAGTGTCTACCACTCATAGAAGGTGTCTGAGTAGGGCCCCAAACATCTGTGTGCACATAATCGAGGATACCCTTTGTCTGATGTACAGCTGTACCAAATTTCACCCTAGTTTGCTTACCCAAAACACAATGTTCACAAAATTCCAACTTGCACCCTTTAGCATCTTTAAGCAACCCTTGCTTCACAAGCCCCTGCAAGGCCTTTTCTCCTGCATGCCCGAGTCGCATATGCCACAACCTGGTAGAGTCGGGAACAACCTGTTTAGGCTTCTCAGTTACACTGGCAGCCTGACCCAAATATGTTTTTCCCTGCAAGAAAAACAAGTTCCTCTTTCTTTGCCCTTTCATCACCACGAGTGATCCGCTAGTCACCTTCAGAATGCCACCTTCACTAGCAAATTTCAATCCACTGGCCTCCAAAGCACCTAGTGAAATCAGATTCTTTTTCAAATCTGGAACATACCATACATCTGAAAGCTCCCTAATAAGACCATCGTGCATTAGCAATTCAATCTTCCCGATTCCTACCTTCTTACAAGGTGCATCATTTCCCATAAAAACTACACCACCATCCATATACTCCAAAGAAGTAAACCACTCATTTTTCCAAGACATATGATAGGAGGCTGCTGTATCAAGAAACCATACTTCTTGATAAAGTGAGGGACTAGAAGCAAGTGCAAAAGAAAAATCCTCGCCACTTTCTAAATTATCAACAGTCACATTTGCAGTCGAATTTCCCTTATTTCGTAGCTTTGGACAATCCTTTTTCCAATGCCCCCTTTCATGACAGAAAGCACATTCATCTTTGGCCGGTATTTTCCTGTCCTTCGAAACTCCTCTCGATTTGGAACGAGATTTGTTTCCCTTTTTCCCAGATTTGGACTCAGATCTGGTCTCAGTCCTGCCCCTTACAATTAAAGCTTCAGAAGTTTCTCTATCAACCATTTTATCCCTTCTCCTAGTTTCATTATTCAACAAAGCATTTGCAACATCTTCATATTTCACAGTATCTTTTCCATATAATAAAGTAGTTGCTAAATGATCATAACTTTCAGGTAATGAATTCAACAGAATTAGGGCTTTATCCTCATCCTTAATTTGCTCATCCAAATTTAACAAATCAGCCAATAATTTATTAAATGATTCAACATGAGCATTCATAGACATACCTTCCGTATAGGTGAAGCGAAAAAGTCTCTTCTTCAAATACAGCCGATTCTTTAAACTTTTCCTCATGTATTTGTCTTCGAGCTTCTTCCACAACACCGCAGCAACGGTATCCCTCATCAAATCGTACTTCTGAGCCTTCTCAATAAAGAGCCGAATAGTCCCACACGCAACTCTATTCAACTTCTTCCAATCTGCTTCGGACATATCCTTTGGTTTTTCTACTTCCAAAGCAACATCTTGTTCTTGTTGAACAAGAACATCCAACACCTCACATTGCCACATCCCGAAATTGTTTGTCCCATCAAATTTTTCAACTTCAAATTTTGCGTTGTGAATCGTTGTTCTTGACGAACATGATCCCACAACATCCTTGGTTGCATCTGCATCACCCGCCATCTCCCTCTAGGTTGAACCGAAAGCTCTGATACCACTTGTTGTGCGGAATACAAATCAAACCAACAATCAAACCAACGCGGAAACAAAGAGAGAACCAGCGACAGAAAAACAGAAAAGCAAGCAACACAAGAACACAAGATTTACGTGGTTCGGCAAAACGATGCCTACATCCACAAGGGGCGGTTGGGGGTTTCTTTACTATGATCACCAATGGGCAAACAAAGTCTTTACAAGAGATGACGGCTGCAAAATCCGAATTAGGTGTTACAATTTACAAAACCCTAACGGGTGTATTTATAGGGAAACTATTGGGCCTTTCGAATTGGGCCTATTCTGGATCCAAAACCCGCCGACAGTCGACTGGTCCAATTACCAGTCGACTGATTCCTCCGGGACGGTCGACTGACTCCCACATACAGTCGACTGCTACTGCTGTATTCTCAGTCTTCGAAAACTCCTCTCTGGACAGTCGACTGCTCCTCCATCCAGTCGACTGAAACTCTGAAACCTTCGAACACTGCAGATACCAAATACCAGAATCGAGCCATTATCCTACAGGCAGATCAAATCACGAAGATCAAGCGGTTCAAAGGCAAGATCAACCTTGATCTCTTGAAGGTGGACATGCATGAAGCATCGGTTCAACAGGACTTAGATCTAGTCCTAGAAGGAGATAAAGAAGACCAATCGGCACAAAGCAGGAGAAGTGGAAGAAGATATGTTCAAAAGCATTGGGTTTAATCCGGTTGTCATCGACGAACGAAGTCAGGTATAGGAGAAGCACGACGAGTCTTTGGGCAAGATTCAGAACTGTCTACTCGAGATCGTCATCACAGGGTCGGATGTACCAGCAAAGAAAGTTGTGGGGTTTCTCAATGAAGGAAAGTACCGCTCTTCTAGATCATGAAGTGGAGTTCAATATGGAGTTATCTGAACTGAAGGCGTTCAACGCAAATGATCTAAGGGTTTCCAACTCGATATATTCACCACCAAATCCATCCAACATGATAACCGTGCTAGATGAGGAATCTACCAAGGAGAAGTTTTTCATAGCAGGTATGATCGAGGGTTTGGAGGAGGTTGTACTTAGGAAGGAGTCAGAAATCGGTGCCAACTTCTGTGAGTTGCTTGGAGGTGGATTGTACTTTGATTGGAAGGAAAAGTGTATGTAGGGGTAAGGTCCGTGACCACCAGTGCAAAAAGATTGAGCATTACATGAGAGACTGTTGCAAGCGGTTGAGTCAGAAAGGTGCCAAATCAAGTACTGCTAAATCAGGTGATGACTTAAACAGTACTTTTGTTTCAAGTTCTTTAGATGTGAATTCCGGTTGTTCTTTTGATTCGGTTAGTTCTTCTCAAGTTTGCTCTGAGAGAGAAATGGTTTCTACTTGCAAATTTGCATTATATCGTTGTGTGGGAAGGAAGGTTGATAAGATTTGTGAAGTAATTGTTTCTACTTACAAGTTTGCCTCATGTCGTCGTGTGGGAACGAAGATTGACAGGACTTGTGAAGTAAGGGGTGAGAAAACTAAACAGTCGAAGATGATAAACGGAAGGGGACACACACTAGATGAGGGCATGTATATTCCTTTGATGAAGCGGAGTCTTATTTCCATGAGAACTCTAGAAGCTCAGGACTGCAGGTACACAGATTCAGGTGGAGTTCGTTCAGTTTGGGAAAGTTATCACAAGGTGATGAAGGGTGAGAGGGGGATTGAGCAAGGTCAGCACAACCTTTACCAGCTTTAGAGGAACATGAAACCTTGGCCAAGTGGTTTGAAGCCCATTGTTCCTAAAGCACCATCTAGTATGCCGTCACTAGAATCATCCGAGCGAGACTGCGATATTCGAATATCGTCAGAAGGTGGAGAGAGCCTTGAGGTAGGTGGAGTTCGTGTGGAGGGTAGCACCTCCATGATTACATCTACTGAGGTGTAGCCTTGAGGGGGGCATATAGCGGGATAAAAATAGGTGGATATAGATTCAACTAGCAGAGGAAGCTATTGAAACGAGTTGTTTGCAAGAAGAGAAGGAAAAGAGTCTAGAAGGTTTTTAAATCACACAGGTGTGGATTCATGAGTATGTAATCCAAGGTGGAGATTGTTGGATTTATGTCTTGCATACTATGTTGGATAAGAAGGCGATGAGACGATGAAAAAATCGAGACGATCGGAAACGGGGTGGAAGCAAGGGAAACAGTCAGCAACTGTAGTAGCAGATGGAGTTGCGGTCGGCCGTACTTGGGGTGCGGTCGGCCGTACTTGGGGTGCGGTCAACTGCCCAACTCTGCAGAAGTTCCCGAGAGGGGGACGGTTGACCGACCTTGTGGTGCGGTCGACCGCACGCGGCGCTGATGGATAATTTGGGTCGGATCTTGGTGATTCGTGAGAAGCCCAACTTGCTCTTCAAGTCAGATCTGACGACTCTTATCGTAGGGTTATATCTTCAGGATATCCAATGGTTATTGTATCAAGATATCAAGCTAGGGTTTTCCTAGATCTCTATATATTGTTGTTATTGGCTTCCATTGAGAGCCAAGAGAGAGAGTACTTTATTGAAAGAGAGATTGAGTGATTCTCTAATTGTAAACAACTAGTACTTGCTGGTGAGGCTTGAGAGTGGGTCGTGGTGAGCATTGTGATATTCTTGTATCTTCTCTACTTGAATAACATCTTGCGTTTCTTCTCCCTCGGATTAAGGCAAAACCCCCAACCGAGACAAATTTGTGTGTGTTTTGGTGTGTATGGTATGATCTCATATGCGCTTGGTGGTTTGTGTTGATTGCATCGAATAACTCAACAAGACCCTAAGAGGAGTTTTCGATAGAAATCCCTAACACTAAGTGGATTGATTGAATTTTTAAAAGCCTTTATTCGGGTACCTCTTATGTTATTGTCAATAACACTGAAGGTGAGAAATTCATCTGTAAAAAGGGCCTTGGACAAGGTAACCCTATTTCCCCTCTCTTATTTGTTCTGGTGGCTGATGTTTTCAATTGTATGCTTTCTAATGCTTGGGTTAATGGTCTTATTAAAGGTTTAGGAGGGTTTCCTTCATTCAAATGTATTCTTAACTTACAATATGCTGATTATACAATTTTATTCTCTTCTTGTGATGGCTTAATGCTTAGAAATCTTAATTTTCTTCTTTATTGTTTTGAATGCGTTTTAGGTATGAAAATTAATTTCTTTAAATCTTCTTGCATCTGGATTGGAGGTGATGTTGATAGACATGATAAAATTTCTATCTTTTTCAACTGTCCTAAGGGATCTTTTTCCTTGATGTATTTTGGTATTCCTTTGAGAATTGGCAATCTTCACAAATCTGATTGGTTTCCAGTGATTAACAAAATTGAGAAGAGACTTAACAGTTGGTCTGGTTGATTATTATCTAGAGCTGGTAGATTAACTCTTATTAATTCTATCATCACCCTCATTCCTCTTTATCTTCTGTCCTTTTTTTATATCTCTGTTTGGGTGATTAAGAAGATTGACCAACTGAGAAGGAGGTTTTTTTGGGTTGGCTCCTCTTCTTTTTCTGATCAAGGAAAATGTCTTATGAATTAGTCTAGGGCGTGTAAAAACAAATGTGAAGGAGGTTTAGGTGTTATTAATTTAAGACACCAAAATTTAGCTTTAATGGGGAAATGGCTTTGGAATTGAGGATAGAGTTTGGATCAGAATTATTAAAATGAAATATTTCGTAGGAGAGTTTTTGAAGATTTTTCTTCTTTACCTCCTATTTGCTCTTCCTTTTGGAAAGGTATTTGGAAAGCTGCTTCTCCTTTCATGCGTGATTTGCAGAAAATTTGTACTGATGGTAAGAATGTGAGATTTTGGAATGATATTTGGATTGGTAACTGCAGCTTGTCTTCTTCTTTTCCTGATCTTTATAAGATTGCTAGTTCCCCTAATGCTACGATTTTTTCTCTTTATTCTACTAATAGATATGGGAAAGTTTGGAATATTAGCTTTAGAAGATCTCTTTCTCTTCAACAGTCTCATGGTTTTAGTTCACTTCTTCATTTGTTAGATAACTATGACTGGAAACCTAGAAATTGTGTTAAATGGAGATGGAATAGTCCTTGTGTTTTTATTGCCAAGTCCTTTTATAACTTTCTTAATGCTTGTGGCCAAATTTGCCCCTTTTATAGGTACATTTGACAAAATGTGGCTCCTTTGAAAGTTAGAATTTTAGTTTGGTTTACTATTCATAATCGACTTCTTATTGTAGATAATTTGAACAAGAGAAATCTAGCAATTGGCCAAAAATATGTCCTTTGTTCTTGTCTAATGAATCTTCTCTTCATATTTTTGTTAAATGCTCTTTTGTGAAACAAGTTTGGCTCATTCTCAAGCTTTCTTTTAATTTTAGAGGTTTTCCCCCTTCTGTTAAATCTTGGTGGGGAGTTTGGAGACTAAAGAGAACTCCTATGAATTTAAGACTTCAGTGGGATATGATTATGATAGCTTTAATTTGGGTAATTTGGAGGGAGAGAAACAATAGGATATTTCTTAAGAAATTTTCTGATATTGTTAACATTTTAGATTCTATTTGTTTTTTTTTTTTTTTTCCTTTTGGTCAGATTTACTCCCTCCTGCAAAGAAGGCTAAGATCGACACAAGTGGTTTCTCTAATGCTTGCTAGTCTTTTATTCCTCAGATGCACAATTTGGCCAGTCTGGGTGATACTAATTCTTCTATTCCTTCTGCTTTTGTGGCTGCAGATCCTTTAGTTGACACTATTGTTATTGATGAGCATGATGACGAGGCTGTTGATTTTCTGTCCTCTGATCAGTCCACTCCTGTTGTTAATATGGCCGCTGCTCTTGCTTTCAACACTATAGTTAATGATGGTGAAGCTCAGACTGATGCTTTTGATGAATTTCCTTCTTAGGTTCCTGATGCAGATCATGTCTCCAACACTATTGCTTCAATCTCTGCTATGTCTATCCATCATCAAGAGCTCATCACTGGAATCCTTCTTGTCCAGAACTTGCAAGCATCTCAAGAAGCTAATCAGTCTAATTCTGATGATTAATAATCTTTTAGTTTGCTTCTTAGTTATTTTGGTGACTGTTTGTTTCTTTTGATTTTGTTCCTTTTTTTTTGTTTGAGGATATTTTGTTCTTGTTCTAGTTGCTAGTACTTTCGGTTTTGTAAGACCTTTTTTTGGTTATACATATATTTTGGCTGGAGTCTGTGGACTCTATCCCTATCATTAAAAAAAAAAAAAAAAAAAAAAAAAAAAAAAAAAAAAAAAAAAAAAAAAAAAAAAAAAACTGTTTGATAGTCGTGGAACTTCACTCACCAGAAACGAAGACCCATTTTATGAAGTTCGTTCTCCGTTGACGTCCCTCCAACGATCAAGTCAGTAGTGAATAGTACTCAAGACAATTTATGATTGAAACAGCAAGTGCTTGGGGGATTCGGCTTGTGGGGATAAGATAGGGTTGTAATCAATCTACCTTTTGTGGATTTTACGGAGAATGTTCAGTCGCGGATCAGATCCTCTAGCAGGTAGACGGATTTCGGGTGTGAAACCCCTTAAGTGTATAGCATTATGAGCAGTAGTAGCTCCCAGTCAGGACAAGTGGCATTCGATTTGTGGTAGCTCTTTACCATCAACAAAACCACTATTGCTAGTTTTTTTGAAGGAAGGACAGGGAAGAGTGCAAGACAGAGTAAGACTGCACCATCTCAAACTTAGTTGATGCTCAAACTGACAGATTGCTAGCATTTGGAGTCACTATTTAAAGCTTGTGTAGTACAAAGTGGCAAGAACCAGCAATACAACCCTCATTATGGAAAATATAGAGGATGATGGCCCCTGGAATTTGATTGATTTGATTTCACAAACAATTGGACCTCAACAACTCACTTGATACCTAGAATGAAGATCAACAGCACCCACTGCACTCACTACAAAAAGACACCCCCCTTTTGGATCTTGGTAAGTGATTGAAACTTGATTTGTTACTTTACTATGAGTGAGTGATGTGCATTACAAGTTTACAACTGGATAAGTAACAAAGTGAACTTAGTGGATGTAAATCTTTGCTTATCACTTGCTTACCCTGCAATAAGTGAAATGGAGGACTAATGAAGTGAAGTGACTACCTTCATTGCTTCCACATTCTTGTAAGCCACTTGCTTATATCAACTTCGAATCATCTTTATTTTTCTCCTATTATTAGCATGAGCTATCAATATTCAACACAAGTAAACAAATTTTTGTTTTGATGTTGACTGTATAGAGGATTCAGTAAATCCAAAGGATTGTTGGTTGTGATTAGATAATGCAGTGTGGGCATTTTTGTTTGTGTTCAATAATTCATTTCAGACAAGCTTTTTATGTTGCAGAGTTTTATCTTTAGATTGTGTCGTGTCATTAGATTGGTTCAAAAATTTGTATTGACGAAATGCAGGTCATTTGGACTCGATGTTTCTTTGAAAAATAAATCCAATAATTGTTTTAATTGCTCAAAATATTAATAATCAACCTTCAAATTCATGGTCAAGCATGTTGATATCATATATTGACTCTCAAATCGGTACATGCTTCATTCTTTTGAAGCTAGAGATGCAATTAAGATCTCTAAAATTGTTCCCCAGCTTTTACTATATCATTAAAGGAGGCCCTTCGGTTGAGCACCACTTTCGTGAGCACTCACCCTTCTGGCCATTGCATGAATGATCCAAACCGTTCACATTGATTTATACGTTTAAATCAGTCTAAATATATAAAATCAAGTCCTTTGAAATTCATTTGCCTATCCATCATGTCATTATAAAAAAAACGATATTCAGCCATACCATTTTTGTGACACTTCAATGAACGAGGAAATGAATTTCAAATGACTTGATTTTACATATTTAGACTAATTTAAACGTGTAGATCAATGTGAACGGTTTGGATCATCCATACGATGGCTACTCACGGCGAGGAGTGCTCAATGGAAGATTTTCCATCATAAAATGCTTATGATTTTCATAACAAAAATAAATAAATGAAATGTTTATGACAATCCTTCGAGAGTCAAGTTGAAAGCAGAATTAAGAACAGAAAATTGGTGAGATTACATACGATGTAAAAGATAAACATATTCAGCCCCTCCAAATGCTGGAAGCCTAGAACAAGAGATTACCATAAAGAGAAAATAAAATAAAATAAAATAAAATAAAATAAACCCCACCTTCAGATTCTATACAAATACCATAGGTGCCAAAAATATTTTGTGATTTACTTCCCATCCCATGGGTGAAGGGTATATTTCAAGATTATTCTACATTTCTGATAGTTAAACCATTCCCCTGGCTTTCAAAGGATTCAAGTTTGGGTCTCTGATGAATCCAGATTGTGCCTAGCCCTCAAACAGAAGTTCCTACAAATTCGACTAAAGAAGCACTTTCGGAATGCAAGCAACTAAGCATGGTGCCTTGTTTGGGGAGAAAGGTGTCTTCTGTGTATTAGCACATATAAACGTAAAAAGTTACTAACAAAATTGAGAACGTCGTCGTGAGAGAAAAAACACCAAGGACGTCTCCATTCAATATGAAGTAAGATCAGAGAGATTTTAGAAGGTTATTTCTATCCATTTATAAGTTTGTTTTGCGAGTAAATTTGTAAGTTCTTGCAACTCTATGTGGCACATCTAGGGCTCATTTTTGCTTCGTAAAAGTACTGGAAAAGGGATTAAAAGTGTTATTATAAGATGAAAAACCATTGGTATAAACTTTACAGTGGAAATAAGTAATTAATAAAGGAAAACCAGCAATGGACCTGTGCGATGCATAAATAAGTTATCCATTATAAAACAAACACAGAAGTAGTAGGAGTACCCTACTTTCTCCAATTAGCCTACTCTACTTCTTACTTCATAGTTCATAGTAATAAAACTGGAAGTAGTTCTTGGAAAACCTAATTCTTCATCGATTAATACTTCTAAAGAAGCAGCAACTTATAATCTTCATACGAAAACAAAATATGATATAATGTAGCTAACAACTAAGCAAACAAACACTAGAAGTATTCCAAACAATCTGTATGCACAACCTTTAATGAACCAAAGGGCCCTGAGAGCAGTAGTGATTCCAAACTTCACTCAACTTGTCAATTGGACTAATGATATTATTGACCACGAACTCCAAACTTGCAGCCTATGACATCCTGATACATCAGACATTTTTGTCCTCTGAATCATACACCAAAGGGGCCCAACTCTCTTCTCTCTCCTTTCTCAAAATTGTCCTTTTCAGCTTAGTGACTACTTTCCCTATCCAAAAGTGTGAACAATGTGGAAATTTCCCTCCTAGTGAAAACCAAGAGTAAAAAATCCAACCAACAGTACTACCTTCTGTGACAAACAATAAGATGCCAATAAGAAGAATTCATTTGAGAGAGCAAGTAATTTTTTTGAATCCTATTAAGCATACTACATAGATAGAACATTGACACAGAATTGAGAAATCCAAGAGAAAAATGATGTGATAAACACCAGTAAACTACAAGAACTTTAGGTCTTACTGTGATGAAATGGATACTCAAATGGATACTCAGAGGCATCCCATCCATTGCACAGGAATTGTGTTGGCTTTGGATCTTTATCAGAGTGATAGCTGAAACAATAAGGGAAAATATTTTCATGTTATCTTCTAAACTGGTAGTCTTACCTTTATAGTTTAAGAATATTACGGAATAAAAGTGGAAGAGAACATATTAGAATTCTGAATCGCTTTCATCAATTAGAATAAAAAACAGAAATGTTCCTTTCATTTCACCAAATTTCAAATATAATTTAGCACAATAAATGAAAAAGGATTGCTTTTTATTTGGTTCACCTAAGCTTTAATTGGATAGACTTGACCGAGGCTTGAACTTTGAATAACTTGAAGATACTAGCCTCCAAATATCATCTTCTACTCAAATTGGACACCTAAATGGCAATAGCTGTTTAGTTAACCGTAAAGCCTAGAATGTAAAATCTTCTAACAAAAAGAATCCATAATCATCATTTTTTTTTTTTGGAGATAAAAGTGACCCTAGTCACGGGTTTCATCAATGAAAAATTAACGAAACAAATAATATCAGATATTACAAACCAAGTCGAATCCAGTCCACTAACTAACTCAAATAACAACAACATTTGCCAGAATAAAACAACAAAAAGTCTGGCTCAAAATACCAGTAACCTCCCACACTAGACGCATCCGAGAGCTAGAAGGTGACTGCAGCCATCCTACCCTGGGCTAGTCCTCTCCCTCCATACAGAGCCTCTTCCTCGTCCCTGCTAAACCTGCCCAATCATCTATTAGAAACAAGATTTTATGAAGCATCTTCTAAAATGTGCAGTTAATGTTACGAAAGCAAGCATCGTTTCTATCTAGCCAAAGAATCCACATACTAGTCGCTACTGTAATATCCCATATTAACCTACAGTCTTTCCTAATGAATGTCGATCTCCACTTCCCTCAAGTGTCGTCAATACTGCTTGGTATCTCTGCAACACCAAACCCTAGACCCATAATTTTCCAGGTGAGTTGTGCCTTAGGACAAAGCATTAAAATATGGTTTGTGTCCTCCTCCCCTATGTTACATCGTGGACACCTCATCTCAATTGGAATGTTACATTTCTTAAGGTTCGCCATTGAGAGGATAGCGTTATTCACCACCAACCAAATGAAGGCTTTCACCTTAGTTAGGATTTTCGACTTCCATATAATATTAGCGCTAGAACATTTAATTCCCCCCTCGTTTAAGAAGTGATACATGGATCTAACTGAGAACATACAGCTAGACTCTAGGTGCCACTCTCTTTCGTCCTTGTCTCCCCTCTCCTGTGTCATACTCTCTGCCAGCATACTTTGGAGTCCTTGAAGTTGTACCTGACATTCGGGGAAAATGTTCCCATGGAATTCTAATCTCAGCCTTTCCTGTTTCCAGACATCCTCTACCAAAACATCTTCGTTAATTGTTTCCTTCGCCAGTTGTGGGAATAGTGACTTAATGGTGTTCCCCCCCCACCATTTATCCTTCCATCCCCTAGTTTGCACCTAGTGTTATCATGGAAAAGTTCCCCAATCTTAGCAATGCCTTTCTATAGGTATGAGATTTTTCCGCATCTGCTTCGCCCTCCGTATCTAACCTTTTTTCGTCTTCTATCCATAGTGAAGGAGTTACACCACCATGCCTTACGTCGTTTGTGCATTTTTACCACCACTTGGATAGTAGTGCCTTATTCAGATCACGAAGGCTCACGATTCCTAGTCCTCCGAATTCTTTCTTTTTACACACCTTTGTCCCACCTAATCAAATTGAATCCCTTCTTATCCTCTCGCGATCCTTTCAGAGGAATCCATAATCATCATTATGGCTGTAAACATTTCAACAAAGGATATTAGAGAAACAGAACATGAAAGAAGTGTCTTACGGTTCTCCATTATTACTGTCTTTAATGCGTTATATTCTTTATTTGCTGTTTTTATATATATGAAGTTCTTTAAATTTTAATTTTTTGACAGTAATCATCCCCCCCCCCCCCCCCCCCCCCCCCCCCCCCCCAAAACAAACTCTTTGCATTATCTTAGATAGGACAAAGTATCTGCTTATTTCAGCTAAATGAAAATTTTATATTTTCAAGTAATGCGTGTTTCATTCCAAGTTACAGCACTCCAAACTGATATTCCACAATTGACAACTAAGCAATGGTGCATGAACTGGAGGAGAATGGAAGAGAATCTACCAAATGATAATGTCGACTAATGGATCCATCTCGTTGTATTAGTGCAGAGACTATGACAAAGAAGGCTTGGTATTTTCTGAAAGGGACCATCTGAATTTTCTTCAGGATAGCTCTCAAGGACCACTCCTGCATTTGGACATTTGGACTACTGGTGACAGCAGATGGAATCACAGATATACTTGAAAGATACTAAGTGGATGGCCATCTCGTAAGGATTGCATGAACAAGATCACTGTTTTTTCTCCCCCTTCTTTCTTCCAAATAATTGTAAGCTTAGACAAAGGCATGCATAGATTCCTCAAGAGCTTTTGGATACCTAATATATGAAAAACCTGGCTTTATCGAAACAGAATATTACTTGGGCATCAATTGTTTTCCGCCCAGCTGCAGTTTATCTATATATAGTCATACCCATTTTAAAGATTATGTATATGTTAGTATATATAGGAGTTTTTTTTCTTTGTATTGTATATGTTAATGCAATCACTTATTTAGCTAATGCAGCCACTTTTTTTGTTCTCCAACCTTGACTTGGAACAGTAACTCTTTCCCTTGTGTATTTTGCAGTGCTGCTTTCTCTTTAAATTATTGCAAACAAGTCATCTGCCTATAAATCTTAGAATATATTAATAAATTGATAATTTGCATCTAAATACTGCCAAGAGCTAAATGAACTAAACTATCAAAATCTACGCCAAATAGATTGTAAATGGACATTGTTTTGATGAGGGGGATCAAACAATTGATGATCAAACTTAACAGGGGGCCCAAACAATTGTTTTGATTAGGGTGAAACTACTCGTGTGCGAATAAAAAGAAAATTCATGCATTTTCTTTAATACTTCTAAGCAACTTGTCTAGTTATCCCACCTACAAAGGTAAACAGAGAGCAATAGAATTGGACGACTCACTCCACCTAACATTAATCTAAGCTATAAAAAATCAATATAATTTGCGAAATCATACCTATGCATCTGACGATTGCAAACTGCGAAATTTTGCCAACATAAGTAATGTCTCTTGATTAATGAACTAGAGTATGCCAATGGGTAGTCCCATAATTCAATCATGATATAGATATCTTAATATTCCTAGGAATGAAAATCAAGTGGTTTGAAAATTTCTCTGAGTTTTTTCGTTTATGTTGTTGAAATACCATTCATCTATGTAACCACTTCAAACATGGGATAACATCCTCAGAACTCATGATTTTTCATTTATAGATCTTTTCACAACATGCCAACGACTAATCGAAGTACAGAAAAAGAAGTAGATCATCCTATTTGATGACAAATCTTATATTGTTGAGGTGTATATAACAAGACCAGATGTTTATTAGAGGCATTGGATCCTCCAGACATAAGTATGTTTGTATAGGCATAATCATATATAATTAATGATGCGCTGACAAAACATACACATCACAGCTGAATACTAAAAAATAAACAGAATAGGAACTAATCGCTATCCAAAACCATCATCCTTATTATTTGAGTAGATTAATGTAAACAAATTTGCAGTGGATTTTGGAGATTGATACATACTTGATTTGGAAAATGTATAAATGAAACATGATTAATCGCTGATCATGTAAGAAATAAAAAAATGAACCCACTTTTCTAATTCAAATGCTTGGATTGATTTTACTTTCTACAAGAATTTTCTTGTATCTCATATAGTGAGCTACCTCAATATATATAGAGAACTAGAAAGGATTGAGAAGTTCCCAAACCTTTCCAACTTCTCTTACAAATGGAGAGTTTCGTCTGTCCATTCTTTTAGGACAAGTTACTTAGCAGGTCAGGCCAAACACTAGGGTGACTGGAACACACTAGTATAACACACTAGATTGAGAACATAATCTATAACTGGAAAGTTAAATGGTATAACACAGTGGATTCAGGAAGTCCTTTTTTTAGCCTCAGCCTTGGCAATTCAACTATATATCTTCATTTCTTGAATCTACCAAGCAAACCGTCTTCATATTTAAATTTCTTAATATATATTGTGGCCAAAACTTATTAGCTCAAGCTTCTGATTAAAGTAGTCTCTGATGTAAATAAAAGGAAAATCACTAGATGCATTACAAAAAAAATTGAACCATTACCATATCATTCACTCTCCAAACATGTAAAATAAGTACAAACTAATAAATAAGTCAAAATGAATATCTGACAAGTATCCTCTAAGTATTCATCCTAGTATTTTCAGAATAAATGTACACAGCATATACATTTACTTCCGAAAACCTCGAGGATCAGTAATAAAGATTTGAATATGTGATAATGTTTTCAAGGCAGCCGTGGAATGACTACTGATTAATCTTTTGAATAATAGATGAACAATATATATTGTGAGCACTAGGATCCAATATGGGAATCCCATTTCGTACTTAGTCACATGAGCAAACAACTAAACAACCAACAAAGACTGCAGCACTCCTTTCAAAAGAAACTCAGGTTGCAGCTGAATGACATATAGTGCTATTTCTTGATTGACCTATGGAGAAAGAGTGCCAAATTAATAGATCTCCATGTTGTCTAACGCTGGGCTTTGCCAATATTATTATTTGCTCAGCAGAAGGAAATAAGCTAATATCTTTAATATTAGAGCAAGTACCCATTCCTCAGAAACATGATTCTTGCATTCAACTTTGCCCGCTGTAACCATAATCAGATTCAAGAATCATCTACACCGCAAAAGATTCCTATGATCAACACCTTTTGAAACTACCCCCTGCCTACTTTATCTAGGCTTCGTGCCACTCCTGTGCTTGTTCAATAAATTTCCTTCAATTATCAGGAAAATAGTAGTCCCCATTTGAATAACAAAGAGCGATGAAGGATAAGCAAACAAATATCACTTGGTATCCTAATAAAGTATAAATTCTTCAACAAACCTACTGCATTCTACTCATACATCATTCAGTCGAGTCACTTTCAGCAATAAAGCATGATTTTTAACTTAGTTTTCTAAAAACTCATCAAAAAGGATATTTATTCCAAACCCTAAAAAAGCCAACTTTCAAATAAGGAAACTGTAGGATGATCAGATTGCAACTATTCAATCAACATCATAGGACCTAATGCCACAACTATCTAGGCCGCATTTATTAAATCAGAGAGGAAAAACTGAAAAAATAACAGACCAGTTATCAAATGCTTGAAGTTTTGAATCTGGCATTCATATTAAGGTTGTCTTCTTTCAAAAAGATCTCCTAGAATTCATCAGACATCCTGCCCATATTAATCAATTCTTACTTAAATTCCTTCCACTCTGAGTCTTTGTTAATGGAGATCCCACCATCACCTTCCCTCCTAGGTAATATTGGCCACAAATCACTAACAGTATGTCCCAAACAGTAAATTGTCTGCCATTTCCTGCCTACATTTGGCATATCAAACACATGCTATCTGCTGTTCTCCTTGTTATTTTCTAGGGGCCAGAAGACATCATCTTCTTTAAGCTTTTCTTGCTGTGATTTGTATCATTTTTTGTTGACCCATTGTTTTGCCTTTCCCACCCAATTTAAACCACTTTCACTGTATAAGATACGGCATCAACTACTAGCGGTTTTTTTATATATATTTATATATACGACTTCGCCACTTCTTACTAAGACATGCAAACCATGTCTCTCCTTCGTGCAAAAACTTACTTGTGTAGCTTATATCACAATGAAATAGAGAATGGAAGCTACAGATTCTCCAATGATTTGCTTCCATCCCTTGGAGCAACTAAAGCCCAGCCTACAAAGCTTAGAAAATACATTATTTCTCCATATCATCCCTGGTATAGGTAAGTGAGACAATGTTCCTTTTATATCACTTAAATATTAAAAGAACCACTTGGGTTCGTTCTTTCAGGGTTTGGCAGATATTCCTCATGTTCATGGTTGTCTACTCGGCATGGATCTGCCCATTTGAACTTGCATTCAGAAGATATTTGCCTGAAAAACTCTTCTTTATAAATATTATTATCAATGGATTCTTTGCTATGGATATCCTCCTCACCTTCTTCGTTGCATATATCGACCAAAAGACCTATCTTCTTGTTGATGATCCCCAAAGAATTGCTGCCAGGTCAAGATGTTACATCCAAGAACTACCCTTTTGCCTGGTTTCTATGAATATAAATGTAAACTTTCCTATTGTTTATGAGTTTTGCAGGTATCTATCCTCTTGGTTCATCCTTGATGTCTCTTCAACTGCCCCATTTCACACACTTAGCCTATTATTCACAAAAGGTGCCCATGGTTTTGGTTTCGAAGTCCTTATAATGTTCCGGCTATGGCGTCTTCATCGTGTTAGCTCCCTTTTTGCAAGGTTTGAACTTCTCATCTTGTATACATGTTTGGAAGTTCAAACATAAATGCAAACTCACTGTGTAAGCCAATTCCTATTCTAACTAGGCTTGAGAAGGATATTAGGTTCAACTATCTCTGGACGCGCTGTAGTAAACTGATCGCAGTAAGCTTATTCTCTTCATTTCCCTTCATATGTCTTGAAAATAGTTACGACTACTAACACAAATATTTACTGTAGGTAACTCTATTTGCAGTTCACTGTGCTGGATGCTTTAACTATATGATTGCGGATAGATACCCTGATCCAAAGAGAACATGGATAGGTGCAGTAATGCCAAATTTTAGGGAAGAAAGCCTATGGGTCAGATATGTAACTGCAATATACTGGTCCATTACAACACTTTCAACAACAGGCTATGGAGACTTACATGCAGAGAACTCAAGAGAAATGCTGTTTAATGTTTTTTACATGCTGTTTAATCTATGGTTGACAGCTTACCTTATTGGGAACATGACAAACCTTGTCGTGCATTGGAGTAGTCGCACCCAAAACTTTGTAAGTTACTTCTTCTCTAGCCTTCATCCTACCTGAAAATGATTACATGAGTTTAGATAAGCAATAGATTTTAGCTTCAGTTAGTCATAACTCAACCAGTACATAGAAGGCCACAGTTAATGGTGCATTGTTTATTTCCTTGAAAGGTTTTGGATCCTTACTGTTTAATTTGATGTATCTTGGTAGGAATGCCTTATCTTTCTGTCTAGAATACTGAAATAACTAAAGAGGATTATTAAAAATTTATGTCAGAGATTATTAGGTTAAGATTCCAAACATGAAGCCACAATAAGATATCAATCGAAAAAGTTCATTAAATATGTTTCAAGGTACCATGATTCCGTAGGTTTAATTTATTACCTAAACTTCATCATATATATAAGCAACTATACATATATAAGTAACTACAGATAAAAAGAAAAGATATAATGAAAATCAAATGAACTCAAGAACTATAAACATCAAATCAGTCTAAAAAGTATCAAAACCAAATATCTATAATAATCAAATCAATCTAAGATCTACAATAATCAAATCAATCTAAGATCTACAATAATCAAATCAATCTGAGATCTAATGAAAATAAAATCAAACTAAGAAGTACTGACAACCAAACTTATTTAAGATAAATAAAGATCAATCAATATAAGATCTAAAGAAAATGAAATAAATCTAGTCCAATCCAACCAATACATCTTAACTACTTTTTCCTTCCTTTTCAGTTCAACCTTTTCCTACCAAACGGGTTTTAATTGTCTGAACATTTCCATCGGCTGAAAATTTCCCTCATATCCATTTGCATTCAATGGATTTTATTCCACTGGGTTGATCTACTGAGGTCCATACCTAGTTTTGACAAATGGCCACTTCCATAACATCAAAATACATATCAGCATCCATGTCAGATGGCTTCTATATCAGTCCATGGATTCTCATCCTCTTCAATACTTCCACCAAACTTACAGTGAGTAACTCTCATATGGACTCTTCCATGTTGAACCTTCTTAAATTCTTATTTAAGTAAGCAGATTGCTAGGCAGTTAAAATCGGTTTTTTTGGAACTAATCGGTCTAGGAACGATTAGTGAGTAATCGGTTAATCGAAAAATAATTGGGGATTAAATCGAAAAAATCGTTTTATATATATATTAAAAAAAGATATATCCTCATTATGTAGCAACCATAAATCCTAACATAAAACTATTATCAAATTATCAAATATGACAATATAGAAAAAAAGAAGAGAGTACTTGGTTTGAGCTAAGTTAAGATTATGGATGTGGGTCGGGTCGGATTTGCTGGTCGGTTTCATCAAACAAAAACAATCGGGGAGGAGGAGCAGCGTGAACAGCAAGAGGAGGTAGAGCAGATGTGGGCCGGGTCAAATATGCGACGGCGCAGGGGGAGCGACGACGGGTCAGATTAGGATTGCTTGAGGAAGAAGAAGAGAACCAGTTTGAGTTTGGGTTTGCACGAGGAAGAAGAAGAGCGCGACGACATGTCGGGTCTAGGTTTATGCGAGGACCAGAAGGGGTTTGGATTTGAGTTTGGACCGGATTACACCCAAATAATGCAAACAAGCATGAAAATTAGAGGATGTGATTTAATCGGTTAATCGGCCACTTAAAATCAGCCGATTAACCACTAATCGGCCGATTATACCGATTAAATCGCTACCTATTGAAATATTATAAATCCCTAAAAAAATAACTGCTTAGCCTCCGATTAGCGATTAATCGGGTGTAATCGGAGATTTTAACTGCTTAGGCAGATTGTGACAATTCTATCCATCACTTCGATTTATCCCTAAAGAACTTGAGACTAATTATATTGTATGCTTGATCAAGGTCCTGATAGAAAAACAAATTTGGCAGAATCCTATATCATTCCAATTTAGCATAATCGCATCAACACAAAGGACTAAGATCACAATGGAATAATTTTGTCGTTTTCTATGAACACAAGCTTCCTTAGGATTTTGGACGAAATGAAACTTGAGAAAGGTTGCATTGTGTACATAAAAATTGTAGAAGGGTTGAGAAAAATTGTACTTGTATTATAACACGCCCCCTAAGGTCGAGAGCCCATTTTTTATGGACCAAAGAAATGAGGTAAATGCCCAACAAATTGTGCGCCAAGACCTGAACAATATGCAGCGGTATTTTTTTTTTAAAATCCACATTTAAATTGCGTAGCTGGTGGGATTCGAACCTGGGTTGCTCTGACTGGCACTATGCTAAAACTTCAAAATTGTACAACGGTTGAGGAAAATTGCACTTGTATTCTAACATGTACCTTAGATCATTTTTTTGGCTCAAAGTTGGCAGATTTATATCATAATGTTGTTTCCCTGAATATTTAATAATGTCTGTTTTACCAATAAATTTGGTGTAATCTGAATGTTGCAAGTTGTACAAAATTATTATTAGGTTAAGATAATATAGCACTTGCTGATTTTGTAAAGTAGCATATAAAAAAAGCCATAATATAGCACTTAGTAAGTTCACCCTTCTCAGTCGAACCCTCAACATCGAAGATCTCATTTCCAATGACATGTGGACTATGCTCAGCAGGTTTGGTTCTTTAATAACTTTTGTCAAGTTTTAGAAGTTAGAACAATGATATCATTCATTTTTCACTCAGCATAATTTGTTCCAGTGAGTTTATAGTAATGTTGCTGTAAGGAACAGATTCCGGTTTGAATTCATAACTTGACTTATGGGTTCCACCAGAATTCATAGCTTGAGTTAAGGAATTGGGTCAATTACTCCGTTTAGCTAGGTTATTTGGAAGAGATTTAGAAAAAAATCTGAAAAAAAAGCAAACAAAATTAAGAGCTAGACGAATTTGAAGTTGTGTCTCAGAGCCTCAGAAGCAAATCCACATGTGTCTGCGTGATCTGGTGTCGGATTTGTGTCCCGCAGAGGAGCAGCATCCATTTGGCTCTTGCTGATTCCCAAACAACTATGCAAAGTTATTAGCAAACTATTTTGTTCAGTATTGGCCAAGTTAAAATTATTGTGATAATTACACCCTTATGATAGAAAACCTTTAAACTTTAGCTTGATCTACAATTGTATACAACAATTGTTTAACTATTTTAAGAGAATAAGTACATCTATCTATGGCATGAACACCTTTTCTCAAAATTTTATAGATCATGTACCACATGTAAATTCTCAGTTTGTAACATAAAGATTTTAGAGGTAATTGATTACCAATTCATGATAATGCTATATCCAATAATTATAGACAAAATCAAATTATATGCATGAACAGTACATAGTAATATATATAAGAATGTATAGAATATGAGAACAATATGACAATAGCAATACATATATACTTCTTATTATGTTTCAATCTTTTTGATCAAATATTTAATTTATTTCAAGTCATTTGTTGGTTGTACAGAAAAATAGTATAGCAGTCCAGAAAAAGAAATGCATATATTACACCAACAAAAAATGTAGTGATAAGTTTTCTTCCTGTATACTGTAAATGTGGCAGAGGGACACCATCCAAGCAGCATCAGAATTTGCAGAAAAGAATCAAATGCCAAAGTACATACAGGATCAAATTTTGTCACATATATGCATAAATTACAAGACCGAAGAACTCAAACAACAGGAGGTCTTGGCTAATCTACCGAAGACCATTCGTTCAAGCATAGCGCACCACTTGTTTTCCCCTATTGTTGAAAAAACATATGTATTTCAGGGAGTCTCCTCCAATTTTATTTTCCAATTGGTGAGTGATTACAGAACTCCAAAAATCTACTTGAGAACTTCAATAAGTCTCATAAATGTATTAATTACTGCATAGTATTGACAGAAGCATATATTGAATAGGTTACCACAATAGAAGCGAAGTATTTTCCACCAAAGGGGGATGTAATATTACAAAATGAAGCTCCAACAGATTTCTTTGTACTGATATCGGGAGCAGTGGTCAGTGCCACCTCAGTCTCTTATACTCAATAGCTCAAATAAATTTGTAGACTTTAATAGTAATTGTTAATATAACTGTATGGTAATTAAACTATTTTGCAGGATATGAGTGCAAATGTGGACGGTATTGAACAGGTATGAGTTTCTCTTATTTGAACAACACATGCCTAATGCTATAGCTAAGTAAATGATATGCAACAAAATAACTATAGGTTATGCTCTCCAGATTCATGGACGGGCAGATGCAGGAGATATGTTCGGGGAGATTGGAGTTCTATTAAACAAACCACAGCCTTTCACTGCTCGCACTGCCAAGCTCTCCCAAGTCCTGAGACTCACCAGGGCCAGCCTCATGAAAATAATCCGAGAAAACATAGAAGATGGGACTATTGTCATGACCAATCTTTTCCAGGTAGACTTATTGGAGCTTGATTCTATAAAGTGCTCCGAAGATTGGGTTTTTTTTATATTACCTCAACATTTTTTCTTGTTTTGATATAACCCCCAAAATTCTTTGTATTTCTATATATCCTCCATTAGGCATTAAGTTATACACAATACACATGGAACGACCAAAACCGCGTTAACACCGCCATCCATTGAGGGCATTATTGTCCATTCTCCGGATACCTCAAAATGATTATGTTTTGAGGGGGTTAAATCTCAATAACGAATCTCTTGGAGATTATATCCAAATAAGAAAGTTTATTTTAGGGGAGATGGAAAGAAACCTTTTAAAATACTATATATTATTTGCATATTTTTGAGACATAGAAGGTGACTTGATTATAACATATTTAACAGAACCTGAGGCTACAGAAAAGCGTAGATTGTGAAGTACAAGAAAAGGATCCAGGTTTAGCCCTGAAAGAATGGCTTGATGCAGGATCAACAAGAAAAGACGAGAGTTTCTTAGCACGATGTCAAGATGGATACAGAAAAGTTAGAGAGGTCCAAGCGAGAGAATCCACGGATGTCGGCAGTGATATGGGCATAATCAGTGAGATACTCAAGTGTGGTACCAATCAAAACACAACCAAAGCAGAAAAACTAGAAACCAGCAGGTGGGCAGGAGAAGCACTTGCAATGGCACAGGGAATAAAATACATCAATGAGCCAGTAGCATGTTACAAAAACAAGAAACCTTTAATAGAGGAATATCAACCCAAAACGATCAAGATGAAAACAACTAGCGACAGAAGGTTGGAAAAGTATCAATACAACGAATTTTCTTACCTAGAGAGAGGCAGCAATCATCTAATCTATAGTAATGCTGTTGAATCAACTCATAAAAGAGTCACAATCCACATGCATTCGCAAAAGATACACACGACACATGAACAGAAAGGAAAGTTGATCAAGCTACCTGGTTCTCTGGAGGAGCTTCTGAAAATTGCTGGTAAGTTCTGTTTCGTTTTACATAACTACATGCCAAAAAAAATTGCAATTAGATAAGCAATTAGATGTACTTATAATGATAATTTCAATTACCACATGTACAAAAAAAAAATATATGGAGGCAACAATCAAGCAAAAGATAACTGTCTTGTTTTCTTTATTGGTGGTATTCTATATGATCCTATCTTGCAAACAATAATGCAGGTGAGAAATTTGTGGGCTATCGTCCTACAAAAGTGGTCAACCAAGAGAATGCTGAGGTAGATGACATTAGCATAGTTCGAGATGGGGACCATTTGTTTTTCCTGGAGACATTGTGTAACACATATGTCGAACACATGAATCCGACATGACACTAGCTATTTTACTGCACTTTGTCAAAAAAAATTCTTCATGTTCCGTGTCAGTGTGTTACTGTCAGTGGCCCGTGCTTCTTAAGACCAAACTCTTGTTCAAAGAGGCATAGTCAAAACAGACAAAAATGCATGTATCTTCGAGAAAATTATGATGGTACTAAATTTCTCAAATTTCGGTAATGTTAACTTGGAAACCATTTGTGATTGCCTCAAAAACCAGGACTTGTTCACAATAGGTCACCTGATTTCTTCGGTTTGATTGAAATTATTAAATACCACAGTCCACGGCCAGGGCCGGTCTCCACTTTGAGGCAGGTAAGGCGGCCGGCTTAGGCCCCGAATTTCTTGTAATTTTAGGAGCCCCAAATTTGTATTCCCTTCTTGTAATTTTAGGAGCCCCAAATTTATATTCCCTTTGTAAAGATAGACACGTATTTTGTGCGTAAACAAAATTATATTGTAATTAGGAGGCCCCAAAAATAATTACTTGGGCCTTTTGCCTTGGGCCCCCGGGAACTCAGGGCCGGCCGGCCCTGTCCACGGCGCCGTTCTAGTAACGCTCGCGCATACTCCATTCCACCCACTAAGATTAGATTCAAAAGTAAATGCAGATTTTAGATATCGAAATCATACAACATGATGGCAGTATGAACCTATCAATTACTATGAAAGTAAAGCTTCATGTAACCTCTACCAATCAATAATACTATACACAGAGCCTCAGTTCTTGGATGGATTGAACTTACTTAAAAGTTTGTCCGAATTTTGAGTTGAATTCAAACAAAAATATGCAACAGAATGAGAAGAGACTAGGAATTAACCTTTTGAGTTTATGAAATCAAGAACCTCGTTTGCATGCCGTTGGAGAATCGAACGCCATGATCGGCGTCAAGAGGAATTAGGGTTTCTTGCTCGTCCGAGAACGACGATCATTGCGTACCCTACCCACGCTTCCATTTGCACTTTCATATTTTAAAATTTTTTTTTTTTTTATAGATGAAGAAGGCCCAAAATATGTTTAGTTGGGCCCAAACGGCCCAAAACATGCGCGTTTTGGGCCGTCTTAGGGCCCAAATCCATTAGCCATTGTTCGGCTGCCGTATCCGTTTCTCTTCTCTTGCGAGCAAAACATGTTTTGCTCCCCCACCGTTTTCAACGGGTTGTTGGACCGTCCCATTCTCTCATCACTCACCCACCCGCTCACATCCCGCCACGTGTACACTCTTAACGGCTACTCCACGCGTAGAAGCCGCGGCATTTGAACATTTTCTCAGCGTCGAGGAGTTTCTTCTCCTTTGCTTTCACATTCCCAAATCGATCTATAAAAACCCCCCCATACAAACCCAATACAAAACACATCCAAATCTTCTTCTTCTTCTTCACCTCCAAATTAAATAATCCTACATTAATTATTTGATCTCAGTCTCATGGATGCTTCCAAGATTTCGTGCAGGGTTTTCGTCCTAGTTTTGTTCGTGTTGTTGGGCTTAGTGAGTGCACAAGAACCGAGCATGGCGCCTTCACCTTCAATGGAGAGTGGATCTATGGGGCTTCAATCTGCTTCTGCTGCTGTTTTGTTCGCTTGTTTGGTGTCCTTCTTCGCTCTTTTTGCGCATTAATCGGATATATATAGTTTTAAGAGAGAGAGAGAGAGAGAGAGAGAGAGAGAGAGAGAGAGAGATGTATGTTCGAGTGAATTTTCTGGGAGAATGATGGATGAGTGTTACTTATTCGATCGGTGTATACATATGTTGGATTACTATATATAGCTCAATAAACATATTATATTATTATTATTGTTATTATTATTGGAAGGCTTACTTACTGATGGATTCTTGTTGTAGTTCTCACTTCATTAGGTTACTTCGGCAAAACTCTATAATTTTTCAACTTAAAGCAATGATTATGAGGAGACTCTTTCTTCCATTCAAAAGCTTCGTCGATGGGGAGATTTCCTGCACACTTAACTAGTTTCACGATGCAGTAGATGCATATAGGGTTTTTAACACGTATACCCCTAACAAATATGCTAATATCATATATGTCCTCCAAAAATATGTATTTTCATAGGAAAAAAGGGGTATGAACAACTTGCTTATTTAGTAAATGAGCATTTGATTATGTGGCATGCATGTGATACATTGGACAACTAATCATTTTAAGGATTTTTCAATCACATGAATGAGATACATTGATTAAGTTGCTCATTTAATAAATAAGCAATTAATGATGTGGCATACATGTGATTGGAAAACCCTTAAAAGGATTAGTTGTCCAATGTATCACATGCATGCCACATAATCAATTGCTCATTTACTAAATGAGCAAGTTGCTCATATCCCTTTTACCCATTTTCATATATGCTCCTAATAATATGAGCTCATTTCTTATTTACCTCTTAAAGTTGCTTCAAACTACGTGTATTTGAAACTTACAAGATTAGTGACGAATTTGGCTAGATTACATGCTGAAGAATATGAAATTATAAGGATGTACTGTAAATTTATCAATTTATTAAGAAAGCTGAAGAAAAATTGAGAATGATTGATGTGTTTCAATTGGTTTTATAGACGATTTAGTTTATAAAAAGTAAGAAGAATAAGCTTAACTAGTAGAGGAAGGGTATTTCAGTCATTTTACATAAAATCTATTAAATATAACTGTATATTTCATACATTTTTTATGTTTTTAAAGTAGTTTTAACTTACGGGGTAATTAAGAAGTTGGATACACATTGTTAGGGGTAAATGTGAAAATACACATTTGTGAGGGGATATGTGATATTCACATATTTGTTAGGGACATACATGTTAAAAAACCATGTATATATTATTGGATATACATATATATTCTCATTATATGAATAATATTATGTGTAATATTATTTTATAGGTAACACATATATTGCATGTACTAATTGTATGAATATCGGATTGCGGGTTATGTGGGTTGAGAACCCAATACCCAAACCAATATTTATTCTGTAAATATTAGCTTGTGATAGTAGTCTACGTATTCAAATTTTGACACAGAGAATAAATATCTCAAACATTTTAGTCTAGGATGTGAATTCTAATTATTATCTTTCATAATCTCTAACATATATTTATGTACTCTAGTTATAATATTAATATGTTGACACCTACAAAGAGGAAGAGGGGATTTCAAGTGTTTATTCGATTCAGCTTCAGGCCGAAAATGAAAAATCAAAGTTGGGTTTCCAACTCAAATCTGGTAGGACATTTCACTTTGCCATGTCCACTTTCCAGAGTTCATATTAGTTTCTCCATTTTCAGTAACAACAATGAGTAGTATTGTTTCTCTATTTGGTTTTCTTCGTCGTCTATGTCTGCTGTTTCTTTCAAACTCCTATATGCGGCTGTTTAGGAGCTTGTGGTGGTTTTCTAATGCTCTCTCTTATGATGATTTAATTGCAGGCTTGAAAGGGTGGATGCCTACCATATTTTGCACTTAGTAGCGTTCTTTTTGGGGTTGGTTTGCCCATGACTCATCCGGGTGTATCTCCTTTCTCTAAGTTTTTTGGCAACACTCATATCACATACAGTTTGTATCCATGATACAGTTGGTTTCCATCTATGGTCTCTGGTGTGTAGCATCAGGTTTGGATGGTCTCGTGCTACTCTCTCCTCGTAGCTAGATCAGTTAGCTGCTATTATCTTAGCCGCTTACTGCTTATCTATCTGCAGTATCAATGCTTGTTTCTTTCGGGAATGATATCAGAGCATCTGTGGTTTTGGTTTGTTGTATTAAGGAGTACTGATGTTCTTTTCTTTTCGTTGACCTCGATGGCAGTTATTTTGTTTTCCATGTCTGCTGTTTGTATTTAGCTGGTTGGATGTTTATGTTATGTGATGCTTATGTGCTGTTCTGTGATGCTGATGATCAGAGTTGATGAACTTATCACATCTGTTCTGTGGTTTTGATTCGTCTTCGTTCTGTATTTCCTTATTGCCGTACTTCTTGGGCGGCCTTTCTATCTTTTGATGCTTTGTTTCTGTGAGTCTCTTTCGACTAGGGTTGGCTGTGGAAGTTTAATGTTATCGGCGCTCAGTAGTGAGGAGTCTGAGGTGCGACTCTGTCTCTCTGTTAGGCGTCTCCTTCACTCTGGATTGCGCTCCGTTGGAGCAATCGGATCGGAGTTCCTTTCCCTGCGAACTTCGATCGTTTGGCTGACCGTGCAGCGCATAGGCATCCAGGCTATCAGCGTGGATCTTTCGGTCCAACTTCATGTAGATTATGCTTATTATTCTGTATTAGTTGTTCTTCATTAGGAGCTGTTGATATTGTGCTTTTGTTTTACGTCTTGTAAAACCCAACTATTGTATTATCTTATATTTAATGCATGGCTGGAGTCTTCCGACTCTATCCGTTTCATCAAAAACAATGAGTAGTATTAATTTGTACTCGACATTTATATACTTAAGGTATATACTTACTAGAAAAATAATGGACCTTACACGCAACTAATTTAATGACTCCTTTTTGAGTCTAGAATTTGTATACAAAAATTAGTATTGGACAACAAATTATTATAAAAATTCAAAAAAATAGTATTTTTATTTATTTATTTTTTTAACACGAATATCTCTACTATTAATGAGAGAGTTTGTCACCTAACAAATTTTATTTGTAACCAAACAAATACATACAATGCATATGTATAACTAATATAAAGGAGGTCTTATCTAGGTTCGATGTGAGACAATGTCGATTTTTTTTAAAAAAAATGTATCTCTACTATTTTAATGAGAGAGTTTGTCATCAAGCAAACCATATTTATAACCAAACAAATACGTGCAATGCACATATATAACTAATATAAAGGAGGTCTTTGATTTGATGCGTCAAATTTTTTTCCAAAAATATATATTTATAAAGGGCGTGTGGTACACATCTAGATTACTGTAGTTTCTTATAACTGAAAACCAATAAACATGAGGAACTAGCATATAAAGGTCTCACCATTGTTAAAATGAATCCAATTGGATAGGGGCGGATCTAGGGGGGGCTGGGGTATGCTACAGCCCCCCCAACATTTTCACATTTGGTTGTATTTGTTTTTTTTTGGTATATTAGTGTGGAATTTATCTTCAGCCCCCCAAAAAAAATTTAAAGCCCACCCCAAATATATTTTAAAGCCCACCCCATATATATTTGAGTCTTCTATTTATTTTTTTGGGCCCAAGCTCAACTCTATTCTATCTAGTATCTATAACAACTTTACTTCTCTAGTATTTATAACAACTTTATATATATTTTGCATGTTATCTTGTGCAAAAAAATTTTCCAGTCCCCCTCACATTTCAATCCTGAATCCGCCCCTGCAATTAGATGATTATTAAAGACTAACATATAAATAACCTATACCTAAAATGATATGATCATTGCATTGTTGGACCCAAATTATCCTGTATTCTACCTCAGTGCATGGATAAACAAATTTATGACCACTTGAACTTATATTTTTTTTAAATATATAGAAGAATCAACAAATTTATGGCCACTTGGACTTATATTTTGTTTAAATAGATAGAAGAATCGTTGGATTCCTATAAAAAACAATGTTGTCTTTACGAATTCTATTGAATCTTAAACCAATTGTTTAAAATTACAGATTCCAAAAAGATTCAAAGACATATTTTGAATTTTTTATTATTTTACAAAAATTCTATCTCCAAGTGGGCATACATTTTCCCCCAATGCGCTGACTCTATGTAGAACAAAGAACAATTCCATTAAATATACGATGTTAAAAGTCAAATTAGAGGATGGCTATTAATTGCTCAAGAATCAAATCAAAGCATATTAATTAAGTACCCATTAGTTAGTACTTTAATCTAAAAAACTTGCACTTGCCGAAATTCTCCAAAAAGCTTGCATGCCATTGCCAAGTATGGTGAAATACCGTTTGCGTTTGCGGCGACGCAACTTTATTAATTACCTCTATCATCATTTGGAACTCTCTCTTCACACTAGTGAAAAACCCATAAAATTGACGCTGAACATAAACACTTGCATTTTGATCAATATTTATTGTTTATCGATCATTAATTATTGAATATTGTGTACCGATCATTGATTATTGAATATTGATTATCGATCATTGATTATTGAATATTGTTTATCGATCACTGATTATTGATAATATTATTTATCGATATTTGATTATTGAATATTGTTTATCGATCATTGATTATTGAATATTGTTTATCGATAATTGCGTTATTGTTTACTGTTTACCGATCATTGCATTATCGACTATTGTTTACCGACCCCTGCTCTTTTGATCAATGTTATCGTCTATTGTTTATTGACCCTGATATCGTTCCAATTTCTTGTTCCTATGACATCGTCCTGTTACTGTTTAACTGCTTGCTACTACTTGCGGCCCGTAGCTTTCTCTAACGGGTATCATTCCTCTTTCTTTTGAGTTAATGTTTATACAGGTACAGATGATGGGATACTGAAGGATCTTGACGTACTGTTATTGTATTGCATATTCTCGGGTTTATTGTAAGTTCTTGTATCTCAAATTTTAGTTATTCTTGCTATTATTGTTCATGTGATTATTAATATTGTATTGTTGAGCTTACCAGTATTGTACATCTTATGGATGATATGAGTAGGTATATTTATATTATTCGCTGGACCTCAGTTACGTGACCATGTTTCCGTATAATGGGAAGCAGGGCGTGACAATAATCCACTAATACATATCGCACTCCTTATGTTACAGTTCCACAATTTGATATTGATAGTATTAGAGAGTTGATAATATTCTTGAGTTTCCACACACCCACAATGATGAAATTCTCGTTGAAGATACTCAAACACAAGACACCAATCGCCCATCCTCTTCCTAAAAACATAGATGCGAAGCCTCCGAAGTCCACTACTATTATACAGTTGTTCCATCTCAGTCTAATCGAAAGAGAGTCATAAGGTATGTAACAAGTGTAAAACTGCTTACAAATGGACAATGACGTATATGATTTTCAGGTGGCCTAAGCAAGTCCTCAAATAAGGCCTATTAGACCTTTTTTGGATCTCTGTTTACTAATACGTCTCTAAAATTGATTAACAATCTTCCAATTTTCCATATCATAATTTAAAGGTCCATCTTCTTTGTGTAAATCTTCATTATGATCATATATTTTTTTCTTTTTTCATGTCTGGAATCAAACTTTGCTTCAAATATTAAATAAATTACACAAAATTTAAATAACAAAGTTAAGGAGCAATAGCACATAGTTGTTGCAACTTGCGAAGTTCACTTTTTCTTCAAACCTTCAATGATCTTCATCAATTTTAGCCCCATATAAAAAATTGAGTACCTCTTCTTATCCAAATGAATTTTGAAATTATCAAATAAAAATACTAATTAAATGATTTAAGACATACTACATACAAACAATAATAACTATTGAAATTAGAACCTAGAAGGAAATCAAAAGTTAGAACATACCTACTTCGATCGAGTTGAAAAACCGCACAACGGAAGGAGAATGGGGACGGTGGAGAGCTGGAGGCGGTCTCAGATTGGGGCTTGCTATCGATGAGGAGTGAAGGAGGTCGGTGGGTCGAGGTCCTCGGGAATGATAGAGAAGGTTGGTGTAATGGGATTGAGGTCTTTTTTTATTGCTTGGGTTGGAGGATGATGATGAGAATTGAGAGAAAAGAGAAAAAAACTGAAGAGACGTGAGAATTGGGAGAATATACGTTTAGAATTTCTAGACTTATGGGCCGAAAGATTGATTCAAAAAGCAAATGGTACTATTTTTTCAGCCCAATATTACATACATATATATAAGGAAATTCAAAAATATGAGGCCCAAAGCGACTGCTTGTGTTGCTTTCTCAGATCCGCCCCTGCAAATGGAAAATGGGTGGAGGGATGGATACACTTAAGCGACACTTGTCAAGAGAACACCTGGACCTATTAATTATCATCTTACCCAACAAAAAATCAAATCCTAGGACTAATCATTTAGATAGCCATAGTTATGATCATGATCTCGTACGTATGGAAATGACTAAACTTGTTATTAAAGATGAGTTACCTTTTTTTTTTAAATTCCGTCAATAGGAACCTAGAGACTTTTAACCAAACCGCTTTAAACCCCAATTACAAACAGATTCCTAAGAACGTTGTTAAATCTGATTGTTTTAAAATCTATCAAGAGGCTAAAGATTTTTTAATTGCTACTTTGTATTCTTTAACTTGTAAGGTTTCATTAACCTGTGATTGTTGGAAAGGTTGTAACCATGTTCCAATAATGTACGTAACTGGTCATTGGATTGATACTGATTGGATCCTTCAAAAGGGGATCATACGATTTGGATATTTGATGTATCCTCAGAATGTTGTGTCTATCGCATCACATATCATACAAGCATGCATTATTTTTCCTATTCATGATAAAAAAAAATTATTAGTTTTAATAATGTCGTCATACAAAGGCGATTTCTGCATTAATTCAAGAATTTTAGCCTATAGAGCCAGAAAATTTTTATGTTAGATATGCATATCATATTCTCAACTTACTTGTGCAAGATGCATTGAAGATAACTGAACCATATATGAGTACGATAAGAGGTTGTGTGCATTTCATAGATTTGAGTGTCCTAATTTTCAAACATTCAAACAACGGTGTAAGCTTAAGGGAATACATTTTAGAAAATTCTCCAAAGATGTTAAACACCGTTTGAATTCTACTTATGACCTACCTATTGTTGTTAGTGACTACAAAACGGTTATTAATGATTTTTTTATTGCAAAAAATATGGAAAACTTTTGTATGAATGAAGAAATTTGAAATTTTGCCAAAAGTTTGAAAAAAATTTACAACATTTTTAAACCACAAATGTTATTTAAATCTTATACGTCCACTTCTAGTGGTATTTTACGTACAATAGTTACTATGATGAAAACTTTTCAATTAATTATGTATGACCCTTTGATTGCATCAATTGTTGTTCTAAATTACGATAAATTTATGAAATATTTTCATCATATTTCTATGTTATATTGTGTTGCTAGTATAATGGACCTTGTATCAAGTTAGATGGTGTTGAAGAATCTACCCCACAACTCGTAGTGCTAATAGCGGAAACACACCACAAGCAATAGAAACTTCCAAGACTTAGATGAACCAAGAACAAGCCACCACAATATATGCAAGATCTCACAAGAACACAATCAATATTGTGGTGGCTTGTTCTTGGTTCATCTAAGTCGTTGAAGCTTCTATTGCTTGTGGTGTGTTTTTACTATTAGCACTACGAGTTGTGGGGTAAATTCTTCAACAAGTGGTATCAGAGCAGTTGGTTCGAGATGACCGATAAAAATATGAAGATCGAGAGATTCGATGGAAGTGACTTCGCGATGTGGAAGATTCAGATGATAGTGTATCTTCGTCAGAAAGTTCTTGATGGTTCGTTGTTTGGTGAGAAGCCGGTAGGTACAGACAATAATGTAAAGGTCTTGGTGGGTTGGAATCGTTTGGATCAGAAGGCACTGGGGCAGATTTAGTTGGGGCTGAGTAGGAAGGCATTATTTCATATCTCGAAGGCAAAGACCACAAAGGAGTCTATGAAAATTCTCACGGATATGTATGAGAAACCGTCAGCATTTAATCAAATTCTTCATCTGAAAAAATTTGTTAATATGAAGTTGAGGGAAGGAGGTTCAGTAGCAGAGCATGTGAACAATTATTGTATGGTTTACAACCAGATAAAAGCTGCAGGTTTGAAGTTTCCAGAGAGGGGGCGGTCATTATTACTTCTATCTACTTTACCCGATAGTTATGGTACGGTAGAACAGACTATTACATGTACTATAACAGATTCAACGACTCTACAGGATGTGGTGAGTAGCATTCTAAACGAGAAGGTGAGAAGGGTGATAAACAGGGGATATCCATCATTATCTATTAGAGATTCCGCAATGTACGCTGAGAAGAGATGTAGGAGATCTAAGAGATGTCGAAGAAGAAAGGATCAGAATAGTTCATCTTAGAGTGGGTCTGATGATAGTGATGGGGGACATGGGCCTGAGTGTTGGTATTGTCACAAGAAGGGCCACATGATGAGCAGTTGCAAGGCTTATATGAAGAAGAATCAGGAAAAGAAGCTCAAGTGGGGCTTGTTGAGGATCTATGCTTATCAGCTCGAGAGGAGTTGGGCACTCAAGATTGATGTATTGATTCGATAGCTTGTTTTCATTGCACTCCGAGGAGAGATGTGTTTGATAACTACAAGGAGGGTTCTTTTGGAGATGTGATCATAGGGAACGGTCACCGGTGTCCCGTACGTGGGGTTGGTACTGTTCACGTGAACACCAATAATGATCAAAGTGTTGTCTTGTGGGAGACAAGGCATGTTCCAAACTTGAAGGAAAATCTTATCTCAATTGGAAGGCTAGACAAGGAGGAGTTGTGTACTACAGTTGGTACTGGAGAGTGGTATATAACTGCAGGTTCAAGGGTGATTGCAAAAGGGAAGCGTGAGGGAACGTTGTATTTGCTTAGAGACGTAAGGGGCATTTCTCCTGTAGTTGACTCTCAGCCGGAATCGAATAGTAGGTTGTGTGGGGTGCAACCGAGTTCTTTCAATTGTGGAGGGGAGGTTACTAATTTAGTGGGAGCTGCTGGCCATGGAAGTGATCCTAGAGGGAAAGACGTTGCTGCGGTGAGGGTACTTTGCGAATTGGTAGTTGAAGCTTCAAGTCGCTCTTGTGTGATAGAGAACACTGGTATCGATATGCGGGGTGATGTCGATGAGGGTAACAGAATTGGAACTAAAGGGGTTGAACAGTTTGCGAATATTGTGGAGGTGTCGTCCAGGGAGACTTCTAATGTAGAGGGTGCATTGAGAGGTTTTGAACCATGTCCGGTGTTGATGGAGATTCTGCGAGTTGGGGAGTCTCATAACACGGAATCCGATACGGGAGATTGTTTTTCCGGTATTCGTGCTCTATGCGATTGGTTGAGCACATCCTTCATGAGGCGATGAGGGGTGGTTGGTGCACTCCACATGGTGGAGTGGCAGAGGTGCTCTTCATGAGAGTGGGGAGTACTTGGGTCCTCCATGAAAGTGGAAGATTGGCAGAGATAATGTAGTTTAAAGATTGCAATAACTTTGAAGCGTTGTGTATTTGGTCCAAGTGGGAGATTGTTAGGGTTTTGGCCTCAAATACACATAGGCACAGAGTACTTGAAGTTGGAGAAGAAGAGGAGGAGATAAAGACAGCAAGAGAAGATAACAGCAAGTAGAAGAAGTGTAGTCTGGAGAGTTGCGGTCGACCGACCCTAGCTGCCGAGAGTTCTTCGAGTGTACAGGGTCCAACAGAGGAGAGGACGGTCGACCGACCTTGGGGGTGCAGTCAACCGGTCAAGTCTCGGGTCTAACTCTACACGTTGTGGTCGACCGACCTTGGGGGTGCGGTCGACCGAGTTCGGCGGCTGATTGTTTTTGGGCTTACGAGTTTAAGGCCCAATTGCTAGATTTGTGTTTATCTTTTACGGTTTACATGAGGGCCATATATATGGCCGTAGACTCTAGGGTTTAGATATTTGAAAAGATCCAAAGAGAGAGATTTGGTGAGCCGTTATCATTGTTCAACTTCAAGAGAGGATTGTGCCGAGTGTTTCAAAGGTGAGAGAGAGAGATTGAGAGTTGTAATCTCTTTGTAATCTTTGTATTTCTTGGGGAATAAGAAATATTGGTTATCTATGCATATTGATTGTGTTCTTGTGAGATCTTGCATATATTGTGGTGGCTTTTTCTTGGTTCATCTAAGTCTTGGGAGTTTCTATTGCTTGTGGTGTGTTTTCGCTATTGGCACTACGAGTTGTGGGGTAGATTCTTCAACAGATGGTACAAAGAATTTGGTTTATTTGTTTTATAGTTACATTGGAGATTATTCTTATGATCATTATGCATTTTTAGTTAAATTTGAGTGTGTATTAAATAATTTATATGATAGTTATGATAGAACTTTTGCATCTTCTTCTCAAACACAACATAGAACAAGCACAATATCATCTTTTTTCAGAGCCATAGGTAAGGGTATTGCATTGAAGATACAACAAGTGATGTATTGAATCTTATTAAATCGAAAAAATCTATGACTAATGCACCTAATGAATTACACTGGTATAATGCACAACCTTTAATCAAACAGAATATTGATGTGTTATCATGGTGAAAACACAATGAAAATTCATATCCTATCATTTCTCACATGATCTACTAACCCCCCAATGTCCACCGTTGCATCGAAAAATATTTTTTCTCTTAGTGGCAGGATGTTGAGCAAGAAAAGAAATCGATTGACGCCAAAGACTTCAGAGATGCTCTTGTGCAGTGAAAGATTGGATGAAAGCAGATGACACGACTCAAGGGATACAAGACGCCTCAACAATGGTAGCAACACTCTAGAAAACGAAAATTGAAAACATACTCTTGAAGATTGAAGACCTAATCTCTAGAAGACGAACAGTGAAGATTGAACATTATTGCAGTGTTGCAGTGGAAGCTCCCTAAGGAATTTAGGGCGATGAGAACCTAGATTTAGTTGAGTTGAGGTGCACAACAATAGTCTATTGCTCTCTCTTCACGCTAACATGCATTAGGCTATCTCAAACTCTAGATCATCCCTTACCATGTAATTTTAAATTTTGTAACTTTGTATGTTGTTGCTGCTAATTTTGGTGTGTGAGTAAACAGATGAATTTGTGGATTCTTTTGGAAACAATAAAAGCAAACCTGTTGACATGCACCAACGTGTTGACTTGTTTCTCGTTGCTGCCACGAATCTGCACAAAGTTCGATATACCGGGATGGATCTCGGTGACGAACCCTCCGACGCTCTTGTCAGTAATTAGAAAGATTAAGAAAGAGTTTTTTGGTAGATAAAGATTGATTACCTTGTCACGGTGGGGGGAGAGGGGTATTTATAGTCGCCTTAGGGACCCGTTTCGAGATAAGGACATATCTCTACTTCCCGGTGTTAATGGATAAGATCTAGAGTTTAAATCGTTTCATAGAGATAACTATGAATTTGAATTACTCTTTATCCATCTGGGTCGGTTTGTAATTGGTTGCTACCCATGCCCAGTAGGACGGATCCGTTTATGAGTGATTGAGCTTTGAAGAAAGACCCAGTTCCCATTTCAGACCTGTTTGTAGGTGAAATTACTGTTTTATTCTTGAGAGCTTTAAGATTCGCGTCCGATTTGAACGGTCCCGATTTAATCATATTTTTAGCCATATCATATGTATTATTATATGTTTACTTTTTTAAATTATTATCTTTGTAAGTCATGATTTTAACAATTGAGAAAAATAATACATAATTTTTTATTTTTTTTATGATTCTTGTACATATGAATTTTCTACAAAATTATAAATTTCTTATGTTTATATGTTAAGATAAACTAATAGAGGGAGAAAAAATTAAACAAGCAATTAATAATAAATAAATAAAATCTAGCCCGACCCGACTCAGCCCATGACCGAGATACACAGGCTGGGGAGCCGGTCCAGGCTGGACTTTCTCTCGTTTGGGACCGGCCTGCCCGGACCGGTTGCCACCCATATGTTGTTTGTTTCTTATGTTGTTTGATTCAATATGTACAATCATGTGTTCTTCACAAAAAAAAGATGTAAGATGAATGTTAATTATTTTTTGACTCAACCAATGCTAGTTATTGTTCAATATCATTGCAAGTTTGCAACTATCAGGAGAAGGAGTTGACACGATTCACTATCAGTGCTATCGACTTAAATTTTTATACTTTAGTCAGGAAATATTTATAACCCGGTGATCAAAGTCAAGTCTTTTTTATTCAGGAAACTTTTGGAGAGAAAAAAAAATTTGGCCAAATATGTTGGGTTTTTTATATTTAAAAAATCCTTAAATTTTGGCTGTTAAATTTTTTTTAAATGAAAATTATTCTAATTAGCATAATTCAAACATATTTGATTTTAATAATAAGCAATGTAATTAATTTTTGTCAATCATGAAACTTGATTTATGATAAACGGCTGATGTTAAGTAAGTGGACCATTTACTCATTTTAAATTTTAGCTGTTATAAATCTTTTAAATGAAAATTATTCTAATTAGCTTGATTCAAACATATCCGATTTTTAATCAAAATTAATGTAATTCATTTTTTTCATTCGTCAAACTTGATTTATGATGAATGATTGATAGTAAGTAAGTGGACCATTCACTCATTTTATTTTGGTTTGTTAAAAATATTTTAACATATTTGATTTTAATAATAAGTAATGTAATTAAATTTTTTCATTCGATCAAACTTGATTTATGATGAACGGTTGATATTAAATAGGTGGACCATTCACTCATTTTAAATTTTGACTGTTAAATTTCTTTTAAATGAAAATTATTCTAATTAGCTTGATTCAAGCATATTTAATTTTAATAATAATTAATGTAATTAATTTTTGCCATTCATCAAACTTGATTTATGATGAAAGATTGATGTTAAGCAAGTGGACCATTCACTAATATTAAATTTTGGCTGTTAACAATTTTTTGAATGGAAATTATTTTAACTAGCTTTATTCAAGCATATTTGATTTTAATAATAGTTAATGTATTTTTTTTTCATTCGTTAAACTTGATTTATAATGAACGGTTGATATTAAGTAAATGGACGATTCACTCATTTTAAATTTTGGCTCTTAAAAAATCTTTTAAATAGAAATTATTCTAATTAGCTTGATTCAAGTATATTTGATTTTAATAATAATTAATGTAATTAATTTTTGTCATTCTTCAAACTTGATTTATAATGAATAGTTGATATTAAGAAAGTGGATCAATCACTCAAATTAAATTTTGGTTGTTAAAATTATTTTAAATGGAAATCATTCTAATTGGCTTGATTCAAGCATATTTGATTTTAATAATAATAATGTAATTAATTTTTTTTCATTCGTTGAACTTGATTTATAATAAACGGTTGATATTAAATAAGTGGATCATTCACTCATATTAAATTTTGGTTGTTAAAAATATTTTAAATTAAGATTATGCCAATTAGCTTGATTCAAGCATATTTGATTTTAATAATAATTAATATAATTAATTTTTTTCATTCTTCAAACTTGATTTATAATGAACGGTTGATATTAAGTAAGTGGACCATTCATTCATATTAAATTTTGGTTGTTAAAATATTTTAAATGGAAATTCTTCTAATTAGCTTGATTCAAGCATATTTATTTTAATAATAATTAATGTAATTGATTTTTTTCATTCGTTAAACTTGATTTATAATTGATTTATAATGAACAGTTGATATTAAGTTAGTGGACCATTCACTCATAATAAATTTTGGCTGTTAAAAATATTTTAAATCGAAATTATTCTAATTAGCTTGATTCGAACATATTTGATTTTAATAATAATTAATATAATTAATTTTTTTCATTCTTCAAACTTGATTTTTAGTGAACGGTTGATATTAAGTAAGTGGACCATTCACTCAGATTAAATTTTGGTTGTTAAAATATTTTAAATGGAAATTCTTCTAATTAGCTTGATTCAAGCATATTTATTTTAATAATAATTAATGTAATTGAATTTTTTTTCATTCGTTAAACTTGATTTATAATGAACGGTTGATATTAAGTAAGTGGACCATTCACTCATAATAAATTTTGGCTGTTAAAAATATTTTAAATCGAAATTATTCTAATTAGTTTGATTCATACATATTTGATTTTAATAATAATTAATGTAATTAATTTTTTTCATTCTTCAAACTTGATTTATAATGAACGGTTGATATTAAGTAAGTGGATCATTTCACTCATATTAAATTTTGGTTGTTAAAAAATAAAAATAGTTTAAATGAAAATTATTCTAATTAGCTTGATTCAAGCATATTAATAATTAATGTAATTAATTTTTTTCATTGGTTAAACTTGATTTATGAAGAATGGTTGATATTAAGTAAGTGGACCATTCACTGATATTCTGGAATCCAACAAACACATTCCCTCTCTCACAGCTCACTCTCACAACACCCTCCCCTGTTTTTGATGATCTGTTTCTTCTTCTAAGAGAAGCCATGGTGGTCCTTGCCAATCCCCTAGTTGAACAAATATCCATCATAAAACCCCAGAAACCCCATTCCTACTACTTTCATGACACACCGGTAATTGACCTTTCCGATCCTCTTAGCAATTCCTCCATTGTCAAAGCCTGCGAAGATTTCGGCTTCTTCAAAGTAACCAACCATGGAGTCTCTAAGGAGCTCATGTCTAGACTTGAATCAGAAGCAGTAAAGTTTTTCTCCTTACCCGATATCGAAAAACACAAGGCAGGATCTCCCAATCCTTCTGGCTATGGCAGCAAGAATATTGGGCCTAATGGGGATGTTGGTTGGGTCGAATATCTCCTCCTTGAGATCAATGCCAAGCCCTCGTCGTCTTCAACGTCTCTCCCCTTCCTCTCAGAGCCTCCCGCAAGCATGTTTCGGTAAGATCAATATTCAGTATCATGTACTAAAACCTTGTATCTCATTTTCTTGAATGCGCGCATTATTCATATACAATCAAAATTCAATATGTCATTGCATACAGAATATTAAATATCACGAAGTTTGAACATGTTTTTGTGAATGTTTATTACCGTATGTATAATGACCTCCTAGGACAACTAACCAAACGTACCGGGATCTTTTGTTGCAGCTCTGCATTGAATGAGTATGTATCAGCACTGAGGAGCTTAGCTGGTGAGGTGTTGGAACTAATTGCAGAAGGGTTGGGGATGGAAGAGAGGGATGTTTTTAGCAAGCTAGTGATGAGTGATGAGAGTGATTTGATGTTCAGGATAAACCATTATCCTCCATGTCCTCTACTCAAAGAACTCAACTGTAACTTGACTGGGTTTGGAGAGCACACAGATCCACAGGTGATTTCTATACTTAGATCAAACAACTGTAATGGGTTTCAGATTGCTTTGAAAGATGGGAGTTGGGTCTCGGTTCCACCTGATCAGGACTCTTTCTTCATCAATGTTGGTGACAGTTTGCAGGTATGTGCAATAATTTCTCCTAGTTTCTTTCCTCTTCTTTTTGTTGGATGTTGATGTTGTAGATTATAGGAGGTTGATTAGCATGCAGATATTTTTCTGTGTTCATTGACTGTGCCGTGCCGTTAGAATTCTGTAAGTGGTCTAGTTGCAAAAATATCAAGATAAAAGTCACTTGTAGTCCCTCTTGACATATCTTATATATTCTTACATACAATCACCCACTTGTACTTCTAGTAAACCTTGATCGCAATAACTTGCATACAATACAGTTGTTGTTGTAGTTGTAGCCAAGTTAGCTTAATCAATCGCAGATTTACTTTAGTAGAGAGTTCAGTGCACAACTTCTTATATATAGGTCATACTATAGCAAGAGCCGAAAGCATGTATCTGAAAGCAGGAAGAATAATAAACTAAGTAGAAGTAAGTTACTAAAGTATCTTTTTTGTGTGGTGGTGATGTAGGTGCTGACAAATGGGAGATTCAGGAGTGTGAGACACAGGGTAGTTACCAATGGATCCAAGTCCAGGGTCTCCATGATCTACTTTGGTGGGCCACCACCTAGGCAAGTAATATCACCACTGCCACAACTACTAATGAAAAAAAGAGGAGAAGATGAAGATGAAGATGAAGATGAAGATGAAGATGAGAAGAAGAGGTACAAGGAGTTCACATGGGCTGAGTACAAAAAGGCTGCAGGTAAATCAAGACTGGCTGATAACAGGCTAGGCCAATTTGAGCAACAGTAACAGCGATAGCAATACTGCAATAGTAGCATAGCTCATTGATGACATCTGATCTCATGTTTGTTTGTTGGAATTGGTTGGTTAGTTGGTTGGTTGTCTTTCTATTTTGGGCTGCTTAGTTGGTCAAGGGCTTCATTTTTTAACCTCTAGTTTAAACAAAGATAGAAACTAAAAAGGTTTCTTACTTAAACTTCTCTTCTTTGTATCTTTTTTGTTTCTCATATGAGTGATGGCTTTTTTTATTTTATTTTTTTATTTTATATATATAACAGAGATATGAGTGATGGTTTTATCTTCTCTTAATTTTGCCCTTTTGAATGGAGGTAGTGCTTTCTTTAGCAAAATGCTTAATGTCTAGTTGAAAGGCAGAAAGAAAAATTGGCTAATTTCTTGTTCATTTGTAAAACAGACTATTTTTAGTTGTGTTTTTGAAGTTTGATGTTTGACATGCATGAGTCTTTCTCTCATAAATCATTGATTGCCTATAAAGTTTCTTTAAACAACTTTAGAAAAAAGGTCGAAAAGCTATGTGCTTGGCTTTAATATTGAATCAGTTAAAGGCCATTTGTTTTTTATAAAATAAGATATTAACTTCAATGTAAGCAAAGTGAAGAGACCACTCACATTCAGAATAGTTAATAGTCTGCCGTACTTAGCTTTTATGCATGTGAGATGTGGAGATAGATAGTTTTTTGTTGTTTATAAACTAATTATTATGAGTAGTACGACTGTAAAAGTATGTATAGTTGTAATCGAATAGTCAATCTCTTCACCTAACTTTATAAGTAGAAAGGAGCCGATTCACCAGAACCTTGGATGTTGATTATATTACAACAACATGAACCGCTGCATGAGATGGAGGGGTAGTCTGATCTGGCGGAAGACTGAAGCTAAGGCATTTAGGGTTGTTGGGTATTTTGTGTGCCGGACTTTCTTAGTGCATGCTGGCAATTTGTATTGTATTTGTTTTCAGTTGGATGTGGACTTCTATGTTTTGGGCTTGTAATATTTTGGATTTGTAAGATTTCGGACTATGTTTCGTTAACTGTTCATTAATGAAACAGACGACCACGATCACTTTTTTATCAAAAAAAAACATGAAATGAATAACAAAAGCTGGAAAATTTAGAACATGGAAACTAAAAGAAAGTGGAACTTTAATTTATTTCGAAACAAAATTAATAGATTCCATATTAGACTATTAGACTATGCATCGATCTCAGATATTTCATGATCACAAAGTGTTGATAAGGAGACTGAAATTCAGCCTAGCTACAGGTAAGAAATAATTTACTTCCAGCTGGTAAATTGTATCAAATCCAACACGTACACGTACGTGCGAAACAATTTAGTTACGATAAACTATTTGCATGTGCTGCTTCATTTGCTCGATCCGCCTCGATCCTATATATTAACTCCATGCATGAAGCAGGCCAGAGCAGAACATGAGAGAAAATGTACGGGAGATATAATAAGAGGTAGAAGTAAATAGCTAGTGGGGTTTAAACTCTCTCTGTGGGAGTGGGAGACCACACAAAATACGATAATGTCTATCATTTAAACAGATGAGTACTGTTGGAGACAATAAAAACCTTGGAGGACCCATTTTTAGGTACAAGATCCATTAATGCAGTGTATGTACATTTTGAGCCACACCTCTGTTACTCCATCAGCCCAGGGCCGGGCTAGCTCGATCGCTACTCCTAATTATTGGTAGATCTACAATACCAAATTAGGGTTTGCTTAAGAACAAAAAGAAAACGATAGACTATTATTTTGCATAAAGCATAATATCTTAGATGTTCGAGATACCTAGCTGGCATACTGCTTCTTGGCAACATGTACATGACCAGATAGGAACAATGCTTGCTTTCGTAACACTGGTTGTTCGTTTAATAGTATGCTGTATATTATACTGAGTCATATTTCTGCTTGGTCAGACATGACAGGTGCCAGGAGAAGGTTGCAACCGGATCTTCATGAGTAGCCACTTCGGGATTGGCTATAGGGGTTGCTGGACAGCGCAGGTGGTCAATGAGGGTCTATCTATTATGTATGAGGGGGTAATAGCTTCATGTACTTCGTTGTAACTCTTCTCATGTATTTTGATGAAGTGTGATGTATTTTGATGTATTTTGTGTCTAGACTGGGCTGGTCTAGGTGGACTATGGAGTTGATGAAACAGGGGTTTGTAATATTTTAGTTCATGTTGTTTCCTTAATATCTTATTAATGAAACTGGTGGCTAGTTGGTCACTCTTTCCTCCAAAAAAATAAAATAAAAATGTACATGACCAATATAGATAATTACTTACTAGGCAAGAGACCTATAACGGGTTAAAGATCCAACTACCCATCTATCTGATATTCATGACCGTGTTTCTTGACAATAAACACGCATACAACATAAATAATACAATTATATGAGAATATATGAGAATAGATTGATGTCTATACTAATTTTTTTGATTGAAAACGGTGGGCACTAGACCCCCCGCGCTTCATTAAAGAGATTTTAATTCAACAAGCAACCAAGAATTAGAGGAGATGATATTCATGGTCCCCAACAGTGGGACATGATACTCATTCCCCAATCAAAAAAGAGAGCACCCATCCCATACATAGGAGACCCCTTCCCAAAAAATGAAATAATTACAGATGAAACCCAAAAAAAACATCCTATCACCGGAACGTCCCAAAATAGTGCATAGTCTTTCCCCCCGACCGCGTCGATCACTTCGCGGTTGGTATGCCCCCTTCCTTCTCTGAGTCTGCTTCATCGGTCGGAGAACTGATATCAGCGTACAGTGCTTTTATTTTCTTTGACGCTTCAGGACCTGCCGATTTGGACCAGAATTTAATATTAGCAATAATACTAAATAGAAGTTGTTGATGCATGATGTGCTTGTGTGTTGGCCTGAATATTCTATTATTTCGTTCTAACCAGATCCCCCAACAAATTGCCGCTCCCCCGATTTCCCATATAAGTCTTTGGTCCTTACGTACATTTGTATCCCCCCCCCCCCCCACGCACACATCGTTAATCATTTCGGGTACCTGTCCTCCAATGCAAAGTCTGACTAAAAGGTCCCCCCCCCAGATATGCCTAGCGTACAAGCACTAGATTAGAAGATGATATACGGTCTCGCAATCCAGAAGGCACATAACGCATATTGCTGGCCCCTGCCACTTTCGCTTGGCTAAATTATCACGAGTAAGAATAACTTTTCTACTAGCTAGCCAGTTGAAAACCTTGACCTTCAGGGGCACTTTAACTCTCCAAATCGGATCGTGTGTCTGCACACCCCTATCGCTAATCCATTCGTAAGTGGCTCTGACTGAGTATCCACATCTAGTCCCTCCTGCCCCACAGACCCTATCCTCAATGTCCTCATCCATCGGCTTCCAATCCTGTAAGGAAAGGATTAGATCCTCTTTTTCCCTTCTAGCTTCCGTGTTGAGCCTACCCGTAATTCTCGGCCTCCATTCTCCGTTTCGCCAGTTTCTCTCGACCCAATCGTTTCTATCTGTCGCCATGTTGTAAATTTCTGAAAATCTCCTTTTTAGCATAATTGGGCCACACCATTTGTCTTTCCAGAAGCAAATAGATTTGCCATTTCCAATTGAGAATGTTGCTCCAACCATAAGTATTTCCCTAGTCCGCAATACCCCTTTCCAGAACCCTGACATGGAAGCCAGATTCTTCGATTTCCTATGCGTGTAGCCTTTCCTGATGTATGCTTTCTCTATCAGAGTTACCCATTTAGCCTTTGGCTTCACTTTGAGCTTCCACCACCATTTACCAAGTAGAGCTTGATTCATTTGGCGTAGGTTAGAACCCCCAGCCCATCGAACTCTTTTTGTCTACATACGACCCCCCCATTTGACTAATGAGTACCCTTTTCCGTCAGAACTCGATTCGTGCCAAAAGAATCGTCTTTTAAGCCTATCAAATTTTTTGATTACCCAGTCTGGAATCTCGAAGAATGATAAGAAATATAAAGGGATGGTGCTAAAAACTGAGTTGAGCAGCACTTGCCTCCCTCCGAAAGATAACATCTTAGCCTTCCATCCCTCCAGCCTAAATGCAATTCTCTCGATAAGCTCGTTCCAATGCGCTCTAGACAGATTGGTAGCCGCGCTAGGAAGGCCCAGATATTTAATAGGCAGAGTCTTAATCGTGCAGTTCAGAATGTTTGCAACTTCACCCCCTGTCTCCCCCGTCTCCCCCAGTAGGGTTATGGTGCTTTTATGAACATTCACTTTCAACCCTAACCAATCTTCAAAGAGATATAGTCCCTACTTGAGAAGCGTAGCCTGAGTAGTGTCACATTCTCCGAAGATCAGTGTGCCGTCTGCATATTGAATGTTCATCACCGCGGAGACCCCCCTCCTCATCCCTAACCCATTAATAAGTCCCTTTTATCTAAATGACTGGAGCATCTTATGTAACCCGTCTGCCACCATGGTGAAGAGCAATGGTCACAGTGGGTCCCCCGTCTAAGACCCCGTCGACACCTGATTTCTTTACCCGGCTTCCCATTAACCATTACCATAACCTTGGCCGTTGTTAGCCAGGTCTCTATCCAACCGATCCACTGTTCCCTAAACCCTCGCCTTCGAAGAATTTACAGTAAGCATTTCCATTCAACTTTGTCATAAGCCTTCTCGAAATCTAATTTAAGCATAAATCCCGGCTTGTTACATCTCTTACAATCTTGGATCACTTCCTGTACCAAAGCCACCCCCTCCAGAATATCCCTACCCACAATAAACCCTATCTGGTAGTCGTCAATGATTTCTCCTATCAGCGCTCTGAGCCTATTAGCCAGAGTTTTTGTGATGATCTTCACCGAACAATTGATCAAACTGATTGGTCTAAAGTCCCTAATCCCAGTGGCCACCTTCTTCTTAGGGAAGGGATTAAGCAGACGTTGGCATAGTTCAACCTACCCATGTCTAGCGTCCCCTCATGAAAGGCTTTCATAATGTCCATGAGATCAGTCTTCAGAACTTCTCAAAATTCCTTGTAGAAAAATACCGGAAAACCATCTGGTCCCAGAGCCTTATCCTGGCCCATCCCCCAAATTGCCCTCTTGACTTCTTCCATTATGAATGGATCTTCCAAAGCTGTTATGCGTTCCAATACCGCGGGCATAAATGGTTCCTAAGGATTTCCTGCAGACTCGCACATACTCTCCCTGTTCTGCCCAAATAGTTCCTTGAAGTTCTCATGGATATGCATTTCTATTTGACATTCCTCAGAGATTTTGTTTCCGTCGATTTCCAAAGAGTGAATAAAATTTTTCCTACGACGCATGCTTGCGCATTTGTGGAAGAATTTAGTGTTAGCATCCCCCTCCAACAGCCAGTTAATCCTTGACCTTTGTCGCCACATAATTTCTTCCCTATTATAAATCTCCAAAATTTCCTGCCTACAGAGCGTTAGTCTCCTGAACTGGTTGTCATCCAGACCATCCACTTTCTCTTTCTGTTCCAGTACCTTAATCTCCTTCAAAGTGGATCCTTCCGCTGTAACACGTTCCCAAAAAGTTGCACGATTCCACTTTTTAAGAGTTGTTCTGAGACTGCCCAATTTCCTGACCAGCCTAGCTACCGGATCGACGCTGCTAATCTCTCCTTCCCAACTATTCTTCACCAACTCATGGCATTCCTTATTAGTTAACCACATCTTTTCAAATCGGAAGATTTTTTGATGTTGCCTCCCTTCTTCTCTCGTGCATATGATGATCGGTATATGGTCCGAAGTGTTTTGAAGGCAAGATCGTGACATCGCCAAAGGGAATTTGGTCTCCCAATCTGTACAAACCAAAATCTGGTCTAATTTAGCAAGAATGGGGTCCCTTCTCCGATTAGACCAAGTGAATTTGCGATCATTGACAGGAATTTCCATCAAGCTCAAGTTGGAAATAACCTGGTTGAACCTAAAGCTGTCACGGCCATTACCCATTCCTCCGCTTCTTTCGTGTGTGTGTCTGATGATATTAAAATCACCTCCTAGCATCCATGGCAAGCTCCATTTTGCCCTGATGCTATGGAGTTCATCCCAGAATTCCTATCTCTGGTGTCTAACATTTGGACCATATACTGCAGTTACCACCTGTCGCCAGCCGCCATCCTCCTCTGTATCACAATTGATACGGTAAACTTACCCATCCAGTCATCCAGTAAGTCAAAGTTACTGGTATTGACCCCAACCAAAATCCCCCCTGATGCTCCAATAGTGTCCTTGACCCTCCACTCATTAATGTGGTTCAGATTAAGACCCCCGAGAAACCTGTCTGTTGGTGGAGAAACCTTTGTTTCTTCCAGACAGACCACGTCAATGTTATTATTCCTAATTACCTCCCCCACCATCCTACGCTTGGCTGGTGCCAAGCCCCCTAACATTCCAAAAAATAACGTTAAACATTAACGTTGATTGGCCCCTCCCTTTCCCCCTGGTTAGTTTGATCCAACTCAACCAAGTTTTGGGAAACACAGTCCTGTTCCATATCACCGTTTATCACCCTTTGGACTTTAATAATATTGTCCAATTTCCTACGCCGAATTACCTCAATAATGTTCGTGTGTGCATCATGACATGCATGCAAATTAATTCCATAGGCATTTGCTAAACGAATTAACAGGAAATCAGGGATCGAACCAAATATAGATATAGGTGAGTGTGTACCTGTCAGATTTTTGTAGCTTTTCCGCTTGCCTACCCTTTGGTAAATCTCCTTCACGGTCATTGGTTTGTCCCCCTTGCTGCGCTGTCTGTCACTTCGTCTGAAACCCTCCCTAATCTTTAAAAAAAAAATCTTCTCTTTCTTTGTGATTGCTGCCACCCTAGGTGTCTCCTCGAACGCACTCTCATTTACCCCAAGAAGCATTACATAAAATGTGCATGAAAGATTATGCGTCTCTTTTGAAATTAGAGTTTCAAATGTATCTGAGATTTATGAGGGTTAAATTTAAGGGATGGTTGATATAGGTTAGAGTGATAAATGTACTTGATGGCAGTGTTCTAAGAACCTGGCTGAACCGGCGGTCGGAGCAAGTTCAGCCAGAATTGAATCCTAGACTGGCCTAGGGATGGCGAACGGGTCGAGTGGGCCGGGCCGGGCCCAACCCGAACGGGTTGGCACGTATACTTCGCGGGCTCGGGCCGGGTTGGGCTCTTATCCGGGCCGGGCCGGGCCGGGCTGAGATTTCGTTTGGGTGGCCCGCCCAACCCGTGAACCCTTTAAGGTTCAACCCGGGTTGGGCCGTTTAATATATATATATATATATATATATATATATATTGGTAGCTTAAAGCCTTAAAATAATAATAATTATTATTATAATACTAAGTAAGTAATAATACTAATAAACAATAAAAATCTAAATAATAATAATAAGATTGAAAGAGTGAAATTGACAACAAATTTTGAAATATTATTCATATGAATTTAAGTTATACAATTTTAACAATTTATAATGAAATGAGTACAAGTTTTCACAAATAAGTTTTATACAATAACATATTTCTTATATACAATTTTAATTGAGTACAAGTTTTCTAATTCGACATAACAAGCAAAGCTATTGTTGTTGTTGTTGTTGTTGTTGTTCGGGCGAGTTGCTCCCACTTGTGGAACTTAATAGTGCTTTCTCTTGTGTCCTATCTTCAGCCTTCAGCCAGTCTTCTGTGCAAACGAGTATCTCTAACGCCTCGGGCTTCAAGCGATTCCTGTAATCAGATAAAACCCTGCCACTTGTAGAAAATGCACTCTCAGAAGCAACTGTAGAGACAGGAGGAGTTAGTAAATCTTTAGCCATAATTGACAGAATACTAAAAGTGTGTTCATGTTCTTTCCACCATTGTAAAATATCTAGTGGAGAAAGAGTAGGCTCAGTATCTTGTTGGTTATACCAATTTAATTCATTTGGTTGATTAGTCCTAGGTTTTTTAGATTGAATTTGTTCAAGTAAACTAAATGTTCTATCACCAATTCTACTTTTACCCATACCTTTAGAACTACCAGAAGAAGAACTAACTACAGAAGTTGTACTACTAGAAGCAAAACGTCTATCATAATAATCATACAAGTTATTTAACGTAGATTCAAACTGAACTAAAAAAGTAGCGCAATCAATTGTTAATTCTACATTTACCTTTAAATATCCAAAAAATATTTCTATCAAATTCTTCGTACCTTCTAATTTGATACGAGGATCCATAACAGTAGCAACACAAATCAACATAGGAGGAGTAAAATAATACTTTAAAAATTTTTGAAATGCAGGTTTTACAATGTCACTAATATAGGGATCATTTAACATTTCGTTAAATATTTGGATCATGCTAACTAATTCAATAAAAATGCTACTAGAAGTAGATTCATATGTTTTTGAAAATTTTAAAGTTGCGGTTTTAAAAGATTCTAAAAATTTCAACAAAGATTCGGCAAAAAACCAATCGGGGGGAGTCATTTCAAAATTGTGCATATTTTTTGCGATACAAAAATTATTTACAACTGCTTTATAATCGGTGACAATATTTAGTAAATCAAAAGTAGAATTTCATCGGTGTCTAACATCCTTTGGAAATTTTCTAAAAGGAACATTTCTAACCCTACACCAAGCTTTCCATTCTTGTAAAATTCTTGGACTTAATGCAATGAAATGTACACAATTTCTAATTTTAACTATATATGGATCAGCTATTCTTAATGCATCTTGAACACATAAATTTATAATATGGCATGCACATCTAACATGAAAAATATTGTCAGATGGAGGGTTTAATACAGATTTTAAAGTAGTAATTGTTACATTGTTGTTAGATGCATTATCAAAACTAATAGCCATAATTTTATCGCGAATATGAAAAACATCACAAATTTCTATAATACGGTTTGCTATTTCAGCGCCATTATGGGGATACGGCAATGCCGCAAGTGATATGATTCTTGTTTGAAGAATCCAATCATTGTCGATCCAATGACATGTTATTCCCATCGTTGGAATATTGTTGACACCCGTCCAACAATCCGAAGTTCAAATAACCCTACAAGTTAAACTCCATAAAATTGCAATCAAAGCGTCCTTCATTTCAATGTACATTTTAAAACAATCCGATTTGTAAGTATTTCTCGGAATTCTTTTAAAATGAGGGTTTAAGGCCGTTTGATTAAAATTTTCCAAGTTCCTACTCTCGGGATAGGAAAATGGCAACTCTTCCTTAATGACTAGTCGGGTCATTTCCCGACGAACAAGTTCGGGATCATAATGGTGGCTATCAACTTGACCGGTCCTAGGGTTGATTTTTTGTTGGCCTTGTATTTGATCAAGAAGTTCTTTATGGTTATGTTGGATGTGTCTACTAATTGTACCGGTGCCGTCACCCATCTTGAATTTGTATGTTTTGGAACATGTTTTACAAACTTTCAAACCTATACCCGGAGTATGTTCGTTCGGGATATAATCATAAAACTTATGCCAATCGCTAGTTTCTCCTCTACTTTTCCTACTACTACGGGGTTGTGTGGTTTCGGTTGGTTGTTGTTGTTGTTGTTCTTCTAATTGTATGTCACCTACAACCTCGTCGTGTGTACCCCATTGTTCCATAGTAGGATCAATGTAATCTTGGGCGGGCTCACTAGTTGGGACAATTGGTGGCCTACGTGAAGAGGAGGAGGAATCTTGTCCGCTATGACCGCTACCGCGTGATCTAGACATAATATAGTAATGTGCTAAAGTATGTAAAAAAAATATACAATGTAAGAGCGGTGAATTATATAAAAAAAATCTAAAAAACAAGAGGGTTGAGATAGAGAAGTTCAAAAAACGAACAATAATTTTAACTACAACGCAAAAAAAAATACAACGAGAGAGGTATGAAATTTTGATACCGTTCACCGTGGAATACGCGTATGTAAAAAAAACCGTGAAAATAAGAATAGAATAGAAAAGACGGAGGAGCGCTTTGCCGATTCCGCAATTGAAGAGTTGAGAAGATGTTGAAGTTGATTTGAAGACGGTTGAAGAGAGTTGAAGACGTTGAAGACGTTGAATTTTGATTCCGATACGACCGAAATTTGATCGTGTCTATGCCTCCTTGTAGAAGTGTTTGATGAATACTACAATTGTTGAAAATTTTTTTACAAATGATGTATAATAGTAGAGAGAGTAAGAGAGTGAGGTGTGATTTTTTATGAAAATTTTGGGGATATTTATAGGCTAAATATGTGGGAAAAAACAAAAAAAAACAAAAAAAACCTAACTAACGGCTATAGAGCCGTTCGGAACGGCTCTGTGGAGACAGACCCAATTTTCGACCGTTTAACCCGCGGGTCAACGGTCGACCCGTCACGGGTCGAACGGGTCGGAACCCGCGGGTCGACCCGCGGGTTGGCAGGTTGAATTCGCAAATTGGGCCGGGTTCGTGGGCCGGGTTTCGGGGGTTTAATTCACGTAAATTGCGACCCGGGTCGACCCGGTACTGTTCACCGGGTTCGACCCGAACCCGCCAAGTCTCTAACCGGGCCGGGTTCGCGGGCCGGATCGCGGGTGGGTCGCCGGTTGACCCGGCCCAGTTTCCATCTTTAGACTGGCCCGGTTAATTACCAAAAACCGGATGAACCGTGATGAACCAGCTGATTCAGATTATTATATTCATTGTTTTTAAAAAAACCAACTACAGGGGAGGTGAGTTGTGAAACTGGGATGACTGAAAAGAAACAATGTTACAGAAAACAAAGTTGTAAGTATGTTATGTTATTAAAAATTTTCTCTAATCTTTGATATCTGTCGGAACGAAAGAAATTAAAACGGATTTACCGGCCTATGGGGAAGTCGCGTGGAACGCACTGCCCTAAGAGTTGATCCGCGGTCTTATGTGCAGACTCTTCGCAGATGCTCCTAGTGGTAAAACCCCCGGTATCACCGGCGTCTCGCTGTCGCACACAACGTCGAGAGATCGACCCGAACTTGTCCTTGCCCAGAACGAAAACGAAAATAGAGCGTGGAAGCAGCGAAGCAAATTGAGAGTTTTGTTTGCAGAAGCAACGAACCAGAGGAAGAGAATTATTTTGTGGAATAGAGATTTTTTCAGTAGTTGTAAAAGGAAGGGAAGATTAGGTTATATAGAGAGAAGAATGTGTGAACGTTGAGCGGAACGTGTGGAGAGAGAGAGGCCAGATTTTCGGATCTGGAGAACTAATCCAACGTTTAAAAGGAATTAGTCAAGAAAAAAAATAATAAACAGCAAAAGAAGTTTTGGACCTCAACCCGAACCTGAAGAGCAATTTCGGATCGGCATTCGTGTCCGCAGATGCGGGTGCGCACACCCGTGCCCACTACGCGCGCCGAACCGAACCTGGCCGGGCGGCGGCGGCGGCGCGCGTGTGGCCCACGGGTTCTCTCCACACCACACAAGTCTACAATGGAGTAAAGGATGGATTGTATTATAGCCACTCACATGGTGATCATTCCCACCGATGTGGGACTAAAGGAAGGAAAGGAATCTTGGGTTTTGAAAGAAAACAGCCAACAATCCCCCCCCCCTAAAACCAAGATCCAAAGGCAGTGATAACAAAAGAGTAATGAAGTAGAAGTTCTGGGCAAGAGTATACTATGCATAAATGAGATGGACTACAGCCTTGAATCTCACGTAGCGACTATTGTCTTTGTCTGAAGAAGTGCTTGATGGAATATGCCTTGAATCAGACTTCTTGAATCAGATTCAGAAAATAGCACACATAGTACGCTAGAGGTTCTTGGGTCTATCGGGTGGCGCTTTTGAATGGCCATGCGCACTTTTTCCATATTCATGAGAGTTGTCTGGGATCGCCCTGTCCCATAGTCGCGGCCTTCACGACCTCTCATATTGGTAAGTCCTCAAAGGGTTGGTGATCGGAGTCAACCCTACATAATAATTCTTGGACCTATTAAAAGTTTAGAACTCATCCTAACCAGATCACACAGGAACACTGTCACCATAGGGATGGGATATCATTGTACAACCTCGTACAGCCACCCGGGCATTAATTAATGAGAATTTAATCTCTGAGTCAGTGTTCCATAATAGTCACCGAAGTTCAGCTTGTTTCTACCCATTGAACCGGCTTCTTGGGATCTCCAATCAGACTCGGTTGGGTTGCCACTGCTGGTGACTTACTTATGGGCTTAACCCCATCCCCCTCGATGATTCTAGGATCAACGTCCTAGACAAACCCTTTGTCAAGTGGTCTGCAAGGTTCTTTTCTGACTTTATGTAGTCAAGAACCACATATTTTCCTAATAGGCTCTTGATTGACTTGAAGCGCAGCTGCAGGTGCCTGTTCATCTTAGCATTCACAGAATCATGCTTTAGTAGTTCTATAACAGATTTATTATCACAGTTTATGGAAATAGGAGGAACAGGAATATTAGTAATAGGTATATGCATAATCAAATTTCTTAGCCATTCAGCTTCTGTACAAGTAGTGTCCAAAGCTATCATTTCAAAATCCATAGTACTTCTAGCTATGATGGTTTGTTTACATGAACCCCAGGAGATTGCAGCACCTCCTAAGGTAAAGACATATCCAGTTGTGAATTTCACATCATGTGAGTCAGTTATCCAGTTTGCATCTGAGTAACCTTCTATGATATCAGGGTGTCTAGAATAATGAAGTTTGTAATCTATAGTACCCTTAAGATATCTAAATACTCTTTCTAATGCTGACCAATGTGACCAGTTTGGGTTACTAGTATATCTACTAAGTCTCCCAATAGCAAATGCAATGTCAGGTCTAGTTCTATTTGTTATATACATAAGAGAACCTATCATTTGAGAGTAACTATGTTGTTCTACAAGTGAACCTTCATTCTTCTTGAGAATGATACTACTGTCAAAAGGAGTACGAGCAGGTGTCTTATCAAAGTACTCAAATTTCCTTAGCATTTTCTCAATAGAATGTACTAAAGAGAGAGTATAGCCCTCCTTGGATTTGGATACTTGCATTCCTAGAATCAGGTTAGCTACTCCTAGGTCTTTCATATCAAACATGCTAGATAAATAATCTTTAGTATTATTTATTAACTCAAGTGTTGATCCTAAAATAAGGATGTCATTTACATATAAGCATATAATGACACAACTTCCATCAGTATTTTTAGAGTATATATATTTATCATACTCATTTGGTAAGAAGCCATATTCTAAAATTACTTTATCAAATTTGCTGTGCCATTGCTTGGGAGCTTGCTTTAGGCCATAAAGAGATTTTACTAACCTGCAAACTTTCTTTTCTTGACCTTTAGCAATAAAACCTTCAGGTTGCTCCATGTAGATTTCTTTCTCTAGGTCTCCATTCAAAAAGGCTGTCTTTACATCCATTTGATGAATTATCAAGTCATGAATGGATGCTAAAGCTAGAAGAGTTCTAATAGAGGCAATCCTAGCTACAGGAGAGTAGGTGTCAAAATAATATAATCCCTTTTTCTGGGTGAAACATTTGGCTACTAATCTAGCTTTATATTTCTCTATTGAACCGTCAGCTCTAAGTTTCTTTTTGAAGATCCACTTGCAGCCTATGGGTTTACTACCTAAAGGCAGGTTTGCTAAATGCCAAGTACTGTTCTCTATAATGGAGTTGTACTCATTGTTGATAGCTTCTTTTCAGAAAGGTGCATCAGGAGAAGATATTGCTTCTTCGTAAGTTGAGGGATCACCCTCTAACAAATAAGTAAAGAAATCTTCTCCTAAATTTCTTTCAATCCTACCTCTTTTTCTTCTTCTAGGTTCTGAGTCTTCATCAGGTTGAGAGCTAGAAGGTTGAGAATGGGAACTGGTAGAAGGAGGCAGGGAATATTCTCTAGCTTCAGAATGAGTCACTAAAAATCTATTGGCATTGCTATCTTTAAAAGGGAATATATTCTCAAAGTAAACTGCATCTCTAGCGTCTTGATGGTATTATTAGAGATTTCATTTACTTCAGAATGAGTCACTAAAAATCTATTGGCATTGCTATCTTTAAAAGGGAATATATTCTCAAAGTAAACTGCATCTCTAGCTTCTATGATGGTATTATTAGAGATTTCATTTACTTCAGAATGAGTCACTAAAAATCTATTGGCACTGCTATCTAAGGCATATCCTATGAACACATCATCTACAGTCTTAGGTCCAATCTTTCACTTTTTAGGTTCAGGGATTCCTACTTTTGCTAGACATCCCCAGACCTTAAGGTAATGGACTCTAGGAGTTCTACCTTTCCATAACTCATAGGGAGTCTTATCCTTAGACTTACTAGGGATCCTGTTTAGGATGTAACATGCTGTCAATAAGGCTTCTCCCCATAAGTTATCAGGTGCACCTGAGCTGAGAAGCATGGCATTCACCATGTCTATCAGAGTTCGATTCTTCCTTTTAGCAACTCCGTTGGACTGTGGTGAGTAAGGAACAGTCACCTCATGAATTATTCCGTGTTCTTCACAGAAGTTAGTCATTTCGTTTGAGGTATACTCTCCGCCACGATCAGATCTAAGGATCTTAATCTTTTTCTCTAACTGGTTCTCAGCTTCGGATTTGAAAACCTTAAATCTATCTAGAACTTCATCTTTGGTTTTGAGAAGGTAGGTATAGCAATACTTAGAACAATCATCTATAAAAGTGACAAAGTATTTCCTACTGCCTCGGGTCAAAACCCTATTTGAGTCACAAACATCACTATGAACTAGTTCTAGAGGATCAGAATTTCTCTCTATAGATTTGAAAGGTAGTCTAGAATGTTTGGCTTGAACACAAATCTCACATTTGTGTTTATTATCTACAAGAGACTTGGAAATAAGATCTAAGTTCATTATCCTTCTAAGAGAACCCAGATTCACATGACCTAGTCTACCATGCCAAACATTGAAAGATTCTATATTTGAAACAACAGGAGAAGGATCTGACATTTTATCTATAGTACTGAGAATAAAAGACCATCCTTTACATATCCTTTTCCAACAAAAGATTCATTCTTAGAAAATACAACTTTATTTGCTTCCATTACAATTTTGAAACCTGATGCTACAAGAAGGGAACCACTAACTAAGTTTCTCCTAACTGACGGCACATGAAGTACATCATAAAGAGGTAGATTTTTTCCTGATGTCATCTTCAGATCTATTCTTCCTCTTCCTACAATCTGTGTCGTTGATCCATCTCCTAGGGTTATGCCTCCTCCACATGATTCCTGATAGTTTGAAAAATAGGAGCGATCAAATGAAACATGAACATTAGCTCCAGAATCCAACCACCAGTCATCAGAATGGTAAGAAATATTAATAGATGGTTGGAAAGTCACAGATCTGAAGGAACTAGAAGATCCATTCAGAATCATGTTGGCTTCTGGTTTGGTAGGGCCTTTTCCCTTATAAGGAGTCTTCATTGGTTCCTTCTTCCTATGAAACCAATTGAAGGATAGATGGTTTGTTCTTCCACACACCAAACAAAACTTCTGTTGACCCTGAGTCTGACCGAAGTTTCATGTCCTGTGGTTTTGCTGGTGTTGGCGGTTTTGGTGATTCTGGTGATGAGGCTGAAAGTTCTTTTTCTTGAAGGAGTTTTTCTTAGGCTTGTGAGGATTATTGGGTTTGGATTTGCCTTGGGATGATACTACAAGGTTTACCTTTGCTTTGGATTCATTTTTAGTGTTGGACCTAAGTCTAAGTTGATCTTCTGTTCTAATCTTCTTTAGGACTTGGGCAAAGGTAAGCTCACCTTGAGTATGAGTGAGTTCCTTCTTGACATCAGACCAAGAAGGAGGGAGTTTGTCTATTAGGCAAGCTATCTTATATTCAGTAGAAAATGTTGTGCCTTTGGCTTGAATATGCCTCACATATTCATGGAATTCATGGATTTGGTCATTCATCGGCTTGTTATCTACCATTAAATACCTATTAAAAGCAGAAGAATTGAATCTTTCAATTCCAGCATCATCACAACCAAATTCATCTTCTAAAGCTTCCCAAAGTTCTTTAGCATTTTTATATTCAAAAAATATGTCATAAAGAGAATCAGATAAAGCACTTAGAATTCGATGAAAACAGTTAAAGTCTATTTTCTTAGGAGTTTTAGGTTTTTTGGAACCAGAGGATTCCTTAGGAGTTTGAGAGGAAATAGGGGATTCAGAAACTTCTTTGGTAGACTCAGATTTGTCAGACTCAGTTGTGTTGGGTGTGGATCCATCAATTGCTGAAAGGAGTCCTAAAGTGGTGAGCCAGAATTTCATCTGACTCTGCCACCTCTTGAAGTGGGTGCCATCAAACTTGGCTGGCTTGGCTGAAGCAGTCTCTTCTTTCCCAGTCATGATTAAATAGTATAACAGTCTAGAGGCTGCAGGAATATTGTAGCTACTCAATAAAGGTGTCACGGGTTCTAGACAATAGTTTAATGATCTTGCTAATCAACCTAAACAAATCTTTAGTCTATCAAGTTCTGATTAACTTGGATTAGCTGTAGGAGTCGGTTCCCAGCTAGCGGTGGTCCGAAGACGCTTAAATACCGTGTCGCTTAGGGCTGTTTATACCCGGTTGACAGAAGGACTCTTTTGGCTTGTTCCTAAATTTATCTTTCCTTTTTAGAACTTTAGATTTCTTTTAAGGAATTTGCATAATCAATAACTATTCCTTTATCTAAATGTTTAAAGAATACCAAGAAATATCTAGCACCACAAACTAATAATAGTCTTGATATTGTTATGTAGGCAGTAATGCTATTCACAATATAATAAGACACTTAATTATACTAGCAGATTGATAATTGCAAGTTAATAAAACAGATTTACAGCGAGAGGTATTCTAAGGCTTTGAGAATATTAAAATGAGTCTAGTAACACAACTGTTGGTGTCAATAAATATTGTGATTAACAATAGATCAATATTGCAAAAATATTAAAGCTACAGATATTCTTCAATGTGGGAATCTATAGTGATGCAACAAAGTTTAATTATCTATCTCGAAATTGTGATTAACGAAAATAATATTAAAGCTTCGGATTTAGCTTCGGATTTTACTAATAATTTATTTATTTAGCCCTTACAATATTTAATAATGAATTTAATTAACAGAATGTAGTGTATCTTAATGAAAACTGTATCTTAATGAAACTGTCTACGATCTTAATGAAAACTGTGTATGATGTATCTTAATCAAGGCTGTATCTTAATGAAAACTGTGTATAATGTATCATGCTATCTTAATCAAACAGAATGTACCAAATTAACAGATTAACAATAAGCAATTCTGTTTATATGTGCTAATTAATCAGTTTAACAATATGTATGTGCTTAATTGACAGATTAACAAAAGGCAATTCTGTTTATATGTGGTAAATAATCAGATTGATAATATGTATGTGCTTAATTGACAGATTAACAAAAGGCAATTCTGTTTATATGTGGTAATTTATCAGATTGATAATATGTATGTGCTTAATTGACAGATTAACAAAAGGCAATTCTGTTTATATGTGATAATTAATCAGATTGATAATATGTATGTGCTTAATTGACAGATTAACAAAAGGCAATTCTGTTTATATGTGGTAATTAATCAGATTGATAATATGTATGTGCTTAATTAACAACAAATTCTAAATTAATCAGATTAACAATATGGTTCAACTCTTAGATTGTTATTAAAAATTGCCTCTAATCTTTGATATCTGTCGGAACGAAAGAAATTAAAATGGATTTACCGGCCTATGGGTAAGTCGTGCGGAACACACTGCCCTAAGAGTTGATCTGCGGTCTTATGTGCAGACTCTTCGCAGATGCTCCTAGTGGTAAAACCTCCGGTATCACCGGCGTCTCGCTGTCGCACACAACGTCGAGAGATCGACCCGAACTTGTCCTTGCCCAGAACGAAAGCGAAAACAGAGCGTGGAAGCAGCGAAGCAAATTGAGAGTTTTGTTTGTGGAAGCAACGAACCAGAGGAAGAGTATTATTTTGTGGAATAGAGATTTTTTCAGTAGTTGTAAAAGGAAGGGAAGATCAGGTTATATAGAGAGAAGAACGTGTGAACGTTGAGCGGAACGTGTGGAAAGAGAGAGGCCAGATTTTCGGATCTCAACCCCTCTTGAAGTGGGTGCCATCAAACTTGGCTGAAGCAGTCTCTTCTTTTCCAGTCATGATTAAATAGTATAACAGTCTAGAGGCTGCAGGAATATTGTAGCTACTCAATAAAGGTGTCACGGGTTCTAGACAATAGTTTAATGATCTTGCTAACCAACCTAAACAAATCTTTAGTCTATCAAATTCTGATTAACTTGGGTTAGCTGTAGGAGTCGGTTCCCAGCTAGCGGTGGTCCGAAGACGCTTAAATACCGTGTCGCTTAGGGCTGTTTACACCCGGTTGACAGAATGACTCTTTTGGCTTGTTCCCAAATTTATCTTTCCTTTTTAGAACTTTAGATTTCTTTTAAGGAATTTGCAGAATCAATAACTATTCCTTTATCTAAATGTTTAAAGAATACCAAGAAATATCTAGCACCACAAACTAATAATAGTCTTGATATTGTTATGTAGGCAGTAATGCTATTCACAATATAATAAGACACTTAATTATACTAGCAGATTGATAATTGCAAGTTAATAAAACAGATTTATAGTGAGAGGTATTCTAAGGCTTTGAGAATATTAAAATGAGTCTAGTAACACAACTATTGTTGTCAATAAATATTGTGATTAATAATAGATCAATATTGCAAAAATATTAAAGCTACAGATATTCTACAATGTGGGAATCTATAGTGATGCAACAAAGTTTAATTATCTATCTCGAAATTGTGATTAACGAAAATAATATTAAAGCTTCGAATTTAGCTTCGGATTTTATTAATAATTTATTTATTTATTTATTTAGCCCTTACAATATTTAATAATGAATTTAATTAACAGAATGTAGTGTATCTTAATGAAAACTGTATCTTAATGAAACTGTCCACGATCTTAATGAAAACTGTGTATGATGTATCTTAATCAAGGCTGTATCTTAATGAAAACTGTGTATGATGTATCTTAATCAAGGCTGTATCTTAATGAAAACTGTGTATGATGTATCATGCTATCTTAATCAAACAGAATGTACCAAATTAACAGATTAACAATAAGCAATTCTGTTTATATGTGCTAATTAATCAGTTTAACAATATGTATGTGCTTAATTGACAGATTAACAAAAGGCAATTCTGTTTATATGTGGTAATTAATCAGATTGATAATATGTATGTGCTTAATTGACAGATTAACAAAAGGCAATTCTGTTTATATGTGATAATTAATCAGATTGATAATATGTATGTGCTTAATTGACAGATTAACAAAAGGCAATTCTGTTTATATGTGATAATTAATCAGATTGATAATATGTATGTGCTTAATTAACAACAAATTCTAAATTAATCAGATTAACAATATGGTTCAACTCTTAGATTGTTATTAAAAATTGTCTCTAATCTTTGATATCTGTCGGAACGAAAGAAATTAAAACGGATTTACCGGCCTATGGGGAAGTCGCGCGGAACGCACTACCCTAAGTTGATCCGCGGTCTTATGTGCAGACTCTTCACAGATGCTCCTAGTGGTAAAACTCCCGGTATCACCGGCGTCTCGCTGTCGCACACAACGTCGAGAGATCGGCCCGAACTTGTCCTTACCCAGAACGAAAGCGAAAATAGAGCAGCAACGAACTAGAGGAAGAGTATTATTTTGTGGAATAGAGATTTTTTCAGTAGTTGTAAAAGGAAGGGAAGATCAGGTTATATAGAGAGAAGAACATGTGAACGTTGAGCGGAACGTGTGGAGAGAGAGAGGCCAGATTTTCGGATCTCAACCCGAACCCGAAGAGCAATTTCGGATCGGCATTCGTGTCCGCAGATGCGGGCGCGCACACTCGTGCCCACTACGCGAACCGAACCGGGCGGCGGCGGCGGTGCGCGCATGTGGCCCACGGGTTCTCTCCACACCACACAAGTCTACAATGGAGTAAAGGATGGATTGTATTATAGCCACTCACATGGTGATCATTCCCACCGATGTGGGACTAAAGGAAGGAAAGGAATCTTGGGTTTTGAAAGAAAACAGCCAACGTGTTACAGAAATATAAACAATCTATGTGTACTTCAATATCCAATAAAATTAAACCTTTTTTTTACTGAACCTGTTATAACTCATATTGAACCCGGTTAGACCCTAAGAAAACCTTAACAGACAATCTCTTAGTTCGATTTCTACAATATTCGTTGATGGTTGTCAACAAGGCACAAAACTTCAGATCTCTGTACTCAATAGTAGTGAGAAATCGGAGAGGTTTAACTCAGATATTATATAGGAGCACTCACTGAATGGAAGCTGTGGTGCTTCTGCTCTGTTCAGTGCATGATGCATGGGGCCGGCCCCACCCTTGAGGCGGGTGAGGCGGCCGCCTCAGGCCCCCGACCTTTTTGCAATTTTAGGTACACCAAATTTGTAATTCGCTTGTAAATATAGACACATATTTTGTGCATTAAAAAATCCTGTTATTAGGGGCCCAAAAATGATTATTTGAGCCTTTAAAAAAAATTTAAAATTATTTGGGTTTAGACTTGAATTGAATTTAAGACTTTAAATTTGGGTAATTTAAAACAAATTTATATATTTTGCATATTTTGCTTTCAATAATGTGCGAAATTTTGCATACATGTTGTTTTTTTTTCTTTTTTCTTTTTTCTTTTTTCCGTCGTTGTCGTTGGGGGCTCCATTTTAGGAGTTCGCCTCAGGCCCCTGTGCCGGCCCTAATGACACACAAACAGGGGCCTTAATTTGAGAGAGATTTGCTGTATTGACCCACTTTTTGAAAATATTTGGGGGTCTAACCCACTTCCGAAAATAATTAGCGATCTGACCCAGTTTTGGGCACGTCAGCATAAGCCATTATTAAAAGTAACGGCATAGGTTATTTATATGCCGTTATTTTCAATAACGGCATCATTTTACAATTTATTTTGCATGTCGTTTTTTAGAGTAATATATTTCTCATACAAGTGTGAATTGAAAAAAATTCTAAGTGTTGAAACAACTTAGAAATAATGTTGTTTTCCCAAAGAACGGCATTCGAATTACTGATGCCGTTATTGGAGATAACGGCATCCGTTATAATAAAATGATTTGGATGCCGCTGTTCCAAACAAATGCAATATATGCAATTGTGGGGAAAAAAGTAACCGATGTCGTTATTCAAAATAACGGCTTCAGTGTAAACGATGTCGTTCTCTCCATTACTTTATTTTCACACTTGTCTCTCAGCTCACAATTGAAACTATTTGCTCAGTCGACTAAAAGTAACAGATGCCGTTTTTCCAAATAACGACATCAAAGTTTTTTTTAAACAGATGCCGTTATTGAGAAAAATGGCATCGAAATAATCTATGCCTTTTTTTTCAAGAACGTTTGTTGCTGACGTGTCCAAAATTAGGTCAATTCACTAATTATTTTCGAAAGTGGGTCGGAATACTAAATATTTTCAAAAAGTGGGCCAGTAGGGCAAAATTTTCTTAATTTGACGACTACTTCACTCTCTCTAAAAAAAAATACAGTCAATTAGTGTGGCCTCTCTCTTCATTAATCACTCGTTGTTGCTTTAAATTGCTCCTGACATGTGTAATATGATTATCGCCATTAATTTTGACATTGCATTCGCACTCCTCAATTTTAGGAAGAATAAAAATAGAAAGTAAACCCGAAACAATTATAACGATGATGTTTTAAAAATTATGTGACTATAAAATACCCAAATATAGTATAATAAGAATTGACTATCAACTCTCCTTGCTTATGTCAACACCTTGGTAAATTACAACTCCTTTGAAGGATCCAATAACCTAATCAAAAAAAAATTTGAACTATGAGGAGGTGAATATGTCTTTTCCTACTCTAGCAAGACTTACAGAGCAACTCAACTCCTTCGCTAGCATTATTTGCAGTTTTCATGCCGCACCTACAAACTCAAAAATAAATGCTATAACCACCATAGATAAACTGGTAATTACCGATAGTGGTGGAGCCAGATAATTCAAAATGAAGGACTCATTTATTTTTCTATGTCGACAAAGTTGTCACCTGCAAATAACTAATTTATAAAAAAAAATGGATTTTTTTTATTGAATCAAAATTAAGAAAAACTAATAACAAAACTCATCTTTATATAAATTAAGACATATGAATTATATTTCAACAACTAGATTCAGTTGTTCCAAAGATTACAATCAACAAATATAGATTACAACTCTAAAAGAGTTGATGAATGAACAAAGAGTAATTGTCTAAACGAAAGGGTAGAGAAGGATGGATTAGCGAGTAAAAAGTAAAGCTTAATGTTTCTTTTACTTTTATCCAATTTAAAATATATTGAAAGATACTTCTTATGATAATATTTTAAATATTGGAGGTTAAGTTAGTAAATAAGAATGATATATATTTTTTTTGATAAAAAATAAGAATGATATATTCTAAATTGGAAACATAGTGAAAAGAACTAAGGACTTAGTTTTTAACTTTTTTTAATTTGGGGTCCCAAAATATATTAGAATATGCCTTGATACAGAACTTTACCATCCACTGGGGAGCTTTGACATTTTTAATTTTTTTTTTGGGGGGGGGGGGGGACATTTGTCGCCCCTACCCACCAGGTGGCTTCGCCCCTGATTAACGAAATACCAACTGCGGTGTTGTACCACGAACAACAGCCTTCAGAAATCATAGCTCAACTCAAATTATGATCCACGATAACATCTCCATTGCAGAATGAAAAATATTACACCAACCATATTCAATATATATCGATTTAACACTCATACCATTTAGTTGGGTTAGAATACAAATACAATTTCCTTCAATCTTTCTACAACTTCGAAGTTTTAGCTTAGTGGCAGGGACTTTCACATTGTATTAGAGTAACTTAAGTTCGAATCTCATCAGCTATGCAATTTAAATGCGGATTATAAAAAAAATACCGCTGCTTATAGTCCAGATCTCGGGTCACAATTTGTTGGGCATTTATCTCGTTTCTATGGACCATAAAAAAATGGGCTCCCGACCTGAGAGGTCGCGTTAGAATATAAGTGCAATTTCTCTCAACCCTTCTATAACTTCAAAGTTTTAGCTTAGTGACAGGGACTTTCAAAAGTTGTGTCAACAACGAGGTACACCAATACACTCTTACCTTTGGAGAGACTAATGACCTACCCAAAGAAACACTTAAAGAGGAGATAAATGGAACCCTTCCAACTCCACTGAGAAACCAACACAATATGTTATTATTGCTCATCGTCTCCTTACCACTCCTGCAAGCTATATGAGTAAATTATCATACTCATCGGCCTTAAGTCATCCATCATTTCAAGTTTGAGCTTAAGGTTAGTCCCAAAGCTTTCCATTCCAATGAATGGAAGTAGGGCCGACCCTAAATTTCTGAGGACCTAAGGCGAAAAAGTCCAAATAATTATTTTTGGGGCCCCTAATTACAATATAATTTTTTTCGTGCAAAATACATGCATATATTTACGAGGAAAGTACAAATTTAAGGCCCCTAAAATTACAAAAAAATCAGGGGCCTGAGGCGGCCACCTCACCGGCCTTAAGGTCTCATGGTGGTGCCAGCCCTGAATGGAAGCAACTTCCAAATCCAACCTTAATAAGTCAAGATCGATCCTCATTCACTCCACATCTTGCTTCCCTATGGTCACTCCCAATTACAGCTGTGAGTCTGCGATGGTGATACTGATAGCCTCCGTCCGAGCCCTTTGACTCAAAAAAAAAAATCGTAAAAGGTTGCCCTTGGCCCCCCGTGTTTCATTACAAAATTTAACAAAACAAACAACAAAAAATAAGGCTTATGAAGTTCAGATCCCAATAGGCTGGGTTCTGGAATTCATATACCCCAACCAACAAACAAAAAATACAATGAAATCTAATCCTACTGATCGGGTGACCTCGTCCAAGTCAATTTCTCGTGCCAATTTGAGCTTATTCTCTCTCTCAGTCCCTTTGACTCAATATTAAACCCAAATTTGGCCGGATCTGGCCAGATCTGAGCTGTGGTTGGATCTTCTCAGCAGTGAATCTCTATCATTTAGATATGAGGGAAAACATTCCACAAATCAGCATTAATGGGAATATTTAGTTTTGTGGATTTCGAACTTGGATTGGTGAAGGAAAAGTATATTTTGAACTGAGATTTTGGTAAAGAAGGAAGAGTATATTTGTCGCCCTTTAACCACCAGGTGGCTTCGCCCCTGATTAACGAAATACCAATTGCGGTGTTGTACCACGAACAATTGCCTTCAGAAATCATAGCTCAACTCAAATTATGATCCACGATAACATCCCCATTGCAGAATGAAAAATATTACACCAACCATATTCAATATATATCGATTTAACACTCATACCATTTAGTTGTGTTAGAATACAAATACAATTTCCTTCAACCTTTCTACAACTTTGAAGTTTTAACTTAGTGGCAGGGACTTTCACATTGTATTAGAGTAACTTAGGTTCGAATCTCATCAGCTACGCAATTTAAATGCGGATTATAAAAAAAATACTGCTGCTTATAGTCCATATCTCGGGTGACAATTTGTTGGGCATTTATCTCGTTTCTTTGGACCATAAAAAAATGGGCTCTCGACCTGAGAGGTCACATTAGAATATAAGTGCAATTTCTCTCAACTCTTCTATAACTTCAAAGTTTTAGCTTAGTGACAAGGACTTTCACAAGTTGTGTCAACAACGAGGTACACCAATACACTCTTACCTTTGGAGAGACTAATGACCTACCCGAAGAAACACTTAAAGAGGAGATGAATGGAACCCTTCCAACTCCACGGAGAAACCAACACAATATGTTATTATTGCTCGTCGTCTCCTTGCCACTCCTGCAAGCTATATGAGTAAATTATCATACTCATCGGCCTTAAGTCATCCATCATTTCAAGTTTGAGCTTAAGGTTAGTCCCAAAGCTTTCCATTCCAATGAATGGAAGCAGGGCCGACCCTAAATTTCTGAGGGCCTAAGGCGAAAAAGTCCAAATTATTATTTTTGGGGCCCCTAATTATAATATAATTTTTTCGTGCAAAATACATGCATATATTTACGAGGAAAGTACAAATTTAAGGCCCCTAAAATTACAAAAAAATCAGGGGCCTGAGGCGGCCACCTCACCGGCCTTAAGGTCTCAAGGTGGTGCCAGCCCTGAATGGAAGCAACTTCCAAATCCAACCTTAATAAGTCAAGATCGATCCTCATTCACTCCACATCTTGCTTCCCTACGGTCACTCCCAATTACAGCTGTGAGTCTGCGATGGTGATGCCGATAGCCTCCATCCGAGCCCTTTGACTCAAAAAAAAAAAATTCGTAAAAGGTTGCCCTTGGCCCCCCGTGTTTCATTACAAAATTTAACAAAACAAACAACAAAAAATAAGGCTTATGAAGTTCAGATCCCAACAGGCTGGATTCTGGAATTCATATACCCCAACCAACAAACAAAAAATACAATGAAATCTAATCCTACTGATCGGGTGACCTCGTCCAAGTCAATTCTCGTGCCAATTTGAGCTTATTCTCTCTCTCAGTCCCTTTGTCTCAATATTAAACCCAAATTTGGCCGGATCTAGCCAGATCTGAGCTGTGGTTGGATCTTCTCAGCAGTGAATCTCTATCATTTGGATATGAGGGAAAACATTCCCCAAATCAGCATTAATGGAAATATTTAGTTTTGTGGATTTCGTACTTGGATTGGTGAAGGAAAAGCATATTTTGAACTGAGATTTTGGTAAAGAAGGAAGAGTATATTTGTCGCCCCTACCCACCAGGTGGCTTTGCCCCTGATTAACGAAATACCAATTGCGGTGTTGTACCATGAACAACAGCCTTCAGAAATCATAGCTCAACTCATATTATGATCCACGATAACATCCCCATTGCAGAATGAAAAATATTACACCAACCATATTCAATATATATCGATTTAACACTCATACCATTTAGTTGTGTTAGAATACAAATACAATTTCCTTCAACTTTTCTACAACTTCAAAGTTTTAGCTTAGTGGCAGATACTTCCACATTGTATTAGAGTAACTTAGGTTCGAATCTCATCAGCTACGCAATTTAAATGCGGATTATAAAAAAAATACTGCTGCTTATAGTCCAGATCTCAGGTCACAATTTGTTGGGCATTTATCTCATTTCTTTGGACCATAAAAAAATGGGCTCTCGACCTGAGAGGTCGCATTAGAATATAAGTGCAATTTCTCTCAACTCTTCTACAACTTCAAAGTTTTAGCTTAGTGACAAGGACTTTCACAAATTGTGTCAACAACGAGGTACACCAATACACTCTTACCTTTGGAGAGACTAATGACCTACCCAAAGAAACACTTAAAGAGGAGATGAATGGAACCCTTCCAACTCCACTGAGAAACCAACACAATATGTTATTATTGCTCGTCGTCTCCTTGCCACTCCTGCAAGCTATATGAGTAAATTATCATACTCATCGGCCTTAAGTCATCCATCATTTCAAGTTTGAGCTTAAGATTAGTCCCAAAGCTTTCCATTCCAAAGAATGGAAGCAGGGCCGACCCTAAATTTCCGAGGGCCTAAGGCGAAAAAGCCCAAATAATTATTTTTGGGGCCCCTAATTACAATATAATTTTTTACGTGCAAAATACATGCATATATTTACGAGGAAAGTACAAATTTAAGGCCCCTAAAATTGCAAAAAAATCGGGGGCCTGAGGCGGCCGCCTCACCGGCCTCAAGGTCTCATGGTGGGGCCAGCCCTGAACGGAAGCAACTTCCAGATCCAACCTTAATAAGTCAAGATCGATCCTCGTTCACTCCACATCTTGCTTCCCTACGGTCACTCCCAATTACAGCTGTGAGTCTGCGATGGTGATACTGATAGCCTCCATCTGAGCCCTTTGACTCAAATTTTTTTTTTTTCGTAAAAGGTTGCCCTTGGCCCCCCGTGTTTCATTAAAAAATTTAATAAAACAAACAACAAAAAATAAGGCTTATGATGTTCAGATCCCAACAGGCTGGGTTCTGGAATTTATATACCCTAACCAACAAACAAAAAATATAACGAAATCTAATTTCTACTGATCGGGTGATCTCGTCCAAGTCAATTTCTCGTGCCAATTTGAGCTTATTCTCTCTCTCAGTCCGTTTGACTCAATATTAAACCCAAATTTGGCCGGATCTGGCCAGATCTGAGCTGTGGTTGGATCTTCCCAGCAGTGAATCTCTATCATTTGGATATGAGGGAAAATATTCCCCAAATCAGCATTAATGGGAATATTTAGTTTTGTGGATTTTGAACTTGGATTGGTGACGGAAGAGTATATTTTGAACTGAGATTTTGGTAAAGAAGGAGCTAGGAGAGGTTAGAGAGAAAAGGTTGGGTCTGCATTTCTAAGATTTTTTGGGATTCGGATCCCATCATGTATCATTTCGGATGGACGGCCACAATTAATTGGACCATATTACTAATCTAATTAGTATCCCCTAATTGGAGCTTATTAAATTACATTTCATTCAAGTTTTATTTAACTACCTTATAAATCTGTTTTTTGTCTTTATATATTCAGATATATGTTTGGAAACCTCTTAAACTCCTTATCCAAAAATTGTTACCTTCCATTTTCTCCTTACTATTCTTTTTTGTTATTAAAAAAAGTGCAATTGATATATATTACATGATTTATCAATTTTAATATGTAACAAAAACAAATGTACGCAATTCCTTCAAACATCATTGTAACTAACAAGTTATTTTTTCGGATCTTTTTTATACACTAGATAAAGACGCATTAAACAGATTAATGACTATTGACTAACTAAAGTGCCGAGGAGACAATGCATGCAAAGGGTGAATTTGGATGGAATATAATATTGGATTTGAAGAATATAAATGAAAAAAGAAAAAAATAATAATGTAATAAAGAAATAGATCAATTTTCTTCTCATTTCTTGTTTCTAAACTCTCATGAGTCACAAGGTAAATTTTATCTTGATTTTCTTCATAACCATTAAAAAAATTATAATAGAACTAGAAGAAAATAATCATAAGAGCAAAGGTAGAGTGTCTTTAATATATACTAGTAATTTTAATTCACACGTGCAATGCATGTCTTTATATATACATATATATATATACATATATATATATATATATATATATATATATATATATATATATATATGATGTGCGGAATACGAATGGACCACTAATCAAAGAGAGAAATAGCGAAGAAAAACAGAAAACAAACAAACACAAGGACACAAAGATTTAATGTGGTTCGGCAAAACAAGTGCCTACATCCACAGAGCGGTTGGGGTTTCTTCTTCAAATAATCACCAATGGGTGAAACAAACCCTTACAGAGATGACGGCTGCAAAATCTGAATAGAGGTCTATATATTTACAAAACCCTAACGGGTGTATTTATAGGGAAACTACTAGGCCTTTCGAAATTGGTCTTTTCTAGTTCACAAACCCGCCTACAGTCGACTGGTCTTCTTACCAGTCGACTGGTCTTTAGTTCTGGACAGTCGACTGAGACACACCTTCAGTCGACTGCTGCTGCTGTATCCTTAGCCTTTGAAGCTTCTCTTTGGACAGTCGACTGACTCCATACCTCAGTCGACTGATGTACTGAAACTTTCGATTGCTGCAGATACGACGGATATAAACAAACTGAACCAGAATCGAGCCATTATCCTACAATCTCCACCTTGGCGAGATCTTCCAAGTAGCCCAAGCAATCTCCAAAAATACTCCAAAACAAATGCTCATCACCAAATGTAACAAAAACAAACTCCACCTTAGTATGATATCACATACTAACCAAACAAAACGAAGCACCATTCCAACCGCCCATTCCAAATCATCAAGCATGCAAAATATTAGCCAGGTTCATGCAATGCTTGAACTTGGCTGCCCCAACAATTTTGGTCAACATATCAGCAGGATTATCAGCTGTCCCAATCTTCACCAGAAGAATATCACCATCCTTTATCAAATCACGCACAAAGTGATAACGGACATCAATATGTTTGGTCCTCGAATGATGAACTTGGTTCTTCGCTAAATGGATAGCACTCTGACTGTCACAGTGTACCTCCACCTTCTCCCGATGAATTCCCAAGCTCTTCACAAGTCCATGAATCCAAATGGCTTCCTTCATGGCCTCAGCAACTGCCATGTATTCAGCCTCAGTAGTAGACAACGCTACAGTGGACTGCAAATTGGACCTCTAACTTATAGGTGCTCTAGCCATAGTAAACAAATAGCCTGTAGTAGACCGCCTCTTATCTAGATCACCTGCATAGTCAGAATCAACATAACCCACCAATAACCTGCTAATATTGTCATCCCTCTCAAATTTCAAACCCACATCTGTGGTGCCACTTATGTACCTCAAAATCCACTTAGCCGCTTGCCAATGCTCTCTGCCTGGACCATGCATATATCGACTAACCATACTCACCACCTGAGAGATGTCTGGTCGAGTACAAACCATGGCATACATCAAACTGCCAACCACACTAGTGTAAGGTACATTAGCCATATACTGTCTCTCTTCATCTGTACTTGGAGACTGAGAAGCACTAATTCTGAAATGAGTGACTAAGGGTGTACTGACTGGTTTAGTTTTCTCATCTATACCAAACCGTTTCAGCACCTTCAAAAGATATTGCTTCTGTGTCAAACTCACTATGCCCTTTGCTCTGTCTCTAGCTATCTCCATCCCAAGTATTTTCTTGGCTTCACCAAGATTCTTTATCTCGAATTCAGAACTCAGCTGATTCTTCAAATTTTGAATCTCCTTAGCATTTTTAGAGGCAATCAACATGTCATCCACATATAATAACAGATATATGAAAGAGCTATTCTGCAACTTTCTAAAGTAGACACAATGATCATACTCACTTCTGGAATATCCCTGCACTTTCATAAACTGATCAAACCTCAAATACCACTGCCTTGGAGATTGCTTCAACCCATAGAGAGACTTCTTCAACCTGCAAACATAATTTTCCTTCCCAGCTGTCTTAAACTCATCTGGCTGCAACATATAAATTTCTTCATCCAGGTCCTCATGTAAGAATGCAGTCTTCACATCCATCTGTGTCAATTCAAGATCAAACTGTGCTACCAATGCCAACAAAATCCGAATAGAAGGATGCTTCACAACCGGAGAGAACACTTCATTATAGTCAATTCCTTCCTGTTGAGCATACCCCTTTGCAACTAGCCTAGCCTTGAACCGAACACTGCCTTTTGGACCTTCTTTCTTCGTATATACCCACTTGCAACCGATAGCTTTCTTCCCCTTTGGCAATTGCACTAGATCCCAAGTTTTGTTCTTATGAAGAGAGTTCATCTCTTCATCCATAGCAACTTTCCAATCTGCATTTTCAGAACTTCTAGTAGCTTCGTTGAAGTTGGAGGGCACTTCATCATCAACAATGGGAAGAGCAAATGCAACTGTTTCTATAAAGCGAGATGGTCGTTTTGTCACGCCCCGCTTCCTAAAAATATGGAATACGAGCACGTGACGAAGCCCAGCGAATGATTTTTTACATCATCCATAAGCTGTAGGATCGACTCAGCATCATAACAAGAATATAACCAGATTTATATATATCCAAGCATGCATGAATAACTTATTAAGCAACAGAAAACAATTTAAACAAATAATAATATTCAAATAGTTCTCATGTCTGGATCAAGTGTAAACTCGGGAACAAGTCTTATACAGCAGAAGAAATAAATACCTTAAGAAAAGCAACAGGTCCTTGCTCCAAGCAAAACCTGAAATGTCTGCTCGCCAATTCCAGCAGATAACTTGTCTCCCAAGTCTGCTTAATAAATATAAACAGGAAAACGAAGGGGAAACAAGAGAAAATGCCCTTAGTGCAAGCTAGGGCCACAAATAGTAAAAACAAGTACAAGAAAGGGGAAAACAAGAATTGGAATCAAGAATAAGCAAGGTTATAAGAAGTAGTGGCAAATTTAAAGACTAGCTAGCAAGAGGGAACATCATAATGACTAGATTGGATAACAACTGCTAGTGGTGAATCACATGTCAGGTATACTTATAGGGGTATTTAATATCAAGCGACAACCTCAAGTCTAGTGTCATATGTCATTTAAATGTCAGGTCTCAAATGTCAAGTCCAAGTATCAAGTTCCAGGCTTTAAGTCTCAGGTGTCATGTTTCATGTATCATATCATCAGGTATCAAGTGACAGGTGTCAAGTTCAAGTCTTGTAATTATTACTATCTAGGTAGCACGACATGCATCCATTATACTACATGGTTGCTACAGTCAAATCAATTGCTCTTAGACCTAGTAATGGAGTCTATAGGGCGGTGTACTCAGGCATCAAACTAGCAGGTGATCAACCATGGGCTCTAGAGGTGGCCCCCGTAGGCTCTAGAGGTGGCCCCCGTCACCCATGACGTGGCACTTAGTTCTACGTGGCACTTAGTTCCATGTGATCTCAAACATACATCATGTAATCATATAATGGGCTCTAGAGGTGGCCCCCGTAGGCTCTAGAGGTGGCCCCCGTCACCCATGACGTGGCACTTAGTTCTACGTGGCACTTAGTTCCATTTAACATACAACTTGGGAAACACGGGCCCCCTTCCGAGTACACTTACCTATGTTGTCCACTCTATAGTCTTTCCCTCAACCCGGCTTGTTACATTTGTTCAGGCAGATTTTGTGTTCTTGTATTTATACATGTGAAACAGGGGTGAAATAATATAAATTAATTCTAAGAAAAATTGGGGATGTCCTATAGGGTGTCCAGCAACTACATATAAAATTTGGGGTCAAACACTCGCTGTTTGTACAGCTAAAATAATTCGCAAGGTCAATATATACAGCAGTTTTTACAGAACTGCGCCTACTGACACAGCTGCAGTATAACGGCCATATCTCCTAGACCGTAACTCCAAATTCAATCATTCTGGAGTCTATCGACATCTACACATCCTGATCTATGTTTCATATTCAGGGCTCGGATCCAAATTCCAAAGATAAGAGGGTCGAAACCACAAAAGAAAATCCAGACAGCAACATGGGGAAATAATTCACTAATGTAGAATTCATAGAATTATGTAATTTGGTGTCTAAAATCATTATGTGGCACAAATACATGGTAATGGGAATCAAACAGCGAATAATAATATTTTCCAAGTCATAATAACCACAAATTTGCCAAAACACTAAATTTATATGCGTCTACAATTTTTAGGGGTCCTTAATTCATATGTCTATGTGATTCACAAGTTCAAGGGGATAAAAGAGTCCAATTGAATTATTATTTAATACGAGGAAGTTTTGTGACTCTTAGATTGGTGAGTTTGAAGGTTCAAATTGTTTTACTATGATATTTCAAAGGAGAGTCACAAACTAACTACATGTGGTATTTCAAGGAGACTTGTACTAGGACAATAAGATGTACAAGGTTACTTGCCTTAAATCGACGATTATAGACTCCGCTTGTTGAAGCAAATTTGAGAAGAAAAATCCCCGAAGATGTCCTCGAAATGCGCGTGCAAAAATTGATCGGAGATCGAGCTTTCCTAGCACACACGATCGGCCCAAACAGCGTACAGCAAAGTGGGATCTGGCGCGCCCAGAACAGCGAACAGCAAAGCGCACCAATCGGATCTCTCCTGTGCACCGGATCCGATCCCAGAACAGCGAACACGGCTTCGGGATTTGCTGCGGAACGAACACAGGACAGCGATCAAGCGCACCGATCTTGACGCGATCGAACGGCGGTGATTCTCTCCCGCCCTTCTTCCTCCTTCTTCTTCTTTCGATCTTCTTCTTCGTTCGTTCGGCTGAGTAGAGATCGAGAGAGAGAAGTAATGGCGTGGCTGCTTCGTTGGCGGCGACTGCGGCAGTGACGGAGGCGACGGCGGCGGCGACGACGTCGAGAAGCGACGGCGCGGCGACGGTTGCTCTGTTCGTGGGTTCGAACAGAGTGAGAGCGGGAGCGGCGTCTGGCGAAGCAGCGGTGAGGTAGAGGCGGTCGAAGGGGGTGCTGGAGGCGAGGGGTGATGGGGATACGATCGGAGTAATGGTGAGGGAGACGTCGAGTTGGTAATGGCGATGGGTTTCGAAGTTGGGTTCGATGGCGAGGACGATGGTGGGGGGTTCTACGGTGGTGAGATGGCGATGGTGACGGAGTGGGTTGCAGTGGAGGTCGACGAGGATGGATAGGGTATGGCGAAGGTGATCGGAGTGGGGGGAAATCTGGGTTGGCGGCGGTTGCGAAGGTTAAGGAGAAGGGAACGGGGATGGAGAAGAGATTAGCGGCGGGGTAGGGGAATTAGGTTTAAACAGTAGATTAGGGTTAGGGTAGGGGTTTATATAGGAGGGTTTGTGGGTATTGGGTTTAAGGGTTTAGGGGATCCGTTTCAAAAAGAGCCCAACAGAAGAAATGGTCAAAATACACAAAAATGGGGATTAGAGAGATAAATAAGAAGAATCGGTCCATTTCCCACGAAGAACGATACAAATGGCACACAATTTGAATTTGATAAAAAGATCCAAAATTGAGTCGAGACAAAAATAACAATTTTATTCGAATAGAAATAAAATACGGATCTCAAATAGATGAAAGAGTACAATATGGCAAAATACAGTATAAAATACAAATACGGGGAAACAGTAGTTACACGTTTGATATCTCTTCTTTGCCTTCTTGCTGCAATTGATTCTTCCTGCTGGGGAGGGTCTTGGATAGGAACTTCTTCCTCATCCTCAGTATCAACCACATCATCTTCATTTTGGGCAGGAGTAGAATTTTCAACTGAACGCTTTTCTAACTCCACCTGTTGGAGAACTCTCGCACCAGTCGACTGAGAGCACCTATCAGTCGACTGTCCCGAGCTAATCTTCTGCTTCTCTTCATCAGGATCACCAGTCGACTGCATATGAGTACCAGTCGACTGTCCCGAGCTGATCATGCTGGTCTCATCAAAGGTAACATTCCTGCTGATTACTAACTTTTTCTGTTCTGGACACCACAACCTGTAACCTTTGACACCAGTACTGAAACCAACAAATATAGCCTTTTTGGCTCTTGCATCAAGTTTAGTTTCAGTTACATGAAAATAAGCAGGACAACCAAATATATGCAAAAAACTATAATCAGATGCAGGTTTACCACTCCATACCTCAATAGGCGTTTTGCCTTCAAGTGCTGCCGATGGTAAACGGTTGACAATGTGGCTTGCATATATAACAGCTTCTGCCCAAAATGTCTTCTTCAATCCAGACTGTGCTAGCATACATCTCACCTTCTCAAGTAAGGTTCTGTTCATCCTTTCTGCAACCCCATTTTGCTGTGGAGTCTTCCTAACTGTGAAGTGCCTCTGGATCCCTTCATCTTCACACAATTTCAGAAACGGATCGTTCTTGTATTCCCCTCCATTATCTGACCTCAGAACCTTAATCTTCCTTCCAGTCTGGTTTTCAACTTTCTTCTTCCAACTTGTGAACAATGTCAAAACTTCATCTTTGTGTTTCATGGTATATACCCAAACTCGTCTGGAGTAGTCATCAACAAATGTAACAAACCAGTGTCTACCACTCATAGAAGGTGTCTGAGTAGGGCCCCAAACATCTGTGTGCACATAATCGAGGATACCCTTTGTCTGATGTACAGCTGTACCAAATTTCACCCTAGTTTGCTTACCCAAAACACAATGTTCACAAAATTCCAACTTGCAACCTTTAGCATCCTTAAGCAACCCTTGCTTCACAAGCCCCTACAAGGCCTTTTCTTCTGCATGCCCGAGTCGCATATGCCACAACCTAGTAGAGTCGGGAACAACCTGTTTAGGCCTTTCAGTTACACTGGCAGCCTGACCCAAATATGTTTTTCCCTGCAAGAAAAACAAGTTCCTTTTCCTTTGCCCTTTCATCACCACGAGTGATCCACTAGTCACCTTCAGAATGCCACCTTCACTAGCAAATTTCAATCCACTGGCCTCCAAAACACCAAGTGAAATCAAATTCTTTTTCAAATCTGGAACATACCATACATCTGAAAGCTCCCTAATAAGACCATCGTGCATTAGCAATTCAATCTTCCCGATTCCTACCTTCTTACAAGGTGCATCATTTCCCATCAAAACTACCCCACCATCCATATACTCTAAGGAAGTAAACCACTCCTTTTTCCAAGACATATGATAGGAGGCTGCTGTATCAAGAAACCATACTTCTTGATAAAGTGAGGGACTAGTTGCAAGTGCATAAGAAAAATCATCGTCACTATCTACATTATCAACAATCACATTTGCAGTCGAATTTCTCTTATTTCGTAGCTTAGGACAATCCTTTTTCCAATGCCCCCTTTCATGACAGAAAGCACATTCATCTCTGGCTGGTATCTTTCTGTCCTTTGAAACTCCTCTCGATTTGGAACGAGATTTGTTTCCTTTATTCCCAGATTTGGTCTCAGATCTGGTCTCAGTTCTGCCCCTTACAATCAATGCCTCAGAAGTTTCTCTATCAACCATTTTATCCCTTCTCCTAGTTTCATTATTCAACAGAGCATTTGCAACATCTTCATATTTAACAGTGTCTTTTCCATATATTAAAGTAGTTGCTAAATGATCATAACATTCGGGTAATGAATTCAACAGAATTAGGGCTTTGTCTTCATCTTTAATTTGCTCATCCAAATTTAACAAATCAGCCAATAATTTATTAAATGATTCAACATGAGCGTTCATAGACATACCTTCAGTATAGGTGAAGCGAAAAAGTCTCTTCTTCAAATACAGCCGATTCTCCAAACTTTTCCTCATGTATTTGTCTTCGAGTTTCTTCCACAACACCGCAGCAATGGTATCCCTCATCAAATCATACTTCTGAGCCTTCGCGAGAAAGAGCCGAATAGTCCCACACGCAACTCGATTCAACTTCTTCCAATCTACATCGGACATATTCTTTGGTTTTTCTTCCTCCAAAGCAACATCTTGTTCTTGTTGAACCAGAACATCCAACACCTCACACTGCCACATCCCGAAATTGTTTATTCCATCAAATTTTTCAACTTCAAATTTTGCGTTGTGAATCGTTGTTCTGGACGAACTTGATCCCACAACATCCTTGGTTGCATCTGCTTCACTCGCCATCTCCCTCTAGGTCGAACCGAAAGCTCTGATACCACTTGTTGTGCGAAATACGAATGGACCACCAATCAAAGAGAGAAATAGCGAAGAAAAACAGAAAACAAACAAACACAAGGACACAAAGATTTAATGTGGTTCGGCAAAACAAGTGCCTACATCCACGGGGCGGTTGGGGTTTCTTCTTCAAATAATCACCAATGGGTGAAACAAACCCTTACAGAGATGACGGCTGCAAAATCCGAATAGAGGTCTATATATTTACAAAACCCTAACGGGTGTATTTATAGGAAAACTACTGGGCCTTTCGAAATTGGCCTTTTCTAGTTCACAAACCCGCCTACAGTCGACTGGTCTTCTTACCAGTCGACTGGTCTTTAGTTCTGGACAGTCGACTGAGACACACCTTCAGTCGACTGCTGCTGCTGTATCCTTAGCCTTTGAAACTTCTCTCTGGACAGTCGACTGACTCCATACCTCAGTCGACTGATGTACTGAAACTTTCGATTGCTGCAGATACGACGGATATAAACAAACTGAACCAGAATCGAGCCATTATCCTACAATATATATATATATATATATATATATATATATATATATATATATATATATATATATATATATATATATATATATATATATATATATATATATATATATAATTTGATGGTATCTAGCATTAAACTTAAGACCTCCTTTATATTAGTTATGCATGTGCATTGTACGTATTGGTATCTGGCATCAAACTTAAGACCTCCTTTATATTAGTTATGCAAGTGCATTGTACGTATTTGTTGGGTTACAATGCACGTATTTGTTTGATGACAAACTCTCCAATTAAAATAATAGAGATAGAGATAGAGATAGAGATAGAGATATGTAGGGTCTTTTTTTAAAAAGTATATTTTCTAGACATGCAAAATATAATATCTATAGATTGGTTGTAAAATGACTTAGATGGAAATCAGTCCAATTAGTCTAAATTTATGACGAATGCTAATATGGAAAATAGTTGAGTTAACTTGATTTGCAAGATGCTAATATGGACGGACGCAATTTTTCAAGTGTAGGATACAATTGATTTTTGCCAGAGTAGAGGATCCAAATCCGATTTTGTGTGGACCATTCACAATTCATGATTTCAGAATATGTAGAGTGCAATTAACTTTTTTTTTTGGCTAAAATGTAAAAAACTTCACTCACCTTAGGTGGATGTAGCATTACTCTTTAGGAGTAATGCTACACCTCAACTATATATGACCATGTTTCAAAACGCCACACTAAAGTATTTTTCATACAAAAAACAGCCGTCAAAATGTTTTGAACGCAAACATTTTTAAAAAAAAACCTCACTCACCCCCTTGTTGAAAACATGGTTGACGTCAATTTTTTTCACCCAAAAAAGTTTAGCATGATTGATTTTTTAGAAGAGGATCAGAGATTTTTTTTTGATAATACGGATGGAATCGAAAGATTCCAGCCCAATATATAAATAAAAAAAGGGGTTACAAACAGATACAATTTTACCAAGAGCAAAACTAAAGATCAATAACGACACAATAATAATACGAATACAATAGCAATAGAGTACATTGCCAATGCAAACCACTAAACCAGAAAACGCAAGGGAGCGAAAGCAATATCACGACAGCTGGGTCACGGGGTGAAGAAAAGCTCAAAGACAACCGACCATGGACCGCGGATGGAAAACAGCAGCGCACAGCGATTGGGCACCTCAACAGAAGGGGGCGCAACGAACCTAAAGCCGCAAACCAACAAAGCAGCAACCATAGACCACGAGAGTGTGAAGAAAAACAGAGAAAGCAGCACCTAAGCTAAACGGAGACAAACATCACTAAGCCTCAGGGGTCGAAAGAGCTCAAAACAGCCCTATGACTCGAGGAGAAACGGCCTGCAAACAATAGAAATCAACAAAGCAACCTAGACATGACACTGGGGTAAAGAACAGCCAAAAACAGCAATGTACCCTCAGGAGGGAGGATCACAGCCAAAGAATCCTCCAAAGAGTGCTACACACTGGTCCGCTTCAAAGAGAAGGAAAGAAACCAACCAGCTAGATAACCAAAGAAATGCTAAAAAAGAATGGATAACACGGAGAGACAGGCTTTCAACCAAAACACAGCCTAGAACATAACCAATCTAAAAAATGCTTCCGACGAAGCACAGCCGGGACTGCAACCGCCATCTAAGGCCTGACTAAACCTTTTTTAAAAGTGGGCAGAGAGGGAAGAGGACCAGCTAGAGCTAACACAATTATTGTCACGCTCCGCTTCCCAAAAATACGGAATACGAGCACATGACATTGGCCCAGCGAATGATTAACGTCACCCATAAGCTGTTTAATCGATCAACTCAACAACATAATCAATACAGAACAAATACGCAGGTAAAATAATGATCCCATGAACAAAAATACTTGGAATGAAGAAATAAAAATATCCAAATGCAATAATAATAATCCAACATCTGGAAACAATAATAAAAATCCGGGATATAAGCCCAAAACAATAATAATCCAATCCAAAATAATAACAAGTTTCAATACATTAAGTTTATTAAAGCGATAAGCAATTTAAAAGCAGAATTCTTCAAAATGTTTGTTCTCCAATTTCAGTAGGCAATTCTCCTTCATTACCTGCATACACTTCATCTAAAAATAGAAGAAAAATTATCTTTAGAGCAAGTCATGGACAGCAAGTAAAAAAAGTAGAGAACAATGGAATAACGGTATAACAATGAATCAATGGATCAATAGAAATCAATAACATAGCACGATGATAATAATCAATAACATGGTAATCAATGCAACGGTGTAACGGTGAACCAATATTCGGTAACGGTAATCAACGGTTAATATCATTAACACTTAAACAATATTGGATACAAATAGGAACAATGATGAACAATATGCAATGTCGGTGATGTGTCAATCCTTATGTCTATTAATCTTTTTAACTCCTAACTAATGCATGTACTACTGTGTCTCATGTGTGTCGTACCACAGGTTCAATGCATACAATTAATTTCGTTTAGACTACAGTGGTAGATTTTATAGTTCATGTACTGGGTATGATGCCGATAACGATAATAATACTGGACATATGTAATTTCTTACATGATGTCGATAACGGTAAAAATACTGGACATGTGTAATTTCTTACACAATGCCGATAACGGTATAAACACTGGACATGTGTAATTTTTTACACGATACCGATAACGGTATAAACACTGGACATCATCCGAGTACAGTCCCTATATCATCAACCACTCTAGTTAATTCCTTAAATCTCGGCTTGTTAAGTATTTATCAATGCAACAATACAATATGCAATTATAAGATATGAGATGAACAATAGTAACAATAGGGGAACAATAGGATGATAACATGAAATATGACAATTGGAACGATAACAATAACTCATTAGGATCATGCAATGCAATATACATACATCAATTCATGTAATAACACGATATAGGAATAATTAATTCATTAAATAGATGAATCTAAAATTCTGGACAGCAAACGCAACCTGTACAAAAATACAGTTTTCTGCTGACTCAGAAATCAAAAGTTAAATCCGTCAGAAAATCTGAAAACTAAACTTTCACACGGTTCCAACGCATACTTAAAGTTTAAATTCTGACAACAGTAGCTAGGTCAAACACATGTTTCTTTATAGGTTTTATGCTCAGGCAGAAATTCGATATCTTGTTGTTTTAATTTTTGAATCAGCAAAAACTCAATATTAAATTTAGTAAAAATATAATCTAGACTTATAAACATATTAAGAAACAATCTGGAAATTTTCAGATTAAAATTCTATCATTTGACCAGCCTTTTTACAGTTTAAACATGAAAGGTACGAGAATCTGCAAAATTCGAAAGCAAAAACACAGCTGTAGTAAAACGGACATAACTTTTGCTACAAAACATGGAATTCGAAAATTCTGGATGTTATTGACAGCTAGACACTTGGGGCTACATTTCATATTCAGCAAGTATCTCATTTTAAGGTCATTTACTGGTTCGAAAACAACGATCAAGGTTCAGGTCAGCAAGCATATACAGTTTTTAGGGAATTTTTCTTGAAAATAAATTAGTTGAACATAATGGGTATCGATTCTATAGTCAATAAATTGTGTAATCAATATAATGGGTGACAAAACATGATAAATAAACTAGAACACGCTCATACATCAATTTATCATCAATCAATCATCAATCGATCAAACAACATACAACCTAGCAATTGCCTCTAGAATGATTTATTTGTATCGTGACTATTTGTGTAACCCTAATATCCATACTATATGATGTATGCAAGATTCAATATTTTTGAAGTCAAATTGGCACGATGTCAAGAGTGTTGGGGTTAGCTCGTGTAAACCCTCAATAAACCCAACGAAAGAGATAAACAAATGATAATATGATAACAAAGAGATCTATTTACAAGAATTTCAATAACACTTGAATTTGATACAATTAGCAATTCAAGAGGATGGTGACTTGCCTGTTAGACGATGTAAACGAATACCAAGAATGACGGGATAAGAATTCCGAAGCAACGAACTCACGAACCAACAACTTAACACGCACAATACACGTGCAATAAAGATCCCCAAAAGCAATAACAGCAAACACAACAAGAGAGCACAGCAACAAAATCAAAAGACAGCAGCAACAACAAAGGGGCAAGGGGTGGTCGGGATCTGGCCGACAGCGGCGGCGCTAGGGGCGGCGACCCAGGGCAGGCGGCACGACGGGATAGGGTGGCGGCGCTGGTGTGCTGGCGATCGGGAAAGGGGAGCACAGGATGGGGTTTGGGTGCTGTCGACGAGAGCGGGAGAGAAGAGGAGTAGGGGGGTTAGCGGTGTGGCGGCAGCGCTCAGGGGGGTGTCGACGGGAGAGGATGAGGACATGGGGGCTCGCCGGAGGGGGTCGCCGGAGTGGTGGGAGAAGGTCGGGATGACAATGAACAGTAGGAGGGGGGTTTGGGTCTGATCAGGGAGAGAAACATGGAGGAGAGAAGAGAGAGAAACAAGGAGAGAGATTAGATGGCTAGGGTTTCGATTTGTGTGCAAAATTAGGGTTTGCATTAGAGTTGTATTTATAAGGTACAATTAGGGTCCATAAAAGTGGGTTTGGATCAAGAACACATCAAATTGGGTTTTAGGGTTCAATTAAGAGATAGATCAAAATCAATAGGGTTGAAGTCCAATTACCCATAATAAAAAAAGGAAAAATATGATTAACAGGAAAATAATTCACCAAGAAGATCAAAGAGTTTCATGAACAAGAATTTAAATCCAAATAAATAACTAAATAATACAAATGAATTGAATATAACCTGAGCATGAAAATAAGTTGGAATTCGCCAAGAAAACTAGGTCTTAGTACAATAACAAAATAATTCAATAGATGAATTTTAATTAAATAATCAAGAAACGAAAATTAATTATTATAATAATAAAATCATACAATAAAATAATATCCGGGTTTAACAATTTACTAAAATGACCCAATATATATATATATATATATATATATACACACACACAATTTGGTTGATCAATAAGATCTAGAAAATAAAATCAGAACACATCGTTATTCGAAATGGATAGATTTTCGATTAGAAAAACACTTTAATATAAAATCCAAAACGATTTTAACAAATAATAAATTTATAATATCGAAATACAGAAAATATTCAGAAAACATGTATTTACGAAAATGGGGGTTACAATTGTAGCCATCATATCGGCTGTCAAACCAATAGGGAATATAATCTCAATCATCATCTCAATGGAGGATCATAGTTGAGTGAGATTTTTTTGCAATTTAGCCTTAATTTCCTAGTTCCTATATATTTGCATGGATTGTTACTTTGTTTTGGGAGAGACTTTTTTTTAACTTCTCTTGCGCAATATGCCGGAACTAAATAAAGTTGACATTAACGTCGACATAAATAGTCCCCAGGTTAGCAAAATGTATCATATTGATTGAATATCGATGGCTTGTAAGTACCATGGTCACCAAAGGGATAAGGGACCATTGGTACTTGCTGTTGGATAAATAGGTATATTCTCACTATATGAATAATATTATTTGTAATATTATTCTATGGGTAACACGTGTGTTACACGTACTAATTGTCAGAGAAATCTATTCCCAACTCGTAGTGCTAATAGCGGAAGTGCACCACAAGCAATAGAAACTTCCAAGAAATAGATGAACCAAGAACAAGTCACCACAATATATGGATCTCACAAGAACACAACCAATATGCAGAGATAACCAATACTTCTTATTCCCTAAGAAATACAAAGATTACAGAAGAGATTACAACTCTCAATCTCTCTCTTTCACCTTTGAAACACTTGGCACAATCTCTCTTGAAGTTGAATAATGATCAGCACTCGAGATATCTAAACCCTAGAGTTTACGACCATATATATAGCCCCCAAGCAAACCCTAAAAGATATACACAAATCTAGCAAATTGGGTCTTTATCCCGTAAGCCCAAAAGAACAATTGGTGTCGGTGTCGGTGTCGGTCGACCGCAACCCAAGCCGGTCAACCACATCGTGCAGATCCAGACCCGATGACTGACTGGTCTATCGCATCTCCCAGACCGGTCGACTGTCCCCTCCTCCATTGGACGCCTACACTCAAAGAACTCCCAGTCGACTGTGTCGGTCGACCGCAACCCTCCAGACTTCTTTTCTTCTACTTGCTGCTTGTCTTCCCTTGCTTCTTTGTCTTCTCCTCTTCTTCTCCAACTTCAAGTACCTCGTGCCTACGTGTATTTGAGGCCATAATTCCTAATAATCTCCCACTTTGACCAAATACACAAGCTTCAAAGTTATTACAATCTTTCCTTGCATTATCTCTGTCATCTCCCCACTCTCATGAAGAGCACCTCTGCCACTCCACCACATGAAGTGCACCAACCACCCCTCATCGCCTCATGAAGGATGTGCTCCACCAATCCTATAGAGCACGAATACTGGAGAAACAACCTCCCGTGTCGGATTCCGTGTTATGAGACTCCCCACCTCGCAAGATCTCCATCAACACCGGACATAGTTCAAAGCCTCTCAATGCACCCTTCGCACTAGAAACCTCCGTGGACGACACCTCCACAAACCCCGCAGATTGTTCAATCCCTACAGTCCCAATTCGGTTATCCTCATCGATATCACCCCGCATATCGATATCAGTGCTCTCTATCACACAAGAGCGACTTGAAGCTTCAACTGCCAATTCGCAAAGTACCGTCTTGCTCTCTAGGATCACTTTCATGGCCAGCAGCTCTCACTAAATTAGTAACCTTCCCTCCACAATTGAAAGAACTCGGTTGCACCCCACACAACCTACTACTCGATTCCGGCTGAGAGTTAACTACAGGAGAAATGCCCCTCACGTCTCTAAGCAAATACAGTGTTTCCTCACGCTTCCCTTTTGCGATCACCCTTGAACCTGCATCTATGCACCACTCCCCCACTACCAACTATAGTAGACAACCCGTCTTTGTCTAGCCTTCCGATCGAGATCAGATTTTCTTTCAAGTCTGGAATATGTCTTGTCTCCCGCAAGAAAACACTTTGATCATTAATGGTGTTCACGCGAACAGTACCAACCCCACGTACAGGACACCGGTGACCATTCCCCACGATCACATCTTCAAAAGAATCCTCCTCGTAGTCATCAAATATCTCTCTCCTCGGAGTGCAATGAAAATAAGCTCCCGAATCAATACATCAATCTTGAGTGCCCAACTCCTCCCAAGCTAATAAGCATAGATTTTCAACAAGCCCCACTTGAGCTTCCTCTGGAGTATCTCTCTTCGGTTTCTCCCGCTTCGTCTTCATATAAGCCTTATAACTGCGCATCATGTGACCCTTCTTGTGACAATACCAACACTCAGGCCCATGTCCCCCATTGCTGTCATCAGACCTACTCTCAGATGAACTACTCTGATCTTTCTTCTTTGACTGCTCTTAGATCTCTCACGTCCCTTCTCAACGTACATAGCGGAATCTCTAGAAGATGATGATGGATATCCCCCGTTTCTCACCCTTCTCACCTCCTCGTTCAAAATACTACTCACCACATCCTGTAGAGTCGTCGAATTTGTCATAGTACCTATAATAGTTTGTTCTACCGTACTATAACTAATGGGTAAAGTAGATAGAAGCAACAATGACTGCTCCCTCTCTGAAAATTTCAAACCTACAGCTTCCATCTAGTTGTAAACCATACAGTAATTGTTCACATGCTCTGCTACTGAACTCCCTTCCTTCAACTTCATATTAATCAATTTTTTCAGATGAAGAATTTGCTTAGATGCCGACGATTTCTCATACATATCCGTGAGAATCTCCATAGCCTCCTTTGTAGTCTTTGCCTTCGAGATATGAAATAATGCCTTCTTAATCAGCCCCAACTGAATATGCCCCAGCGCCTTCTGATCCAAACGATTCCAATTCGCCAAGACCTTCGCATCCTTATCTGCACCTACCGGCTTCTCATCAAATAATGGACTATCAAGATCTTTCTGACGAAGATACGCTATCATCTGAACCTTCCACATCGCGAAGTCACTCCCATCGAATCTCTCGATCTTCATCTTGTTATCGGCCATCTTGAACCAACTGCTCTGATACCACTTGTCGGAGAAATCTACTCCCAACTCGTAGTGCTAATAGCGGAAGTGCACCACAAGCAATAGAAACTCCCAAGAAATAGATGAACCAAGAACAATCCACCACAATATATGGATCTCACAAGAACACAACTAATATGCAGAGATAACTAATACTTCTTATTCCCAAAGAAATATAAAGATTACAAAAGAGATTACAACTTTCAATCTCTATCTCTCACCTTTGAAATACTCGGCACAATCTCTCTTGAAGTTGAATAATGATCAGCACTCGAGATATCTAAATCCTAGACTTTACGGCCATATATATAGCCCCCAAGCAAACCCTAAAAGATATACACAAATCTAGCAAATTGGGCCTTTATCCCGTAAGCCCAAAAGAACAATCAGCGTCGGTATCGGTCGACCGCACCCCAAGCCGATCGACCGCATCGTGCAGATCCAGACCCGATGGCTGACCGGTCGACCGCATCTCCCAGACCGGTCGACTGTCCCCTCTGCTGTTGGATGCCTACACTCGAGAACTCCCAGTCGGCTGGGTCGGTCGACCACAACCCTCCAGACTTCTCTTCTTCTACTTGCTGCTTGTCTTCCCTTGCATCTTTGTCTTCTCCTCTTCTTCTCTAACTTTAAGTACCCCGTGCCTACGTGTATTTGAGACCACAATTTCTAACACTAATTGTATGCATATCAGAACGTGGGTTGAGTGGGTTGAGAACCCAGTACCCAAACCAGTATTTATCTTATAAATACTGTCTTGTGATAGTATTCTAGGTATTCCAATCTTGATCCATAGGATAAATATCTCAAGCTCTTTAGTCTACGGTATTAATCCTAATTTTCATTGTTATAATCGCTCATAATCTCTAACACTTGCAATGGAGACTGTGAGGAGAAAAGTTTCATTCAGCCATCAACGAATCACCAACGATGGGAGACATGCAGTGAACAATTAATCTGAGGAAATTTAACTCCAAAAACTATCAAACTTAATTGATTTGTACATATGTAACAAATTTTGTAATAGTTTAGACAGTGAGAGACCTATATTCGACGCTGCATAAGAGATCGTCGTATGGTTAATTAACTGATAAATGCTTCCAACAAAATTACAGAAATGCTGACAACTACCTCAAACATGTATTGATCTTTCATCACTTTACGCGAAAAAGATCACTTGAAAAGAATAATTAATAATGTTCCTTTGGGACCAGAATTCTAGCTACATCAACTTCGTAAGCTAAAAAGTTCAAATAATGTAAAGAAAAAAGAGTATGAATGCGAAGTATGAATATCACGACCATCAAAATTCTGTATCATCTTTTCAGTTTTTATGAAACTACGCGTGAAATGCGTGTATGAATATGAACATGAGAATCAAAGCTGTCACTTTTAGAGGAGATCGAGCCAGTTAAATCTCCACTGTCTTAATGCAAAGAAAAGAAAGGAAGAAATGCTAACCCTGGCATATATTGTTAATCAAACCCTATCTTTTTGACTAATTGGAGCATGCATGCATGCATAAACATGAGGAGAAGCTTCCACTATCATTCTCAACTTTTTGCCACCTTTTTTTCATAGCTTGTGGTGGGACTTGTAGAATATATAGTATTTAGGGTTCTTCCGCCTTCACAAAAATTATTTAGGATTTTGTAGTCTAAAGAAGTTTTGAGCGCGAACAAGGACACAATGCAATATAACATTAGATAACTAAGAGACATGTCTGATACAACATGGTTTTCAAAGATGAGCAGACATGATACAACTTTCAAATCAAAGTGTTCACACTCTATTTATTCAACCGAGTGGAAATTAAAGAAGAAATACGAAGCTTGTCAATCTCCGGCCCCCAAGCAGCTTACATCTGAATCAAATTCTGATGATTAATTATTTTTAATTATTAGCTTTGTGCACATTGCTTTCAAACCAGGCTCAATCCTTTTGTAATCTAAATTATTTTTTAATAAATTAGGAGATTTTAAATAAATTAAGCGACGAACTGAGTGAGAGAATGAGTCCAAATTGGCACGAGAAATTTGCTCTAGAAAAGACGACAAATTAGTAAAACTAGATTTCGCTATATTTTTTGTTTGTTGGTTGGGATGTATGAGTTCCAGAACCCAGCCTGTTGAGATCTGATCGAACTTCATAAGCCTTATTTTTGCTTGTCTGTTTGTTAAATTCTCTTTAATGAAACGCGGGAGGTTTCTACCCACCGTTTAACGATAAAAAAAAATAAAAATAAATAAAGAGAGATAATAATTAATATTTGAAAAGTATAGCCTTCATGTATCTCTTTCAAACTTATATATTATGTTTATTGGGTCCAAGTGGGTACAGCTGACTATGTTCTTGGAAGAAGTAGGTCTTAGTTTTTGGCCCAGTAGACTACTAGGGAAGCCCATGAATTCAACTTCTCAGATTCTTATTCAAATACTGCAGACATGTAAGTAACTAAAACAGTTTTGATCCTAAAAAAAATTAAGTATCTAATATTTTGTAATCAAGCAAAAATTTTGTAAACAATGGAAGAAGTGCAACTACTATTAACCCATCAACCTTCTAGCAATAGGAGAAAACATAGCGTCGATTCAAGGCATAGTCTTTCAGAATTCTGCAAACTCAAGTTACAACTTACAAGCATGAATCATCTTTATCTAAGTAGGAACACAACAAGAAGTAGTTAAACCTACCAAATTTCAATGCTATAGTTAGTCTTAAACAAAATTCTCTTGATCGAACAAATTGTTCTTCAGATGACCACAACACGAGGCTAAAATGGCATTGCGCTGCGAATTGATGAGATGACCTGAACAATTCAGATCACTAGCTCGCTGTCGTCTACACCGAAAAACATGAGCCATAAAACCATCTCCTACACACCAATTAGAACAATGAACAGTTGGAATTCAGTATACATCTAAAACACTTATTTTATTGTTTATTGTCAACATTGTAGCAGAGGATTTCTCACACTTTCTTCCTCTTACACTTCAACTCGATCGATCAATCCATTTCAGAATCGTGCGGTGCTATCAAAGGTTTACTTGGGCATTCACATCTACTAATTATTTTCTCAACACGAACTCAAAAAATGTAATAGATTAGTACTCTCGTGCCGTAGTGCACTAGTTGTTGTTTTAGATTTTGTAGGGCTTTTGTTGTAATCCCGTTAATCTTTCATTAATGTGATCGGTGACTTCGGTCACTTTTACTTCAAAAAAAAAAAACACGAACTCAAAAGAGCCTTCCTACTTCTGCCCCATCTTCTTCCACAACTCTCCGAACATCTTCATCCCTCGACCACCCCTCCCACCACCACCATTGTTCCCACCTTCATATCCTGCCGACAGTACAACGGCCGCCTCCTCTGCTGCTTTCCGCCATTGCTCTGCTTGCGCTCTCAGCCTCTTCATCTCCTCATCCAACCCTTCCTTTTCACCCTCCAACACCTCCACCTTCTCTTCCAAACTTGCAACCTTCATCTCGCTATTCCTTAACTCTACCTCCAACTTAACCAACTTCGTGTCAATCTCTTTCGCTTCCTCTACTTGTTTCTTGAGACCCTCATTCTCTACTGCAAGTGCTTCTATCTTCGCATTGCGCTCAGTTATCTCCGCATTCCTCTTGTGCAGTTCCTCCTCTTCAGAATCATTGGTTTGTATAGAACTGGCCGGGACTACTTCAAACACATCGGCAGCACTTGAATTGAAGCTTTCGTCCTCTTGAACCTCCGGCTTCTCATCCTTGATGACATTGGAAGAAGATGAAGACGATGAAGGACAGGGGAGAGGGATTTTGCTCTTGGTCTTTTCGAGCTCTTGCTGTGTGTCTTTCTTAGCAGCTTCTGTGGTGGCAAGTTGCTCGGTGAGCTTCTTTAGCTCCTCCTGCGCTTCTGCAAGCTTCTTCGCCAGGTCAGACACACGGGTTCTACACTGCTTCTTGTTCTCGTCGTGGTGGTAATGCGGCCCACGTTGAGCATGGTGTTGTTCATTGACCTTGGGGCCTCTTCGGCCTGTAGAGTGATTGGCTTCAGAGCTAGCCGTTGTCCTGATGTGTAGGGAAAGCCGAGGGGATTCGTGTTGAGGAATCTCCGACGAACCTCTGTTCAAGATTATTACAACATCCATCTTTTTTGTTAAGATAATCTCGACATCAATGACTGAAATTACCAAGAATTGTTCTGCAAGTTGAATGTAATGTACCTTGACCTCGGCATTGGCATTTTGTCCCACTGTTTGCTATGCAAGAGTTAATGAAGTCTGTCTGCAGCCAAGTTGAGTTGAGCTCGGATACTTGAGTAATGGTGATGTTTTGACGATTTTGATTCTTAGATATTTGAAACCCTGAAAATCCAAATATCTAATTGTTTAAATTAAGTCTGTTACTACAGTTTTCATGTTTTCTCTCATTTGTTTTATTTGCCTTAGTAGTAATTTTAGTTTCTCATGTCAATAACAGTTCCAGAAGCTTAAGCTTTAGCATTGGGCAATTAACAAACCCAAAATTAAATAAGATATTAGAATAATAGCATCTGAACCCAATTAGTAAAAGAGTAATGTTACACCCACTACCAAAATCACTACCTTTATCTTCACTATCGTAGGTGGCACACTGGTAGTAGAGGTTATTGTAAATACATAAAGAATATTTATAATGCAACTAGGCCTGTTTTAAACTCAACCCAACGCAATGAGTCTGAATCAATGTACAAAGCAAGATATATATTAGAAATAGTTTAAGAGAATATGACAGGATTCTCTTACATTTATATATACTAAATTGTAAAGCACAAATGTATCAGAATATGACCAGAGATTCATATTCAAGTTCTAAAAAACTCAAACTAAAATTCAATTACTATTATAAATTTTCCTTCTAATAAAGGAAATTTTAACTTTAAGTATGAGTTAATAAGTGATTAAGAATGACTAATTCATGCATATTGATACTATGTGCTGAGATTTTTTCAAAATCTACTATTTCCACTATTAGATTTTTTCAAAACTAAAGCTCTTTTACAAGAAATCTAAATCATAAACAACAAAATGCATCAGAAAGGAAATAAATAATAAAAAGAGAGAACCTTAGATATGACATACTCCATTTCAGTTGCTCATGCCTTACAATATGATAAACATGGGAAAATCTTAAGGTGTACAACTACCAAACTAAACGTACCATTAAGTTATAGCACAGATAGTAAAGGGTCTGGGATGGATAAATGGAGGTGTCAGATAGACCAGACTACGACGTAGTTCTATATATTCAAAAGAAAAACAAAATTAAACTAAATGAGATCACTAGAAAAGGAGAAGCTTGCCTCAAATTTGAACTCACCAAATATGAACTACTTGAAGCTTTAGCTAGCCTTAAGAGAGATGGAGGGGGAGGAATTCAAAATATGAAGGAAGACTACAATTTAATTGGTAGGTATTTAATAAGGATTTGATGAGGAATTCCAAACAGTAAACATGTGAACCACTGACTGTGCCCACTTGGTCCACCACATCTAATCTACCCATCAAAGTTGAGTAGTTTGCTGTTCATCGACAAATTTGAAGATGAAAACCTTTATACATGCATAAGGAGAGTTCCCTGTTCCCTTTTGAATTAAAGTGGCACTCCAATCAGGGCAAAAGACGACAAAACATGTTGAAAATCTATAGGATTCTATCAATTTTACTCTTTTCTTGAAAAGCCAACTTTTTTTGATATTTGATCTTATGTACCTCTCCAATCTTCCTTGTCTCTTCCTCTATCATGGATCTTCATTTTAGGAATAATATATACAAAAGTCGCATGCATTTTGAAATCACCAGCTTTTTATATTATAAGTTGATGTAAAAAAATACTTTATGTTTTTGAAGTTCTATCCTACTAATCCCAGAAAAAAACAAAACAAAACAAAACAAAACGAATTCAAATTGGAGTTTCTAAAATGGTCAACACATTTTAGTATTTTATTTCATATACTAGGCTTTAAGAAGAAGGTTTTCTTTTGTTGATACAAACCCACAAAAACTTGGTAGAAACCAAACATGTATATGGTTTGGATGCAAGTTTATTTCAAGTTGCAAGTGATTTTATTTTTTGTTGATTTAACTACTAAACAAATCTCTACTATTTTTCTTTTTACGATACACATGTACTATCACCGTTACTTTTCTACCAAAAGTATTAAAGGAATAGTGAAAGAAAGTTGCATTGTGTTTTTGAAATTCTTTATGGGGGGTTTAGTGAGAAGGGATTTCAAAAACATTTTTTTTTTTAAATCGCTGTGTTTTCAAAGTTAGGTGTTAATGGAAGATGATTTGTAAGGGTGATTTAAAAAATTGGCATTAGTCGAATGTAATTTTAAAATCATTGTGATTTTGATGAAATCATACATTTTGGGTTTCCAAAGCCACACTTATAATAAATGAGGTCTAAATTCTTACTCCTAGAACACACCTCACATCCTATGATGCTCAAATCCTATGAAACCTTTCATCTTCTTCCTCCTTTGAGCATCTTTCCCTTCTTCTTCTTCTTATTCTTCTTCTTCTTCATCTTTTTAACCCCAACAATGAAAATGAATAAATAGATAATAAAAATCTTCCAAAAAAATTAGTTTTGATCATAAGGATCATTTTTTTTTTAGGGTTAGGGTTAGAAAAAAAAAAGATCTTAATTTTTTTTTCCTTTTCTTCTCCCAAGTAAAAAATATGTAATTTTTCTCACGCTTATACACCAATCATCTTTTCAGAGAAGATGAATGGATGTGAATCATGTCTAATATGATATCTAAAAATTGCCAAACTAATTTTTCATTGAAAATTATATTTTTGTCTACACAGTAATATACAAAATTTTAAGTTATATGAAATTTTGTGATATACTATCAAAGATATTCAACATTTTTATTTATATTTCTTTTTCATTTTCTTCTTGTTGTTGTTAGGTGAACATATACACCAATTATGCCAATTTTCTTGGCCTCAACATATTGATTTTTGATTTTAGGTAAAAGTAAATCGCAAGTATTGTTTAGTATGACTAATATTTTGATGGAACAATAATAAATAATACAATTTACGTAGTAGTATTATTATTATTATTATTATTATTATTATTATTATATTAACTCTTCTAATCATACATAACAATACTATTAAGTGTGTGATAAGTTGCTCATAACTCACACCAAGTGTTGTATAGTTGTATTTGAAAATCATAATAGAGAAATGTTACGTTGTGCACTAGGCCTCTGTGTGCACTCGGCCTTTCCTTATTTGTATCGACGATCCGAACCGTTCACATTGATCTATAAATTTAAATTAGTCTAAATATGTAAAATCAAATTATTTGAAATTCATTTACCCATCCATCATGTGACTATAAAAAATAAATCCATCATGTGACTATAAAAAATAACAATTTTTCGTCATACAATTTTTTGACACTTCAATGGATGAGTAAATAAATTTCAAATGATTTGATTTTATATTTTTTAGACTAATTTAGATGTGTAGATCAATATAAATAGTTCGGATCGTCGATACGAAGATAGGAAGGCCAAGTGGACAAGGAGACTCAGTGCTCAACGGAACATTACTCATCATAAAATTTTGAAATCATTGTGATTTTTATTTGAAAATATAGTGATTTTATAATCATTATGTAATTTTGAAATTCCTTCCCACTAACAGCCCCTACAATCGATTTAACACCTCCTTACTTCAAACCAAACACATCGGACTATATTTTGTTCAATTTTGAACTTAAATTGGGGGGTAGAAAAGAGTGTACTGCACACGTATATGGATCATAAATGTAAACAGGTAGATGGTGGATCAAAAATAAATCCACAATAGATCTTCCAGTACTTTACCAGGTACTATCATCTCTAATAATTAAGACTAGCAGGACTCGTGTGTGTTTAAAGTACTCCACTAATTAAACACACATGCAGCAGCCCAAATAGGATACTCCGTATTTAGTTACTCAATACACTGTTGTTAGGTGGTACTTGGAAAATTAGGTGGTACTCAAAACACTGTTGTTAGGTGGTACTTGGATTGAGATTATTTGTTTCCCGGGCAGGCTGCTGCAGATACAAAGACACTAGTATTATACACGTCCGCTGCACGTGAGGAAAATGGGGGGGGGGGAGGGGGGGGGGGGAAAGGAAATGAAAAGTACAAAAAAAAAACCTAGTATTATACACGTCTGTTGCACGTGGGGACAATGGGGAGGGGGAATGAAAAGAGAAAAAAAAACCTACCAACACGTGCGCTGCACGTGTTAACAAAATGACACACATTTACAAATGACACTAAGCCCTTCTCCCATTATAATATTAGAGATTAGAGATTAGAGATGTGTAATACATACTTTTTATTTCTATAAAGAAAATAGACGTGCAATTTTCCAATTTAGGGTTACTAGTATCATGCACGTGCGATGCACGTGGAGGGAGAATGAAAAAGACAAAAAAAACTACCAACACGTGCGCTGCACGTGTTGACACACATACACAAAAAAATAAAAAATTGTTTATTTGTTTACCAACCTCATCTCTCCCATTATAATAGTTATTACTAGTATCATGCACATGCGATGCACGTGGAGGAGAATGAAAAAGGACAAAAAAAAAGCATGTGTGCGATGCACGTGGAGGGAAATGAAAAAGGACAAAAAAAGCACGTGCGATGCACGGGTTTGCTCACAAACAAAATAGGGTTTGTATGTTTACCAACCCCATCTCTCCCATTATAATATAAGAATTATAGATAGATGTATTCCATGTACTTTTTATTTCTATAAAGAAAATATACATGCATTTTTTCCAATTTTGGGTTGAAGTACCAGTCCATACTATTTGAGAATTTTTTTTAACAGTTTGTTTGAAATTTCCCGACTATTATTAGTAGTAGTTTAACAGAAGTTTAAGACAGCGAAAAGAACTGCGAATTTAGAGGGGTTTCCTGCATTTTACTCTTGTTCTCAGTTAATTGCATAAGAGCAAAGAACAGAGACGATAAATTTTTAAATTTTCCACGAGACTTCTTCTACTGCTTGTTGAATGCTACCACTTCTAAATTATGAGTTCAGTGACAGATAGACTTAAGAAAGCAGTAGACGATTCGTGCATACAAATTAAAGGTTTGAAGTGTTAATAAGATACTGAGCTCCTGTCTTAAAGACCTCACCTGCAACTTATCTGTGTACAAGTAGTTCAACAATTCAATACCTTGGACCAGCTAAAGCTGAGTACTAGATTCAAAATTGAATGCCCACAGCATCAGAAACCAGATATCAATGAACATATTTGCAGAGATTCAAAATTTGAACTTAAAAGACGATGCAGGTATATCAGAGTCTGAGCAACCCAAGAGACAGTTGTCATGTTGTAGCCAATAACAGAAGATCAAAACTAGAGCTTGGCTCTCCATAAATCACAAACCCCATGAAACTGATATCTAGTTATACAAGAATTGATTCAAGTAACTGAACCAAGCAAATCAACACTTTTCAAATCAAACACTTCCTCAAGTGAATATAAAAATCATACATATAAGCATTCGAAGTTCAAGAGGAACACAAAAATGGAGAGACCAAATTATTGCACATCGCATTACCCTGTAAAACCTATCTGCATTCTTATCTATCCATCCACACTTCAATATCAACTTCATGCTTATCCTTCCTACTTCTCTAACCTTACCTTTTTTTACATTTGTATATATAGGAAACGACGACAGCAGCAGCAGCAGCAGCAGCAGCACAAGAAAAGGAATAAAAGGGGGGGACAACAAAATTAGAATCAAAGAGAAAAAACCATAGGAAAGAGGACTGGAATCATCACAATTCACATCCCAAATCCATTAGGAATAAACAATGCTACATCCATGGGATGCCCTGCTGGCTTGTCCTATCTCGAGCCTCTGCCAGAGAAACTGCCATGGCTAGCATCATTTGCTCCTCGAAGCTCTCAGGGATCAGATGACCACCTGTCACATTATTGACAGGCCCACCTTCGATCAGGGGCCCACTGCCTGGTGCATAGCTGGATCCTGTCTCTGCTGCCACCACCTCTGACCCAGGATCCTCTGGAGACCACTCGCACTCCTCTCCTGCTAATGCACGTCCAATGCCTGGTGAAACCTCGATCCACCTTTGTGAAGGGTAGCTCTGGACTGATCTCTCTTCTCTTTGATATGTGTCAAAAACTGGAACGGTATTATCGCTTGTAGAAGCACTGGTTGAGTCATCACTTATACGTTGACGCTCGGCTAGGGCTGCCACAGTGCAAGCAAGACCACCAGAAGGAGAAGATTCGATAGGGTACGAACTAGGGCTAATTTCAGTGCTACAAGAAGCTGGATATCTAGGACCATTGCCTTCCTGCAATAAGAAAGATGTCAGTTCAGATAAAATTACTTTAGGAATGATTGAAATTGAAACCATTTACTTTGCTTAGAGCATCTGTAGTCATTGAAGGGAAAAATATCGATATATGGATAAATGGAAATAGGAATTGAAGTTTTGCTGCAGTCGTCAAAAGCTATTTTTTAGCTTTTTATAATAAAATAATAAGCGACGGCACTTCATATGCCGTCGGAGAAAAAAAAAAAATTTTAAAAAAAAAAAAAATGGAGCGACGGCACTCGAAGTGCCGTCGGAGGAATAAAAATTCGTACTCGGGGTGCAAATAAAAAATTACAAAAATAAAAATAAAAAATTACAAAAACATTTCAGAAATTACGAAAAAATTACAAAAAATTACAAAAACATTTCAGAAATTGCAAAAAAAAATTTAAAATTGCAAAAACATTTTCAAAAATTGCAAAAAAAATTGAAAATTACAAAAACCACCGGACGTCACATGAAGTGCCGTCCGAGGAATTTGGCCTAAGATTTGGGGTTTTTTAATTGGGAAAAAAAATAAAAATTCAAGGGACAGCACATGAAGTGCCGTCCGAGGGATTTGGGGGTTTTTTAATTGAAAAAAAAAAGGATGGCACTTGAAGTGCCGTCCGACAAAAAAAAATATTATTTTTTTGTGGGACGGTACTTCGAGTGCCGTCGCTCAAATATGGATAAATCTCAAACTTATTCTCATTTATAGCAAACGACTGTAGCGAAATATGGATAAAATGAATATTTGGCAAACGAGTGCAGCGCGTTTTTTAGCCAAATATCCATTTTATCGATATTTAGCAAACGACTACAAATGCTCTTAGATATATGACTGCTTCTTCAAACATGACTGATAAGAGGTCCTTTTGGTGAATAATAATATAAAATGTTTCTTGTTAGGGAATTAATAAACCCAACAATTCTCTGATAGTTGAATGTTAACTTTTTCGATATTAAGGGTCAATAGAGTTAATAAGATAAATACTTTACACCAGAGCAATTCGATTACAATTATAGAATAAAAGCTGAGAAGAAAGAAAAACACCCAAGCATTTACACAAATGAATTCTGGGATAAAAAAGACGCTCACACCTGGAATGATGTTTTCATAGAAAAAATTCTTTAAAAGGCGAGAGTTGAAGGACACAGAGACAGAGACAGAGATGGAAACCTTTTTGAAGTGTCCATGCAACCTAGACCTTACCACAATCAATTAAATAGTACCTTAAAAACATTTCATTGAAGTATTGATATCCAGAAGAGACGGGAGGAAAAAACAAATGAATCAATAAAATATGTCACACTCACGCGTGTGCATGTACTCTTGAGATTATCAACATTAATTTGGTGCTAAATCAAACATCCGATGAATAGCCTGTTCTAGTATCTGCATTGTAGCACAGGTATTGACTAGATCTAGGTGCCAACTTCTAACTCGTGACATTATTTTGATATTAGAGTTAATTCAACCCTCTGCAGTAAATATAAATAAAAATAAATTTATGAGATGTCATGTTTGCAACAGCTCAAGCCTAACTGCATATTTCCATCTAACAATCTAACAGTACTCCCGAAACTCATCAAATTATATGATAAGAGTTTCAACGAAAAGTCATCACCAATTCATCTAGAAGAATACAACCACCACCACCGCCAAAATCAGTAGAGAAAATCATGTGTTGCTCCTAGTTTACAGACCTCAGCCCATCTTCTGTCACTTCATTTAACTAAAAAACTGATCGGCACCACTCTTGATCTGTTAATAAATCCATAAAAAAACTCAGCACTTGAACATCACCTATATTAGCACAAGCTCTTCTCAATTAACACCTATACACCTAGTGAAATAGCCATCTAAGTATATTGACCACCAAGGTTCTAGATGTCAGATGTCAAAAATGTATCGCCTAAAAACTTTCACATCGGATTGCATTTTGGGGATATATCGGGATATACGGTAAACATCAGTTGCTAATGCATCTAGACAGACAACCTTGAAATCTAAGACTGAGATAATCATTTAGACACTACACAATGGAAACAACCATAACTTCCATGAAAACCATCAAACTAATGTTAGACCACATAACTAAATCACACAATCACAATTCACACATTCATAAATACTCGAGTGAATAACAAAGGCATTAAACATGACAAACGAAAACGTAAATTACATCAACAAATTAATATAAGTATGTGGTAATATTAGAGTAAGAATACTTTAAATTTTAAGAGTGAGATAGTCATTTAGATACTATACAATATATAGAACAGAATTTGACTGGAAAAGAGATGACTCATCTCAATTTGTTTTGGCAGGGGTATTTGTGAGAATAGACCTTCATGTATATAAGATTGCCAAACATCATAGACATTTAATTGTTTCTAGCCGCTTGCCACTCATATCAATTGATGCAAGCATGCAGCCAAATAAATTATGGGTGATAAAAAAATTGTTTAACATTAAGTATTAATCAACAGAAGAATAACGAGGTTTGCCTGTATTATTCTATTTCAAGTAATATGATACAACAACAGTTCATGCCAAACTGATCTTAATGTGCACCACTGTAAATAGTCGTCAAAGATGTTGTCCACATTACCTAATTTTTGTACAGTAGTACACATCCATTTATCATTATTAATAGTAAAGAATGACCAAATACTCTTACTCATGCTCAAGCTTTATCTTCATCAACAAAGAATTTCATAAGCCTCACCTGAATAGACAACCAGATTGCCTCCATGACCATAATATCCTCGAGATCCAGGTCAAAGTTATCGTCCCTACACAGAATGACAATCATTTGGTTAAAAAATTTTAAAGCTACACGCTGCATGACGTGCACCAATTGTTTGACATCAAAAGCTAACAGCATAACTCCAATTGATTATCAAATCTTGGTAGCTACAAAACTAGAATTTTACCAGCTACTACTATAGCATAAAGACATCATCAAAATCTATTTCATTACACCTTTGTTAGATATTATAGTCCCACATTGGGTATTGTGCTAGTTTTGTATTTGGTTTACTCCTATATATAGAAGATATTGTACTCAGTTATTTCTCAATTCAATAATCAGTATTGTTTTCATCTCTCTGATTTATCTTAACATGGTATCAGAGCTACAAAAATCCCCTACAAGAAATTAGGGTTTCTTTTCCAATCACAAAAAAAAAAAAGAGATCGTCGTCGTCGTCGTCAACAGCGTCAGCGTCATCGTCATCGTCATCGTCATCGTCATCGTCATCGTCGGCAAACTTCTCACAGTCGCCCTCATCATCGTCAACACCCATTACCATCATCGTCAACCCCTTCTACTACCTCGTCACCCTCATCATCGTCAACACCCATTATCATCATCGTCGGCCCCTTCTGCTACCCTGTCGCCCTACCAACCCGAATCACCATCAATCCCGAACCCTACCCCGTCGCCCTACCACACGACTAGGGTTTGGCAACCGGGTCGACTGGGCCGGGCCGGGCCGGGTCGGCAGGTTCGAATCGGGTCCGAATGTTAACCGGGCCGGGTTGGATATGCAAAATGTCGACCCGCCCAACCCGTGAACCTATTCAGGTCCAACCCGACCCGACTCGGGTTGGCCCAGCTATTTAAAATATTTTTTTAAATATATATATTTTTAACTTCAAAAAATAAAAATTTGTACATCTTATATTAAATGGGTGTGACTAAATTAATTGCTCACTAGCTATTTATAGCCCACTACTCAATTAGTCCACCCCACCCTAGCTATTTATCGCCAACTCTATCTTCTCACTTCTCTCATCTCACCAATGTGGGACTAAATATATTTAGATTTTAAACATTGAAAATTTTCAGTCCCACATTGGTGAAATGAGAGATTATGAGGATGTAGAGTTGGCTATAAATAGCCAGGATGGGGGTTGTCTAATTGAGTAGTGGGTAGTAATCAATTAATTTTGATGTCCACACTCATTTTTCTAAAATTTTGATAAATTTTAGAGTTTATCTATATGCATATATACCTATATATATACATATATTTTTCAATATATGTATACAAATATATACATATATTTGGCACACAAAAGAAATATTACAAAATAAATAAATAAAAAATTCAAATGGGTTGAATCCACAAACCCGCGGATCACGGATCGGCTTCGGGCGGGTTTGAACGGGTTTACGGGTTGACGGGCTGGGTTGAGCGAGTTGGTCTTGAAATTTTTCCAACCCAGGTTGACCCGGTTGGGATAACGGGTCCGACCCGAACCCAAACCGGACCAAGGCGGGTTGGGTCGAATTGGGCGAGTCATGGACTGACCCGAACCAGATGCCATCCCTACACACAACCTCCACTGCCGTCACCAAACCCTAGTCGCCCCTCTCCTCTCCCACCTCAAACCCTAACTCTCCTTCTATTTCTCTTCTAAACCCATTACCCAAAAGAGCCTATACCCGAATCCAACAAACCCGACCCGAAATCCTATGACCTTATACCCGAATTTCAAAAAAAAATCACAATTTCGGCTTCCTACCTTCTCTCAGCATCACTCCTCACCCTACCCCACCTCTACTTCCGACACCGATAGCACCGTCCTGCCCCCTATCCCGATCCAGACCCCAGCAGCATCTCCCTCCACATTGTGTTCTCAGTCACGGCAGCACTAGCCATATTCCTCCTCACAGTATTTCTTCCCTTACATCATCGGCCATGCCCGTCACTCCAGCTTTGCCATCTCCTGCTGATTGAGCTAATCTTCAGAAACGCCTCACTCAGTTGGAACTACAGCTCATGGGTCAGTCTATCAGTGCTGGCTCCTCTGCTCCTGCATTCTCTGCTACTCCCGTTAAGAATTTGTTCTGAATTTTAGATTCTGATGCATCACATCATCTCACTAGTAATCAGACATTGTTCACCACCTGCACTGCACTGCACTTCCCTCTCACTCTCCATCTCTACACAGTTGATGGCTCACCACTTCTCGTTACACACTTAAAGGCAACTAGCTCTCTCACTCTCACGTTACCTTATATTCTTTATGCTCCTTATTTATCCATGAACCTTATTTCTATTAATGGGTTGTGCAATAGTGGTCTTGTCGTTACTTTGGACTCTTTCGGTTGTTCTATTACTGATTCATGCATCGGTGAAAAATTTGGGTGTACTAGTCGTCAGGATCGTCTATATCATCTAGATTTTCTTCATGCACATCACTCTCATTCTAGTTCTGCCGGTATTGTTTTCTCTGATGCTGAGGTGTGGCACAGACGTTTAGGTCATATTAGTGCGTCTCGTCTCCAGATTTTAGGCCGTAGTGGTGCCCTTGGCTCTTTTACTTTTAAACATTTATCTGATTGTCAGGGTTGTCATTTGGCCAAACATATCGCCCTACCCTTTAGTCACAAAAGCACTTCTCAAACCACTCATCCTTTTCAACTTGTTCATTCTGACATATGGGGACCCTCTTCTGTACCTTCGTGGAAACGCTATCTCTATTTTATTGCCTTCATTGACGACTTCACTAGACATACTTGGATTTTTCTTATGCGTTAGCGATCTGAGATACCTGATATTTACCGGTTCTTTACGACTATAATTCACTCAGTTCGGTGTGCGCATCAAGAATTTCCGATCGGACGGTGCTCGTAACTACACCACTATGAGATCGATCCTTCAGTCTCACGACACCCTTTTTCAGCAATCATGCCCTTACACACATGAGCAGAATGGTGTAGCTGAACGCAAGCATCGTCACATCCTTGAGACGACTCGCACTCTTTTACTTTCCTCTTCCGCTCCTCGTTCTTTCTGGGCTGAAGCTGTCATGACCTCTGTTAGTCTCATTAACATTACTTCCTTGTCTGTCCTAGCTGGTACGATGCCTTATGAGGCTCTTTATCACTCACCTCTCGACTACAGTATGCTCCGTACTTTTGGGTGCACCTGTTACGTCCTTCTCCCTCCTACTGAGCACACGACGCTCTCCGCTCGTGCTGCTAAGTGCGTTCACCTAGGTCTCAGTCCCGAACACAAAGGTTATCATCGTTTTGATCCATCGGTAGGTCGTGTCCGCATTTCTCGTCATGTATCCTTTGTGGAAGACACTCCTTACTACCTGACTTCCCCCGAGGATGCTAGATTTCTCGATTCCCCAGTTGTTGCTAGCTCCCCGACCTCATCTTTCCACATTCCTTTTGATCTCACTCCTCTGGCTCCATTCACATCTCCTGCAGTCCTTACACCTATTGTTTTTCCTACTGAAACACCACTTGCATCCCCAAAGCTGCCAGCACCCACCCCACCTACTTCCCCACCGACACATGCACCGACTCCATCGTCTTCACCCCCACACCCTGTTAGTCCACCACCGCTTCGTCAGTCTTCATGTTCCACTTCTGGTATTCCTTCGGCACGTTATACACCTGATGCCACTGGTCCTTCTAACCAGTTTGGTTTTGCCACCCTAACTTCCTACTCACCACAGTTTCATGCATATCTCACTGCTATATACTCTACATGTGAGCCCAGAACCTATCAGGATGCAATTCAATATCCTCAGTGGTGAAAAGCTATTGCAGAGGAATTCAGTGCATTTGATCAGACTGGCACTGGAGATGTTTCTCTGCCAGAGGGCGTTCAGCATATTAGCTGCAAGTGGATCTTCAAGGTCAAATATCAACCTGATGGATCTATTGAGCGGCAGAAGGCTCGTCTAGTAGCCCGATGATTTACTTAGGAGCATGACATTAATTATGATGAGATATTTGCTCCCGTTGCACAGATGACTACTGTTCGCACTATTCTTGTTGCAGCCATCCGTCAGTGGCTGTTATACCAGATGGACGTGAAGAATGCAATTCTTTATGGCACGGTGGCACCTTATCTGAGGTTGTTTATATGGATCCTCCTCCTGGTCTCCCTACTCCTTGTCATGTTTGCCGGCTGCGTCGGGCTATATATGGTCTAAAGCAGGCCCCTTGAGCCTGGTTTGAGTGTTTTCGCCTTATCATCACCAAGGCTGGTTTTAGTCAGAGTTCCCAGGACCATTCTGTATTTATGCAGTCATCACCGCAGGGGATGATACTTCTACTACTCTATGTTGATGATATGATCATTACTGGGGATGACTCCGCAGGCATTGCATCCACCCAAAAATACCTTCACTAGCAGTTCCATATGAAAGATCTTGGTAGACTACGTTATTTTCTGGGTCTAGAAATTGCTCATGAATCTCGGAGGATACTCATTTCTTAACAGAAATACACATCAGATATTATCTCCACCGCATGCCTCTCTGACAGTCGATCAGCCGATACACCCTTAGACCTTAGAGCTTCATGTGAAGCTTCGTCCCACTGATGATGAGCTCCTTCCTTATCCCACTAGATACAGACAGATTGTTGGACAGCTTATCTACTTATGCAAGATCAGGCCTGATATTGCTCACGTAGTCATGTTGTCAGTCAGTTTGTTTCTGCTCCTACGTCAGTTCACTACGGTGCTCTTCTTCGGATTCTCAGATATCTTCGGAGCACTATTACTCGCTCATTATTCATGCTTTCAACATCCAAACTAAAGCTGAGTGCATATCCTGATTCAAATTGGGTAGGTGATCCTACTACCAGACGGTCTACCACAGGTTTCTTTCTATTTCTTGGTGATTCGCTGGTCTCATAGCGAAGTAAGAAACAGGCAATTGTTGCATGTTCTTTGACCAAAACTGAGTACAGAACAATGACAGCTACTACTAGAGAAATTATTCATGTTCGTTGACCGTTATCGAATATGGGTGTCACTCTTTTAGGAGCTACTCTTCTTCATTGTGATAATCGGAGTGCACTACACATTGTAAGCAACCTGGTCTTCCATAAGCGAACGAAGCATATAGAGATTGATTGTCATTATGTTCGTGAGCGCTTTGAAGCAGAGATCATTTCACTTCATTCTATTACCTCGTCACGGCAGACGGCAAACTTCACCAAATCTCATACGGTTCAGAGATTTAAATATTTAGTGGGCAAACTCACACTGTTTAACCCACAGTGAGTTTGAGAGAGTGTTAGATATTATAGTCCCACATTGGGTATTGTGCTGGTTTTGTATTTGGTTTACTCCTATTTATAGGAGGTATTGTACTCAGTTATTTCTTAATTCAATAATCAGTATTGTTTTCATCTCTCTGATTTATCTTAACAACCTTCAAATGATGGGATCAACTCAGAATGAAACAGTAAAAACAGTGATGCAGTGCTACTGATCAAGTGGCAGTGGCATGTCACATAATTGGAAAAAAAACCACCCAAATATGCAATTAATGTATCCAAAACAAAAACTACAAAATCCCTATAAAGACAAATATTGGGTGAAGAATAGAAGTTAACAGGAACAGGCAGAAATGAACGGGGGAAAGGGTTGTTCAGTTGTAGAAAATTTTGTTCTGGATCGTGTACAGTACAGATTTGGGATTATGCAAGACATAAAAAACTTAATGAGTCATCAACTTCTTGGAAGAAGCTTGGAAGAAACCTCAACTTATAAGATGCAACACACTTTCTGGACCAACAGCAGTACTATGAAGCATGAACATACAGCAAAAGGTGTTATTGCAATAAGAGCTAAGATACTGTACATCTTGAGCATTCAAAAGATTTTCCATATTTCAAAGGAAAATTAAGTTTAAACTTTGAACGTAAATTAGGTCTGTAAAGTTGAAAACTTTATAATTATAAGCTGATGCAATGTGAAAATAATAGTAAAATTCAAAACCCAAGCATAACAAAACAATGGCAGTTACAATGAAACTAAAAATAAGAAGACCATTTCCTTTGTCCCAATCTTTTTTATCATCTAAAAATCAAAGATTGGGCTCAGCTTATCGATGGCAGGTCAACAAAAAATCTATTAAACCTCCTTGCTAAAGCCATGCACACCGCACAAAATTAGGAATAATACCACTAAACTAAAGAGAGAGCGCACCACATATATTAAAAAGATATTAGTGACTATATTTACATAGAAGAAAAGGAAAGATGGATTATGGATAGCCACATCACCAGAGACCTGTTTTGCCTTGAATGTGAAGGCTGCCTGCTTACTGGGACAGTGAATGAACTTTGAGAAGGTACAATTTCATTTCCCTGTGCTGAATATCTAAGTGATGGCACTGTAATGAAAATGATGTAATATGAGTCAACATATTTAGGCAGGAAATATCTTCTATGTAAAAAGGGAAACAGATTGGTCTTCTTAATAAGCATCAGAAATCAACCTGTGCTGCTTGGCACATCCTCATATTCAACTTCTCCTGCATTGATTATTCTGCTAGATGAACTAATAAGGTCTTGTCTTTTTTGCATTCTTTCTTCTGCAGCCAGAAGCTCCTGTTGCCTCATCCTTATTTGTGCTTCAATAACCTTTTGTTCTTCCTGCAATTTGATGAAAAACACGGTGAGAAGAGAAGGTAAGCTACAATTTTCAGAATGTATCCTTGCTGTTGTAAAGAGCAAGAGTTTCAGAACATTCTTCTTTTATTACATCTATCACAGTATCACCACTGCTCACTATGGGAAAGTTGATATAATTACAAGAATGCCACGATCGAGCAAATTGTAGATAAGTGCACAGATTTTTGTTGTTGATAATTATTTATTTACTAACTTTTGGGCATAAGTGCACAGTTAACTAAGATTATATTGAACTTTCATTTTATATTGAAAAGAAATATTATCTAAAATTTAATTTGTACGAAATCTAACAACCTTCTATGGCTAAATGGCGAAACTACGCGTAAAGTATAATTGACAGAAATGGAACTAAGACATATGGACTCGTTACCATTAATGTTTATAATTATTTAAATTCACTTTTCATTTGTTGTAGAAGTGGATTTTGCTAACTCTAGAGTGAATCAATAATAGATGAGAGTAAATATACATTTTTAGCAATTTGGCATACATAGAGCGTTCCAATTCAAATACTAGTTAACTATGAAAACACTAGTTTAAAATCAACTACAAAGATTTTGCTGATAAGAAAAAAAGAGACTACAAAGAACTTCAAAGTTACTAAGACAAAAAGAAGAGAACCATTCATTGTCAATGTTGACAGTGACATGTCCACTTTGATGGTACAGTGCATTCATTTCTAACAAAGAAAGTCAACAAATAAACCGGAAATGCAAAACTTACTACTTGTTCGATACCCTTTTCTTCCTTTGTCCTCACACCGCGATATTCCACAGCATAGTTAGACATTTTGCAGAATGGGCATCTTACAGTGTTAAGCGATAAACTTAATTTTCTATATAATAAATGTTACCAGCTAATCAATTTCAAAAAATTTAATATGAAAGGATACTGTGTTGGACGAGTAGAATGAGGCGGCTTCATCTGCAGAAAACACTCTGGAAGGAGTATATCATTCAAGTTGAATTAAAATTATGAGCAGTACATATTTTTACTAAACATCGTACACCTTTTTAAGACAGATTTTGCTCTTGAAAATTAAATGGAAGATCAGCATACCTGTGCATATGCCTTTCTTACAACATCTAGAGCGATTCAGACTTGGATAGTACTGGAAAGAAATAATAATAAAAGCCAAGATTCAGAATGTAGTTACAAATTCTTTTCAAACCATGTAAAAAAGACACAAAGTCCACTATCCATCATTACATCATACACAGGAAACTGTAATATCAAACTTTTATTAAGCTTAGATAGATAAGAATATCATACAACTGAATGAAAATGCATCTGGAGTGTTAAAATTAAACTGAATGCAACTATTCAGTAAAAAATACTAATAAATAGACTACTCAGCAAATTAATCTCCTACATGGATTTGGAACTTTTTTATTGTCTGGTTGAATTCAAGCTGTCAGCGATTATACTAACAAACAAAAATGATGCAGAAATAGGACTTGCATTACAAATAATGAAATTGTGCTCAAGCGACAAGCTTGCATTATAAAATATTAGAATAATCCCAGAATGACCATGAAAGGCTATGAAATATAAACTGAAATTAGTATGCAATTACCATAGAAAAGCTAGTATGTTTCACTGGTCTTTATAAAGTTCTATAGTTGCTAGTGATCAAGTTAACTGCAGGATTGGTGCAAGAAATCTATAGTACAAGTTAAGAGCTTTGAAGCCAGTGAGGCAACACAAATTGAAATCCAGCTTCAACAAAGCTTATCAGACTCCAAACAGGTTACAATAATAGGGAGCTAAATTAGTAGCATCACATTGGTGCCTCCAAGTACGCTTTTGCTTTTACACTTATGTAACAAATGCACAACTTCAACAAGGGACCCCATGTATGTTACAGATGACAAAAGCTACTTGGAACTTATGGTACAATTCTTTCCTTTAAAAAAAAAACTTACGGTATAATTATACTGCAGCAAAACAATAGCCACAAAGCCTTAGCCCTAAATTTGGGGTTGGCTACTTGGCTGCATGAATTTAATTCTCCATTAAGCTTTGTTAGTGTCCATCTCCTATGTTCAAGTTTACCCTAGTCCATGCTGCTACAACAAGGACAATCCTTATTCTCTCTCCACTCTTTTGAGAGACCTTTGTCAGTATTTGGTTGAACATATCCAAACCATCTCAAATGAATTTTCTCTGCTAAAGCAACCAGTGAACTTTTTTGAATCTGCTCATTTCTTGTCCGTTGCCGTCCTTCTACTTATCCATTGTAAAATTTTATTTCACCTCATTGATTTGTACATTCTCATTGTGCATTTGGTATGCAGTGTTGTGCAGGGTTATTTGAGGGTCCCTTGTGGGTTACTCGATTTGGCTAGACAGCAATTATATTTTTGAAAGGAATTTTAAAATTCATGATTCCAAACATTCCTCATATTCTAGCAATCCTTTCATTCCTGAGAATCCCCCAATCCGCGTATCAAACGCCCCCTAACAAATCACTATGGTACCACCAAGTACTCTCTTACTCCAGTTTCCAACAAAGGCTTGTCAACTAGAGACCTCACGAAACATATACCGCACACAGCAAAAGCTGCTCGAAACTAATGACGCAATCCTACCAGAGCAAAACCATACCCACAATGCTAATATTTGACTTCAACTACATAAACTTCTTCTCCTTTTGAGAAACACACTCGTCAATATTGATTCGACCCATCCCAACCATTTCAAATTCATTTCCTTTATTTCCTATGCTCAAGCTACCCATCATCTTGTATGCATAAATTCATCTCCCGTCTTTCTAATTATCTATTCGACCTTTCTCATTTTAACTACGACCACAATTCGAACATGTTCTTAATGCATAAAACCCCAACCAACAGTAACAATATTCTTCACAAAAAAAAACAACTTAACAAAACAAATAATCTTCCAGATCGAGATTTCGATTACCAGAAAGCAAATGGGGCACTCTTCGAGATCGTGGCTGCAGTCGTCATCACCGGGGTAACAAGGCGCGAGCTTCGAGTCGAGAATGAGCTTCCTCAGCTTCTTGTGATCGATATCGCGGTGCTGGTAAAGCCCCTGCGGATTCGTGTACTTCTCGTCCACCACTTGCCGTCGCCGTCCGATCTTGTTCCCCATCTCGCCGCCGTCGCGAATATCAAAGCACGTACTAATCAATCAATCGAATCAACCAGATCGGGAGAGACCGAAACCCTAACTCGAGATCGGAATCGGAGTCATGATCGGAAACCCTAACGTGGGGGATCGGATTTGGGGTAAGAAACAAGTCAAGATAAGAGATTCACGGAAGTTTCTCTCTCTTTTTTCATGTTTCTTGTTTTTTTTGCTCTTTGTCTGTACTGTTTGTGGTGTGGTATTATCAGAATATATAACTACTGTTTTTTTTTTGTTTTTTTTTCTTTTTTCAAAGATTCATTGTCTGAAATTAATTTTGGGCTAAATTTTAAAAAACCCATTTTAATTATGGACGGAACACCCAACCGGCAGATGGAGGTTTCTAACTGCTTTAATTGCCCCGTGGCTTCATTTCCGATCACCTATTTAGGTATTCCCCTTCGATGGGGCAAGCTGCACAGATCGGATTGGTTCCCTCTTATTGATAGAGTGGAAGCCAGGCTCAACGTTTGGTCTAGCAAGCTCTTGTCCAGAGGTGGTAGGCTCATTCTCCTGAACTCTGTGATCTCAGCCATGCCACTTTATCTTATGTCTTTCTACTTTTTACCTTCTTGGGTCATCAAAAGAATTGATCAAATTAGAAGTAACTTCTTCTGGAACGGTTCATCTTCCTTCAAACCTGGCTCCCACCTGTGTCAGTGGAAGCTGGTATGCACGTCCAAGGAGGAAGGGGGCCTTGGTGTTCTGGACATTGGCCACCACAACTTAGCTCTCTTGGGTAAATGGTTATGGAAATTTCATAATTCCGACCATTTACCTTGGGTTCGATACATTAGAAGCCTTCATTCAGCCTCTTCCAATTGGTGGGAATTTCCTGAGGCGACTCATCGCCTCGCTTCTCCCTTTTGGAAAGGTATCTGGAAAGCTTCTGCTGCCTTCAAGTGCAGCATTTTTCGTTCTTGTAAAGACGGTTCGAGAGCCAAACTGTGGACTGATCAGTGGATTGGCAACACTACGTTGGCTTCAGCTTTCCCCTCTCTCTTCCGTCTGGCAATTTTACCTCTGGCCACCATAGCGGACTCCTTCATCTTGATTGATGATATTCGCTATTGGCTTATTCCTTTCACAATTGTACTTTCCCCTCTATTGTCGGAGGCCTATGTTCGCCTCATTCACTTCCTTAACAGCTATGAATGGCGTATGTCCGAGGGTATTGGTTGGCGCTGGACAGCAACGGGGGTTTTTTCTGTTAAATCGTTTTATTGTTTCCTTAACTTGAGGGGAGTGAAATCGTCGGTCGCTATATTCTTCTGGAAAGCGCCCGCTCCTCTGAAGGTTCAGATTACCACTTGGCTTGCTTTTAATAACAAGCTTCTTACGGTCGATGTGTTAAACAAACGTTATCTGGCCTGGGGTCAGCACTGTGTTTTGTGCGACCAGCACGAGGAAGACGTTAATCATCTATTCATGCAATGTCCTTCGATTATTTCCTTATGAAAGATTTGCACCCTGGCTTGGGGCACAACTTCTTTTCCCCTTCAGTTGACTTCGGTTTGGTCCACTAAGCCTTCCAACCCTTTGTTCACATCCGCTTGGTCATTATCGGTTCATATCATTATTTGGATTATTTGGAAAGAGAGGAATAGTAGAGTGTTCCGGCAGCGCAAATCTTCTATTTCAGCGCTTATTGATGAGTTTCTATTCCTTTTCTCTCTTTGGTCTTCGGTTTTAGACTCCAAGAATTCAACTTCTCGTTTTTCTTCTGTTTTAGAAAGAGCTCACCAATGCCTTATCACTCTTCACGCTCTTTAATTTTTTGAACCGGCACTTATTTCTGTTTCTAACATTACTCTTTCTCCTCCCTTATTACTTGCAGGATAAAGTGGCTAATCTAGAGCCGGCTACCAGCACTGATCCACAGTAACCTTAGTTATGCGTAGTATGGGTAGTTTTTTTGCAGCTCCCCTCTTTCTCCTAGTCACAGATGGACTAGCTACTTTTGTATGCTACAGCTGTTTCACTTGATACTTTTGTATGCTGCTGTTTTTTGGTTTTTGAGTGGGGTAGCTTTTCTCCTCCTTTTCTGTTTAGTCTTAACCTACTGGATGTTTCTCAGTCTCATGCTTATTACGGGTTTCGATCAGTGTTAGCTATATTTTGGATTTCCTTTACTGTCCAACTTTCTTTTTTAATTACTTGTGTGATGTTGATGTGGGGTGGCGCTGGGTTTAGGTGGGCGCTTCTGTTATAGCCACCGTATTAGCCCTTCGTGGATATTGGGATTTCTATTTTGCAGGCACCTTTTAATTGCCTTTGGGAGACTTGCAGGTTTGGAGGAGAGCTTTGAAGTAGATAATACTTTGAAGGTACGAATGCTTATGTCAAATTTCTTCTCCGTAGAGAAATTGTGAAAGTATACTTGTTTCCTCTGGGAACTGCTTCCTTTTCACTCAATCACTTGATCTCTATGTTCGGGTTTCATGTTTTATGGTGTGCATATGTTTCTTTAGGCTGTATGGTTTACTAATTGATTGAAGCTAATAGTGGAGATTTTGTATTAACTGCTTCTTTGCATACTTGGATTCAGTCTTAACAGTGGAGATTTTGTATCTCCTAGATGCATAGTGCTTTCTCTCTGAGGAGTAAGAATGCAAAGAACATGAATTGTCATGACTATATCCACATAATTTAAGTACTTTCACACTTTTTCATTTAAATTCATCTTTATCCTCTACCTCTTATTCTTGATCTGTGTGGCTTGTTTGTATCTGTTTTAAGCCATTTGTTGAGTACAGGTTATAAGCACTTATTGCTTCCTTGAGTGAGCCATGCTAGTGCTCCCTGGTTTTTGATCGTGTTGCCGTGGGTGCTCAGCGCTCGTCTGCTCGGCCGGTTTGTATCAGTGCTCTCTCATTTTTGAGTTCAGTCGGCTGATTGGAGGCAAAATCGCAGCTGCAGTGTGCTTGTCTGATCACTTTCGATGCCTACTCAATCTCATCTTTGGACGGTTTCAAGGCAACAGAGTTCACTTCGCGGCTTCATTCCCTGTGTCCTGATCCTTGACGATTGCTTAGTTATGAATTGGCTATCTGTTCATATTTTGGTTTACATCTGCTTTGTATCTAGTTTTGTCCTATGGGTTTTACCTCTTGTAAAGCTTTATCTCTGTACAGTTATTGATTATAATATATGCGTTTTGATGCGGCTGGAGTCGAAAGACTCTATCCTTTCTCATCAAAAAAAAAATTATGGACTTTATACAGAAAACCATTCTGATCTTTTTTTTATGCATAAAATTCTCCTGAAGTATTGTTGCAAAAAATTCACCCCGCTAATGTGAGACTTCTGCTAAAGTTGAGGAAGATTTTTGACAATATTAATGAAAAAGATATATGATGTTTTTTGAAACAATTTGTAAAGATGAATGAGGTTATTTGATACAAGTTGAAAAGTTGATGTGGTTTTTTAAAATACTTCAGGGAAACTTTTTGCAACAACCATATTCATAGCGTTTTCTGCATTAAAAAAAAATCAGGAAAATTTTCTACATAAAGGTCATAGTTCAAGGAATTTTTTTTCTTCAAATTTAGCCTTAATTTTGTGCGTGATAATATCATGTTAAGGTAAGCACATATAATACCCGTGTGAGACAGAATGTTGAATGTCATGATCTCTACTACTATAATGGGAAAATGCCTTAGTGTAATTTGTCCTTCTGCCAACCCGTGCAACACGCATATCCGAATTTTTACTTTTAAAAATAAATATATGTATTTATTAAGCCGTGCAACTAGTATATTAGAAGGAAAATGTAAGTGTATAATTTGAGACCGGCATTTAATGTTCGATGCTCATATATTTTGAGCGGTACAGATTGTACTACTTTAAGTTTTACAGTTATATTATTTTGAGCACTTCAAAAGGATAAAAGAGGTGCATACAAGTAATCAATTAAAATAAAAATAAAAAATGCATAAATTCATTCGACATTTTTGAGTCTAGTACTATAAAAGTAGTATATTAAAGATGGTACGCTTATGTTATGTCTCTGTCTGGATATTGTTGGGATAACTTTACTTTTCGTTTGCTTTAGGCCTTGCTGCCAAGCGTCGAGACGTTCTGGATGCTGCCCCATTGCTTTCGGACTTGGTTCATGTCCTTTTGGGGTGTTTCATCCATTCGTTTCTCTCCTCTATTGGCCTCCCGTTCCTTTTTTTCAGGTCATTTTGCTGCTCGTTGTGTTGGTTTGCTGGGCTGCCGTCTGCTCTGATGGCTTCCCTGGCGTTGAGTTCAGGACTCTGCCGTTTGGTTTACTATCTCCTTCCTGGTGGGTTCCTCGGAATTGCGGAGGCCTGGATCCTTTCGTCTTCGATCCTCTGGTGCCTGTTAGGTTCCTCCTTGTAATACTAGTTGGTTGTAATTATCCGTTTGGGGCTGTTTTGCTGGCATGTATATAAGTATTATTAGATTTGTTGTTTGTTTTACCTCTGGTAAAGCCCTCCTGTAATATACTGCTCATTTATTTGATTGTGGGGCTGGAGTCTTCGGGCTTTATCCGTTTCATCAAAAAAGATGGTACGCTTAACTTTTCTTAAATTTATTTGTTTGCGTTATAGTAGTAAAAATGCATTCTTTTAAATTCATAGTACAAATTTGAAACTAGCAGTTGTGTCTGACAAGTTTATCTCTAATGAGAATAATATTTTATTATCTCATTCGAATACTAATAATGTTGGTAAATCTTTGTTTATTAGTGTAACGGAATTAGTTAATTATCTTTTCCTGAGAGCATCGACTGTCGTTTTCTAAAAACCTAAAAAATAGCAATAGTTTTAGAAAAAAAACCTCACAATCGTTTGCTAAAAACCCATAATTTATGATAGAAATGAACAGTATTCAGCTAAACTTAGCAGCGCCTTTAGATAATTGCTAAATATAGGAGACGTGCGATGTTCATCCGTTTGACGAAAGAGACGGATGAAGATATGTCGTCTAGTTAAATAAAAATTTAAAAAAAAAACGAGAGAAGGATCTCGTCAAAAACAAATTTTAAATAAAAAAAATTCACTGAAAACACGCCAGATGGATGAAGGTATTTCGTCTGGTGTGTTTTTTTAAAATTTTTATTTTTTATCTTTTAAAATCGAAAAACACCCAGACGGATAATGTTCATCTGTTTGGTGTGATTTTTTTTTTTTTTATGATATAAAACAAAAAAAAAAAAGTCAAAAACTCACCAATAGATGATGTTCATCCGTTTGGTCAGTTTTTGACTTTTTTTGAAATTTTTTTTTTATTTTGATTTTTTTCGTTTAAAATCACCGAATACCCAAAACAAAAAAAAAACAAAAAAAAAAACAAAAAAACAAAGACGGACGCTTCTTTTTTTAAGATTTAGACGACTGCACGTTGTCCTTCTATTGCTATTTCTAAAGGCTATATTTAACAATGAACAAAGAAAACGATAGTGGATGCTCTGAAGGCCTGTACAGTTGTACCTCAAGCTGTACTAGATATTTCGATTGATATGATTGAATATCTGTGTAGAATTTAATTGACACAAAGTAACATAATATAAGTACAATTTAGATGATGAAATATAGTATAAATATTTGGTGGCAATTAGATGTTGAATCCAATACATTAATCACAGTAACAGGTATTGGATAGAAGTAGTTGGAACTTGAGAGTTGTTGAGTATAAATAATACTCACCTAGGTTGCGTGAATCTTTGTTTGTCTATTTACTATTCAGTGATGGGTACGTTTAATGACGAGAGAGGCCTTAAACTAATCAAATTATTATTACAGACCAAACCACCTTGACCGAGTAGTATTTTCATGTGGGAAATTCATTTGTAGGACTCTCACTTTATACTGATTTGCCATTAGGCCCTAATCTCTATAATAAACACAAAGATAGCTATCAAGTGGCTATCCTTCAATCTTTCCAAAATTAAAGGTTTCATATCTAATTTTACAAAAAATATTTTTTCCCCAAAAACCCAAAACTCAAATTCAAATCTCCCACCCAAAACAACTCCTATATAAAAAAAATTTTCCTCTCTCTCTCCCTCCCTCTTCTATTCAAAAAATAAATAAAAAAATGAAAACTTTAAAAAAATTTAAAACTAAAAAAATTAAAAATTTAAAAATCCATATAATAAAACACGAGGAAAGCTATCAAGTGGCTCTCCTTCATTTTTCCCAAAAATCAAAGGTCCAGATCTAACCTTACAAAACATATTTTCTCCCTAAAAGTTTCCCCCAAAACTCAAATTCAAATCTTCCACCCAAAACAACTCCTATAAAAAAAAAATCCTCTCTCTCTCCCTCCCTCTTCTATTCAAAAAATTAAAAAAAATAAAAACTTTAAAAACATTAAAAATTTTAAAACTAAAAAAATTAAAATTTTAAAAACTTTAAAAATAATTCAAACCCAAAACAACTCCTATAATTTTTTTTTCCTCTCTCTCTCCCTTCCTCTTCTATTCAAAAAATTAAAAAAAAATAAAAACTTTAAAAACTTTAAAAAAATTAAAAATTTAAAAACTTTAAAAATAATTCAAAAAAATCATATAATATGTTTTTTGCTCTATGTTTGCTACTTCAATTAATTTGCTGGAAATCCAAAAGTATTTTATATGATCAAACAAGGTGCATCGTTCCGAAGACGTGCCGTAGGCACGTGTCAACGGGCAAACCTAGTATATATAAATGGAAACATGGACTTTTATACCCCAATTTATAATTATTTTTCATCATATACTAATGGAAACATGAACTTTTATTTACAACTAATTATTGTCATACTATTCAAACTTCAGCTATATAATTGTTGATTTACTGTTTACAAGACTTTTCATATATTGTATCGTTTTGAAGACGTGTCGTTGGCACGTGGCTACGGGCAAATCTAGTCTATATAATAAAACACTAAGAAAGCTATCAAGTGTCTATCATTCATTTGGAAAAAAATCAATGGTTTAGATTTTTTCTCCCAAAAGATATTTGAGAGTATATAATAAAACACTAAGAAAGCTATCAAGTGTCTCTCATTCATTTGGAAAAAAATCAATGGTTTAGATTTTTTCTCCCAAAAGATATTTCTCTCTCAAATGCGCCCCCCCCCCCCCCAAAAAAAAAAATCCCCAAAACAAAACTCCTTCATTTATTACTCTCTCCCTCTCTCTTTCCCCTCCCTCTTTCTCCGTTTTCATAATTCTTTTTCTTTTTCTTACCTAGGTATGTCAAAAAAAAATATGAATGTTTTTTTTAAAGTACAATTTCAGATTATGTTTTTTTTTCAAATTTTTAATAATGTTTTTTTCTTCAAATTATGTGGGAACTTCTGATAAATAATACTGCAATATACAAACCAATAAATATCAATGTCACTTCATAATCCTACTTCAAAGTACATCAATACATCAACGTCTACTAGCAAATAAACATCTATATAAATAATCTCTTACTGTTGACATGATTTTTCATATATTGTATCGTTCTGAATACGTGTCGCAAGTAGGGCTGCAATCGAGCCGAGTCAAGCCGAGTTTCTTGAGGCTCGAGCTCGGCTCGTTAAGCAATCGAGCCGAGTTTCGAGCGAGCCGAGTTTCGAGCGAGTTCGAGCCGAGTACGAGCGAGCTTAGCCTAATAATCACAAAACGTCCAAGCTCGAGCTCGGCTTGTTAACCTGTCAAGCTCGAGCTCGTCTCGAGTCGAGCTTTGACCGAGTTCGAGCCGAGTAGCTCGCGAGTAGCTCGGATCATTTGCAGCCCTAGTCGTAGACACGTGTCCATGGGCATACCTAGTGTATATATATATATTCAACTATTTCTTACATAATTAACAAAAAATTTGATGAAGAAAGTATCTAAGCATCATGCGGTTTATTGCACTTAATAAGATTTTCAAATATTCGCTGTTACAGTGTAATAGAGTGTTTGTTCCACTTTCACCAAAAACTTCTAGCCCCTGTGACACCATTTCTGGTTTTCTGAAGGCTCTGATAATGTCCTCAAGCTACAAGTTGTGGTCAGCACATTCAATCTTCAGAAACCTAGTTCCAGCGGTTCTCTGAGATTAACTTCGATTTGAAGGTGAAAACTTTCTGTATGAATTCAAAGAAATGATGAATGATCTAAGCTTGTTCTCTCTGTAACTACCATATCTTTCTATAAACCTCTAACAAAAAAGCTTATCACTAGGCTATCGTGACATTTATTTTCAATTTATTTAGGCCAGAATAAAGAAATAGTACTCAAAGTGTACCTTAATTTTTAAATAGTACCTTAAGTTTTTATAATACCTAAATAACATCTAATGTTTTAAAAATATGACAAAAAAACCCATTCTGTTAATTTTTTTTTGAAGAAACAACGTGCAATTACATAAATAAACCCCCCTCCCCCAACTCTTTTCAATTGTTTTTCAAATTTTTCGGTCTTTTCTAGTTTACTCTTTTCAATTGTTTTTCAAAATTTTCAGTCCTTTCTAGTTTTTTCTCAGTTTTTCATGTTTTTTTTTTCTTTTTTAAATTTTTGGTGGAGATGAAGGTGATAAGTTTTAGAGGTGGTGGCGATGGGTTTCGATGGCAGTTGGAGATGGTGGTCGGCGGTGGTGATGGTGGTGGTTTTCGGAGATGGTGGTTAGCAGTGGTGATTGCAGTTGGAGATGGTGGTCGGTGGTAGTGATGAGTTTGAATTTTAAACCTATTAAGAGGTGAGGATAATTTCGGCATTTCAGATTCTTCTTAACGGGTTTGAACCCGTTGAGAGATATATTCAGAAAATATTCCATTAACTTAACGGAGAATTTAACGGCATGTGTTTTTTCATTTATATTTAAAAATTTCGGATGGTAATTGGATATTTTAAAACTTTGGATGCTATATAAAAATTAGTATAAATTTTGGGTGTTATTTGGTCATTATAAAAATTAGAGCATCCACAGTCGTTTGCTATATTTGTCAATTTCCCATTTTTTGAGAAATGAGACGCTACAGTCGTTTGCTATTTTGTCATTTTATGGCAAATTAGCTACAGTGCGTTTTCATTTATGAGAAATGAATTCGGCATTCTCAAATTATAAGAGACGATACAAGTTGTCTCGTCCCATATTTTATTTATTTATTTATTATTTTTTATTTTAATTCGGACGGTCTGATTCGTCTGGGGAAAAAAAAAAAAAAAATCTCGGACGGGACAACATGTCCCGTCCAGGTTTTGAGGAGGGATTTAGGGGTAGGTTAGGTCTTTTAATTAGGTTTAGTGGGTTTTTAATTAGGTTTAGACAATATTATATTATTTAATTTATTTAATTAACATATTTTAACTGTTAATCAGTAATTAACTATTAAATTTGGGGTGGGGGGAATGAAAAGGGCAAAAAAAATTCTACCAGCACGTGCGCTGCACGGGTTGGGATATGGACAAATTGTACTAAGGTCTTCTCCCATTATAGTAAGAGAAGAGATAAAAAACTGACGGACGAAATATCATGCCTCGTCTTTTTCAAAATATAGCAAACGATCACTGCATAGGATTTTGCTATTTACTTTTACTGTACTGTCATTTTGTGAAAAATGTGAAACACTACTGTGGATGCTCTTATGCAAAACAAGAAAGTTGTTTTCAAATGAGGGGTTTAGCCTAATTTCTTCTATCGTTGTCATGTGAACTCCGATGACCTTGGGATGGTCATTCGATATAGATTCGGACCAGTACCATCTTTATCTTTAATAATTCTACCTAAATGATTGGTTGACCCATTTGACTGAATTTATAGGTAAGGTTTGATTAGATTTGGTTACATTGGTTAGGATTAGGACTGCACTTATACAGTTGTACTAAGATAATTGGCATCTGTACTTGAGGTAGGATGAAAACGAACTGGGACCCAGGTAGCCTTTCGCTCCAAGTCAATCCGGCTCGGTTCCGGACCACCACAGGCTCGATGCCAAGCCATAAGTTCACCACCACGAAACCAGCCCCTCCCGTCCCGACGATCCTCCGAGACCCTCGGTCTCCGATCCTCGACGGTCTCACGGGCCGTCCACTCAGCCGGGCAAGGGAGGGAGATGACCTGGCGCAGCCTGGGCCCTCTGATCCTCCCAGAGACACAGGGCCCCTACGATCTGCCATGCCAGCCCCTAAACCACTCTGGGAGACTGGGCTCTTGCCAAGTCAGCCCTAAACCACTCTGGGTACTGCCACGTGTGCCCTAAACCACCTGGGCCTCTTGCCACGTCAGGCCCATGGGCTTTTCGGGTCCGGACCTGGCCCCCAAGCGGATCCAAACCCGGTTGGGTTATCTATAAATATCAGACCTCCATTCACCTCCAAAGGTAATCAATCTTTCACCCACAAAACCCTAGTTACTGCTACTCTCTCACAGAGACTAACTAGATCGTCGGAGGGTCTGCCACCGGAATAAATCCCGGTATTTCTAGACCGTCTGCAGGTACCCGAGGCGAGGCAATCCGAGCTGATCCTCCAGTGCCGAGGCGAGCCTACAGCTCACCGTCCTCTACCGAACCTTTCCCCTCTTACAAATTGAGTCCGAACTCACACCTGGTGCATCCACACTCCATCCAAAAACAAACCGCACCAGGTTGGCGCCGTCTGTGGGAACGCTACTTATTCGGTAGGGACGACAGTCCGAGCCTCGCCGCCGACACTCGCCCTCCAATGCCTCCCAGGGCCTGGAGATCGGCCTCTTCCTCCTACCGGAACGAGCCCCCTAATCAGGGCGCCCCCGCGGGAGGGCAAGGATCCAATAACCCGGGGGCGAACCTTGGACCCCAGCAAGGCGAACCTCACATCGAGCAACCCGACCTTCGTCGGGTCATTATGAACCGAAGGGCTAGTCAGGCCAGGGGAGGGACCGCTTCCAACTCGGCCCCGAACCATTCCAGGCCATCGGCACTCAGCCACCTCGGCCGAATTCCTGCTCCCCGACCCGACCCTTCCGACCACGGAGCGGTCACAAGGGCCGAGTTCCGAAGCTTTCGGGAGGAAATCATGGAGGCGCTTCACGGAGCGCCGAGGTCCGCAACACTCGATCGATCCCGTCAAGTGAGTGAAGGAAGGAGCTACACTCACGCGCCGCCTCCTCCACCGGAGCGCGCAGACCAGGTACTCCGTCGCCTCATTGAGATGGAGAATCGCCTCGAGCGCATCGGTGACGGGAATCCCAACTCCGTCCTCGGCCGAGCGCCTTCCCGACCGCCATTCTCCGTCAACATTTTAGAGGCGGAGATCCCCCGGAACTTCCGGCCTCCGCAATTCGAGACTTACAACGGCGAGGGTGATCCAGCTGATCACATGGAGGGATTCAAGACCCTCATGAAGATTCACAGCGCTTCGGATCCCCTGCTGTGTCGAGCCTTCCCGGCTACCCTCCGGGGTCCGGCCAGGGAATGGTTCTCCAAGCTCTCCCCAGGCTCAATCTTTTCGTTCGATCAGCTAGAAGCCAACTTCTTGGGCCACTTCGTCACTAGCCGAAAAGCCGAGAAGACGAGCGCCTCCCTGCTCGACCTCCGCCAGAGGGAGGGGGAGTCACTCCGTGACTTTGTCAAAAGATTCACGACCGAGGCAAGATCCGTCTCTGCCCTCGATGCCGGGATCGCCTCGGCCGCCTTTCGACACAATGTCCAGCATAGTCAGTTGAAGGTCTCCCTGGCAAAGAAGGCACCTCTGGACTTCCCAGACCTTCTCAATCGGGTCGAGAAGTACATACGAGCAGAAGAAGCTCTGAACCCAGAGGGCAGCAAAGAAGCCGTCGGAAAGGGCAAGCGCAGGGTCGACGAAATCGAACCCGCCAGGAAAGCGGCAAAGGAAGGGGTCGGCGCGAAGAGGGTTCCTCTGGTCCCTCGCTTCGAAAGGTACACTCCCTTGACACAGAACGTGTCTGCCATCCTCTTAGAGATCGAAGACAAGGGCCTTGTCCGGCACCCTCCTCGACCAAGCAACAACAAGAAGCGAGACCAACGCTTCTACTGCCGTTTCCACAGGGACCATGGGCACGAAACCGACCAGTGTCGGGCCCTGAAAGACGAGATCGAGACCCTCATTTTACGAGGGTACCTCCGGGAGTTCACAAGAGAGAACCAACAGGATCGACGAGATACCAGAAACCAGAGGCCTTCGCCTCCGATCCCCACTCCAAAGTTCATTCAGGGGCGGGATCCCGACCCCGAGGGAAGCGGAACCCCGGCAATCCTGCATTGCGTCCACGAGGGACCGATGGGGGGAGAGTCGAATACCTTTCGGAAAGCCTTCGTCCGCGAAGTAAACGCTGTCCAAGATCTCCCCTCACCTCGGTTGCAAATGGTACCCGTCTCCTTCTCCGGAGAGGACCTCGAGGGCGTCCGCCTCTCCCACTGCGACGCCCTCGTCATTAGCCTCCACATGGCTAATTGTGAAGTACGCCGGATCCTCGTCGACAACGGCAGCTCAGTAAACATCCTCTTTCTCGAAGCCTTCGAGAATCTCAAACTGCCCAGAGGCAAGCTCAAACCGACCGGATACACCTTGCACGGGTTCTCTGGCGTCCCTGTCGTCATAGAAGGGATCGTGACCCTCGACGTCACCGCAGGCTCGGCCCTTGTTCAGCGGACCGAGTCTATGGACTTCATGGTGGTGAACGTCAAGGCGGCGTACAATGCCATACTTGGCCGACCAGGGCTGTGCTCCCTTCAGGCGGTACCGTCAGCCTATCACTTAAAGCTAAAATTCCCCACCCCACAAGGGGTCGGGATCGTCCGAGGCAACCAAGAGGCGGCGCGGTCCTGCTACATGACCGCCGTCGGAGGTGGTGTCTTCCTCCTCGACGCCGTCGAGCTCGGGTCCGAGGGCAACGGCTCCACTCCAGAGCCAGCTGACGAGCTGGAAAAGGTCCCGTTCGGGACCGAAGATGAATCAAAGTGGTTCCGAGTGAGCCGCTCGCTCTCCGAAGGTCTGAGGGCGGACATAGTCGACTGCATCCGCCGCAACGTCGATCTCTTCGCCTGGAAGCCTTCCGACATGCCCGGGATTTCCGAAGACCTGATCATGCACAGACTGAGCGTCACCCCGGGATCCAAGCCGGTCGCTCAGAAGAGGCGCAAGTTCGCCCCGGAGAGGCAGCAAGTCGTGAAAGCAGAGGTGGACAAACTCTTATCCGCTCGGTTCATTCAGGAGGTCAGCTACCCCGAGTGGTTGGCCAACGTCGTCATGGTTAAAAAGGCGATCGGGGGATGGCGGATCTGTATAGATTTCACGGATCTAAACAAAGCATGCCCTAAAGATCCTTTCCCCCTCCCCAGTATCGACGCCCTGATCGACGCGACCTCGGGACATGAGCTGCTGTCCTTCATGGACGCATTCGCAAGGTATAATCAAATCCGGATGTTCCCGCCCGATATTGCGAAGACCTCGTTCGTCACCGACCAGGGTCTTTTTTGCTATCGCGTTATGCCCTTCGGGCTGAAAAACGCCGGAGCCACCTATCAGCGGCTCGTGAACCGAATCTTCAAAGACCTAATCGGCCGAAACATGGAGGTCTATGTCGACGACATGCTCGTCAAAAGCCGGGCCGGGTCGGACCACGTCGCTGACCTCGAGGAAGCCTTCGGAATCCTCCGGCGCCACAACATGAGGCTCAACCCGGCCAAGTGCGCATTCGGTGTCTCCTTCGGAAAGTTTCTGGGGTTCGTCGTCAGCCAGCGCGGCATCGAGGCGAACCCCGAGAAGATTCAGGCCATAATAGACATGACCCCACCTCGGAACGTCAAGGAGGTACAGAGACTCACAGGCCGGCTGGCGGCAATCGGTCGCTTCCTCTCCAAATCAGGAGAAAAGTCTCTCCCCTTCTTCAAGGCTCTGCGAGGCAAAGGGGGCTTCGAATGGGGTGCCCCTCAACAAGAAACCTTCGACCAGCTGAAGCAATACCTCGCCAACCCTCCTCTTGTAACACCCCGCAAAATTGAAATTACAATTTTGCCCTGGGTGTTACGCACGTATATTTTGTAATGTGTTTCACTACATATTTTGGATTCATACTATTTATACATTTTTCGTATTGATTTTAGTCAACTAAAATATAATATTTAATCCCTGGGATTTACGTGCTTTTTACGTGTTTTGATGCACGTGTTCCCACTACTACGTACAACGTTTTCTATAGGTTTAAATTATTTATTCTTATGTATTTAAATCTATTTTATAAAACGAAAATTTATTTTCCCCTTGTTTTGATTAAAATGCATTTTTCGATTTTCTGCACGTATAATGCACGTGCTTTCTACGTGCTGCGATTTCACCATGAAATACATAAAATTAGTAAATATATTTTTCTTATATTATTTTCTATTATATTTAATAATTTTTCATCGATAAAGTCAATTTTCGCATTCTAATATTTTACGTGCAACGCACGTGTTCTAGACGAACATATTTGAGTGTGTTTATTTTCTAAATAAAATTTCGGAATGTGTAACACCCCGATAATTTCAAAGTATAGTATATATGTATATATAATATATATGGGATGGTTATATATATGAAATGGTTATAAATGGTGTTGTTGATAAGGGAATGGATGGAATGATATATATATATATATAGTAATAATGCATGGTTGGATGGTAGGTGGCCCCACCTTTGTTGATGAGAACAGCAAATACTAGTTGTGTATTGCTCTGATGTTGTAAACGTCATTGAAAAAAAGTAACGTGGCTAGGGGTGGCCGGTTCTTGGAGTAGGGAAGAGAAGTGAATGTGAGAAGAGAGTGGAGAGTGGGAGTTAGAGAATTAGAAAAGTGGGTATATGAAAGGGTGGGAGTTTTAGGAGTTAAAAATATGAAGAGTTAGCAAATTAATTTTTGTAATTTATTAGGTGGGTAATTTTGCAAATTGAACCCTCTACAAACCCTATAAATAGCACCTCTCTTCTTCTCATTTTACACACAAAAAAAGAATAGCAAATCAAGAAAAAGAAAAGAAAGATAGAAGAGAGTTTTTTTTTGTGCTTGGAGGCTCTTGCTAGAAGGGGAAGATCTAGGAGGTCACTTTGGAGCTAGAAGAGGTGTTCATTTTCTTTCATCATTCAAGCTTCAATCTAGGTGGGTGTTCTCTCACTTTCTAATCTTTTAGAATTTGCATGCCTAAATAGTAGTATAATTTTGTTATGAAAATTAGAAGATAAATTCATGTTTTCATATATGTTTAAGGATAGAAATGTTAACATTTGTTTAACGAGCAAAGTAATTGTTTTGTTGCTTGCAAATGAGAAGAGAAATTGTAGTTTGTATGTTAATGTACAAGTGTAGGAACTAGAAATTGTGAAAATGTTTGGAGAGATTTTCTTTGTAATTAAAAATGGAGTTTTGGTAATGTAAAATATGGGACTTCAGATGACATCATACACAATTAGACACTACATGTCCAATGGCGACCTTCTTCGTGTCTGTGTTGGAGATCAGTTAGGAAATACAATTTCTAGTGCTGAAGTGATGATCTTTAATGTTCCTTGCCAAGTAAGTACAACATATTTACTCAGTTAAACTATGACGACATAATTTAATAGGTGTATTAGTAAATATCTAACTGTCCACAAGAACAACTTGAACAATGCTGGGACAGTGATACAAATAAGTAAGAATATTAATAAGCTTCTGGTATTGATTACAAGTGGATTGAATTTTTTTTTTGAAGTAGATAATTTTGGTTATACTTCACCTGTCACTATTGCAATTGCTTAGTAAGGTTGACATAACAATAATAACCATGTGCCATTTACCTAAGAAGTTTAACAAATATATTGGTTGGCTTGTTGCAACTTCCCAATCCAGATAGTCAAGTTGGACATAAATGGGTACATTATTCTTATCCTTATCCTAAATTACGTTTAAGTGTTATAAAGAGTTTATTCTTTTAGGTTGTTCCATCTCAAAAAGGTCTCTTCTCATTTTATAGCTAAGAAATGTGCAAATTAACATACATTTTTAATTGACCCCCTTTTATATTTTTGAGTATTCTTCAAATGATTTAATGAGTTGATTCAATGAGTCTAATGTGGGAAAATTATGTGTTCATAAAATGTTATAGAGAATCTATTAAAAATAGTTCTAAAGTTTTCCATGTTTATTCTTAAGGAATAAAAGAGACATTGAGACATAATGAGATATTGTATTTAAAATAAATTAGTGAATAGCATAATTTAAATTCTTAGAAGAAAAATAAAGTGTTGATAAGAGAATTAATTCTCTTGGATAGATATTTTACTTTTACTTGATTTAAGAAATATTTTGCGATGGTTGAGACATATCATATGAGTTCAAATTGTTAATGAGTTTTTGACACAAATAAATTATTAAAGGATGCGAGCTTTATATTTTTTGAATAGTGATTCATTCTTGTGATTTTGATGTGATTATACACTCACTTGATTTAAGACCTACTTGGTTTGGGTTGAGTTATGAATTTGTGCTTAAGTTGTTAAAAAGATTGATAATGGATGAAAATTATGTTCATGAAAAAGGGTTATTTGTTTTTATGGGAAATTATGAATGAATGAATGAATGAATCATGAGTAATGCAAAAATGAGACATTGATTAGATTGTGGATAAGCTAGAGACATGAAAATATCTAAGTCAAGACATGATTATTAAAGGGTATGTGTACCCATGTTTCTTGTACATGAAAGATTAAGATTAAGAATTAGTAAGACTTCGGTTACCGGCAAAAATGAAAGAAAGGATTGATGTGATTTTGAGATATTGCCGTGGGGCGATCTCATATTTGTTAATTAAGTCCGGTAGGAGGTAAAACTAATTCTGTGAGTGGTAATCATTCATGTCTTGAACTTAAGAATAATTAGGCACTTAAGTGAAGATGTAATAAACTTGTGCAAACGTAAATGGGTGCTTCTATATAGTCGGCGGTGGATCTCCGTGGCTATAAACCCAGTTGGTGGACTGTGGTTGCCCCATAGGAGATGGATTGTATTTTATCCGAGACTTAGGGTAGTCGACGGATGTTTACCATACTCCAAAGAATATGTATATACCGGGGCTAGAGGGGCATTTACGGGATTATCATCACGATATAATAGCCAGGGAGGCTGGGATCTGTTATTATAAGCCAGGGAGGCTAGCCAGGGAGGCTGAGATCCGTATCTGTGAAATAACTCTAAAACTTGTTTTATTACTGGGTAGTCTCATGGCGAGGGATCGAACCCTTCAATGTGGAGTACGTAGGCGCTTGCCCTCGGACCTATGTAGTATGGGATGCATAGAATCCGAACAAGTGTGCATTAGTGTCATCCTAGTGTAGGATTGTGTGCATTAGGCATTAAGGCATGACATACACTTATGTTTAGAATAATCACATTTTGACACTTTATATGTTCATTCAATCTTTTTGTGATTTGTTAAAGTATGAGATCGTTATACTATTCCCGGCATAGAGAGGATAGCCGTGTATAACATTTCGTCAGTTGTAAGTGACTGACGTGCCCACAGACTGACATGCAGGTAATGGACTATTCATGGAGTTATAAAGTGGATATGCTGTTGCTGTTCAGAAGTTAAAGATGTTGCAAATGATGTTAAAGTTATACAAGTTGTTTTTCATTATTGTAATCTTTTAGTCTTCCGCTGTGTAAAAAAAATCAAGTGTAAAGAAACTCTGATGTATTGTGAATGAAAAGTTTTAAATTCCTTGTAAAATTGTACGAAGTGAAGTAAAGATCCTGTAAAATCCCGAGTTTGTCCTTATTTAAAATTCGGGGCGTTACAGATGGTATCAGAGCATGCTTCACAAGTAGTACAAGTTTATAAGGAACGATAAAAAGTGACGATAAATTTGGGAACAAACCAAAAGAGTCCTTCTGTCAACCGGGTGTAAACAACCCTAAGCGACACGGTATTTAAGCGTCTTCGGACCACCGCTAGCTGGGAACCGACTCTTACGGCTAACCCAAGTGAATCCGAACTTGATAGACTAAAGATTTGTTTAGGAATAGTAGTAAGATCATTAACTATAGTCTAGAACTCGTGACACCTTATTGAGTAGTTACAATATTATTCCTATGGACACTAGAGTGTGAGTTTCAGTCTATAGAGATTTAAATGTAAGTGATTTACATTTGTGTTGCTCTATGCACTGATATTTTCTTTTTCTTTTGGATGGCTGGAGTCGTGAATGCAGTAGTTATTGACTTTCATTCATGATGTTTTTTCTCGTATACATTGATATGAAAGTGTATGCGAGCACATTTTTCCCTGGGTATCAGAGTGGCGCAGTGAAAGCGTGGTTGGCTTGAACCGTCATTCATGATACCTTACACACTTCCCTCTCAAATTATTTTGTAGATCATTATAATGTTACTTTCTCTATATTCAATATTTTTCAAATAAATATTTTCTTAGGTTATTAAATCATTTGAATATTTATTATTTGTCTATCTTCCTTAGTCTTGATATTTTAAACTTGTTTTTCAAACTTAAAATTTTGTCTTTTATGTTTACCCATTTATATCTACTCTTACTTTACGTATTTTGTCAAATTGCCATTTATTAAATTAATATTTTCAACAATTATTTTCTTCATTTATTATTCTGGATTTATCTTATGAAATTTTCTTATGAGCACTCATTTTATATGATTTTGATTTCTATGGTACTATAGTATCTTATCCTATATGTTCTTAACAAGATTGAAATTTTTCTACCTGTATAAATATGACCTACGTACCATTTGTTTTACTGTCTACATTCAGTATTATTATTATTATTGCATATTTGTTTTGATATATTACTACTAATCGCTACTCATTACTTTTATAGTTTTATGTTTCTTTAATATAATGCATATACTCACTATTTATACATTATTTTTTTTCTCAAACTTTAACTATCTTTACATTCTTAGTTATTACTTATATTTTTTCCAATGATTTCTATATATATCATATATTATACATATCATTTTACCTTCATCTAATTACATTAATATTTTTGTATATAATTGTTTATGTCTATTGTCCTAATTTGCTATACTATATAATTATTGTCTTCAATTGTGTTTCCATCTCGTGTATGTGCTTTACACTATTTTGTCTTAATGTTATAAATTATTTTCATCACTACAAAATTTTGTATATTCACAAAGTATTTCAATGTATGTCTTCTATTTTATTTTCAAATTATAATTTTTATACAAAGTCATTTTATGTTATCTATATTTCCAATTAAGTCTCATTCCCATTTATTTTTCCAAACTCTTATTCAATGGTCTTGTTTTAAATTGCTAATTTTGCGAATTTCTACCGTTTATTACATTGATAAATTTTTCTAATTTACCTATTGACCATGCTTTCTTCGCCACAATGTTTTCCGAACTAATTCGAAATTAACAACTTAATCAACTTTTCCCTTTTATCCAATAGCTTACCTAATATTATTTTTGTACAAAATTTTCTCTCAAACTATTCTGTCTACTGTCACATTTCAGTTCTTATGCCATTCTCCTAGTTTTCTTGTTCTGTCTTATAAATTCATAGTTTTCTTATAAAGAGTTTGTCTTGTTTTTCCTTGTTGCGTATACTATATTTATTTTTCTTAAAGTTGCAGTATTCTAAATACAAATATTTTCTGTGACATGTACAAAATACAATCTTTACCCTAGCGAGTTCCGGGGACGGAACTACTCTAAGGGGGGGAGAGTGTAACACCCCGCAAAATTGAAATTACAATTTTGCCCTGGGTGTTACGCACGTATATTTTGTAATGTGTTTCACTACATATTTTGGATTCATACTATTTATACATTTTTCGTATTGATTTTAGTCAACTAAAATATAATATTTAATCCCTGGGATTTACGTGCTTTTTACGTGTTTTGATGCACGTGTTCCCACTACTACGTACAACGTTTTCTATAGGTTTAAATTATTTATTCTTATGTATTTAAATCTATTTTATAAAACGAAAATTTATTTTCCCCTTGTTTTGATTAAAATGCATTTTTCGATTTTCTGCACGTATAATGCACGTGCTTTCTACGTGCTGCGATTTCACCATGAAATACATAAAATTAGTAAATATATTTTTCTTATATTATTTTCTATTATATTTAATAATTTTTCATCGATAAAGTCAATTTTCGCATTCTAATATTTTACGTGCAACGCACGTGTTCTAGACGAACATATTTGAGTGTGTTTATTTTCTAAATAAAATTTCGGAATGTGTAACACCCCGATAATTTCAAAGTATAGTATATATGTATATATAATATATATGGGATGGTTATATATATGAAATGGTTATAAATGGTGTTGTTGATAAGGGAATGGATGGAATGATATATATATATATATAGTAATAATGCATGGTTGGATGGTAGGTGGCCCCACCTTTGTTGATGAGAACAGCAAATACTAGTTGTGTATTGCTCTGATGTTGTAAACGTCATTGAAAAAAAGTAACGTGGCTAGGGGTGGCCGGTTCTTGGAGTAGGGAAGAGAAGTGAATGTGAGAAGAGAGTGGAGAGTGGGAGTTAGAGAATTAGAAAAGTGGGTATATGAAAGGGTGGGAGTTTTAGGAGTTAAAAATATGAAGAGTTAGCAAATTAATTTTTGTAATTTATTAGGTGGGTAATTTTGCAAATTGAACCCTCTACAAACCCTATAAATAGCACCTCTCTTCTTCTCATTTTACACACAAAAAAAGAATAGCAAATCAAGAAAAAGAAAAGAAAGATAGAAGAGAGTTTTTTTTTGTGCTTGGAGGCTCTTGCTAGAAGGGGAAGATCTAGGAGGTCACTTTGGAGCTAGAAGAGGTGTTCATTTTCTTTCATCATTCAAGCTTCAATCTAGGTGGGTGTTCTCTCACTTTCTAATCTTTTAGAATTTGCATGCCTAAATAGTAGTATAATTTTGTTATGAAAATTAGAAGATAAATTCATGTTTTCATATATGTTTAAGGATAGAAATGTTAACATTTGTTTAACGAGCAAAGTAATTGTTTTGTTGCTTGCAAATGAGAAGAGAAATTGTAGTTTGTATGTTAATGTACAAGTGTAGGAACTAGAAATTGTGAAAATGTTTGGAGAGATTTTCTTTGTAATTAAAAATGGAGTTTTGGTAATGTAAAATATGGGACTTCAGATGACATCATACACAATTAGACACTACATGTCCAATGGCGACCTTCTTCGTGTCTGTGTTGGAGATCAGTTAGGAAATACAATTTCTAGTGCTGAAGTGATGATCTTTAATGTTCCTTGCCAAGTAAGTACAACATATTTACTCAGTTAAACTATGACGACATAATTTAATAGGTGTATTAGTAAATATCTAACTGTCCACAAGAACAACTTGAACAATGCTGGGACAGTGATACAAATAAGTAAGAATATTAATAAGCTTCTGGTATTGATTACAAGTGGATTGAATTTTTTTTTTGAAGTAGATAATTTTGGTTATACTTCACCTGTCACTATTGCAATTGCTTAGTAAGGTTGACATAACAATAATAACCATGTGCCATTTACCTAAGAAGTTTAACAAATATATTGGTTGGCTTGTTGCAACTTCCCAATCCAGATAGTCAAGTTGGACATAAATGGGTACATTATTCTTATCCTTATCCTAAATTACGTTTAAGTGTTATAAAGAGTTTATTCTTTTAGGTTGTTCCATCTCAAAAAGGTCTCTTCTCATTTTATAGCTAAGAAATGTGCAAATTAACATACATTTTTAATTGACCCCCTTTTATATTTTTGAGTATTCTTCAAATGATTTAATGAGTTGATTCAATGAGTCTAATGTGGGAAAATTATGTGTTCATAAAATGTTATAGAGAATCTATTAAAAATAGTTCTAAAGTTTTCCATGTTTATTCTTAAGGAATAAAAGAGACATTGAGACATAATGAGATATTGTATTTAAAATAAATTAGTGAATAGCATAATTTAAATTCTTAGAAGAAAAATAAAGTGTTGATAAGAGAATTAATTCTCTTGGATAGATATTTTACTTTTACTTGATTTAAGAAATATTTTGCGATGGTTGAGACATATCATATGAGTTCAAATTGTTAATGAGTTTTTGACACAAATAAATTATTAAAGGATGCGAGCTTTATATTTTTTGAATAGTGATTCATTCTTGTGATTTTGATGTGATTATACACTCACTTGATTTAAGACCTACTTGGTTTGGGTTGAGTTATGAATTTGTGCTTAAGTTGTTAAAAAGATTGATAATGGATGAAAATTATGTTCATGAAAAAGGGTTATTTGTTTTTATGGGAAATTATGAATGAATGAATGAATGAATCATGAGTAATGCAAAAATGAGACATTGATTAGATTGTGGATAAGCTAGAGACATGAAAATATCTAAGTCAAGACATGATTATTAAAGGGTATGTGTACCCATGTTTCTTGTACATGAAAGATTAAGATTAAGAATTAGTAAGACTTCGGTTACCGGCAAAAATGAAAGAAAGGATTGATGTGATTTTGAGATATTGCCGTGGGGCGATCTCATATTTGTTAATTAAGTCCGGTAGGAGGTAAAACTAATTCTGTGAGTGGTAATCATTCATGTCTTGAACTTAAGAATAATTAGGCACTTAAGTGAAGATGTAATAAACTTGTGCAAACGTAAATGGGTGCTTCTATATAGTCGGCGGTGGATCTCCGTGGCTATAAACCCAGTTGGTGGACTGTGGTTGCCCCATAGGAGATGGATTGTATTTTATCCGAGACTTAGGGTAGTCGACGGATGTTTACCATACTCCAAAGAATATGTATATACCGGGGCTAGAGGGGCATTTACGGGATTATCATCACGATATAATAGCCAGGGAGGCTGGGATCTGTTATTATAAGCCAGGGAGGCTAGCCAGGGAGGCTGAGATCCGTATCTGTGAAATAACTCTAAAACTTGTTTTATTACTGGGTAGTCTCATGGCGAGGGATCGAACCCTTCAATGTGGAGTACGTAGGCGCTTGCCCTCGGACCTATGTAGTATGGGATGCATAGAATCCGAACAAGTGTGCATTAGTGTCATCCTAGTGTAGGATTGTGTGCATTAGGCATTAAGGCATGACATACACTTATGTTTAGAATAATCACATTTTGACACTTTATATGTTCATTCAATCTTTTTGTGATTTGTTAAAGTATGAGATCGTTATACTATTCCCGGCATAGAGAGGATAGCCGTGTATAACATTTCGTCAGTTGTAAGTGACTGACGTGCCCACAGACTGACATGCAGGTAATGGACTATTCATGGAGTTATAAAGTGGATATGCTGTTGCTGTTCAGAAGTTAAAGATGTTGCAAATGATGTTAAAGTTATACAAGTTGTTTTTCATTATTGTAATCTTTTAGTCTTCCGCTGTGTAAAAAAAATCAAGTGTAAAGAAACTCTGATGTATTGTGAATGAAAAGTTTTAAATTCCTTGTAAAATTGTACGAAGTGAAGTAAAGATCCTGTAAAATCCCGAGTTTGTCCTTATTTAAAATTCGGGGCGTTACACCTCTCCTCAGCAAACCCGAACCGGGCGAACCCCTGTGGCTCTACCTCTCCGCCTCGGACAGCGCCCTCGGCGCTGTCCTCATCCGAGAAGAGGACGGGATTCAGAAGCCACTCTATTATGTGAGTAAAGTCCTACTCCCTGCCGAGACGAGGTACGCAAGAATCGAAAAGATGGCCTATGCTCTGGTCATGGCGGCCAGGAAGCTCCGCCCCTACTTCCAATCTCACTCCATCCAAGTGCTAACTGACCAGCCTCTGAAAACCGTCCTCCACAAGCCTGAGAACTCTGGCCGCTTGGTCAAGTGGTCAATAGAGCTCAGCCAATAAGACATCGGCTATCAGTCGAGGACGGCGATCAAAGGCCAGGCCCTCGCCGAGTTCATCACCGAGTGCACAGCTTCTGAGCAGCCGAGCGTCGAAGAGTCGGACCCAATCTGGGAGATCTATGTCGACGGATCCTCCTGCGAAACCGGGAGTGGTGCCGAAATCATCCTCCAAGGTCCCGACCAATTCCTCCTTCAATACTCTCTACGCCTTAACTTCCCGGCCTCTAACAACGAGGCGGAGTACGAGGCCATGATTGCCGGACTGACCCTAGCACACCGAGCTGGAGCCAAGCAGATCCGAGCCTTCAGCGATTCTCAACTCGTGGTCAATCAGATCACCGGGGAATACGAAGCTCGCGACGACCGGATGGTGCGATACTTGGCCGTGGTCCGACGGCTCCTAGCATCCTTCTGCTGCTCCACAGTGGTCAGGGTCCCCAGAGAGCAGAACGCCCAAGCAGACGCCTTGTCGAAACTCGCCTCCTCCTCCTTTGAGGGCCTCGACCAAACGGTACTCATCGAAATCCTCTTAAAGCCAAGTATCAATGATGAAGACCAGGAGGCGATGTGCGTACAAGGCGGTGTCGATCCGAACGACTGGACCAACCCCATTCGAAGATTCCTTGTTCGAGGCGAGCTCCCCGAAGACCGGGCCGAGGCAAGACGGGTCAGAATCCGAGCTGAGAGGTTCGTCATGATAAACGACATCCTCTTCAAACGCTCGTACACACTGGCCGATGGTAAGCCGTACCTCCGCTGTCTCACCAATGACGAAGCCAACTACGTGCTGAAGGAACTTCATGAAGGGATCGGCGGATGCCATATGGGAAGCAGGTCCCTCGCTCGAAAGGCTCTGAATCAGGGCTACTACTGGCCCACCATGCTCCAAGACTCACAAGACCTGGTCAAGAGGTGCGGCCCCTGCCAGAGGTTCTCCCCTATCAAGAGGCTTCCTCAAGCCAATCTCCGATCCCTGGCTAGTCCTACGCCATTTGCCATGTGGGGCATGGACCTTGTGGGCCCCTTCCCCGTGGCAACAGGACAGAGAAAATTCTTGATAGTCGCCATCGACTACTTCACGAAGTGGCTCGAGGCCGAACCACTGTCCAGCATCACCGAGCGCCAAACGCAGCAGTTCTTCTGGAAGAATATCGTTTGTCGGTTCGGGATCCCTCAGGTCCTCGTTACAGACAACGGGACCCAGTTCGCAGGCCAAAACTTTCGAAAGTTCTGCGAAGACATCGGCACCCAGCAGCGCTTCTCCGCCATATGCCACCCTCAGTCTAACGGCCAGACGGAGAACGCGAATAGGCAAATCCTCGACGGCCTCAAGAAGCACCTCGACGACTCCCCCAAGGGACTGTGGGTAGAAGAGCTGCCCAGCGTGCTATAGGCGCACCGAACCACCAAGAGGATCCCCACGGGAGAGACACCGTTCAGTCTAACCTACGGAACCGAAGCAGTGATCCCCGTAGAGATCGGCTTACCCTCCCCCCGGATCATGGCCTTCGACGAAGCGGACAACTCATCCGGCCTAAGGGCCAACCTGGACCTCGTTGCCGAGGTCAGGGAAAAGTCATCCGTCTGAAGAAACATCTATCAACAGCGGATCGAGAGGTTTTACAACAAGAAGGTCCGCCCAACAGACATCAAGACCGGGGACCTAGTGTTGTGCAAATTATCCGTCTTCGATCCCACCAAGAAGAGGAAGTTGGCCCCCAACTGGGAGGGCCCATACAGGGTGGCCGAGGCCATACGGCTCGGCACTTATCGCCTGGTGGACATGGAGGGGCGAGCGATCAAGCGACCCTGGAATGCCGAGCACCTTATGAAGTTCCTAGAAGAACGGTCATAGGTCCTGGCTTGGCTAATGTAAATAGTATTTTTTGTGAGCTTTCATGTGTAAAGGGCCGTTTTAGCGACCCTCCCTATCATATATGAAAAGATCTTCTTTCTGTCAACTCCAAACGCCTCGGCAGTTCCGACCTAACACCGGACAATGGGATCGGCACCCGAGTCCCCACTCCGGTATCGTCCCCAATGTCTCGGTAGGTCCGAATCGGCTTCAGGCCAGGGAGCCACCGTAAAGCCTCCCGCTGCCCATGATGCCGATCCCCCTACAGATCGGCAGGGCCGAACCACAACTCCACCTATCAATAGGCTATTAGCCGAGGCAACAAATGGGAAGAAATCCCTTATTCGTACTCCATTATTAAGTTCTGGAAAACAAACAAAAAACGTTACAAGACCACTCCACTCATCTCACAAAGAAAGAACCCGTCTTAAGGCCCCTCGGGTCCTAGGAATGGCACTCCCACTCCAATCGAGCGACTAGGATCTCTCTCTTCGTCGCGATGGTCCTTAGAGTCAGCAACGGTCGACACACCAGCGACGGAGCTCTGGGCATCAGCCGGCCGGATGCGCTCCAGCTGCAGCAATGCCGAAGGAACTCCCTCTGCCCGCCGATCTCCCGAGGAGGATACCATCCTCGTTCCGGACACACCTAGCATCGTCTTATACCGGTGTATCTCCATTTCCTTCTCCACTATGACGTCGCGAAGAAGCCTTTCGGACGAGGGCCTCTGCACCGACGCACTTGACATGGTGAACCCGAGGCCGGCACTTCCGAGGTCCCGATCCACCATTGCCCTCTTCAGCCGGTTTGCCTCGGCGCTCAGAGCCTGAGACTTCTCCCGATAATAGTTGAAGGCGGCGTCCTGGTCACGAGCCCCCTTGCGATAACGGACCAACGTGGCCTCCAGAACTTTGATTCTACTTCGGAGCCACGCCACGTCTGAGCGATGAGGATCCGGCTTGGGAAGGGGAGCCGCTACCTAAAAGAGAACCAACCACAGCTCAAAACACATCCACAAAAGGAGTCCGGAAAAATCCGAGTACAAAAGACTTGGCCAATCAAAAATCCTCTCTTATAAATTGAAATTGTCGTACAAAATGCGGTGGCCAGTCCGCATTCGGCAAATACATTTTAAGGGAAAGAAAAAGACAAAACAAGAGGGAAACAGCCTATGTTATCACCTCAACATCAGCCGGGTCCACGGGGGGATCGATGGCCGAGCCCACGACGGGAGGGTCGGCGGGAGGGTCGACGTCAGGGGTCTTCGGTGGCCCCTCGACCTCCATGTCATAGTCGAAGCCCCTCAGGTCGATGTTGGGGTAGAAGTGCCGCACATGGCTGAGGGCCTTCGCATAGACCGCGTCCTGGGCCGCGATCACCAGGTCCTGCCCCATCGTCGTCAGTTCCTCCTTCTCCTTCGCGAACTTCTTCTTTAGGGCGGACACCCTCTTCCCCCACTCGGTATCCCGGGCATCGAGCTCAACCTTCAGCTGCTGCTCCCTCTTATGCGAGCCTTCGAGCTCTATCTTCATCTCCTTCATCTCTTGCAAGGCCTTGTCAGCCCGGTCTCGCTCCCGTTCCAAGGCCACCTCATAAAGACCTCTCACGTGGGCCCCCTGCACGGTCGCCTGCAGTAACCAAGCACTACTAAGAAAACCTCCTTTACGACATATTCACAAGGCAAGTGGGGTCGGCGGACTTACCAGCACATTGGCCTGCGCGAGGCGCGTGTACGCCTCCTCCAGGGTCTCGCCCTTCATCTCCGCACGGTCCCGGGGGGTCGCCAGCTTATCCGCCATCTCAACGGCCCGGGTCCCCCGGGTCAGACAATCCCCCCTCCGGATCGCCCAGTCCGGCACCCACGGCTGCCGCAGCTCCTCCGTCATCTTGTCCACCCCCTCGCCTTCGACCAGGGGACCCTTCCCCTCTCTGCGCTCGGAAATCTTAGCCTGACCCGAGCTCCCCTGAGCTGCAACCTCCTTGCTCGTCTCCGAGCGAGTTCTCTTGCCCCTCGGCTGAAGTGTTGCCTCAGATGCAACCTGGGTCGGCCCCCTCGCCCTCTTCGCACCTCCCTCCTCCTCGGCCTTCTTTTGCTTCAAGGCGAGCCTCCGAGCCTTGATTGATTCTGGATCCATACCTGCAAAAAGATCCATTAAGGACAATGAGCACAAAAGAACAATAAGACCGAGAGAAAGAAACAACTACATACAAAGCACGGCCGGGCTCAGTCCAACGCTCGCCAAGTGACCCTCCGTCACCTTCGGCCAACTGATGCTATGCAACAGGCGGAGGTGCTCAACAAAGTTCCACTCCTCGGCCGTCAGGTCCTTCGGCCTCGGCGCTTTGAAGCCCGGCTTATGGTAATTCCAACGAGTAAGGATGTCCCAAGGCTCCTCACTCCGGACCACAAAATACTTTCTTTTCCACTCCTTGATGGAGTCCGGATGACCATGTACAACCTTCCCCTTACTCCGAGGCGACACATAATAGATCCCCTCCGACTCCCCAGACGAGCTGATCCCCAGCATCGCCCTAAACACGCCCAACCTAAGGGGCACCTTCTGCTCCTCACACAACAGCACGAAGCAGATGATCTGCTTTCAGGAATTCGGCCCGTACTGCATCGGAGCCAGTGACGCCCAATTCAGCACCTTCCGAACAAACGGATGGACCGGCAGCCTCAGTCCAGAGTCGAAGGCGTCCACAGGGAAGACGCAATACCAAGCAGCTAGGGGGTCGGTCGGGCGTAGGGTAGGGCTCGGCAGCATGAGCTCGTAACCGAACCCAATGTGGTACGCCGACTGCGCAACCTCCAAGTCACCAGCTTCCAAGACAGTCGGAAGCGCATCCATCTTCACCGTCTTCTGGCTCGGCGAAGATGGCTGAACCCCATACAACGCCTTATCAGAAAGGTCGTCGGGGTACCGTCGGAACGTTTGCGGTTGTACAGGCGACCCCGTCACCACATTCCGGAGAACGGGCGCCTGACTCGGCCCACCTGCCTTCGACCCCTTCTTCCTCGGCACCCTCTTCTTCTTTGCCCTCTCCGGCGAGGGAGTGGATAAGCACCCCAGACCGGTCGGCGTGAAGGACGAACCCACTCCCTGGATCGTGGATCTCCCCCCCGCACCTCCTATCCGAGCCCCAACGGCTTCACCCTCGCCTTCACCACCCTCCTCTTCAGACACCGACTCCAGAATCTGGACCTCGTCCGAACCGTCGCTCCCCTCACCGGAATCACTACTCTCCACCACGAACATCTTCCGGGAGCGCAGAGGCTTCACGTCGTACACCGTCTCCACTTCCCACGATTCCGAGTCTGAGAGCCCGGTGGCAGGGGGCCCTTCCCCTCTAGACGTTGACGCCGACGAACCAGACTGAGCCCGGGACATGCCTAACTAAGTAAACTTACCAACTAACCTTGAGTGCTTCGGATGGATGAGCCTGGTGCCGCAAGCCGCAGTAACGAGCGCCGAAGTGTTTGAAATTTTTGGAGAAAGAAGCAAGAGAGAAGTGAGCAGTTTGGAAGAGGGGTGGGGGTATTTATAGAGGAGGAAACAACTCCTCGATTTTCGCGTAACGGCTCCTCGATTGGCGTGAAACTGCCACCTATAGAATCGCGCCACGTCACCCTAGAACGTGCGCCGCTGACGTCACCCACGTCACCTTCAGGCCAGACACAAGGGTCGGTTTGGATGAAGTGCGTCGGATCCGAACACCCCAGCATCTGCCCCCGGAAGCAGGGAAAATTTAGATTGAAAGTGTTAAGGCACCTGCCCTCGGCAAGTGCCCCGGGCCCCAGCACTCAGTCGGTTCCCCTCTCACCCACGAACAACTCGGGGCTTACGACCTCGGAAGCCGAAATCCCGAACTGTTCGAGGGTGGAAGAAAAACCACCATTGTCTGGGACCCTATCGGAAAGCAGATCGGCCCGCCCCCCATCTCTAACTCCTTCGGGCCGACCACCATCAGAAGCCGTCAGCCCAGAAGGAAGACAGAGATCGGAGGAGACCCATCCGATCGAGGCAACCCGCCCCGGGTCCGAACCTCAATGGGCCTCCCTCCCGCCGTGATCTCTCCTGACTCTGACTACCACATCAGGGCCGTCACAGCCAGGAGAAGACCATGGCAGGAGAACAGCCCACCCCCCGGGGCCGGACATCATTGGTCATCCCTCGCGCCGTGATCTCCCCCGATCCTGGCTACCACGTCAAGGCCGTCAGGATCGGGAGAAAAACAAGGTGCGAGCATAACTACTCATCCGACCCTCTCAGGGTTAGAATTTTTCAAAGGAGCAGGCGTCCGCCCAAGGCAGACACCTCCAGTGGTCGATCAACCACCGTTGCTGTGATCAAAGCTACGGGGGGGAGCGGGGTATTTATAGCCTCCCCCCCAAGGACCAGCCACTACGCCTAGGGAGTCGAAGCGCCGCACATTTATTATAGGAGCCATTTAATGGCCCCGGGAAGTTGGAACGCCGCACAAATCCCACAGTGCCATTAATGCTCCTCGAAGTCAGCTAGCATCGGCTTAACCTTCTCTCGAAGGCCCAACGGTTCGCCATCGCCCTTGCCGACCCATAAAACCCTCGCCAGCTCGGGGTGGGGTCTCGCACCAGGGTAGCCTTCTCACGAAGGCCCAACGGTTCGCCAGCGCCCTTGCCGACCCGTAAAACCCTTGCCAGCTCGAGGTAGGGTCTCGCACCAGGGTAGCCTTCCCACGAAGGCCCAACGGTTCGCCATCGCCCTTGCCGACCCGTAAAACCCTCGCCAGCTCGAGGTAGGGTCTCGCACCAGGGTAGCCTTCCCACGAAGGCCCAACGGTTCGCCATCGCCCTTGCTGACCCATAAAACCCTCGCCAGCTCGGGGTGGGGTCTCGCACCAGGGTAGCCTTCTCACGAAGGCCCAACGGTTCGCCATCGCCCTTGCCGACCTGTAAAACCCTCGCCAGCTCGAGGTAGGGTCTCACACCAGGGTAGCCTTCCCACGAAGGCCCAACGGTTTGCCATCGCCCTTGCCGACCCATAAAACCCTCGCCAGCTCGGGGTGGGGTCTCGCACCAGGGTAGCCTTCTCACGAAGGCCCAACGGTTCGCAAGCGCCCTTGCCGACCCGTAAAACCCTCGCCAGCTCGAGGTAGGATCTCGCACCAGGGTAGCCTTCCCACGAAGGCCCAACGGTTCGCCATCGCCCTTGCCGACCCATAAAACCCTCGTCAGCTCGGGATGGGGTCTCGCACCAGGGTAGCCTTCTCACGAAGGCCCAACGGTTTGCCATCGCCCTTGCCGACCCGTAAAACTCTCGCCAGCTCGAGGTAGGGTCTCACACCAGGGTAGCCTTCCCACGAAGGCCCAACGGTTCGCCATCGCCCTTGTCGACCCATAAAACCCTCGCCAGCTCAGGGTGGGGTCTCGCACCAGGGTAGCCTTCTCACGAAGGCCCAACGGTTTGCCAGCACCCTTGCCGACCCGTAAAACCCTCGCCAGCTCGAGGTAGGGTCTCGCACCAGGGTAGCCTTCCCACGAAGGCCCAACGGTTCGCCATCGCCCTTGCCGACCCGTAAAACCCTCGCCAGCTCGAGGTAGGATCTCGCACCAGGGTAGCCTTCCCACGAAGGCCCAACGGTTCGCCATCACCCTTGCCGACCCATAAAACCCTCGCCAGCTCGGGGTGGGGTCTCGCACTAGGGTAGCCTTCTCACGAAGGCCCAACGGTTCGCCATCGCCCTTGCCGACCCGTAAAACCCTCGCCAGCCCGAGGTAGGGTCTCGCACCTGGGTCGCCTTCTCACGAAGGCCCAACGGTCTGCCATCGCCCTTGCCGACCTGTAAAACCCTCACCTTCTCGAGGTAGGGTCTCGTACCAGGGTAGCCTTCTCACAAAGGCCCAATACGATCCGAAACTACTCCTCCACGGCTAACTCTCGCATCCCCGCAGGAGTGGGGGGCTTATGAGGTAGGATGAAAATGACCTGGGGCCCAGGAAGGCTTTCGCTCCAAGTCAATCCGGCTCGGTCCCGGACCACCACAGGCTCGACGCCGAGCCATAAGTTCACCACCACGAAACCAGCCCCCCCGTCCCGACGACCCTCCGAGACCTTCGGTCTCCGATCCTCGACGGTCTCATGGGCCGTCCACTCAGCCGGGCAAGGGAGGGAGATGACCTGGTGCAGCCTGGGCCCTCTGATCCTCCCAGAGACACAGGGCCCCTACGATCTGCCATGCTAGCCCCAAAACCACTTGGGGCTCTTGCCAAGTCAGCCCTAAACCACTCTGGGCACTGCCACGTGTGCCCTAAACCACCGGGCCTCTGGCCACGTCAGGCCCATGGGCTTTTCGGGTCCGGACCCGGCCCCCAAGCTGATCCAAACCTGGTTGGGTTATCTATAAATACCAGACCCCCATTCACCTCCAAAGGTAATCAATCTTTCACCCACAAAATCCTAGTTACTGCTACTCTCTCACAGAGACTAACTAGATCGTCGGAGGGTCTGCCACCGGGATAAACCCCGGTGTTTATAGACCGTCTGCAGGTACCCGAGGCGAGGCAATCCGAGCCGCTCCTCCAGTGCCGAGGCGAGCCTACAGCTCACCGTCCTCTACCGAACCTTTCCCCTCTTACAAATTGAGTCCGAACTCACACCTGGTGCATCCACACTCCATCCAAAAACAAACCGCATCAGTACTGTATGTAGTTTTCAATTGAGAATCTCTTTATCTAGTTTACGATACCAATTGTCATTAATTTTACATACAAAAGCATCCAAAAATTACTTCTCTTTTGCATTATTCTTTCAGTTTTTATCGTTCTTGTGGTAACTTTTTGAATGTTATAGTTGGTCTCTATAAAATCTCTCTCGTATGTTCTTATAGGGTATGAGCATATATTAAGAATAGGGAATGTATGTTCTATTTTATCATATATATATTTTTTGATTTTACGATAAAGATGTTGGAAATATTGTTAGCATATTTTTCGGGTCTGATTCCGGTGGGCTCCGGCCACAAGTGGCGCCAAAAAGTGATTGGATTGCGTTCCTCTCGTCAAGTATTATTCCGTAATAAACTCATTTGTCAAAAACGAATTCCGTATGAATGAGAAATATTGGTCTAAAGTTGGATACTCGAAATAAACTAACTTAAGAATTTGGAGAAAATGGATAGTCCCACATCGAAAGTTGAGAAAATTTTCTTTAGTATATAAGCTAAAGAAATGGACTAAAGAGTGTAGCTCTGGGGTTACCACTAACGTGTAGTAGAGAGAGGACCTAGCCGAAGTTACAAACACACGCGTGCACGGCCCGACCCGGCTTCAGCTTCGTTTGGTTTGGTTTGGTTCGGTTCTGGCCAGCCTAAATTATTTTTTAGACGTTTAAAATTCATAACTGGTGCCACTACTCTGTAATAACAGAATAATGGATCCATTAGTTACGTTTTTGAGCCATTATTATGCTATTACAGAGTAATGAATCCATCAGTTACTCCTCATCTCCTATAAGTGCAGTCATTGTTGTCTGTCAAGTTACACAGTTTTGAATTTGACAATCTCCTTCTTCTTCTTCCTCTGAGTCTGAGTCTGAGAGTGCTACACAACTACTGGTTGTTGGTATCTCTGAAGCTAGGGTGCTGCTCTTCAGAGAAAGGTAAATATAGTTGTATCATGGAAGACTGTTCGTCAACTACCGTCACACTACGAGGCGAATTTTGCTTTAAGGACAGAGATCTTAATTGCGACTCTGTATTGAATTGTCTAGTTTGTTTTCTTCTATTCCTGTGATTGTACTTCTTCACAAAGACTATTAGGACTTTTCTATTTTTCAAAATTCAAGTTCTAACAAAAGATGTGATGTAAAGCAATGTCCTGCGTCAAGAGAGGTAGATTAGGACTTGAGTGGTTGTACATCCCCCTGGTTTGCTCGTTCTTCGTAGTAGTTGTTGTTTTCGTTGTTTGTTTTTAGGTATACGTGCACCTATCCCCTAATGCACAAATAAGTTCCACAATGTTGTTGTTGTTGTATCTGTGCAATCCCTGCCCATTCGTTGAACTCCCATTAATGAAACGATGACTATAGTCATATTTATTATCAAAAAAAAAAAAAAAAATCCCTGCCCATTCTCCTTGCTCCCCTTTTCTTTTCTACGGATTGATGAGTCATTGACTCAATGTGGTGTGTCTGCTTTTGGTTCTTTCAACTGGTTTTTTTGTTAATTTTATTGTTGTTGTTATTTATGCATGTGTTTATATGGGTATCATCCCCCCCTCCCACCCTATAGTTTGATTTTCATTTGTGTGCATTTCTACATATCGAAGGGGGGGACTTGTTTGGACACGGAGTTTAGTCGAGGTTGGTGAGGGTCACTTGTCTACCTGTAGTTACTTACACTTTGACCAATTTAGATCTTTAAACGTACACTACCTTTTCACCTTAAAGTTAAGATAACACAAAAGTTATAACAAGTATCTCAACTCCAATCCAACCAAGTTCAAATTTTAAGCCCAGGTAGAGGTACATGTATTTAGGGTTGGCAATCAGGCTGGGTGGGCCGGGCCGAGCTCCAACCCTGCGGGTTTACCCGGGTAAGGGGCGGGTACATGCCGGGTTGGGTAAAAAATCGGGCCGGTTTGGCCAGGTTCGAGTTCCAAAACCTCAACCCAAACTGACCCACGAACCCTTACGAGTCTAACCCGACCCGAACCTGGGCAGTTCGGGTTGGCTTGTAAGGGTTAGCGGGTTGGTTCGAGTTAAGGTTTTGGAACTCAAATCTGTCCCGGGTTTTGACCCAACCCGGGCCGATTCGGGTTGGCCAGGTATTTTTAAATTTTTAAATTTTTTTTATTATTTTTGTTTAAGTCAAAAAATAGATAAATGTAGAACACGTTTAAGAATGAAAAAAAAATGTGTATTTTATTCATTTCAACTTGGAATAAATTTTTACAATAATCAAATTACATAAAAATACATGTAAAAAAACTTTAAAAATCAAACAATTTTATTGAATTACATGTTTAAGGGGATAATCTAGAGTTCGAGATAGCCTAGAGTTAGATTGAAGAGAGGGCATTGAACTACTGGTGTGCACATCTACTTAATCTAAACCTAGAATCTCATCGCCCTAAGTTGAGAGTAGTAGTAGTAGAGAGTTGAGAGAGTAAGAGAGTCGATAGATGGAAAGAATAGTGAATTTGTGAAGAAAATTTATACTGAATCTGCCTCAACTCATAGTGTTAATAGTAGAACACACACCACAAGCAACATAAACTTTCCAAGAACTATATGTACCAAGAACAAGCCACCACAATAATTGCAAAATCTCATAAGAACATAATAATATGCAGAGATAACAATACTTCTTATTTCCCAAGAAATACAAAGATACAAAGAGATACAACTCTCAATTTCTTTCTTTCTCTCACCTTTGAAGCACTCGACACATACCCCTCTTGAAGTTGAACAATGATAACGGCTCACCCTTGATACGAATTTCTTGCCTTAGAGTTCACATCTACTGCTATATATAGCCCCCAAGTAAACCCTAAAAGATGAACACAAATATAACTTATTGGACCTTAAACCCAAAAGCCCAAATAACATATAGTTGCTGTCGGTCGACCGTATCAAGCTGCAGTCGAATGCACTTGGTCTCGCCAACACCCGAATTTTGACCGGTCGACTGCACGTTCGAATGTCCCGCTGTCTGTAGAACCCTGTACACTCGAAGAATGCTCAGCAGCCCGGGTCGGTCGACTGCAACCCTCTAACTGCACTTCTTCTAGCTGTTGTTGCCTTCTCTTGCTGTATTCGTCTTCTTCTTTTCTTCTGCAACTTCAAAAACTCTTGTGCATACATATATTTGAGGCCACAATCCGAACAATCTCCCACTTAGATCAAATTCACAATACTTCAAAGTTATTGTAATCTTTACATCGCATTATCTCTGTCAGTCTCACACTCTCATGAAAGACCCAAGTACTCCCCACTCTCATGAAGAGCACCTCTGCCACTCCACCACGTGGAATGCACCAACCACTCCTCATAGGCTAATGAAGGATGTGCTCCACCAAATGCATAGAGCACGAATAACAGAGAAACAACCTCCCATGTTAGATTCTGTGTTACAAGACTCCCCAACTTGGAGAATCTCCATTAACACCGAACATGGTTCAAAGTCTCTCAATGCACCTTCTGCACTAGAAGTCTTCGTGGACGACACCTCCACAAAATATGCAGACTGCTCAACCCCACAGCCTCATTTCGGATACCCTCATCAACATCACCTCGCATATTGATAACAGTGCTCTCTACCTTACAATAGTGACTTGAAGCTTCCACTGGCATATCACAAAGTACTCTCACCGCATCAACGTCCTGCTCTATAGGATCTCTCCCATGGCCAGCAGCTCCCACTAAATTAGTAACATTCCTTCCACAACTAAAAGAACTCGGTTGTACCCCACGCAACCTACTACTCGATTCTGACTGAGAGTCAACAACAGGAGAAACGTCATTCACGTCTCTAAGCAAATACAGTGTTCCCTCACGTTTTCTTCTTGCTATCACCCTTGAACCTGCAGCTATACACCACTCCCCACTATCAAATGTAGTAGATGTACCCTTTTTGTCTAGCCTTTCTACCGAGATAAAATTTTCTTTCAAGTCTGGAACATGCCTAGCATCCCGCAAGACAATAATCTAATCATTTCACACGAACAGTACCATCCCTCGTATATGACACTTTTGACTGTTCCCCACGATCACATCTCCAAAAGAACCCTCATTGTAGTCATCAAACACCTATCTCCTCGGAGTGCAAAGAAAAAAAGCTCTCGAATCAATACACCAAGCTCGCGTGCCCAACTCCTCCCTAGCTGATAAACATGACTCTTCAATTTTATCAGACACCATATTGGCTTCCTTTGATTTTGCTTCCTTCGGTTTTTCTCGTTTTCTCTTCATATAGTCCTTACAACTGTGCATCATGTGACCTCTCTTGTGACAATACCAACACTCAGGTCCATATCACTCAACGCTGTCATCAGACCACTCTCAGATGAACTACTCTGATCCTTTCTTCTTCGAATGCTCTTAGATCTCTCACGTCTCTTCTCAACTGACATAGCCAAATCCTTAAAAGATGATGATAAAAATCTCTCGTTTCTCACCCTTCTCACCTTCTCATTCATAATGCTACCCACCACATCCTATAGAGTCATCGAATCTGTCATAGTGCATGGAATAGTCTGTTCCACCGTACCATAACTATCGGGCAAAGTAGATAGAAGTAACAATGATTGTCCCCTCTCTGAAAACTTCAATCATGCAGTTTCCATCTGGTTGTAAACCATACAGTAATTGTTCACATGTTCATCTACTGAACCCCCTTTCCTCAACTTCATATAGACCAATTTCTTCAAGTAAAAATTTCGATTAGATGCCTACGGTTTCTCATACATATCCGTGAGAATCCCCATAGCATCCTTTATGGTTTTTGTCTTCTAGATATGAAATAAAACCTTCCTACTCAGTCCTAACTGAATCTGCCCTAGCACCTTCTGATCTAAACGATTCCAATCCGCCAAGATCTTCGCATCATTGTCTGCACCTTCCGGATTCTCATCAAACAACAAACCATCTAGATCTTTCTGACGAGGATACACTATCATATGAATCTTCCACATCGCAAAATCACTCCCATTGAACCTTTTGATCTTCGAATTGTTATCGGCCATCCCAAACCTAGTGCTTTGATACCACTTGTTGTAAATATGCCACAACTCGTACTGTTAATAGCAGTACACACACACACACACCACAAACAGCAAAAACTTCTCAAGAACTAGATGAACCAAGAACAAGGCACCACAATAATCACAAGATCTCACAAGAACGCAATAATATGAAGAGATAACCAATACTTCTTTTTCTTAAGAAATACAAATCTACAAAGAGATTACAACTCTCAATCTCTCTCTTTCTCTCACCTTTGAAACACTCGGCACGTAACCCTCTTCAAGTTGAACAATAATAACGACTCACCCTTGATATGAGTTGCTTGCCTTAGAGTTCACATCTACTGCTATATATATCTCCCAAGTAAACCCTAAAAGATAAACACAAATACAGCTTATTGGACCTTAAATCCGAAAACTCAAATAACATACAACTACTATTGGTCGACCGCACCAAGTTGCAGTCAACTGCACTTGGTCTCGTCAACACCCGAAGCCCGACTGGTCAACTGCACGGTCGACTGTCCCGCTTTCTTTTGAACCCTGTATACTCGAAGAATGCTCAGCAGCCCGGGTCGGTCGACTGCAACCCTCCAGCTGCACTTTTTCTATCTTCTGTTGCCTTCTCTTACTGTCTTCGTTTTCTCCAACTTCAAGAATTCTTGTGCCTACGTGTATTTGAGGCCACAAACCTAACAAAAGTGAATGAATGTAGGGGGTTTTTGTAGGAACAAACTCCCAAAAAATTCCAAAGCAAAAAAATAAAAAAGGGTAGCAGCTGGCTGCATGCAACAACGACTGTAGCAACAACGACCGACTGCTAATTTGGCAGAAGAAATAGCAATATGCATATTATAGAGGACGAAACATAATGACTTTTAATTTAATAAAATTCCGGGAAAAAAATCTTATTTTAAACGAAACATACATCATGTTTCGTCGATGCATTTAGAATATTTAATAAGTTAATTAATTAATTAATTAATTAGTTAATTAAAATTAGTTGATAATTAGGCCATTTAATAAAGAGTTAGTGGGTTTAATAAGGAGTTAGTGGGATTTAATAATGAGAAGTTAGTTAAGATTAGCAAAATGTCCCTGTCCAGACTTGTGCTTTCTTTGCAAAAAGTTCGGACGAACATTGTAATTTTTTTTGTCCTTATCTTGATGTTTCGTCTATGCCAAAACAAAACAAAACAAACAAACAAAAATAAACCCAAAAATTATTCGGAACTTATTTTAAAAAAAGGGACGAAACATCCGTTCATTTTTTCCTCTATTTTGCTAATTTTTTAGCTTTTTTTAACTGCAGCAAAATCACGAAATGTTATTTCAATTTATGCATTTTGCCATTTTTTAGTATGCACAACTGTAAATGCTTTTAGTACTAAACTATAATTAGCGGGAGAAACTTTGTTGTGGATGAATAATCTACCTCATTTTGATCATGATGTCTAGAAAGCATTCAAATATCTATCATTTCTGGAAAATAAAATGTTGTTCAGTTCTTAAATTATTTCATTTCGTACTTATTTACTTTCTGAGTGTATCCACGCCAATGGCTATTTTGGCATGCCATTTTTAAATTTGGCAATCCAAATGGGCAACCCAAATAACAAAATTCCTCCACACCAATCTCACATTTGGGTTGCCAAATTTGAAAATAGTGATTTCTCTTGTCAAATTTGGCACATCATATAGCAATGCTATATATCCCATCACCCATATTCTCCCCCCCCCCCCCCCCCCCCCCCCCCCCAAATCTAAATAAATTTAAAATAATATATAGAATATAATAATAAAATTATACACACACACACGCACAAAAATTAATAATATATTATATATTATATTATATTATATTATATTATGTTATATTATATATATATATATATATATATATATATATATATATATATATATATATATATATATATATATATATATATATATATATATATATATATATATATATATATATATATATGGGTAAAAGGGATATGAGCAACTTGCTCATTTAGTAAATGAGCAATTGATTATGTGGCATGCATGTGATACATTGGACAACTAACCCTTTTAATGCTTTTTCAATCACATGTATGCCACATCATCAATTGCTTATTTACTAAATGAGCAAGTTGCTCATACCCCTTTTCCCCTATATATATATATATATATTTATATTTATATATTTATATATAATAGTATATTAATAGTATACACATACATATATATTTATATATAATAGTATATTAATAGTGTATAATAGTGTGTATATAATTATAATATTAATTTGTATATATATTATTATACACTATTAATATATAATTATATAATTATAATATAAGATATATCAAATATATAATATTATATTATATTATACATAAATAATATTATAATAGTGAAAATCTAAATAATTATGCATATTATATAATATATATAATATATATATATAATATAATATATATAATATTTATATATATATATTATATATATTATATAATATGCATAATTATTTAGATTTTCACTATTATAATATTATTTATGTATAATATAATATAATATTATATATATGATATATCTTATATTATAATTATATAATAATATATTAATAGTGTATAATAATATATATACAAATTAATATTATAATTATATACACACTATTATACACTATTAATATACTATTATATATAAATATATATGTATGTGTATACTATTAATATACTATTATATATATATATATATATATGTATGTATATATATATATATATATATATATATATATATATATATATATATATGTATATATATATATATATATATATATATATATATATTTGACAACCCAAATAGAAGCCATCATCTCATTTTTTAGAAAAGTTGTTCTTTAGGCTGCCAAAATTCAAAATGGCAATCCAAACAGTACTTCCATTGTTGTGGATGCTCTTAGATTGCTTTTTATGCCTCGAATTTATCAATCAAACATACCATTTGTATAACATGTGATGCTCTGGGGCTACACGGATGCTGTTTCAACAAGTCTCTTGTAGTAAGGTGCTTTAGTGTGGTTTTTGTATACTCATACAAGTTTGATGTTTATCATTAACTATCATCCCTTATTTACTATTTGAAAGGATGAAAAAAATTGTATTATTGATAATACTTTTATCGTTCATTAATTGATGCTGCTAATTTTGTGGTGGGAACAACAGATGTGAGTTCTTGTTATTTATAGTGAAAGGGACAGATCTCTCAGCCACAGATTTGGATATGAGATTAGGATTTTGTGAGGAGAATGAGAAGGGGGTACTGCTGGTAGCTGGCTGCCCTGAGTACCTGCAAAATTCCTAGAGACACCGAGGGTGATCTTGGTGAGATCCTCCGACGATCTAGTTAGTCACTGAAAGAAATGAAAGCTAGGGTTCAGCTGGAAAAAAGTTGATTACCTGTAGAAAGGGGGAGATGGTCTGGTATTTATAGGTAGAGAGAGTGGGAGCTGTGACCCTAATAGGCTGGGTTGACCCGCTTCTGTGGGCTTGAAGCAGCAGAAGGCCCATGGGATCCTCTGGCCTAATGATCAAAGATGAGTGGATTTGGAGGGGATCAGACGACTCTGCTTGTGCTGGATTATTTACCCACATCATAGGCCTCCCACTTCAGGGGGGTTGTATGTATCAGCCGTTGAGGAGTAGTTCGTCCCTGTGAGAAGATCGGTAGATAGTGCGCATAAGGATAGGACAGAAGATCCCTAAAGTGACTGACATGAGGTCAAGACCAAGCTCCATTCCGACCGAGCGTCGAGCGTTGAGAGTAAACCAGGAGCTGGTTCGAGGTCAACGTTGAGCTCGGTCGCCAAGCGTGATGGAATTTATGAGAAAGTTAGTAGCCAGCTCGAGGTTCATGCCGAGCGCCGATCATGATGGACTCTATGAGAAAGCTAGTAGCCATTTCGAGTTTTATGCCGAACATCGACCGTGATCGGATTGTGTGAGAAAGCCAATAGCTAGCTCGAGGAACATGCCGAGCATCAAGCATGATCGACTTTGTGAGAAAGCCAGTAGCTATCTTGAGGTTCATGCCGAGCATCGAGCATGATCGACTTTGTGAGAAAGCTAGTAGCCAGCTCGATGTTCATGCCGAGGGTCGAACGTGATCGACTTTATGAGAAAACTAGTAGTCAGCTCGAGGTTCATGCTGAATGCCGACCGTGATGGACTTTTTGAGAAAGCCAGCAGCCAGCTCGAGGTTCATGTCGAGCGCCGAGCATGATGGACTTTGTGAGAAAGTCAGTAGCTAGCTCGAGATTCTTGCCGAGCGTCGAGCGTGATCAAGTATGTGATAAAACCAGTAGCCAGCTCGAGGTTCATACTGAGCGTTGAGCGTGATATACTTTGTGAGAAAGCCAGTAGTCAGCTCAAGGTTCATGCTGAGCATCGAGCGTGATCGACTTTGTGAGAATGCCAATAACTAGCTTGATGTTCATGTCGAGCGTCGAGCGTGATCTACTGTGTGAGAAAGCCAGTATCTAGCTCGAGGTACATGTCTAGCATTGAGCGTGATCGACTTTGTGAGAAAGCTAGTAGTTAGCTCAAGGTTCATGCCGAGCGTCGAGCATGATTGACTTTGTGAGAAACCCAGTAGCTAGCTCGATGCTTATGCCGAGCGCTGTGCATGATCGACTTTTTGAAAAAGGCAGTAGCCAGCTAGAGGTTCATGCCGAGCACCGAGCGTGATGGATTTTTTGAGAAAGTCAATAGCCAACTCTAGGTTCATGCCGAGCGCCGAGCGTTGAGCATGATGGACTTTGTGAGAAAGCCAGTAGCCAGCTCGAGGTTCATGCCGAGCGCCGAGCGTGATGGACTTTGTGAGAAAGCCTGTAGCCAGTTCTAGGTTCATGCCGAACATCGAGTATGATGAACGTTGTGAGAAAGCCAGTAGCTAGCTCGAGGTTCATGTCGAGCGTCGAGCGTGATCGACTGTGTGAGAAAGCTAGTTGGTAGCTCGAGGTTCATGCCGAGCGCCGAGCGCCGAGCGTGATGGACTTTGTGAGAAAGCCAGTAACCAACCCGAGGTTCATGCCGAGCATCGAGCATGATGAACATTGTGAGAAAACCAGTAGCCAGCTCCAGGTTCATGCCGAACGTCGAGTGTAATCGACTGTGCGAGAAAGTCATTAGCTAGCTTGAGGTTCATGCCGAGCATCGAGCGTGATCGACTGCGTGAGAAGGCCAGTAGCTAGCTCGAGGTTCATGCCAAGCATCGAGCGTGATCGACTTTGTGAGATAGCCGGTAGCTAACTCAAGGTTCATGCTGAGTGTGGCCAGTAGCTAGCTCGACGTTCATGCCGAGTACCGAGCATGATTGACTTTGTGAGAAAGCCAGTAGCCAACTTGAGGTTCATGCCGAGTGCTAAGCGTTGGACTTTGTGAGAAAGCCAGTAGCCAGCTCGGGGTTCATGCCAACCATCGAGCATGATGGACTTTTGTGAAAAAGCCAGTAGCGAGCTTGAGGTTCATACCAAGCGTTGAGCATGATCGACTTCGTGAGAAAGCCAGTATCTAGCTCAGGTTCATGCCAAACATCGAGCATTATGTACTTGGTGAAATTTGTGAGAAAAGCCAGCTTCCGCCTACTATGATAGTAGTGGACACATGGGTTGCACGTGTGATGTTGACGTCACGGTTATGGAAATTGAGGCGTCGAAATCTTATCCACCATTAGATCTAGATGATCTGAATTGGGTGGCTAAGATTGTTTGAGATATCGAGGCATCAGAGATTTTTCTATATAATCCTCAGTCCCCCCTATTTAGGAATGGTTTTAGTAACCGGCAACCAGATTTTTGGCGTACTTTTCTGGCGAGCCATAACATGTTAGTTTTTCAATATTATGTTGGGGACTCGATCTGGTTCTTCTGCATCTATTTTTGGTCAGGGCGATGGAGATCGCCTTTCCGACTCCTCGTTCTGAGAGACGAGTGAGAAGGTCTACAATGTCCAGCCGCTCTGCAGTCATAAGTCGTTTGTAGTGGAAACGAGCGACTCAGACGGAGAGGTAGAGATGGCAGAGGTGGTTGATGAGGGTAACCCGATCAAGGTGGAGGATACTGAAGATACCGATTGGGACATGGAGGACGCAGTTGGAAGATGAGTCGATGAGGAAGGTGGGGACGAGGTTATGGAAGTCGGCCCATCGGGTGGCCCCCTTAATCTTAAACCGTTGGAGACACCGTCTCCCCCAAGGGCTCCTCGTGTTCGACGAAGGAGGATGAGGCGGACCCTCCCAGACAGTCCGAAACGGTCAGATGAATTCACCCCATCACATGAGCTCGACGTCCATTACCTTGCCTGGGTCCATTAGGATGTATCCAGATGACGTCAAAGACTTGGTTCGGTATGGGGTGCAACCTTCTTCGCCGAGTCGACCAAAGATCCGGATAGAAAAGACACAGAGCATTTTGACAGTCGATGACCTGCCGCTGATTCGAGCGAACTGCTTTATAGGGCTGGAATATGAGCCGATGATTCAAAACCCTGGTCTTCGCCCGACCGACCCATTGGACCCTTGCTACTGCATGTTTCCTGTAGACACCTTCAGCTCGGGGTTACGGCTGCCGCTGCACCTGTTCATCAAGAAGGTGTTAAATTTGGGGAGTCTGAGCCCGATACAATACGGCCCATACTCTAGGAAGCAACTTGTGTGCTTCATGTTACATCGCGATGAGAGGGGAGTGCCATTGAAGCTGAAGTACTTCCGAGCCGTACTGGGGGTCAGTTCGTCGGGAGAGCACGAGGGAATATACTACATATCGCCTTGCCCCAACAAGAAGGTAGTCCATGGGTATCCGGACTCCATAAAAGGATAGAAGGAGAAATACTTCATCATCCGAAATCAGATGCCTTGGAAAATTCCCACAACTTGGAATTTTTACAAGCCGAATCACGAGCCTCCGAAGAGAAAAGACTTGACGGGCGAGGAGTTGGCTGATGTGGATCGGATCGTCGCTGGCGACAGCATCGGCTGGCCGAACGTGACTGAGAAACACTTGGTTAGGATCAGGCTGAGCTCCATTGAACCTTGTACATTTTTTGTTTCCTTTTCGTTCAACTTTTTCCCTTCGTTCATATGGTTTTTTTTCTTCTTTCGCAGCAATGGATGATACGGCCATCGATGCGAGGAAGGCCCAACTTGCCAAGCAGAGAGCTGCCGACCAGCCGAAGCAGCGGAAGAGGCCCTCCAGGGGGGCTCCGAGGGGACTTATAAACCGAAGTCCAAGAAGCAGAGGGCCCTCTCAGTAGCCGGGACCCCAAACTCTGCAAAGGAGGCACCGAGTTCGAGTAACCTTAGGGTTACAGACATTTTGAAGGGCAGAATCCCGCCTGTCCACCCCGCGGTCCAGGAGATTATGGACGAAGAGGGGCTCAGACCGTGGGCTCCCAACTTGGAAGTGAAGGCGGCCAACATGCTGACCTAAGGGTCGGTGGCGGTCGAGATGGTGGAACACCTGGCCCCGCCTCATGATAGGGAGGCTCTGGCGACCGAGACTATTGAGTCGTGCTATATGTGGAGGGCTCAGACCAATGTGTAGGTAAGGTTTCTTCCGACCCCTCGTTCTATTTCATTGAGACATTTTTTGTTTGATCTTTCTAAGTCTTAGCCAATCGTTCGTAGGCATCAATGGACAGAGCCCAGATGAAGAGGCTACACACTCGCGAGCTCCAGCGGAAGGTGAAGAATGCTCAACGGTACGAGCATGAGATGAAGGACCTGAAGCTGAAGCTGGGTGCGTCCAAGTCACGTGAGCAGGACCTTAAGGTCGACGTGGCTTCCCTCGCCGACAACCAAGTCCAGACAGAGGGGGAAATAAAGGAGGTGGCTGCCAGGGAGATTAAGAAAACGACAAACGCCGCCATGGACAAGGTCATCGAGGCCTAAGAAAAGGCGTACAACTTAGCCCTTGAGCACGTCTTATTCTAGTACCCCGAGTGTTAGCTCGAGGAGTTCCATTATGCCATGAAACTTCCCGAGCATCCAAAAATGCCACGGGGGGACGGTAAGAAGGGGGGAAGTACCACTAGTCGAGGAGAACGTAGTGGGGGGCGGCTGACCCCGACGTCGACGCGATGGCTGACGAAGAGGTGCCCCTCTCCTCTAAGCAGTAGTTTCAGCCTTCTCCCCTCCTTTTTTTTGTTGTATTTACCAAATGCGGACTGGCCACCGCTTTTTGTAAGAATTTTGATGAATGAAATGAATTTTTAGCCGAACTCTTTGACTTGACTTTTTTTGGCATAATATGTGATGTGCCCTTTTTTGATTTGGTCAAATTTGTGATGCTCAGAATGATATGTTATTTCCTTCTTTGTTCCAAATGAACGATCCCTTCGTGGTCGACCCTCGTGATGCTGAGGTGGAGTGCCTAAGGGGTAGGTTGAAATCCATATAGTCCGTGTTGGTGCTCTATCGCAAACAGGTCCGTGATCGGGAGGCAACTATTTCTTATTTCATAAGTAACTCGACGGAACTAAGCTTGGAATCGGCCTGTCTAAAGAAAACTATTGCTGATCGCGACTTGGGGAGCGCTGAGACCAGATGGTCAATGTTCGGTACTTCCGTTCGGCGGCCGACGTCTGAATCATTCCTTCGCGAGGTTATAGTGGAGAAGGAATTGAAGATACAACAGTTGAGGGTCATGCTCGGAGTTGGTGGATCCTAAACCCGTTCTTTCGAAAGTGGTTGACCCTCCGTTGGATGACCACTATGAGTAAGCGTCTTTAGCTTGTGGCCTACGGAAAGGGGCCAACAAGGCCCATCCCCCACATAACAAAGGGGGTCGGACTGGTAAGTGACTTGAGTTCGGCTTCAGGCAAGCGTCTGATCGAAGAGAATCCCTGGTAGGGGTCGCACCATCTCACAAAATCATGGGCATCTTGTAATATGATCGACCAATAATAGTCGTGGTTGAGTATTTTCCTCGAGAGTAACCTGCTGCTCATATGGCATCCCCTAATTCCTTTTTGCAGCTCTTCTAGAACATACTTGGCTTCATCGGGACTTAGACATCAGAGATATGGTCTCCCGTCTACCATAGTGTATGAGCGCTTGAAGAGTACTTTATCAATCAAGGTGAATCTTTCTGATCAGATTCTTCTCTTCCTAGATTCTGCCTTGTCTAGTGGGAGTTTGCCATCTGTCAAGAACTTTCGGACGGGATCCATCCAAGTGCCAAATTCAATGACTGTGTTGGAGCAAAGGACCTCAGGGTTCTCGATGCTAGGCTTGAGGAGTATCTCAACGAGGACAGTGTGATCCAGGCCATCGAAAAATGACGAGGCGAGCTTGGAAAAGGCATCGGCTTGACTATTTTGCTCCATCGGAATACGCTCGATAGCGGTGCCCTCGAAGACTTTCAAAAGTTGCATGATGCGTGCCAAGTATTGGATCATCCGGGCGTCACGGGCTTCATAATCCCCAAAAATGTGATTGACCACGAGCTAAGAGTCACTGAAAGCCCTCACTCTTCTTACCCCTACCTAAAGCCCTCACTCTTCTTACCCCTACCTTGTGGGCTAGCATGATTCTGGCGATCATGGCTTCGTATTCTGCCTCGTTATTGGAGGCCTGAAAATTGAGATGCAAGGACTACTGGAGGACCAAGTTGTCGGGGCCTTAGAGTATGACACCAGCTCCGCTTCCACCTTCGCAGGGTGATCCTTCAACATAAATCTCCTACACTGGTTCATCCTTTCGTATTTCAGATGCTTCAAGAATGATACATTCCGTAATGAATTCTATGAGGGCTTGCCCTTTGATGGCCGTCCGAGGTTGGTAACTGATGTCGTGCTGGCTCAACTCGATTCACCACTTGATTAAGCAGCTAGAATTCTCAGGTTTGTTAAGGATCATTTTGAGAGGCTAGTCCGTAAGGACTCGGATGGAGTGGGATTGAAAGTACGGTTGGAATTTCCGAGCGGCAATCACCAAAGCATAGGCGACCATTTCCATCATTGTGCATTAATGTTCAGCATCGTGTAGAAATTTGCTGACATAATAGCTGGGTTTCTGGACCCCGTCTTTCTCCCTGACTAACACGGCGCTGAGCGCATGTTCCGGAGTAGCCAGATAGAGATAGAGGGATTCGCTCAACTCGGGTTTGCTAAGGAGTGAGGGGTTGGCCAGGTAGGACTTTAATTGATCGAAAGCCTGTCGTTTAGAATCTTCCTACTCGAAGCTTTTCGTCCCCCGAAGGGTTTTGAAGAATAGGAGCGACTTCTCTCTAGACTTGGAGAGGAAACGGTCGATTGCTGCCAGTCGACCTGTAAGCCATTGGACTTCTTTGATATTTCTTAGAGGGGCCATGTCTAGTATGGCCAGAATATTTTCGGGGTACGACTCGATGCCTCACTGGCTAACCACAAATTCGAGAAATTTTTCCGAGGTGACGCCGACAGCGCATTTGGAGGGGTTGAGTCTCATATTGTGGGATCGTAGGACCCTCAAAGCCTCCTCTAGATCGCTGACGTGATCTTGCCCTCTCTAGCTCTTGACGAGCCTGTCGTCGACATATACTTCCATGTTCCGTCCAATATGTTCCTTAAAGACCCGGTTGACGAGCATTTGATACGTGGCTCTGGCGTTCTTCAGCCCGAAGGGCATGACCTTGTAACATAGAGGCCTTGGTCTGTCACAAAGGCGGTCTTGGGGATGTTTGGAGAGAATATTTTGATTTGGTTGTAGCCTGAGAAGGAGTCCAAGAAACTCAGCAGCCCGTGACCCGAAATTGCATCTATCAAGGCGTCGAGGCTCAGGAGCGGAAACGAATCTTTGGGACAGTTCTTGTTGAGGTCTATGAAATCTATAAAAATCCATCACTTGCCACTCGGTTTCTTCACCATTACAACGTTTGCCAACCACTGCCGGTAGTTGACTTTTTGTATGAACCGCGCTGAGAGGAGCTTGTCAACTTCTTCCTTTACCACATGTTGCCTCTCGGGAGCGAACTTATGGTGCTTCTGCTGGACTGACTTCGAGTCTAGGTGGACGCTTAGTTTGTGCATAATAAGTTCCTCTGAAATCCCTGGCATATCCGAGGGCATCCTTGTGAAGAGGTCGGAATTCTGACAGATGCAATCAATAATGGTCAGGGTTAGGTATGGAGCGAGAGACTGGCTCACTTAGAACCGTTTAGATTCGTCCTCCCCTGAGAAAAGGGCCTCCTCCAATTTGTTTACGGGCTCCGAGTGCAACTGGCTCTTATAAGATGGGAGCTCTACCATGTCAAGGGGGAAGACCCTGCCCCCCACCGCGGCCAAATTGCCGGTACAGGCAGATTCCTGATTGCCTTGGACAATGTCGACCCCATGGTCGGTAGAAAATTTCAACTTCAGGTGATAGGTAGAAGGCACCGTCGGGAGGGAGCACAGCCCGGGTCTACCGAGGATGACATTATAGGCGGCCTTGATGTTGACCACCATAAAGTCCATTGCCTCTGTTTAGATGGTCAGGGTTATTCCGGTTGTTGCGTCGAGAGTGATGATTCCCTCAATTTGGATGGGGAGGCCTGAGAACCCATGGAGTGTGTATCGGCCGGTTTCAGTCTCTCGTGAGAGAGCTTGAGCTTTTTGAATATATCCAGGAACATGATATTGACACAGCTTTTTTTGTCAATTTGGATGCGGCAAACCTCGTGATTAACTATGCCCAGGCTGACTACTAGGACATCGCAATAAGGGAGTCAGACGACTTCCAGATCTTCGCTGGAGAATGAGACCGCCACTCCTTGATCCCTGGGGGCGGATAGTTGTGAATTGTGTTATCCTCCCATACGAAGGCCTTGCGAGAGATGCTGGACTCTCCCCCCTTGGGTCTGCCATGGACACAATGAAGAATGGTTGGCCCCCCAGCTTCTTCAAGCTCGGGTCGGGCTCGGGTTCCGCCTTTGGACGCCTGCTGGCCTTTGGAGGAAGGGGTGAAGCCCTCTGGTCCCTGGGTTAGTTCGAGTGAACTCCCTTAGGTACCCCCTCTGGATAAGGGCCTCAATCTCCTTTTTGAGGGTGCGATAATTATCAGTTTCGTGCCCGTAGTCCCGGTGGAACCAACAGTAGAATCTCAGGTCCCTCTTGTTGTTGTTGTTGTTTGCCCGAGAAGGATGGCGAACCATCCCTTTGTCCTCAATCTCTATGAGGATAGCTGACACACTCTGAGTCAGCAGGTTCATGGGGACAGGAGGTGATCATTTTTGACTGAATGGAACCTTCTGAGTCTTCTTCGGAGACTCAGAGTCATCGAACTTTCTCTTCCCCTTGGTTGGGGTTTCTTTCGGGGTTTCCGGGTGCACAGCCTCCTTGGCTTGGATGAATTTTTCAACCCTGTTGAGGAGGTCTAAAATATTAATGGGCAGCTTCTTCGCCAGGGAGGCCTTCAGCTAGCCATGGCGAACATTGTGTCGGAAGGCTGCAAACGCAATGCCAGCATCGAGAGAAGAGACCAACCTAGCCTCAGCAGTGAACCTTCGCACGAAGTCCTGGAGGGACTCTCGTTCCTTCTGCTTTAGGTCCAGGAGGGAGGCACTCGTCTTCTCGTCCTTACGATTGGGTATGAAGTGAGCAAGGAAGCTCACATCGAGCTGGATGAATGAGAAAATTGGGTTGGGGTGAGCTTGGAGAACCACTCCTGTATCGGGCCATGCAGTGTGGTTGGGAACGCCCGATAGAGGAGAGGATCCGAGGCATTGTGAATCATCATGAGGGTTTTGAACCCTTCCATGTGATCAGCAGGATCACTCTCTCCATTGTACATCTCGAACTGAGGCGACCTGAAAAATTCTCGAAATCTCAGCATTGAGGATTTTAGCGAAGATCAGGGGTCGGCTTGGCTGATATGCCTGGTTGGCTTGTGACCCACCCTCGCCGATCTGGGCAAGGCGATTATCCATTTCTTGTAGGCACTGAAGGACGAGCTAATCCCGTCCCGCTGGCTGAGTCGAACCGTGAGACTCACTGCCCTGGGCTTCTTCCCGACGGAGGTTGTCGTATTGACGCTCGATTATGGGACCGCCTCATATGGCCTAGAGGACCTCATTTCAGAATTCTCGGAACTCGACCTTCGTGATGGGGACCTGTTCGCCTTGACTGTTCGAGGGTGGCTTGTCTCCTGGGGAGCGGCTGCCCCTCTGCTCCCGACCCTAGGATGGGTGAATGTTGTGCATCGGAGCCTAGTTAGAGGGGGAAGCCCCGCCCCTTGATCGGCTGAGCTACTGCCGAAGGTCCTCTACTGGCGGCCGATTGTTGATGATGTACCGAAGGTTAACGATGACCGAGCGTGAAGCGCTTGGACCAAGTTCTGTCAGACTCTTGGCTTGCTGTCTTCGAGACCCCTACGTGTTTACGTGGCTGCGAGAAGGATGAGGGTCGGCTTCACGTCCCGCCGCAGGCGCTCTCTTGGCTTTGGGAGATATGAAAGGTCGACCTAGGCGTGAGATCCGAGTCTGAGATTGAATCAGTCTGTGTCTTCCCACAGATGGCGCCAATCTGATACTGCTGATTTAGTGGTGAGAGCAACAGATATGAGTTCTTGTTATTTATAGTGGAAGGCACAGATCTGAATCTGCGATGAGGATTTGATGAGGAGCAGGAGAAGGGGTGTTACTGGTAGCAGGCCACCTTGAGTACCTGCAAAATGCCTAGAGACACCAGGGGTAATCCCAATGATAGACTCTCCGATGATCTAGTCAGTCATTGGAAGAAATGAAAGATAGGGTTCAGGTGGAGAAAAGTTGATTATCTATAGAAAGGGAGAGCGGGTCCGGTATTTATAGGCAAAGAGAGTGGGAGCCCTGACCTTAATGGACCGGGTTGACCCACTGGGTCTGAAGCAGTAGAAGGCCCATGAGATCCTCTGGCCTGAGCGGATTTAGAGGGGATTAGACAGCTCTAATTGCATTGGATTATTTACCCACATCATTAATTATTGTAGAACATAAGAAAAGAAGAAAGATAACCTTTTAAGATTAACTATATATGTTCTCTCCCAAGTTCCTTTTTTCCGCACTTCCTATGCGATCATAAATAGGTTAGCGGGTGATCATAAATAGGGTAGCGAGTATGCTCCATATTTAGTACAACACCATCATCAAATCTTTTTCCATCAAAATGTGGCATGCCTTGATGTTGGAGAATCTAATAAAAAAAAAAATTGCTGAGTTCTTCCTTGCTTTTCTGCTCATGAAGTTAAAGCTCATACATCGAGGGACCTATCTTCAAAATTTTTGCCCTGAGTAAAAAGAGTACATAAAGGGAAATAGTTGAAACAATAATTCTATTCTGACTGGTTCATCCCACATGAATTTAACCAAAAGACGAACAAATTCTAATTGAGGGATGCATGTGGAATTCTCCTAGTTATGCAGTACGTGCCAAACTGCCAATGTTTTGATGCTGGTGTTTTCAATGCCCATATATGTATCATATGCTTTCTAATTTTTTGTGTGTCTATATATATTCTTCTTAAAGAAAATATGTTTGCTATTGTCTGTGCTGGTCTATCCAATGCTGAATTGTTTTCCTTTTATGTTTGTCTGGACTATTTTGTTAAGTGATTGTTTTCATATTGATGTTCTTCTGTTGATTCCAAAAGAGGGTCTGATTATATGGTGCAGAATAAAAGAAATCTTGGAAGGCCCTTCTCAGAATCTTTTAGTCAGTGGCTCATTTGATTGCAGGCACCACCCTAAGTGAGTATCCTCAAATATCTGCTGTTCAAGTAAAGTTTGGGAAACCTTGTTCGGCGTATTATATACTCATGGTTCATATTAGAACAATAGACGATAAAGCACGGAGGTCGAAGTATCGAAGAGAGTAGAAGAGAAAACAACAATATCAGCAGTCAGGAAGAGGGGCAGTGATCTGTCCTAGGAGACGATCGACCGCACACCCGACCGTAGTTGTACAAGGGTTGGCCGAGAGGAGGTCGATCGATAGTGCGCGGCACTGTATTATTTTTTTGCCTCAATTTGTTAGGTCGTTTCAGCCCAATCTTCAACTTCAAGTCAGATTATACGACTTCTATTCAATTGCTACTTCTATATGTTATATCAGACGACTGAGAATCAAGATTAACATAGCATTCTCTCTATTTTTCTTCTATATATTGTGGTAGCCTCCAACATGAGAGACATAATACTTCATTAATATTTTCTCCATTGCAAAGAAAGACTTGAGAGAGATAGTTTTTGGTAAGTGAGTTTAATTTCTTATATTAAGTGAATCATTAACTCTTTCTAATCTATTCTGGTTGAATATTATATCTCTCGATATTTTCATCCGGATTAAGCGAAAGCTAACTGGGATAAATCCCCGTTGTGTTTGTGTTGGATTAGTAGATCTATTTGCTTGGGTGTTCATTGACTCGTCTCATCTACTTTGACTTCCTCATTGCTTTAATCAGTTTCGCTGCACCACCATCGGTGTGTTTGTAGACACTCCATCCCAACAAAGTCGTATTAGAGCTTCAGGTTGTCGAGTTCCTTAGTTAAGAGGACAGGTCACAGTCCTTGGAAGATCAAGCAATTCGATGGAAAGATCAACTTTAATCTTTGGAAGGTAGACATGTATGATGTCATAATTCAAGAACGTATGCAGTTAGCCATCAAGAAGAAGGAAAGCTATCTGATATGAAGGAGAATGTTTGGGATGATATTTGTGAAAGAGTCGTAAGTCTAATACAACTATCATTGACGGACGAGGTCAAGTGCAAGTTTGTAGAAGAAACTGGCACGACGAGTTTTTAGGAAAAACTCATAGCTGACTACTCTGATTCGTCGTTATTAGATCGAATGCATAGGAAGAGGAAGTTATTTCGTTTTTCAATGAAGGAATGTACTGATCTCCTAGACCGCATCACAGAGTTCAACAATGTTCTATCGGAACTCAAGGCTATCAACGCGGATGTGAGTAAGGAAGATAAAGCTTTTAACTTGATATATTCACTGCCGAATTTGTACGAGCATTTGATCACTACCATGCTACACGGTAAATCTGTCAAGGAGAGTATTACAGTGGATGATGTAATCAAAGCATTGAAGAAAAATCAACTTAGGAAGAAGACTCAGAAATCATAGTTTACTCCAAATTATTTAGCAGTGGAAGGTCGTTCAGATGGAAGACAAAGTGCTATGCAAAAGGATTCGATCTTTTGCCGATATTGCAAGAGGCCAGGGCATATTAAAAAAGACTGTTGGAAATTGTAGAATCAGAAGAGTACGAAGGATGAAAATTCTACCGCCTATGTGGTAAATGCTTGTGATTCAGGTGATTCATGTCTTCTTGTTTCAAATTCTTTAGAAGTGAATTCTAGTTGGTTTCTTAACTCAGGGAGTTCTTCTCATATTTGTTCCGAGAGGGAGTTGTTTTCTACTTATAAGTTTACCATAAGGCGTTATGTGAGAACGAGAACTGAAGAGATTTGTGAAGTAGTGGGTGATAGGACAGTTGAGTTGAAGATGTCAGGTCTAAACATATTCACTCTAAGGAAAGTTTTGCAAATTTCCCTGCTTAAACGAAATTTGATTTCCTTGAAAACTCTTGAAGCACAGATTATAGGTACACAGCTCGAGGTAGAGTTATGTCTGTTTTTTTGGGCTGTCGTAAGATGATTAGAGGTATGAGAGTGGTTGGGTCAAGCCAAAATAATCTCTACAAGCTTTGGGGAATTCGAAATACCTGCGCAGGTGTTGTTGCTTCTTTTCTCGTTAATCCTGCAAGCTCATCTAGTTTGCCGCAACTAGCATCATCAATTCGAGACCAAGACGTTAGAATATCGTCGAGAGGTGGAAAGTGCCTCGATGTAGGTGGAGTTCGTGCAGAGATTGACAATTCCGTGATAATGCCTACTAAGGTGTGCCCTTGAGGGGGTATACTGATTGGTGAGATTGGGTAAAGATTTGTTCAACTAGTTGATGAAACTATTGTTCGAAGTTTGATTAGCAAGTGGAGTTTAGTAGAGTTTGGAGATGAATAATTACATCATGTGATAGCACTCATATGCAATCCAATGTGGAAATTGTGAGAATTATGTCTTGTATACTCTTGGTTCAGATTAGAAGAAGAGACGACGAAGCACGAAGGTCAAAACATCGAAGAGAGTAGAAGAAAAAATAACAACATCATCAGTCAGGAAGAGGGACGGACGACTGTCCTGAGAGACGGTCGACCACACCCCCAACCACATTTGTACAGAGTTTGACCGAAAGGATGTCGGTCGACCAGTCTTGTTGGACGGTCGACCGTGCGCGGCGTTGTGTTCTTTTTGGATCTTGATTTGTTAGATCGTTTCAGCCCAATTTTTAACTCCAAATCAGATCGTACAGCTCCTATTCAGTTATTTATTCTACAAGTTATATTGAACGACTGAGAATCAAGATTAACCTAGGTTTCTCTCTATTCTTCTGCTATATATTGTTGTAGCCTCCAATATGATAGGCAGAGTACTTCATTGATATTTTCTTCATTGCAAAGAAAGGCTTGAGAGAGATAGTTTTTTGTGAGTGAGTTTAATTTCTTGTATTGAATGAATCATGAACTCCTTGTAATCTCTTCTGGTTGAATATTATATCTCCCTATATTTTCCTCCAAATTAAGCGAAGCTAACCGGGATAAATTCTCGTTGTGTTTGTGTTGGATTGGTAGATCTATTTGCTTGGGTGTTCATTGACTCGTCTCGTTTACTTCGACTTCCTCATTGCTCTAATCTGTTCTACTGCACCCCCACCGATGTGTTTGTAGACACCTAATCCCAACAAACCTCATGCTGTTGTTCATGGACAACTAGATTATCTAGGAGTAAAAATACTTAGGTGCCAGAAGAAAGACGAGAATGCCTGAGTTTTTGGGCTCACTTCATCAAAGGAATCAATGCTTCCTTTGACATAACTATGCATATTTCTTTGGTTAATGTTCTTTTGTTTTTCTTTTCCATTTTTTTGGTCCCTTTACGGTGTCTTACTTGCAATAAGAGAAACAAGATGTGTCTATCAACATGTGTGCGCACCTTATAAGATATGTTTCAGCTATGATTTTCACTATCCCACAAATATTAGACCCATTTTCTGTTGGAATCGAGTATAGATTCAAAACACTCTTCTTGTTGACCACATTGTCTTATGGCCCAACGGTTAAAGTTTTGAGTTCACAAGAGGTTGGGGGTTCAATTCCTAGGTTCAATTCCTACATTCCACATAATATATATATATATATATATATATATATATATATATATATATATAACCGGGCCGGGTCAAAAATTAAGTCATTCTCTTCTCCAAATCTATTTTTTGAACGGTTTTTGCCTTGATTTTTTGTGGTGCAAATTGGTACGTGCTATTATTGGAGCATTGGCAGTACTATAAACAAAAGCTCGTTGTATCCCGGAAGAAGTGTTTGGTGATCAACGATTTGTCTCCAGAATCAGCCAAATAGCTTCTTAAAGAAAGTGCAACCCACGCCTCGAGCCACTTCTCACTTTCTTCTTGTTGCAGATCAACTCCAGAGCCATGTTAAGATTGTGTCTTGAATACTCGTTGTTCAGATTAGAAGAAGATAGTATGATGCACGGAGGTTGAAGCGTCGAAGTGAGTAGAAAGAGAAACAGCAGCAGCAAGTGTGCAGGTTAGTTGCGGTCAATCGGTCTTGGTGACAGTCGACCGCTCGTAGTACAGGAAATGTCATAGAGTGGTACGGTCGACCTGTCTTATTGGACGGTCGACCGCCCACGGTGCTGATTCGTTTTTGGGCTTCAATTTGTTAGGTCGGTTCAACCCAATCTTAAATTCTAAGTTAGATCGTGCGACTCCTATTTAGTTACTTCTTTTTCAGGTTTTATACTCAATTTATTCGCCTCATCTACTTCGACTTCCTCATTGCTCTAATTAGTTCCACTGCGACCAGAGGGCATTTGTTGACGCTCCAATCCCAACAACTAGTATCAGAGCTTCAGGTTGTCGAGTTCCTTAGTTAAGATGACATACCACAGTATTTTGAAGATCAAGCAGTTTGATGGTAAGATCAACTTTAATCTTTGGAAGACTGACATGTATGATGTTATTGTTCAAGAACGATTGCAGTTAGCAATTAAAAAGAAGAAAAAGTCAACTGATATGAAGGATGATGTTTGGGAAGATATTCGTGAAAGAGCCATAAGTCTAATCCGACTATCCTTGGCGGACGAGGTCAAGTGCAGATTTTTTGAAGAAACTGACGCAACGAGTTTGTAGGAAAGACTCATAGTTGACTACTCTGGTTCGTCATTATTAGATCGGATGCATTGGAAGAGGAAGTTATTCCGTTTATTTATGAAGGAAGGTACCGATCTCCAAGACCACATTACATAGTTCAATAAGGTATTATCTGAACTTAAGGCGATCAACGCAGATGTGTGTGAAGAAGATAAATCTTTCAACCTGATATATTCACTGCCGGATTTGTACGAGCCTTTGATCACGACCATGCTACACGGTAGATCTGCCAAGGAGAGTATTTTGGTAGATGGTGTAATCAAAGCATTGAAGGAAAATCAACTTAGGAAGGAGACCAATAAATCTTCATCGTCTATTCCTATAAGTTGTCTAGCAGTGGATGATCCTTCTGGGGGAAGACAAAGTGCTTTGCAAAAGGATTCGATTCGTTGCCGATATTGCAAGAGGCCAGGGCATATCAAGAAAGATTGTTGAAAATTATAGAATCAAGAGAGCGCCAAGAATGGGAGTTCAGCCGCTAATGTGGTTAGTGCCTTTGATTCAGGTGGTTCGTGTCTTCTTGTTTCAAATTCTTTAGAAGTGGATGCTAGTTGATTTCTTGACTCAGGGAGTTCTTCTCATATTTGCTCCCAGAGGAAGTTGTTTTCTACTTATAAGTCTACTACGGGGCGTTGTGTGACAACGCGAACTAGAGAGATTTGTGAAGTAGTGGGTGAGGAGACAGTTGAGTTGAAGATGCCAGGTCTAAATTTGTTCACTTTAAAGGATGTCTTGCATATTCCTCTGCTGAAATGGGATCTGATTTTCTTGGGAACTCTTGATGCACGGGGCTGCCGGAACACAGCTCGATGTGGAGTTCTATCTGTTTTTCAAGGTCGTCGTGAAGTGATTAAAGGTATGAGAGTGGTTGGGCCAAGCCAACACAATCTCTACAAGCTTTGGGGAATTCGAAAATCCTGCACAGGGGTTCATAGTTCTATTCCTATTATTCTCGCAAGCTCAGCTAGTTTGCCGCAACTAGAATCATTGAGACGAGACCACGACGTTCGAATATCGTTGAGAGGTGGAGAAAGCCTACGGGTAGGTGGAGTTCGTGCGAAGTTTGTCAACTTCGTGAGTACATCTACGGAGGTGTGCCTTTGCAGGGCGATATTAGATTCGGTGAGATTGGGTAGAGATCATTTCAATTAGAAGAACAAGCTATTGTTCTAAGTTTTCTTTACAAGTAGAATTTGTTAGAGTTTGGAGATGAGTAACACATCATGTGATAGCACTCGTATGCAATCCAAGGTGGAATTTGTTAGGATTGTGTCTTGAATACTCGTTGTTCAGATTAGAAGAAGGTAATATGAAGCACGGAGGTCGAAGCGTCGAAGTGAGTAGAAGGAGAAACAGCAGCAGCAAGGGTGCAGGCTAGTTGCGGTCGACCGGTCTTGGTGACAGTCGACTGCACTCCCCGACCGCGCCCCCCGACCGCTCGTAGTACAGGGAATGTCAGAGACTGGTACGGTCGACCGGTCTTGTTGGACGGTCGACCGTCCATGGTGCTGATTCGTTTTTGGGCTTCGATTTGTTAGGTCGGTTCAGCCCAATCTTCAACTCTAAGTTAGATAGTGCGGCTCCTATTGAGTTACTTCTTTTTCAAGTTTTATCGGACGACTGAGGATCAAGATTAGACCTAGGTTTTCTCTCTATTCTTCTATATATATTGTAAACTCCTCCAATATGAGAGGGAGTACTTCATAGATTCTTTTCTCCACTGCAAAGAGAGGCTCGAGAGAGAGATAGTTCTTGGTGGGTGAGTTTAATTTCTTGTGTCAAGTGAATCAGTAACTCCTTGTATTCTTTTCTAGTTGAATATCAGATTTCCCTATGTTTTCCCCCGGATTAAGCAAAAACTAACCGGGATAAGTCATCGCTGTTGTGTTTGTGTTAGTTTGGTAGATCTACTTGCTTACTCAATTTATTCGCCTCGTCTACTTCGACTTTCTCATTGCTCTAATTAGTTCCGCTGCGACCAGAGGGCATTTGTTGACGCCCCAATCCCAACAAGTCATTCTCAGAAGGTTCATTTGGTGCATTCAGGTTTAACTCATTCTTTCTAACATTTTCTTACTTGTTGTGGATGTTAGGACTTCTTGTATTAGGAATTAAACCTTGGGCTCTATTGTTTCACCTTTTGTTTGGTTCCTTGTACTTTATTCTGTTTTATTAATTTCATATTTACCCTCGGTTTTATCTAAAGAAAAAGAGTATTTGCATAGATCTGGCATGAATTTTTTTGTGTGTGTAAGTTCATCAAGTTCATCCTGAAGTTTGATTAATAAGTTTGATCCTTGCCTATGATGCATATGTTTGTGTATACGCTGTGAAGAGATGGTAAGTAAGATTCATATTGTGTTTTCTGATTATGGTATGTCAGAATCTAACATATGTTGCCGAGCAAGATTCAGATTCCACTGATATTCAATGGAAATTTCATGGTTGTAGACCTGGAGTGTAATGATCTTCATGATATAACTTGTTTATTTCATAGCTGTGTTCATTACTTTAAATTTGAGTATCATGACCATGATCATCTTCTTCCACTGTCCCTTTGCAATACCAATTTATAAAAATAGACAACATTTTGTGGGGGCGAACGGAGAATTACCGGTAGTGTTGATACACGACTCACCACCAGATACGGAGATCACAGTCCAACTATAACAGCCTGGTCCTGTAACATAAATGGAATTCTTTCTATACCACCCCAGCTTGTTGGGTTTGGGCACGAAATGCCATGTTTCTTGACAATATCGGTAAACTCTTGCATTTGGTGGAGGATGATCTGTGGCCTTCTTCACTCCTACAAAAACTACCAAACTCAGCCAGAAACTTGAGGTGATTCCTATGCCCCTTTAGGGCAATGTGTTTCTCTGTCCGTGAAGGCATCAGCAAGAACGACATCACCTGGAGAATTCCGATAGATGAGCTGAGAATACGAGCATCCATTGCAATTCCAATTTAAGAGCAACCGAAATATTTTGGATGTTCCGTTGGTTCTAACTGATCTTTCGGAGTGAGTACAGGTTTGAGGAGTAGGGGGGCACTAACTGAATGCCAAGAACGGCGGACAGCGCTAAAGCACAGGATGTCAATGATAGATGAGGATCGACGTTTTAGGATAGAAACAAGGAGGTCCCGGGGCATATCTGACCACGGCCGCTTGTTTGAAATATAGTCCACTATTTTGAACAATGTAGAGTGTGTTGGTGGTGGCGGAGGCGGTGCCTCTCTCTTCATCTTCTTCTTCTTCCTCATCTTCAAGATTTCATGTGCTTCAATTGTAAAATTCGCTAGTTTCTTTCTCTTGGCTTCAGTTGCATAACCTGACTGATTTATTAAACAATGCAAGTACCTGCAGAAAGTCACATATCATACAGTTATGTTCCTGATTGCCATAATTAAATAGAGAGAACGAAATGAAAATTTTGCCCTACTGGCCCACTTTTTGAAAATATTTAGCGTTCTGCCCTACTTCCCAAAACAATTAGCGATTTGTCCTTATTTAGGACACGTCAGCAAGAAATGTTATTGGAAAAAATGGCATAGGTTATTTCGATGCCGTTCTTCCCAATAACGACATCTATTTTACATTTTTTTTCTTCATGCCGTTATTTGGAATAACGGCATCAGTATATTTCTCTTACAGGTGTGAATCTTCCAACTTTAAAAAGTTCTAAGTGTGAAAAAAACGTATAAATAATGCCGTTATCCTGAATAACGGCATTCAAATGACTGATGCCGTTATTGGAGATAACGGCATCAGTTATATATAACTATGAACTCTTGCCGTTGTTTGGAAACAGAGAGAATGAATAAAAAAAAAAAATTTAAAAAAAAATTATAACTGATGTCGTTATTCTAAATAACGGCATCAGTATTGAGAATGCCGTTATTTGAAATAACGACATCTGTTATAAGGTTTTCACACCTGCAATTTTTCTCTAAGTGTAGACTACAAGCTGTCGAAAAACAAAATAACCTATGCCGTTATTCTCAATAACGGCATGACATTTTTTTTTCAAACAGATGCCGTTATTGGGAAGAACGGCATCAAAATAACCTATGCTGTTTTTCCCAATAATATTTCTTGCTGACGTGTCCTAAAGAAGGGCATATCGCTAATTATTTTGGGAAGTGGGGCAGAGCGCTAAATATTTTCAAAAAGTGGGGTAGTACCGCAAAATTTTCGAACAAAATCCCCGCCTAGTTTGACTTTATAAGAACGATTTTTTAGATATTAGTTCATTTTAAAACATACTCCATATTTCTAAGTTATTTGCTATAAGGTTGCTTAATTGAACTAATAATTATAAAATTAGCACATGCTGTAGATTAACTATGAAAATCTTCTCATATCGCGGTCATATTTAACATAAATCTTTTTCAATTTATTAACACTTTGTTTTGTTCCCACTGATTTTTCGTCAATGTCTTATTTAGACTTAAACACCTGAGCTTCTCTCTTAAAAATTTCACTAACTCCACTACACTTCCCCCACCCCCCAAATACCATAAACTCTACTCCTTTAGTCCCAATAAGACAATATATGAGAATATTTGTGTCTTCTATCACAGCTATTTACCCTATTAATTACTAGTATTATACACGTGCGTTGCACGTGAGGAAAATGGAAAGGAGAGAATGAAAAGGACAAAAAAAATCTAGTATTATACACGTGCGTTGCACGTGAGAAAAATGGGGAGGGGAAATGAAAAGAACAAAAAAAAAATCTATCAACACGTGCGCTGCACGTGTTGACAAAATGACAAATATTTACAAATGACACTAAGCCCTTCTCCCATTATAATATTAGAGATGATTAAGATAGATTTGGACAGAAATCATAATTGATTAACTTATTTAGTCTGATGGGGCTCAATTAAGAGATTTAATAATAAATAGTTCGAAAATAGTGCGAAAATGGGAACTAATTTAGAAATACATGTTTCAAAAATCAAAATGAACTAATATCTAAAAATAACCTTATATGAATTAGTAAGTTCGTCAATACACATAAACCAACAGGAAGAAATACTTCTCTGCTAGACTTAAAATAACTATAACTTTTAATCCTCGAAGCATAAACTAGTAAAAACAAATTAGATGGATAGAGGAAACTAAGGGGGCGCTTGGTACACGGATTGAAAAATTCCTGAGAATGAAAGGATTTCCGGAAATGTGAGAATGGGAAATGTTGCATTATCACGTTTGGTATAGTATATTGCATTCATGGGAATCATTTATTATTGTAAATTTTTTTTTCTAGTTTTTTGGGCTTTATTAATTGTTTGTTATGAAAATCATATGAGAATGTTCGAATCCCATGATTTTAGGGAGAAATATATTTTTTTATTCTAGTTTTTTTTGGTAATTTTATTGTTTGTTATGGAAATCCCATAACAATCCTTAAATCCCATGGTTTTTGGGGGGAATGAAAATTCTTCCCAACAAAGGATTTTGATTCCCTTGAGAATCTATCATTCCTTTCAAAACTATGCTTGCCACATACCAAACAAGGTAATCTAAGAGAGAATATGAGATTTCCTTGTATATTCCCACATACCAAACGCCTCCTAAGAGATAAATAGTCTTCTCTCCTTACATGCATTGAAGGTAACAATGAACTGTATCAATGTTTCAACTACTAAAACGACAGTACCTCATAAATTAACATCTGTCTTGAGCACAATCAGTGAGAGCATTGTATGTTGGTGGTAACTAAGTTTGCAGTTATTTCAAAGGAATTGCAAAGGGGTGGGGGAGTTATTTCACGCAAACACTCGATCAAAGATTGGAGATGGTAGAGATACAAGGTTTTGGAAGGACAAATGGTGCGGAGATAACACGCTACAATCATTGTTTCCTCAGCTAGTCAACGAAGCCAACAACGACAACCTATTAGTGTGTGATATCTGTCGTAATGGGAGAATAAAGATTAACTTCAGAGGAGCACTATCACAGGCAAACCGCAGTGAGCTCCAAAGACAACAGGGGTTTAGGGACACAAAGTTTGCAAACTTGGGCGGAAATCCACGAGCACCTTGGAACATTATGTGGGGGCAAACGAGATTTAGCAGTAGTGTCGTCAGTCAGATAAGAAGATCACATTCGAACGAAAACAGCCTGGTCCTGTAACATAGATGCAATTCTTTCTTCCACCCCATCCAGTTGGATTGGGGCATGATATGCCATGCTGCTGTCCGTATCAACAAACATGCACCAATTTCCCGAATTTTTTCCCAAATTGTCCCACTTTTTGAAAGTTTTTCCCAAACTGTCCTACTTTTTTTAAAATTTCCAAACTGCCTCACTCGCTTTCTGAAAAAGCGAGTGTGGTTAAAGCCTCATCGGTTTTTCAGAAAACGAGTGTGAGGCTTTTGATTTTCGAAATGTTAGACTCGCTTTTTGAAAAAGCGACCTGTTTTTAACCAAACTCGGTTTTTCAAAAAGTAAGTGTGTTATTTTGGTAAATACTTTCAAAAGTTGGTCAGTTTGGTAAATGCTTTCAGAAAGTGGGTCATTTTGGTAACAAGTTCCAGAAGAACTCCTTAATGGAGGTCCTGCCGATCCATGGCTTGTCAGTACCTTGGAGAACATGGACCTCAGACTGAACACGGCTTGCACTGATGCTAAAATGCTTATCACCATCACAATGAAAGATTTGGAGGAAGGTCTTAAATCATTATCCAGGTGTGGAAGAGGCTTCTTCAACAAGTAATACTTACTTCCTCATCACTTATTCACTTTAGTATGTGTATTTATTCAAACAAATGAGATCGATCTGTTTATTGGATGAACAACAAAGTCCGGTTTGATATGTTTTTTTTTGTGTCGAGGACATATGTCCAAACTTGAAGATGCAGAGAAAGGGAATTTGTTTCAATAATAGTTGTAAGGAGTAGTTTCCACCTTTAATCTTGCAAAATAAAATTAAAAAAAGAATAAAAGAACCAAAATGATAAGAAATAGTAATCATCTCTTACACTAATAAACACCATTTCTATTCTGATTTCATTCTTACTCTACATTTTTTGCTTGTCTTTAGTCAATTAAAAGTTCAAAATACAAGGGGCACAGCTACCAAGGGAGAAACGTGTTACATCTATAACTATTATAATGGGAGAGTTGGGGTTCACAAACAAATGAACAATTTTTTATTCTTTGGTGTATGTGTGTCAACACGTGCAGCGCACGTGTTAGTAGTTTTTTTTGTCCTTTTCATTCACCCTCCACGTGCATCGCACGTGCATTATACTAGATTTTTTTCTTTTTTTTCCTTTTCATTCTCCCTCCACGTGCATCGCACGTGCATTTACAGATAACCTGAAGGTGGTTGATGATATCAACAATAGTAGGATTGGAAGAAGTCAAATTGCAACTAAGGAAATGGGTGAAGGGACTAGTTCTATATGACAAGCGCAAGACACTTGGTTTCAAAGTTGGCACTAGAAAGGCACTTAATATGGCTTTCCTTGGCAATCCAGGAACAGGTAAGCGATTTGTCTTTTTATTTTAATAATTTTAAAAATAAATAAATAATACTTTTAAAATTGAACTGTAGTTATAATCTATAATTCATAAGCATGCAAAACTAGAACTACACATTCTCTGAGATGACTACATCATATTCTTTGGTTGTGTCAGATTTGTATGCATATATTTGCCTTTTCTCATGCTGATGAGTGCAAGTGACAAACCATGAGGAAGTACTGGCACGAAATCTTTTCATATTTACTATCACCTGCGACATCTAAGCTTATCTTCTTTGAAAACTTATGTGAGGATTTGCATTTCAAAAAGAATTATACTTTTATTTTTAATGGTGCTGACCAAAAGATTATGATAGAAATTTGTTAATTATCTTGATGTTGTTGGATCCCATTGAATTACTTATAAGTAGCTGATGAAGTGATGATCTATATATATCAGATTTTTGTAGTTTCTGCTCAACTATGTTTTAATTGCTTATACATCAGTAAGATGCAACAACAAAAGCAAAAAAATGGTAAAAATGATGGCCTTCCTATCCATTCTTGGCAGGAACTTGTTACCAAAATGATCCACTTTCTGAAAGTATTTACCACACTGATCCACTTTTGAAAGTATTTACCAAAATGATACACTCATTTTTTGAAAAATTGAGTTTGGTTAAAAACAGGTCGCTTATCAAAAAGCGAGTCTAAGGTAGTGTTCTTTTTCTCCTCTTATAAGTGATTTACCTCTTGTAAGAGGTGGTCCACCTCTTACAAGATTTTTTTTAATGTTCTTTTTTTACCTCTTATAAGAGATTTTCTTCAAAATTGCTTCTAAACCTAAATGGCTTCTACTTGCCTCTTTCAAAATCTTAAAAGTCTTCTATAACTTAAAATGACTACACTACCCCTAAATTAATGATACCCTTTTTCTATTTCAGTTTGATTATGTAAAACGGTTTGGATGGTCTACCTTCATTCAGTGAATTTTTAATCATACCGTATATTTTTTTTTGGGCAAAAGCCAAAATACCCCCCCAACGTTTGGCCTAAGTACAATATGCCCATATAACATTTGAAAAAATACACTAAACCCATTATTCCGTTAACTTAACTTATTCCGTTAAGTTAGAATTATTGAATTACCTTTTTACCCTTACCCTTTCATATCTCAATCTCTTCTTTCTTCTTTCTTCCTTTCTTCATTCATTTTTTCTTATTTCATGTAAATTAGCAAGGAGGCATGTCAGGTGGCGGTGGGAACAAGTGAGTATCTGGTGTGGGCCCATTCTTGACGATGAACACAGTGTCCATTCCCCATGTACAGTTGATTTTTGGAAATAGAAAATTCTTACAAGATTGTTAAATAGGGTACAGAAAATCAAATGGATGGTTATGGCTTACTTAGGGAGAAGCGGAGTTGTTTATGGTTCATTTCTTAAATTTGAATGACTGAAGCACTACTATGTTTCGGGGTAACAGGTATTAGTTACGTTGCTACCAACTACCAAGCAATTGAAAAGCTTACCTCAATGACAACACAATATTTGTTGACTCTTGTTAGCATAGCAGACTCTGTGGTAGTAATGCCAAGTATAGTAGGATTGATCTAGGATAAGACGACTGAGGGTTCTAGGTTTATGGTTGTCATAGGTGTGTTGTTGTTTTGCAACCATGTATGTTGTTTTGCAACTGTACCTATATGATTTTCATATTCAACCGTACCCAACTGTACCTTTATAATTAGTTACTATATGTATACATTTACCACATTATATGAGATTATGTAACTAATTAATATTGCATGCAGGTGTTCGGTTTATGCATTGTCACTTAGAACGTCACACTACATGGGGAATGGACACTGTGTTCATCGTCAAGAATGGGCCCACACCAGATACTCACTTGTTCCCACTGCCACCTGACATGCCTCCTTGCTAATTTACATGAAATAAGAAAAAATGAATGAAGAAAGGAAGAAAGAAGAAAGAAGAGATTGAGATATGAACGGGTAAGGGTAAAAAGGTAATTCAATAATTCTAACTTAACGGAATAAGTTAAGTTAACGGAATAATGGGTTTAGTGTATTTTTTCAAACGTTATATGGGCATATTGTACTTAGGCCAAACGTTGGGGGGGTATTTTGGCTTTTGCCTTTTTTTTTTTGATGGATAGTCTACTTTCATTCAGTGAATTTCCTCCTCTGGATTTTTTATAAGAGAAGGGATCTAAATCCGTGAACAAAAGATGCACTATCACCAACTCAATTCAAACAAGTTCAAACTAAAATTAAATAACTAGCAAACCTTCAAATCAGTTTCAAAATGTATCATTTAGATACATGAAATGACTAAAATGCTCTTACACTATTTGTTCTATATAAATCTGGAGTCAGATCTTCCTAATTTGATCAAAGATGACATCTCCTAACTTGTTGTGAAATGTAAAACACAAGGTGTTTGTTAAAATACTTGTATGAAAATATTGAACAAACAATTATGTAAAGAATTGGGTTTTTTTCTTATGAAGAGTTTGAGAATATACATGGATAGTTGTTTAGGTTTAGACTACTGGTAGTTGCTCTTCGGAGGTTCACCTATTAACAAATGTTGTTTGCATATATATATATATATTCTTTCAAAATCGAATGAATCAATGCTTTTGCTTCAGAAATATATTCCTATCAGTGCATACTATTTGCAAACAACAGCAACATCATTAAAAAGATAACATTTCATCGGATTATATAAATAGAGAAATTATATAGTAAGGGCAAAAATGTCTAAAAGTAGAAAAAATGCTCTTGTAAGAGGTGAAAAAAGAACATAAATCTCTTATAAGAGGTTGTTTTTATATAAAAGAACACCTCAAAAAGAGGCTCTTATAAGAGGCTCTTATTGTAAATCTCTTATAAGAGGTCACCTCTTATAAGAGGCAAAAAAAAGAACAGTCCCTAACATTTTGAAAATCAAAAGCCTCACACTCGCTTTCTGAAAAAGCGATGAGGTTTTAACCACACTCGCTTTTTCAGAAAGCGACTGAGGCAGTTTGGGAATTTTTTTAAAAAAGTAGGGCAGCTTGGGAAAAACTTTCAAAAAGTGGGACAGTTTGGGAAAAAATTCCAATTTCCTAGGCTTCTCATCTTCACCTACTTAATTAGACTTGCTCAGGTCCATGCTGTTAACTATCGCCTTTGGTGGAGAATGATTGGTACCGGGGGGTCGCCCTCACATTGATAAAAGTTATTAATAAGCGCTTCCCACAAAACTCAGACAGAAAGTAGTCATTCCAGTGTTTCTGATGTGAATTGTCGGGCATTGGAAGCCTGATATTTTTCCAACCCAAGCAAGGAAGGAGCTCAATCGCTACAAGCTTGTTCAAGGAATCCATAGCAAAAACACGTCCTTCCACCTCCACAACGGAAGTAATAACTGTTAGGTTTTGTGAGAAATTAATTAACAATTGGGAATTAGGGTTAATATCTAGATCTAAGTTGCTTGAGATATTCACCCTAGGTATCAAAATTGGAATACGTAGACTGCTATCACAAGCCAGTATTTATTTCTAAATACTTGTTTGGGTACTGGGTTCTCAACCCACTTAACCCGCATTCCGATATCCATACAATTAGTATGTGTAACACATGTGTTACCCATAGAACATTACACATAATATTGTTCATATAGCGAGAATATACCTATATATCCAACAATCTCCTCCTATATTCTCAATATATAGACGTACTGGATTATCTCACCAGTTCAACATGAAGCTGACTGGCTGATAGCAGTCTTAAAATAGAAGAAATGCATCACTCAATGTACGGTTCATAAGGACTAAATCAATTATAAATCCGAATAGTTCAAATAGACTAAACCAAAATAATTAAATAGTTCTCAAACCACATCACAACAGAATAGTTTACAATGACTAAACCAACCGAATAATCTATCATAGTTTCAAAATCAAACAAAGCAAATAAACTTCAGGAACAAAATATAAGTTTTAAGCTCATGAACACAAGTATCTTAAACTCAACAGAAGTTTTACCAAGCAAGTGGCTAATTTATTCTCGAAAGAAATAAACTGAAACTCTATCCTTGCACACTACTTTATGTTTACTCCTCCATTTTGAGCAAATCATTATTTTTGAAATCTATGTTGACAGATTCAACTCCTCCATCTTTGCTAGCTTATTGAAAACAAGAATATCAAAAGACACATCTCTAAAAATTCCAACGAATTTCACAAATTATCTAGTTCCACAAAAGAACTTAGTACAATTCATAATTAGCTTAGCAAAAATATAATGCAAGCATCACAATCAAGTTTCTTTAACTAAATAAAGAACAAGAGCTATTATAGTTTCTACACAAGAACTATATTGTATTTTATATTGGAATGATAGAACAGTCAAATCAATTATGGTTAATTCTGAATCATCAAAATTTGAATGAAACAATAATCCATAAAAGATATATATCATCAAAATTGGAATGATATAACGATATTTTAAACATCGGAAACACACCGACAAGTTTTCATGTTTCGTATTGGAATAGTATGATTATTCTAAGTAATTTTCTACAGATATAATACCATCAAAATTGGAATCATATTATATATTTGTGGAATTTATGTGGAATCATTAAAATTATCTAAAATATGTCAACTGCCTAAAATTGATGCTTAAGTTTGAACTTCTCTATGGCTCCAATTGGATTCTAAATTTCAAAACAATTAGGATGTTAAAGCTTTGACTCAGTAGCTTTCAACTCCATTTTCCCCATAGTTTTGATAATTAGATCACTTTCAAGTCTCTTAGTAAGAGCATTAACCATACTTGTCGTAATTACACTTAATCTATGGAGAAGTTCAATTAGGCTTCTTTCAACCTTAATATACTCCTCTTACTATTATAGAGTGAGTTATGAGCTACAGTATATTGTAACTTGATAGTCGCATAACAGAATTAGAGAGTTACTTAAACTTCTTAATGGATAACTAGCAACAATTTCTTCAATCCACTCAGTCATTTCCCCTGTAGAGGATAACACATAGAGGTCTGATTTCATGGATGATAGCACACTGCCTGTTTGCCTTTTAATTTTCTTAACATTTCTGTTCCTCCTAGTGTAAACACATATCTACTAGTTATCGACTTTTACTAAATTCTGAGCATCATAATGCATCAGATCAGTCATTCATTCGAAGAATGACTAGAGTAGCACAAAGCAAACTCTTGAATACCACTCAGTTATCTCATTAGCCTCTTAAGGGCACTCAAATGTGTATGAAATTATTAGTGAATCTACAGATCATACCTACCTCAAAGGCTATGTCTATTCTAGTGCATATCTTTGTATACATGAGGCTGTCAATTTCTTTAGAATAATCTACTTGTCTCATAGTTGCACCATCATTAAGTGTCAACCTTTTATCATAATCATAAGGTATATCAAAACATACTTTCAATCACTATATCCCCACTTTTGAAACACATTTTGATTTGATGAGTTTGACTAAGAGTTATCCCTTGCCAACTGAAACTCATCCTTATACCTATGGTGTCTACGGTACCTAGGGTTTCATGTTGAATTCTTTGAATAGAACAATTTTAACTTCATTTGTAATAGAGAGGTCACTTCCAAGAACATGCATGTCAACAAAACAATAAAAAATAATAGCCACTATATTTGACACACCACAAAGTTGAAGGCACTGATCTAAATTACTTGATTCATATACTATGCTCTTTTAAAAATTTGTCAAATTATTTATTCGCCGGTTATACATGTTTTAAGAACATACAATGATTTTACTAAATTGTAAATCTTGTTCACTAAACATATTAATTCAAAACTTTCCAGTACAAAACTGTTCAGTGCAAAACATCAAGTACAAAACTTTTTAAATATCCTTTATGAATGACAAAATTTTCAATAGATGTAAGGGCAAGAAGAATACTTATTGTAGCAATATGACAAACATGTGAGTAGATATCAGATAAATCTACCCAATTTTTCTCAGTCAATTTGTTAGCTACTAAAATGCATTTAAATTGCTATTGAACAATCAAAATTAAGTTTCTTCTACAAAACCCTACTTACTTACTATAGTTTTAGTCCATTTCGGCAGATCAACTAAATTAAAGTATTATTGTATGACACAAAATTATCTCATTATCTACTAAAGACTCTTCTTAGCTCATTTGTTATTCAAGTTTATGTGTCATTATGACTGGTTCTTGAATCCAACAGTGAACCATTGACTATGTCAGTAGGACTAGATAATTTCATGCAGTTATCTTTGATGAACACATTCTCAAAGAACTTTGTTTGTCTAAATTCTACTGATACAAATTAGATACATCTAAAATCTGTCTATAGAACCATATTCTGCACTTTCTAAGCAAACACAAATATTTGTTATAGGTCATACTTTAGGCCTTCTAGGGTCATATACTCTAACAGATGTATCACAACACAAATTTTCACTTTAACAAAATTATTTGTGTTTTCATGTCATGATCTATAAGGTGTATTCGATTTAGAGTGTAGTAACACATTAGAGATATGATTAACAATACAACATCACTATAATTATACAAGGCAAACAACAGTCAATAATATAGAATTCAACATTTCACTATGTGTTTGATTATAATTTTTATCAATATCGTTTAACTGTTGTAAGTAGTGTGCAGTAAAGATTATGCCATATGCAAAATTCTCTAAAGTTGTTAAAACATATTCACCACCTTTATCAAATCTGAACCCTTGATTTTTAGCACTTAACTATAATTTTTAATTCATTAAGCATAACAAGTGCCTCATTCTTCATATATATGACAGACTTATATTAATTATCTACAAATGCGATTAAATACTTCTGACCAACAATTATCTCACATAGTCACAAAAGTACTGAGATCACAAATATCAGAATGTATTGATTCAAAAAGTTATGAACACATAGAGACCATACAAAATGATTTTCTAGTGATCAAAATCTTGATTCAAACTTCACATCTGTCATATTTAATGAAGTGTCATTTAATAGAGTTATAAGTTTTAACATGGACAAACAATTTAATATATAGTTTATAGTGATTCTAAATTTCAAAACAACTTGGATGTTAAAGCTTTTTACTCAATAGCTTTTAACTCCATTTTCTCTAATTTCCTCACAAACAATTGAATAAATAGTTCTCAAATTCTAGCCAATTATGCTATGTTCAATAACACAATTAGAACTATTATTATTAATTGTCTCATTTGTTAAACTCAACTTATACATGCGATTGACAATATATGCACTTTATAAGAGTTAATACAAAATTACTCTATCACATTTCACAAAATTGTTTTCTTTCTCTAATGGTTCTAACAATGTCCACTTGCTCAAACACATTGAGCGAAGAGTTCTTTCCTTTATTCGTTCTTCATCATTTTCATAACGCTAAATGAGATAATGACTAACATATGATAATTTTAACTTTGCACACACAGTACAATGAACGAGAAAGAACAAAACGTAACTAATAAAGTCATATCCTACATTAAGAGATGCTCTCTCCTAAGTTACAGACATTTGTTATACATTTTATACATAAAAAAAAATTATTTTATTTTATTAGAGAAGCAAATATATGATCTCACACAAACTGCAAACAATGAATTTGTCAAAATATCTATACACATATTATGATAAAATACTTAACAACTCTAAACATGCCAGTTTTCAAAGCGAGAATAACTATGATCTAAAACTCTCAATCATATGATCAAACGCACAAAACGTTAGCACATTCATCGCATGAAAAATACTAAAAAAGATTAGAGTTGATCATACCGACACTTCAAGTTAGAAGTGTTTTCCAAATTTGATGGAGAAGCCTGCGTAGTGCAGATTTATTCATCCGTGATGCATATCCATCGTCTCCAACACACAATTTGTAAGTAACTTTGAAGTTCCTACATTCATCAAATTGTTAAAGATTAGCCAATTAAACGTATTATTGATACTGTTTAATTCTAGCAACAATTTAATTTAGAGATCCAAACTTTATAGTCAAAATATATAGTTTAACTTATTAAAAATAGATATTTGGTTTTAGCACATAGCCAAAACAACTGTTCAACTTGTATTTAATTAAACAAATGATTAATACATTCTTGAACTTAACCACCTAGCATCATAGTAATTCTATAATTCAAAACATAAACTTAAAACGAATGTTTTGAACTTCCAGCACATAGCAAAATATTTAACACAAATTTAACACGAGGAAAGTAAAGAACTTATCTTTCACCATCTATTCATCTTCAATTGATTAGACTCATGTCTGTTTGGGAACAAATCCAAACAACAAACCATTGTGCGCCAAAGAGACCCAGCATCGAACACCTTGTGTGTGTCTAAACTGCAAGCTCCTCTTAGGCTTCCAACTGCAGTAGAAGGCGTAGTCGCAAACAAATCCCTCAACAAATTCAACCAATTCGGCGACCTCTCCATAACAAACCATGGATGAAGCTCAAAGTTGGGGACCACACAAGAGTACTCCTCTCCCATCTCCTTCACCAGAATTCTTAATGGATCCGGTTCGGATCCGATAACACAAGAACAGATCTTGCAAGTGACAACTGAAGATCAAAAGTCCAAAACAAATTTGGGTTCAATCTTCGGGTTCAGATCTACACCCAATACACAGCAAGTGAGATCGGGAGTTTGGATCTACACCCAAAATGGAGTCGGGTTCAACCTTGGAGGAGGATTACTGGGCACGGCGACTGACGAAGTTGCGGCTCCGTCCAGTCAAGACGACGAGAGCGGCGCAGTCGACATCACACCAGATCGAGATCAGATCTTCTTCGACACCGTCGATCAGCCACGAGTCAAGACGACAAGAGTGGACCAGATCGGGATCGACTTTGAATGAAGAAGAAGACGATTCTTGGCGAACGGCTGTGGGATCGATGACTGGCGGCGAGCGACTCCGACCACGATAGCGATGGTCGGGGACGGCAGTGACGAGATCCGACAGAGCTCATTTTCCCTCTTAATTAATCTCACAATTGATTAGTAATATCTCAAGATTATTAGGTTTTGTGATAAATTAATAATTGGGAATTAGGGTTAATATCTAGATCTAAGTTGCTTGAGATATTCACCCTAGGTATCAAAATTGGAATACCTAGACTGCTATCACAAGCCAGTATTTATTTCTAAATACTGGTTTGGGTACTGGGTTCTCAATCCACTCAACCCGCGTTCCGATATCCATACAATTAGTACGTGTAACACACGTGTTACCCATAGAACAATATTACACATAATATTGTTCATATAGTGAGAATATACCTATATATCCAATAATAACATCACGTATACTGGCATTTAAGTATGGGTCTTCTGACCATTCTTTGCTTCCTGGTCGCCGCGAAAGTATACTAGTGCAAGGTGATGTATCACTCATTGAACATACCAGAACAAGGCGACAAGAAGAGGATGTCAATGGGGATTTCAGAATGCCCATTGGTGGTTGTCTAAAGCGTCGGTAGTGACTCGAAGGGAACATAGGGCAATGTTTTTCTTTTCCCGTGAAGACATTAGCAAGAACGACATTTAGAGGTTCTTCGTCCAAGGCAAATCACATCTATGATCAACAGAGAAACTTTGGGTGTTGTGTTAGTTCTGTTAGAACTCGAATTTCATAAAATAGGAAATTGCTAACAATATTTGTAAAGAAATACAATTACAGGAAATAAAAGAACAAACCAGAATTTTAATACAGAGCCGAGATTGAGATCTCTGTCCTTAAAGCAAAATTCACCCCGTAGTGTGATGGTGGTTGACGAATTGCCTCCTGGGATACAACTATATTACCTTTCCCTGAAGAGCAGCACCCTAGCTTCAGAGATCTCAGCGAACTGGTAGCTGTGTTGTACTCTCAGACTCTGACTCAGAGGAAGAAGAAGAAAAAGGAGATTCAGAATTTTGAATAATTTTGTGTACTGGCAGACAAAAAGTAATGGTCTTATAGGAGAAAGGCAATAACTGAAGGGTTCATTACTCTGTAACAGCAGAGTAATGGTCCATTACTCTGTAACAGTAGAGTAATGGTTCAAAAATATAACTGATAAGCCATTACTCTGCTGTTACACAGTAATGGTACTAGTTACAGAATTTAAAAAGCCTCAACAGTAACTGGGAAAATTTTTTGGAGTGGGGCAAAAAAAAAATATAGGCCAGAGCCAAGACAAGCCAAGCTAGGCCGGGCCAGGCCGGGCAAAGCGAAGCCGAAGCTGGGACCGGGCCGGGGCGGGCCAGGCCGGGCCGCGCTTGTATGTGTTGGATATTTTGGCTAGGTCCTCTCTCCACTACACATAGTGGTAACCTCAGGGCTACGCCCTTTAGTCCATTTCTTTAGCTTATATACTAGAGAAAATCTTTCCCATCTTCCGATGTGGGACTATCCATTCCAACTGCCAAAGTTAGTACATTTTGAGTACCCAACTTTGGACCTACATTTCTCATTCATACGAAAACCATTTTTGACAAGTGAGTACATTACGGAATAGTACTCGACGAAAGGAACGTAATCTAATCAACTTCCGGCACCGCCGGTGGCCGGAGCCCATCGGAATCCGGCCTGGAAAAAATGCAAAAACTATTTCCAACAATCCCCCACATGAATGGAAATTACCAGACCATGTAATCCAGACACGACAAAAAAAGACATGACAGACAAGACTCTGAGAGTACAATCGGAAAATCATTGCATCAGGAATGATAGTAATTTTTCAACTTTGAACCACCCTTAGTGAGTAGCCATCAGATTCACTTGACCAGGTAGTGAACATAATGTCTTGAACTACCCGGACTTTGATGTAAACCTAGACAATAACTATCACGCAATTTCATCTCCTCACAGAACTAGGTTCTCTTGTTGTGTTCATTTTGGCATTGAACAACCCTGGTTAATCGTGAGTGAACTTGGAGAATGTAGCATTTCTTCATTCTCCTGGAAACGGCCCCATTTCATACTCATAAGGTGATTGCCCATAAAGAGTATCCTGCCATACCCCACTTTTATTTCAAAGCTATGAGAATCATTAAAAAGCCAAGTGTAACACCTTGAATTTTTAAAATACTGAAAATGCCTGTCTTTATCTATTTTGCGTGGTGAAAATTATTTTTGATGTATTTTATTTAATTATTGACACTGGTATAGATATTGTGGTCGATTGGTATTATTGAAATTTTAGAGCTCAGAGTTGAGATTTATATGAAGAAATATGGTTTATTTTTATTTTATAATTTTGGTGGATTAATATGAGATAATTTTACTGTATTTTGTATTGTTGGTATTATTAAAGAATAGAGTTGGGGTTATTTGAAATACTTTGGAGGTCTGAGGACTTATTTGTAATAAACCCTTTATAATTATTTATTTTATAAAATTTTTTATAAAAACCCCTAAACTCCTTTCCCCTCTCCTCCTCTTTTCTTTTCTTCTTCCCGATCGAACTGAAGACACCGAGAACCCATTCGGTTCTCTCTCTTTCCACCTCAAATCCCCTCCAATCCTTCGTCAATTCCAAATTAAATTAGGGGATAGACTAATAGAAGGGTCCTCTACGGCGTGGCGGAGTCCGTTTTTCGAAAAGGTTTCGAAAAGGTAAATCCTAGATTTTATTTTTGTATAAAATTTTGTGTGGTTAATTTATTTTGAGTAGAATGGTTATGGTAGGGAGATTAGGAGGTGTTGGGCATTGTAGAGCTAAGAGATTAGCAAATTATTGGGGGTTTTGCAAGTTGCTAAAAATTAGGGTTTTGGGTTTGGAAATAAGAATTATATATATATATATATATGTTAGAACCTGAATATAAAATAATAATAAATTCCAACAAAGTTGTGAAGAAATCAAATACAGAAAGGAAAACAGTAAACAATAAACTTGTACAGAGTCGAGATTTTGAAGAATCTCTGTCCTTAAAGCAGAATTTGCCCCGTAGTGTGACGGTTACCGGCAAATCGCTTCCCAGGATACAACTGTACCTACTCTGAAGATGCAGCACCCTTGCTTCAGAGACAACGAACTGCTGTCTGTGTGTACTCTCAGTTGACAGACCCTGGACTAAGAGCAGAGGAAGAAGAAGTGGAAGACTCAAGTGGAAATATTTTTCTGTGTCTGTTTGGGAGCTGATGTCTGGGTATATGAGTTGGACTGGAGATTGTTCAGCAGCCATTACTCTGTAACAGCAGAGTAATGGGGACTCTTCAGCTTAGTAACTGGTTGAAAAGTCTTTTAAGCCAGACCAAACCAAGCCAAGCCAAGCCAAGCCAAGCGAGGCCGGGGCCGGGGCCGGGGCCGGGCCGGGCCGGGCGCGCGTGTGTGTTTGTCATTTTGGCTAAGTCCTCTCTCTACTACACGTTAGTGGTAACCCCCGGGCCACGCCCTCTAGTCCAGTTTTCTAGTATATATACTAGTAACAATCTTTCCCAATTTCCGATATGGGACTATCCATTTGTTAAGTTGGTACCTTTCAAGTACCCAACTTTGGATCAACATTTCTCATTCATACGGAATTCGTTTTTGGCAAGTGAGTATACTACGGAATAGTACTCGACGAAAGGATCGCAATCCACTCATTTTCCGGTGCCGCCGGTGGCCGGAGCTTGCCGGAATCCGGCCCGAAAAACTGCAAAAATTAATTCCAACAATATATGCCCGAAACTTTATAGACTCCTTAATATTTTAGCCGTGCATTTTTCTTTCTCTTAGATGCTATTCATCTCCTTGCAATTTTTTTTATGATGCTTATTATTGGCTATTGAAGGAATTGAGATCATATTTTTGAACAGAACATAGAAATGTCTTCTTGGTTGATTTTGAAAGTTTCTGTTCTGGAAGTATTTGCTTTCAGATACTTGAAGTTTGTTTCATTTTTAGATGTAAAGCTATTGTTCCGAGCCAGTTAACTAGGCAGCGTAAATGAGGCCAACATATCTTCGAAAATCTCAGTTGTACTGTCATTGGTTGCTCAGAACATATTTTTCCTTTTGCTGTTTCTAGTCCATGTTTCCATTTGCAAATTTGCCGAAGGGCACTGCTTTTATGATTATTTTCATTTTAACATTTATCTTAATTTAATGGTAGATAAAGCTGTTTAGAGATTTTATTCCTAGCATTTTAAATGTGACGCGACAATGCCTTGCTAATGGGGAAGAAGATGTTGCTTCCATTGCTTTTGAAATCTTTGATGAGCCTTAATTGCGTTGAAATTTGATAATAGGATATGTTGGCGATTTTGAATGTGGGATGGCGAGATGGCGCTTCGAGTCTTCGCGGGATGCTATGTGAGTATGATCGTTTTTAATTAATGTATCTAATGTGTCATGCAAATTTTAAATTAAGGTTGTCTTGTGTGATGTGTAAGGTGCATTGAATAGAGAAATTTATACGTATGATACGGAGTAAATTATGAGGTGTAAGGAATTGGTATATATATGTATGAGAGTGTGTTGATGTTTGTAGACAAATAGTTATATGCTTTGGGGTTGTAATGATTAGAGATATATGTGTGTATGTGTGATGCATGATCTTATGATTAAGGTGATAAGATGGAAAGTATGGTGTGTATGATGTGATATTGTGATGTGATAACAAGATGAAGTGGATGATGTGGTGTATGAGTACTAGGTGTGTTATGTGGGTGATAAATTGGAAAATTTTATGTGATAGAGTGATGCGAAATTGATATGATGTATGTGTGACGTGTGGGTCGTAAATGAGAATTTGATACGATAATTGATGAGACTAATGGTTTGTGCATGCTTATGAATTTAATGGAGTGTATGCTTTCATGTTATGTGATAACGGCGAAATTATATGATAAAAGAGTTATGTTTTAAAGGAGATATATGCTTTCATGGTATGTTATAATGGCAAATTGGTATTATAAAGGAGTTATATTCTTAAGACGTTATGATACACAAGAGATATCTTTATATATGGAGTTATATTATAAAGAAGATATATGTATATGGAGAAATATTATAAAGGAGATATATTATAAATGAATATGCGGAGTTATTTTATTAAAGGAGTTATTTTATAAAGGAGTTATATATTGCCCCAAATTATATTTGGGGAACAGGAGTTATATATATATTAATATTGCCCCAAATTTTATATTTGGGGAACATGAGTTATATTGTGAAGAAGTATATAATAAAGGAGATATGTATATGTTTATAAAGGAGTTTTATTGTAAAGGTGATATATGATAAAGGAGATAATTAAATATTGCAGTGCCGCACAATCTCCCAGGGGTTTGGGCTAGACCCCACAGGCCCGGGATACACCCGGGAACAGGAGTTATTTATTGCCCCAAATTTTATATTTGGGGATCAGGAGTTATATATTGCCCCAAACTATGTTTGGAGATCAGGAGTTTCCCTCGCTGGTATAGGGCCAGGAGGAAGACGTAGCCTCGGATGTGTAAGACTCTGTGTGAGCATCGATCCGCGTGTTATATTTTACTTTTGACTAGCCTTTTGGCTTTAGTCTTGGTTGGACAAGCGCGCAACCGTACTTTCAATCCAGCCCACAAATGATAGATGCTTAGGACATCTGGATCTGGGTGATATGGTGGGTTTGCGGGATTGAAATGTACGGGATGGGAGGTACAGAGATCCCTGTGTTGTACGAGGAGGTCAGTTGTGAGGGCACTGAAAAGGAGGAAATATAAAGGTGTATATGTGTATTGAAAGAATGTATGTATATATAAAGATATTGATGATATGATATATATTACGGAGATTATTTATATTATGGAAGTGGTGAATATACTACGGGAGGTATATATGTGTTTAGTGGCATATGGCTTGAGATGTGATGTGATATTACTCAGACTATGTGTTTGGGGTGCGGTGAGTATTACCCAAGCTATCGGTCTTGGGGTGTGATATGTGATTGCCCCAACTATGTGTGGGATATGGAGTATATTGTGATAAGAATGAAAGTGAAATTAATGGCATTTTGTGTTATAAGTGATATGATAATGTTGTGATGAAATGTAAGCAAATTGTTACGTGCACTGAGGCGTATTGTTTTGTGTTGTAAGACATGAATTAATATGATATTAGGAGACGTGATGCATATGTTTATGAGGTGATACGTGATATAATACAATATGATATATATCTGTATCATGAGGTTGGTAATGAAAATGGTTATTAAAGAAAGTATGCTGTGTTATAAGTTGGTGTGCCTTGGAATTGTGACTAGGAACTACCCGCCTGCTATTTCGGAGGAAATAGTGGGAACTACCTGCCTAGGCACAATTTTCAGGATGAAGGAGTGAGTTGGTGATATGCTAGCTGTATTGTGTGATGGAAATGAAGAGTAAAGTATGATAAAATGAGAATGAGTAGGAAAATAAGTAGTGTGATTGAATTTGGATGAAAAGTAGATAGTTGTAATTTATAATGAGAGTGAAGTGATGTATGGCGAGACACTATGATATGTGTTATAAGAAATGAATGATTGTGATGAGGGTGATATGAGGATATACGATGAAAATGAATAAGATGATTTAAAGTGGAATAAATGTGAAGTAAGGTTATGAGATAGGTAGGAAAGAATATGCGTCGTGTGTATAAATGAAAAGTAATGGAGTGTGAATTAGTATGTTGCTATGTGATTGAGTGGGAATTGAATGAGTTGTATGGGTACATATTTATATATATACACAGTTACATGTTAATATGATGCATATAGTGAAGTTATGGTTTTATTCAGATGGATACAGTTTGGTGGAATCCTTTGATATAAATTCGTATGTATGGCGTTTTTATGCGAATTTAAGGTTGAATCTATTATATTGATGTTCGTAAGTTTAAGTTGGTTTCTTTTTATAATTTAATTGATTTATGAGTTTAGTAAATTATACTCACACCGGAAATGGCTAACCCCTTAGTGTTTGGGGGGTTAGGGAGTCCTTAGACTGCTCTAGATCCCCTACTTTACAGGTCCTCAGCAGTGCAGAGGTGAGGCGCAGATGGTAGGGTGAAGTTTTAATTTAAAATTTTTGTACTAATTAGCTTTGTGAATAGTTGAATTTATGATTTAAATTGTATTATGGAAGTATATGCATGTAAATGATGATGGTAAGTATAGTATGGAGTAGTATGTGGTGGTTGTGACCCGTACCCATCTTGTTGTGGTGTACCGGGCTCTGTGGTAGATTTTACAAAGGTTTTTCTAAAAATTTTACCTCGTTTTCAAAGAAATTTATGGTTTTTAATTGATATTGGATAATCCGTTATGAGTTTGGCCCCCAGAGCATTATATTATATTGCCTACGTGTTTCTGCTCATTTTGGCCTGGGGAGCCCGTGGAATTATTGCATATATTGTGAGCTACGGAATTTTGAGCAGAATTCCGTAAGCTATCTGTGTTTCGGGGCAAAATTTACAGCGGAGACTCTGCCAAAATTTTTCCTGAAATATAACTTTCTTAGTTTATGTTTAAAGTGATAGAAATTGAAAGAATCGAATTCGGAGTCAAAAAATTTTTTTGGGGGCGTTACACCAAGCTTATCCTAACCCTTTGTAGGCAGCACTGTTTTATTATCCTTAGATTGGGTATGAGATTTTAATCTCTCAGTACTTACGTCGATTCAACAAGATTTAGCTGTCCTCTTGAACCTAGATCTTAGGATTGCCAATTTCTAGGTAGGGTTTCCATCAAGTATCCTCTTTCGTTATAAGCTTTAAACCCATTCCTCTCGATGATCTCACAACTTGCTCTCGTGATAAACCTTTAGTAAATGGATCCACTGGGTTGTTAGTCAATTTTATATACTCTATAGAGATTATTTCATTAGAGAGCAGTTGTCTAATAGTTTTGTGTCGCCTTCTGAAATGACGAGACTTACCATTATATATACAACTCAGTACCCTTGCTATAGCCGATTGGCTGTCACAGTGTACACATATAGTAGACACTAGTTTTTCCCACATGGAAATATCCTCTAAAAAGTTTCGAAGCCACTCTGCTTCCTCTGTCGCTTTGTCTAAAGCAATAAACTCAGATTCCATGATGGATCTGGCTAGTAATGTTTGTTTGGATGATTTACATGACACAGCTGCACCACCAAGAGTGAAGACATACTCACTTGTAGATTTCGAGTTCTTGGAGTCCGAAATCCAGTTGGTATTATTGTAGCCTTCTAGTACTGCTGGATATCTGGTGTAATGCAGTCCATAACTCTGAGTATGTCGCAAGTAGTTCAATACTTTAGTTATTCCTTTCCAGTAACTTCGTCCTGGATTACTTGTGTAGTGGCTCAATACATTTACTGAATGTGCCAAGTCCGGTCTTGTACAATTTCTTAAGTACATCATACTGCCAATTGCACGTGCATATTTCAATTGTGATATGCTGTCACTCGTATTTTTGAACAAGTGAAGACTGGGATCCACAGGACTTTGGGCAGTCCCATTGGAGTAATTCTTGAATATTTCAAGTACTTTCTTAGCGTAATGAACTTGAGACAAAGTAATTCCCTCATACGTCATGAAAACTTTGATTCCTAGTATGACGTCTGCAACTCTCAAATCTTTCATATCAAATTTGCCACTAAGCATGTTCTTAGTTTGTTTGGTAATGTCATTATTGCTACCAATAATGAGCATGTCATCTACATACAGACACACTAGAATGTATCTATTTGGAGTATCTTTGATGTAGATACACTTATCACATTCATTTATTTTGAAACCATTAGATATCATAACATTGTTAAATTTTGCATGCCACTGCTTTGGAGTTTGTTTCAGTCCGTACAAGATTTTTACAAGCCTGCGCACCTTGTTTTCCTGTCTAGGAACTACGTAACCCTTAGGTTGTTTCATGTATATTTCTTCTTCTAAATCCCTATTTAGAAATGCGGTTTTGATATCTATTTGATGTATTTTCAGATTACGTAGAGCTGCAATAGCTATCAGCATTCTTATGGAAATTATTCTTGTGACCGGAGAATATGTATCAAAAAAAGTTTAGGTCTTCCTTTTGCCTAAATTCTTGTACCACAAGTCTCGCCTTATGTTTCTCTATTGAACCATCTGATTTCAAAAATTTTTCGAAAATCTATTTGCATCCTAGAGCTTTACACCCAGAAGGCAAATCGACCAACTCCCATGTATGATTTTGCATGATGGAGCCTATTTCACTTTTGATTACTTCCTTCCACATAGAAGCATCAGGTAAAGACATAGCTTTCTAAAATGTTCTGGGCTCATTCTCTAACAGAAATACTGTTACAAAGTCATGACCAAAATAATGATAGAGTAAATTTTCAAAACTGTATTGTAAGTTTTGTATTTTGCTTTCTTTTGCTTAGAGTAGTTATTAGGACAGAACTATTCTAAGGGGGGAGTGATATAGCACCCCGCAAAATAAAATAATTTATTTTGCATTACTAAATAATATTAAATTGGTAAACTTGACTATTTTGACTATTTTCTTGAAATTACAATTTTGCATGTGCAACACGCGTGCAAAGTTAGGAATTTCGAATTCTTGAAATTTTATGGCTAATGATTGATTTTCCTCATTTATTTATGATATTTTAAATTTTCAGATTTGTTTGAATTAATTTGACTATTTTATGAATTTCTCATTTTTAAACGCGCAAAATACGTGCAAATATTTTTGGGGGTGCAAATTTTCACTTTTAGATTTCTGAATAAATTCACCTATTTATAATTAAGTATATCCTAAAATTTGGGATTTTTCTGAGTAAAAAAATTATTTTTGTAAATATTTCGAAAGAGATGTGCTTTTATGTAAAAAAACCGTTTGGATCTCAAAATGTCACGCCCAGCTTTCCAAAATACGGAAATACGAGCACGTGACTGAAACCTAGCGAATGATGCAAATATACCATTCATAAGCTGTATAAGTAACTCAACAACAGAACAATAACAACCACGCAAGCATGTATAATCACAGACGGGATAATAATAAACTATGAAACAGTTCATAACCAACAATTGGACAGAAATATAGTTAAGGGTCAAACACGTCCAGAGTACAATAAAGAGTACATGAATAAAATATGAACTAAAGTAACATGATAATTAACAAGACTAAAACACTTGATCTGCAACACCTTTTGGTTAACTCTCCATCCAGGCCTGCGAGTACATTATCACAAAAGAAGAAACAAGAAGATGCCCGTTAATGCAAGTCACGGGCCGCAAGTAGTACAAGCTACGGGGACAAGTATAAAAATGAAACTAGAAGCGGGAAAAAGGGTAAGGAATCAAGAATTATGTAATAGGAGAAATGCAATATGTAAACATGATCATGAACAAGACATCAGGAAACAAGTGGCATGCATGTAAACAAGTAATCAAGTAAACAAGTCAACATGAACATGTAACATGTAGTTGGATCATGCAAGTGCACGTGTTAATCTCATGTCTTTTATTAACTTAACTAGTGTAATAATTATGCGTCCCATACCACATGTTTGATACACGCAACCAAGTGAACGTTTAGACTTAGTGGTGGATTCTATAGGTCACGAACTCGGGAAAACATGTAAATTGTATCTTGTATCGAGATACGTGTAATGTGAAACATGTAGAGTGTGAACTTGTAATGTGAACATGTAAAATTTGCAAACTTGCAACTTGCATCGGGAAACCACAAAAATATGCAACTTGCGACTTGCAACTTGCAACTTGTAAACTTGCAACTTGCATCGGGAATACGTAGCAATATGCATATTATAGCGGACGAAATATGATGTTTCGTCTCAAATATTTTATAATATTTTTTTGGGATCATGTTTCGTTCGATGAAATTAGAATTTTTTATAATTAAAAAACCCCGAAAAAGAAGCTTTCATCCAGAGCTCTGGATTTCATTTTTTTTTTTTTTTGGGGATTCTATGGGTAAGATTGCATATAATTTTTCTTGGATTATTGATTGGGACCATTGGATTTTCTATGGATTATTGATTGAGTCATATGATTTTCTATGGGCCACTAAACAAACAATAACAATAACAACAACAACAAAGTCTTTTTCCCAACTAGTTGGGGTTGGCTACATGAATCTTGGTTTTCCATTCTGCTCGGTTTAGCGCAATATATTCTGGTTACTAAACTAAAGGAAACAAATAAAAATAAAAAACTAAATAATGTTTTGTCCGGGGTTTTTGAGATTGCACACATGCGTCAGAAGAACGAAACATGTTTCGTTCGTTCAAATTTTCTCTAACTTTGATATGTTTTGCCATTTTATAACTGCAGCAAAACAACCAAATGCTATTTCTAAATATGCATATATACATTTTATAGCAAGCACAACTGTGGATGCTCTTAGGGGGACCAAAAATAATCCACTGCTACTAAACAAAATAAAACAAGATTTATGGAATGACTAGGTTTGCCCATAGACATGTGCGTACGACGCGTCTTTGTAAACGATGCAGCATATGAAAAGCACTGTAAAGACAAAGAAAATGCAGGTAAAGCAAAACACATAAAGAAAATTCAGACAATACATAAAAAAAAGTTAAAGAAAATCCAACATGCTAGTGTTACTACTAAGTACTAACCATCCAACTGTTGAAAAAGATCTGATTTTGTAGTTCTTCCTTTTCTGAAAAATGAAGAGATGAGAGAGAGAGAGAGAGAGAGAGAGAGAGAGAGAGAGAGGATGCTTTATATTTGGGGGAAAATTTTTTTGAAGAAAATTTGTCTTCTTGGATGGTAATGGTGAATGTGAGTTATTTTATTATTGAAGGTGAGTGACTTGATAGATTTTTTTCAAGTTGCATTGTAATTTATTACACATAGATAGTGACAGAAAGTTGGGTAACTGGCAATTTATTCCTTCCGTTCCTTTCCAAAACTCCTGCTGACAAAGAGTCGGCTATAGTACAAACAAAATCAATGCCCACAAAACTCTAATAAATTAATAGTATAATTATAATTATATTTATGTAAACTATGAATAAGATTTGCACGTAGATAATACACAAAATTCCAACAAATTGGAGCCCTATTAACCAAGCAAAAGATACAAGAGATTCTTGTTTCATGCTTGTTCTCTCTTCAGAAAAGTTGATTCTCCAGACAATGGTGACTCAAGTAGGTACATGATCCAAGTTACTGCTAATTTCTCTCTCCAATTTTTTTCAGATTCTCTTCACCAAACTTTCGATTGTAAAACACTTCATTTTTGTAGTGGGCTTGTGACTAGACCAAAATAATCCGTGTTTTCATAATTGTAACCATAGATTTACTGTAGTTATGCATCAAATTTACGGTTTCATTTATTCATGGACAGGTCAAGCGGGGCAAAGAAAGAAGCTGCGTATGGAGGAAGAGTAGAAGGCCAGGTAGAACAAGGGAGTGGGGAGGGAAGTTTATTTTGTAGATCATACATCTGTTTTATTATAAAAGTGATGACTTCTGTCATCGTTTCATTAATGATTGTTAACGAAACCAGTTAGTACAAAAATACATGCCAAACAGGATCCTACCGGACCCCTAATACAATCTCCCCCAAATATCCAACTAAACAATCTAAAGTAGCATCAGCAGTACATCAATTCTACCAAATACATCAAAATACATCACATCCAACAGCTAAACACACCCTCCAGAGTCAAGAGTAGCGTGTCGTCCTCCCTCTGATCTGAAGCTCTACTCCTCGTTCAGTCTTAACCTCTTAGCTCCCACAACACCAATTATGGATGAAGAGAAAAATTTTATGCATAGAAATTAAAAATCTATAACTAATGTTACGAAAGCATAAATCGTTTCGGCCTAGCCATAGACCCCACAGGGTTGCCACTACTGCTATCTCCCACGCTTTGATGTCCTCTCTCCTAATGAACCTATCTCTCCAACTACCCCACACGTCTACAGAGGAAGTTGGACGTTGAGCACACTCAAAACCCCTACATACTATTTCCCACGTAAGTGCTACCTTAGGACATGTGAAAAATAAGTGTGTTGTGTCCTCGTCCGCGCTTAAGCAATTAATGCATCTGGTGTCGATTTGCATATATCTTTTTTTAAGGTTGACTTTAGTTAGAATGGCATCGTTGTGTACCAGCCAGCTAAATACCTTTGACCTTTAGGGGCACCTGAGTATTCCAAATGACATTTTCCTCTTTGCATCTTATCCCTCCATCATTTAGCCACTTATACATTGAGACCACTATATAGGTTTTAGAGTCTTCGATGTTCTACCATCTTTCATCGGGTTCGCTCGTCATTTGACCCCCATCAGCATGTATGAACTTATTTAGCTCTTCGAACTGGCTGATGCTATCCTGCGATAGTCTATCTGAAACAGTAAACGTGAGCTCTCCTATTTTCCACACGTCTGCCACCAGAGCATCATTGCTGACTGTGACCGCCGCGGCTTGTGGGAATAGGTTTTCGAGCGATCTATTCCCGCACCATTTATCCCTCCAAAACCTGGTGTTCTTCCCGTTCCCAATTCTGCAACTTGTATTTGTGTGAAAAATATTCCCTTGCTTGGCCACCCCTTTCTAGAGGTGTGATACCTTGCCAAACGCACTCTGTCCACCGAATCTATACTTTTTTCTCTTACGAAAAACATGAAATGACCGGGACCACCATCCCCTTTGGCGTTTGTAGATCTTCCACCACCACTTGCTTAGCAGAGCACGAGTCATATCGTGAAGGTTAAGGATTCCCAATCCGCAGAATTCTCTTTTTTTACACACTCTGCCCCACTTGACTAGGTGAAACCCTTTGTTTCCCTCGTCGGTGTCTTTCCATAAGAACCGTCTTCTCATCTTATCGATCTTATTAATTACCCACTTCGGCAGTTTGTAGATCGACATCAGATACAGTGGAATTGCGTTAAGAACCGAGTTAAGTAGGGTAATCCTACCTCCTAAGGAAAGGTATCTACTCTTCTAACCAGTCAATTACATCTGTTGCATCTACTTTTGTTGTTGCTGTCTTAGACTTTTTGAGATGCAAGATTTACTTACCTTTTATTTTTTTTTATGTAATTGGATCTACTATGTTTCGTCAATCTATCATTAATAGAACGATGACGATGTCATCTTTATTCTTTTTAAAAAAAAAAAAAAACACTTTTTCCTTAGTAATATTCTCACCTTTACTGTTCAACAGTCAGGTAAAATGCAACTTGCCATCAAAGGAAAAAAACATCATAAACGATTTCTTTGAAATTTGAAGGTACATTGAAAAGGATCGCAAAGCATAGTTCATTGTGGTGGTTAAATTACTAATTTATATGATTTTATTTTTAAAATCTAAGCTACAACTGATGCACTACACATTACAGAAAAACATGATAACCTTTTTCTTTTTTAGACATTCGGTCATAGCCGTTTGTATAGGAAAATAAATAAAAAAAATTTATCATCCCAAATTAATTTCGTCTCAGGCCATAATTGAACTTGCAACCTCTTACTTAACAGTGAGAAGTCTTGTAACTGATACAACAAGCGCTTGTTTTTTTTTTCCCCTTATTAAAAGCGTTTGGTTAATTCTTCTATATATATTAACAAGACCTTATAACAACTTTGAGATTTATAGCAAAAAGATAACAACTTCGATACCCTTTGAAGTCATCAAAATATCTGTTCAAACAAAAATGAAATTTATTAGTCCAGTTCTTAATTGGAACTCACTATGAACTTGTTTCATATTTAAACTCCTATGTAAAGTTCAATTTGTAAACTACTATGTAATTTGTGTAGCATTTTACTATACTACCATAGTTTTTGTTTCCTTTTTAAGTACAATTAAACTAAACATTACAAGAAGTTAACGGTAGCAAGCGGGAAAAAAAATTCATGATCAATGTGTGTTATAAATTAAGTTATGGACAATGAAATATTTAAAAGCAAAGTAAATAGTAGTTTCTCCTAATTTACCTTATAAGTAAAATTGACTTTTTTTGAATGTAATTTGATAGAGCACTAGGCTCTAGCATGTTATATATATACTAGATTTGTCCGTGGACAAGTGCCTATGACACGTCGTTGGAACGATACAGCATATGAAAGTCTTGTAAACAGTAAAACAACAATTATGTAGCTCGAGTTTGAATAGTAAAATAATAATTAGTTGTAAATAAAAGTTCATGTTTGCATTAGTATATGTTAAAAAATAATTATAAATGGGGGTGTAAAATCCAACTTCTTAGAACTTTGAGTGCGAAAAATGATGAAATTTAACTGTTTATGAGATATTTGCTATTTTGAATGTAACATGAGCAATAAAAATTGCATAAAAAATTTGAAAATTATATACCTGAAATCTGAACATATAAATTTCTGAGTAAACAGAGAGAAATTGAGAGAGAGAAAAAATAAATAAATAAATAAATAAAGGAGTTGTTTTGGAGATTTGAATTTGAGTTTTGAGGGGGACTTTTGGGCGGGAAAGTATGTTTTGTGAGGTTAGATCTGGACCGGTGATTTCAACCCTATTGAACGAAAGCCACGCGATAGCTTTCTTTATGTTTTATTATATAGACTAGATTTGCCCATGGGCACGTGCCTACGGCACGTCTTCAGAACGATACAGCATATGAAAAGTCTTGTAAATAGTAAACCAACAATTATGTAGCTCAAGTTTGAATAGTATGAATAGTTGTAAATAAAAGTCTATGTTTCCATTAGTATATGTTGAAAAATAATTATAAATTGGGGTATAATAGTCCATGTTTTCATTAGTATATGTTGAAAAATAATTATAAATTGGGGTATAAAAGTCCATGTTTCCATTAGTATATATATATAAGTATATATATATATGGAGAGAGAGAGAGAGAGAAATAATTAAATAAACAAAGAAATTGTTTTGAGGGGATTTGAATTTGAGTTTCAGGAAAAAACTTTTTTTTGGGGGGGGGGGGGGGGATGGGTTCTGTGAGATTAGATCTAGGACTTTAATTTTGGGGGGATTGAATGAATGCCACTTGATAGCTTTCTTTGTGTTTTATTATATAGATTATAAGAACAAGTCCACAGTATACGTAGTCAGATACAACACCATCGAAGTCAGAAAGAAATTCCGGAACAAAAGTCCGCACTAAACAACATATAAAGAAAAGGAACAAGAACAAAAAGTACAAAGAAGATCATCGTCATCATGCTTCGAAACAATGCTATTCAGACTCCAACACAAAACAGTGTCATCTAGAGCACTCTGAGATCGAGCGACAACAATCAACAACCAATAACACAGCAAAAAATGCAACCAACAACCCAACACTGAAGTACGAACAAAATGAAGTATGCTATCACAAAAAATAAATGGCCAACATGGAAAAGCATGTTGGCCGCCGCCGACGAGATTGAGATCGGGACGACGATCGATTGACAGCCAGCACAGCACGGTCTACTATGTTCATTTATACCCACCACCCCAGGATTTGTTGGGGGGATATGATGTATCTCTGTGTGGCTTTTCTATGTTTATTTTGTCCCACCCCCCATGTTCGGAGTAGAGTTTATGTACTTTTGTTCTGTTTGTAGGATTTTGTAGTGGGCTCGGTACTCTGAGTATGTTTTATTAATCTCTTATTAATGAAACAGGGTGGCCAGATTCCACATTTTATTAAAAAAATAAAAAATAAAAAAATGGAAAAGCAACAAGCCGGTACCCAGCTAAACTGAAACAACAACAATACAAAACATTTGCTTAGATCTTTTAGTAGCAGACGTGAGAAAGAGAGGGAAACTGAAATTTACAGTGTCCCAGAACATTTGCTCCGAGGCCTTGACTCAATTCGAAGCGATGAACAGAATCGTTGCCCAGGAAGATGGTCTGGGTAATAGTTCAGCTGACGAGAGATGGTGGGACAGAGATAACTCTAAGCTATTCTCGGTCTCATCCATGTATAGGTGGATCAATGACGGAGGTATTAGATGCCCAGCTCAAACTGTTATTTGGGGGGCCCTTGTCCCATTCAGGGTTAAAGTTTTTTGCTGGCTGGCATTTAATAATGCGTTCCTTTCGAAAGCGAACCTTAGGAAGAGAGGCATGCAGATCGACTCGACTTGTGGAAGATGCTCCTTGGCAGAGGAAGACGAAAATCACATTCTATTTAGTTGTCCCAGAGCTAGACTTACCTGGGAGATAGTTAGCAGGGGTTTTGGGTGTAGTCAAGTTCCTAACTCTATATCAGTAATTTGGGGGTCATTTAGAGAAACATTCATTAGACTAGAAGATAGAAGGTCTTGGGATATTGCAACTGCTGCATTGATATAGAATTTATGGCTTGAAAGAAATGATTTCGTTTTTTGCAATACTGCATACAGATTTCATCACTCCATGCTTAAAATTTTTCTTTTCATCCATGATTGGGCAGGTGCTCAAGAGGCAAGAAAGAAACCAAGGATCGTTGAAAGGGAGTAGTCTGACTTGGGTTCCCAGCGCAACCTCATACTACTGCAAGAATGATGGGGTCCGCTGATGGTTATATGGAGTGGTTTTTGTCGCCAACAGCGAAGGGGCTTTTGGACTGTCGGCAGGGGCAGGATGTTTAGTTTATGAATGTTGTTGCTTTAATTTTATTTCAGTCATGTAATATTCAGGTGTTGTACTACTTTGTTTCCTTAATCGTTCGTTAATGAAACGATGGATTAGTCCATCTTTTATCAAAAAAAAAGAAAAATAAAATATACAAAACAGCCTAGAATAAAATGCAAACTACCTTAAAAAAAACCAAAGTAAAATTGACTTTAATTAGCTAAATAACTTATGATTTTGTCCCTTGACATATTACTGAGAATAGGTTAATTCAAAGAATCAAAGTTCAAACCATATGTAGATGCAATACTGGATATTGAAGATATCCAATTATTTGGATTTTACTGAACTGTTAACAAAAGTTTAGTGGAGCTTTTGTAAAACATAATCTCGAGAATAGTAAAATACAAAACATCTCTCTTTTTTAGTTTTGCAATTAGAATTTTCAGGTTTTTTGGCAATAGCAATGATTATTAGCCGAAAAAAGATTATTAATCTCTAATCTCTACTATTATAATGGGAGAAGGCCTTAGTGGTATTTGTCATCAATTTTTTTTTTTTTTTTTTTTAGTCATTTAGTCATGTTGAAGCCAAATGACTCATTTTGGTAAATATTTTCGAAAGTGGACCAGTTTGGTAAATATTTTCGGCAGTGGATCAGTTTGGAAATTATTTTCCTTTTTTTGTCTTTTTTCCTTCTTCCTCCGCGTGCACGTGCGAAAGTGGACCAGTTTGGTAAATATTTTCGACGGTGGATCAGTTTGGAAATTATTTTCCTTTTTTTTTGGGTCTTTTTCCTTCTGCCTCCACGTGCATCGCACGTGCATGATACTAGTAACTATTATAATGGGAGAGATGGGGTTCACAAACAAATAAACAATTGTTTATTCTTAGTGTATGTGTGTCAACACGTGCAGCGCACGTGTTGGTAGTTTTTTTTGTTCTTTTCATTCTCCCTCCACGTGCATCGCACGTGCATGATACTAGTCTAATATTATAATGGGAGAAGGCCTTAGTGTCATTTGTAAATGTTTGTCATTCTACCAATCCGTGCAACGCACGTGTTGGTGATTTTTTTTTTTTTTTGTTCTTTTCATTCCCCCTCCCCATTTTCCCCACGTGCAACGCACGTGTATAATACTAGATTTTTTTTTGGGTCCTTTTTATTCCCCCTCTCAATTTTTTCCACGTGCAACGCACGTGTATAATACTAGTATAATATTATAATGGGAGAAGACCTTAGTGTCATTTGTCAATCTATCAACACGTGCGATGTACATATATAACTAATATGAAGGAGGTTTCAGGTTCGAGTCCTCACTTACGTCATAGGTTAAAAAAAGAAAGATTTATGAAGATGTGCATCGTACGTGTATGTTACTAGCATTCACCCTATAAGCTTACAATCTTTTCAACTCACCAATTGCTCTATAAGCTTACAATTTTTGAACAGATCACGATCACTGTTTCCCATAATTTGTAAAGTACTATTTAGCATAAAATCTTGTAGTTATAATAAAGATGGTAGGTGTTCAAATTAAATATATATATTTTATTATTATTTGCAGAGTGCTCTTTTAATTGTTCATTCTAAGCTAAAGTCGGCTACATTTTGTTGTTCTATAGAGTTATCGCTCATGTACAGGCTTAGCATATATTAACTAGAATTCTCGTAAAATCTATCTAACAAAATAACAATTTTCGCCTTTTTTTCTTCTTCAGTTTATTACATCAATTAGGGAACTCCTCTCAATTTCACTGAATAAAACGCACTTTCATAGCTCCATGAACACTAAACTAATAAATAGTGAAAAATGATGTTTCCGTTTCGTTACTACTCATTTATGATACAAGCTCAAATTTTTTTCCAGCAATTCAAAATAAATTAACTTAAAAAATGCTACACTACCAAAAAAAAAAAAAAAAAAAAGAAAAAAGAAAAGAAAAACCACAAATGCAAAGAGCCCCTTCAGACACCATAAAACTAGAAATAGCCCATTCTCTCTAATCTCATCTTATTTAGAGCTGGTGTTGGGTCCCGGGTCCTCCACTACCTGAACCTGATACCTCACGGATCCAAAAATTGAACCTGGACCTAGACTTGCAAGAATCGGGTTCGAATTCGGGTCATAGTTAAAAAAACATACTTGTCGGGTCTAGTAGCGGAAAATAAATATTTGCACTTAAGTACCTGATACCCTACGGTTTTAACAAATTTTGCACTTAAGTACATGAATAAATATTATATTTACACATCTATCTTCAACAATTACTATTTACATGTATATCCCTATAATTATATTATTCAAATTCCATATTTTATGGGATATGTTATTCAAATTTCATATTTTTAGGGGTATTTTTTAACAGGTCCAGGTCCATTTTATTTTGAGCGGATCCAAATCAGAATCCCGAAGTGTATCGGGTTTTATTTTAAGACCCATACCCAGATACGTATAGATCGGATCGGTTTCGGTCTAGATATCCGGTATGTTATATTTATACCAATACTATTGTTATTAACAATTACAATCCGATCCGCTTATTTCTATTTTACAACTTGTAAAACCATTGATTATTTGTTTATAACTTAACTGTTTTTATTGATTAATATATTATTTGATAGCTGGAGCCGTTTAGCTCTGTCCGATATATCAAAATAAACAATTACAACCCGATCCGAGTAAGCGAAGGGAGAAGAAATCAAAGAAGGAAGGAAAGAGTTGCAAGTTGCAACTCACATCGACCGACTACAACACCTCATCTCTATCCTCTTCCTCTTATTAATACCACCAAAAACCAAAACCCTTGTCTTTAAAAGAATCGAGGTTTTTTCTTTTTGCGATGGACCCCACCGGAGCTCCGCTATCAGACGCCGTCATGTCGGAGGCGGGCCCACCGCCACATCAGCAGCCGCCGCAGATCGCCGACAACATCTCGGCGACGCTCAGCCACGGCGGCCGCTTCATCCAGTACAACATTTTCGGCAACGTTTTCGAGGTCACCTCCAAGTACAAACCCCCAATCATGCCGATCGGAAAGGGCGCTTACGGGATCGTTTGGTAATTTTTGAGATTGTTGTTAGGGTTTAATTTGTTGGTTGAAAATTTTGAGATTTGGTTTCTTGATTCTGGTTTTTTGGGTGGGGATTTTCAAGTTCGGCGCTGAATTCGGAGACGGGGGAGCAGGTGGCGATCAAGAAGATTGCGAATGCTTTTGATAACAGGATTGATGCCAAGAGGACTTTGAGGGAGATCAAGCTCTTGAGGCACTTGGATCATGAAAATGTTAGTCACTAATTTATTTATTTGTTGAGATTAATTGAATTAAGTATGTTAGTATAGTTTGAGATCAAAGCTTGAAATCTCTACTATTATTATAACCGAGAGAGTTGGAGAGTTGCAGCACATCTTGTAAGTCGAAGTTATATTGAACATCCTGTTAAGTTCAATCAATCCAATAATTAAATCTCAACCACACTCAATGTATCACTTGCTAACTAATAGTGTGTCATTATGTTAATGATTAGTTAGGTAGGACTAGTAAGGAAATTTTGAGTGCGGCAGTTATTAGACTGGTTTTATTACATATATTGAGTTTATGCAAAGAGTTGACTTAGTTTTTTTCTAGTGGTCATGTTGCTAAGTTTGAGTGAATGCGGTTGACTATTTAGGGTTGTACAAGTGGGTTTCTTTTTATTATAAATGTACGCGCCTTTTTAAAATAGCTAGTAAAATCTGCACCTTTTAAAAATATGGAGAGAAGTATGTGTCTCTTTCTTACTACAACGTCACGTCATCTTGAATAGACCATCTTAAGACTGATGCGGTTGCGGTTTTTTTGAAAAGAAATCCGCTATTACAACTAGTGGTTCTTAAACCGTTGCGTAGCCTATGAAAAGAAGCCTCTATTACAAGTAGCAGTTTTGTTTTTAACAAGAGTCGCAACGGTTTTAAGAACCGCCGCATTTTCGAGAACCACCATGGGCTATACTTAGTCAGTTGGAGTGAAGGAGAGAGATACTTCTCTAGATATTTTCTTGAGGACCATATTCTTTTAATTAATTTTAGAATAGGGTATAAATTCAAAAATAATTCATACAAATGCTAGATTGAAGGCTAGTATTGCACATATTTGTCTAATTTGCAAAGTCAATGAGATTTTTTATTTTTTATTTTACAGCATCTTTTGAGAGGATGATGATAAATTGATAATAGATTTTTTCTGAATACTGATCCGAATACTGTAATGAGGTACTTATATAAGTTTATGAATGCAATTCTGTCTACTTCAAAAATTTATGTAAAATACCAGATTTGTACTAACTGGAAACGCCTAATCTCAACCTGGTTTTTTTGTCACGTTAAATTCTGCCCTGAAAATTGCACTCAGCCGCAAAATCAAGGTAAGTCAATGTTATTCCCCTGTTGTTGGGTTTGAGGGTTGAGGATTCAATACTACACATTCAAGAAAACTTCAATAGGAACTTGTTGATGATGACACACAAAATATACAAAGTAGTCATCAGAGGTGACTGCGAGGGTTGCGAGGGTCAAACCTAGGACCTCCAGATCCTAATATTCTAAGATGGACATGCGTATTGAGTAGAGCAGAGAACATTGGATGATTGCATTGAAAACCTTGAGACCTTTATCTAGGCACATAGGTATGTCAGATTTGCAAGAACAAAATTAAATGAGAGGAGTACTCTACATATGGACCGTAAGTCACATGATACAGATCCAACTATTATGGTACGGGAATATTTTAATATTCTCTTAATATGTTGTTTAATAAACCATATGAATAGTTGCTATGTACTGTAATCAATGTCTATTATGCTTACTTTGACTCTTAAAAAAATGTTATGCCCTTATACTCTCTCACTAGTCACTAGTCACTAGCCACTAGCCACTTCGACACCAAATGACTTTAGTTATAAGGTAGTAGCTCAACATTCCGCCCCAGTCTAATCATACTCCCATTCTTATGTGGCAACTAGCAACATAATTAATGGATTCTACCCATACTTTCTCTTAAAAATGAAAAAAAGAGCAAACAATTAATAGAGATGCATATTTAGATAAAGATCTTTATTAATATATGTCTAAAACCAAGATACTCTTTTTCATGATGCCACTAACGATGTGGTGGAACAACTTAAACTCTTGGGTTTATGTGTTGACAATGTATATTTGTGCCATCCTGACATGGTTCTTTATGGATCAAGTTAAATATAAAACTGATGGAGTTGTGTGGACACGAGACATGTTCACAGTGTACTATGATTAGGTATCACCAACAAAAATATTTTACATAATGACATCCTGGTAGAGCATACTGCATACATTGTTACCTGATGTCCTCGTCTCCTATCCTCAAAGGACGAAAACAACTTAACGTCAAAATATTATTTCTCCTTACGTCTACATGCTCACCTTGATTAATATCGGCACCAAATTTGATTAATGAATTATCGTATCATAAGTTGACACCTGCAGAGCATCGCAACTCGCGTGACCTAACTTTGGCTTCATTTATTCTACTTTTGACCTAGCATACTAAGATCTTATTAGACATAATTTCATCTAACTGAACTTTGAAGATTGACCATTTGAAAAAGCATGCAAAAAGGAAAATCTATACTCAGTTACTCACTAATACTGTGCCGAAAATGGATAAACTTATTGTTTGTGATGATAGTCGCTAGATATCAAAGATTAATTTGCTCAGTTGATTATATCTACTGTGCAACTGTTTTGATCTTACTTTTATTTTTCGAAGCAGATTGTGGCAATTAGAGATATAATACCACCTTCACTGAGGGAAACATTCAACGATGTGTACATTGCTTATGAGTTGATGGACACTGATCTCCATCAAATAATTCGCTCCAATCAAGGTTTATCCGAAGAACATTGCCAGGTTGTCATTTTCTTAAAATAGCATTAGCGAGTATATGAGCATATCATGTTTGGATTTGATACGTGCAATAACATGTAGAATTTTCTTTTTCATGCTAACAATTTGTTGGCAGTTTATTTGGGTTTGCTAACCTGATAGGGACTGACATTTTGTGTGGTTTTATATTCTAAAATAAATTGCACTTGTTTTCTTGTAGAGCAAACCCCTTCAGTTTCTGTTTCTTTTTTTTCTTTTTTTTGTGGTGGGTGGTGGGTGGGGGGGTGTGTGGATGCGTAATTGTGCAGAAATTTTAAAAAAGGGTAAATGTGTATAATGAATGCGTAAAGTAAAGATAGATAAAGCAAACAAAGAAACGAGGCAAAGATACAAAGGTATAAGTGGTTCGCCTCCAGGTCTACTCCACTACTCGTTACTTACAACAATTCTACTCGTTACTTACAACAATTCTATGCCGCAAGCGTTCCGCTATACATTAACCCCGTATAGTGAGTCGGTATTCTTGCCAAGATTCCTATTACACCCAACGAGACTTCTATTCCTTATGAGTCCCGAAATCCGCCTTTTTTCGAAGCGAAAATAAAATAATAAAAGCAAGATCGATATCTTGACAAGAAAACAATAAAAGTACACTTCTCTCTTGATCGTTGGCAAAATATTGAATTTTGAAGTTTTTGAGTTGAAAGAGAGGACTAATACTTGGTGAATTCATCTCTATTTATGGAGTTATAAAATTTTTCATTTCCACAAAAGTGAAAAGAAATGCCAAAAATGGTTTGGTGCAGGTTGCGGTCGACTACACTTTTTAGGCGATCGACTGTCAATTTCCCAGATCGAAGTTAGAGAGAATTGACAATCGATTGCACCAAATACAACTATGTGTTGCAGTTGACTGTTTGGTGCAGTTGATTGTCTTTGGTGCAGTCCACCGTACCTGTCCTGAATCCAATGATTTGGTGAATTCACTTTGTATTCTTTCCATAACTCAATTATTTACCAACAATACTTTTACATATTTGATCCTCACAATTACAATAGATAATAATCTTTAATGGCTGGCTTTTTGAAGATTTAATCACATGTTTCTTTTGAGTGAACAAAATCTTTCCCGATACTTAGCAATGTTTTAGATTTGCTCGACTCTTTCATTTTGCTTTGATTCCGAAGATCTTGAGACTTTATTTGACTTTTAATTATTTATTTTTCTTGTACATATCGTGGATGAAAATATTAGATACATGTGTATGTTTTGTACATACCAAACTTACGGTCAACAATCTTCCCTTTTGGCATGGACAAAACACAGTCACAATTTCCACTTTATATTCTTTCCATAACTCAATCATTTACCAACGATACTTTTACATATTCGATCCTCACAATAACAACAGATAATAATATCGAATGGCTGGCTTTTTGAAGATTTAATCACATGTTTCTTTTGAGTGAATCTTTCCATATACGTAGCATTTTTTAGATTTGCCTGATTCTTTCCTTTTGATTTGATTCTGAAGATCTTGAGATTTTATTTGAATTTTAAATCTTTATTTTCCTGTACATATCTTAGATGAAAATATTACGTTAATGTGTATGTTTTGTACATACCAAACTTACGGTCAACAATCTCCCCTTTTGGCATGGACATAACAAACTCAGAATTTTAAAATAATTAACCCCCCCCCCCCCCCCCCCCCCACACACACACACACACACACCCCAACAACAACAACCACACAAAAAATACAATATTCCCTCTTAATCTATGAGTACATCAAATGATAATATAAATGTGTGTGAGCATGATGCATCATATATCACATATGGAAAAGGCATGCACAAAATAATATATATACATACAATCATATTTGGATTAAGAATCACTAAACTTGTTTCAATCAAAAGAGCTTATACATGATATACGATTCAAAATCCAAAATAATAAAGCTCCAAGATCATCAACTTCAAATAAGAGAATAGAAAGATTTCTTCAAGCATTACATATACCATTCCATTTTAGACTTCACAGATCTACTACATGGCATGATTTAAGATACTCTTTGAGATATACATGGTGAGAGATTTTTATAATACATGATTGAGATACTCTTTGAGATACAAATTACAATAGCCATTTTAAGCACAAAAGAAAGAAATAAGATCTTCATATTTTGTCCTTAAATTCCCTCCATTTTTGAATAACAGCAAAAGCGAGTTACTCCTCATCATTTAAATTCCCTCCATTTTTGAATAACAGCAAAAGGGAGTTACTCCTCATCATTTTCATCCTCATCGCCGTCGTCATCGATCTCCTCTTTGTTGCCCCCGTCAACATTACTAGATTGACAAGAAGAAGTAACTCTCATCCATCTTTTTCTCCCAAGAATTCGATAGTGTCGATATAGTAGCGATACATGAGATTTTTGACTTCGTCAACATCTGCACGTATCGCATAGGAAGGTTGAGCTTGTGTTTGCGAAGAGGATGTGACCTTCATCCAAATCGATTTTCCAGCCATAGGTATGTCAATACCCATTTGAGGCAGAATGATGGGGTTGTTGGGGTTGCTAAATGATATATTGACCGATTGGGTTACTAGTCAGGGGCATTATTATATATCAATGTGCTAAACGGTAGAGTGCGAGTTCCTTTAGAGGCAAAGTTGATGGTTTGGAGAAGTTGTATTCACCAAGAACGAGAAATATGACAAATGATTGGTCAAGGCAAATTTCGGTTTTGTCGTTTTTCTTGGGCCAGATATTGGCATTGATAAGCTTCCCGAGGACGAGGAAACATCAGTGAAATCAGTGAGTTTGGGTTTTGGGTTTTTAAGAGATCCCTATAACGATCATGACCGAGTATATACCTAAGTGTGTCAAAATTGAGAGGATACGCATCAAAGTCACCGGAACACAGGGAGTATTTGATTTTGAGATAGTCTCGGGTGTAAGTGGTACAAGTTCACCTAGTATGATGGAGTGGATGGTCATATCATTGGTTTTGAATTATAGGTTTGCATAGAATTGCCTGGTGACAAATTCGGAGTAGACACTTGGGGTTACTAGATACTCTTCCCACTCAAAACCCTTAAGAATTCTAACCATGCCATCAAATTGACCCCCAAGTTTGTGAAGGTGGATATCCCGACTAGGAACGACAACTTTGTCAGCTAGGGTTTTAAAATAAAGGTGATGAGGACATCAATTTTATTTAGTTTAGGATTTTATTTCAGTACCATATTTGTTTTTGGCAATTATAGCCATATGTAATTTTTTTTATGCATTAGAATATTTTTGAGATTTTGAGAATATTCTGAGATTTGTATCTTGATTTGTTTTGAGCCTATATATAGACATTGAGATTAATGAGAAAGATGTCATTCTTGATTAAAAAAATTATTGTGTTGAGTTTTGCTCTTCTTGTCTCTTTTTGTGTGATACAATTGAGATCCAATTATTAGGGTTTGTGATAAATCCTAATACAATTTTAGGGTTAGTGATTAACGCTAAAATCTACCCCAAATTAAAAACCCCAAATCCCCAAATTAAAACAACTCCTAAAATCCAAAACCCTAATCTCTCCTACCTTACATCCCGACCAAACCCATCTCCTTCCTCCAACTCCAACCAACCCATCGTCTCTCTCCGACCAAAACACTAACCTCCATCCCCGACCTCACCATCGCCGTAGCTCGACTCAGCCCACTCCTCGCCTCTGCCGCCCACACCCATAACCGACCTTGTCAGCGTCCCGCTCTCTTTCCCCATCGTTCTCTCGCCTGCATCCCATCGTCGAAGCCCCCCCGTCCTCTGTCCTCCGAAGCCCCGCCGTTGCCTTCTCTTCCGAACCCCGTCGCCAGCCGTCCCGAGCATCTGCCTCACCGTGTACCTCTGACCTACGACCACGGCCGAGAAGGCAAGTAGCGCCAGCCATTGCCAGATCCAGCGGCCTGTTCTTCCAACAGTAGCTTCACCTTCGATTGTCGCAATTGTTCTTCGAACTCTTGGTATACTCTTTTCACTTTTAAATATTTGTGTTCTACTGCTCTATTATCTATTATATTATTCAATTTAACTGTCGTCCAGAAACAATTGAGATTGAGTATTCCACTTGCCTGATTAGAGTACGAATCAGTATTGACTCTTTTACTTGCTAAGAACGCTTAAGAATTTTATTATTGATTGTAGAGTTGAATTATTAATTGGGATTATTAAACGTGATTCAGTTCTTGAAAATCCATCAAACCAATTAACTGTTTAAAATTTCTAACTTTAATCCGCATAACGTGTTGGTAAAATTAACCCGTTAAGATTCTTGGAAATTCTCTATTTTAGGGTTAGTTTTACATCATTTTGGTATCAGAGCGAAGGTTCTTAAAACCCTAGTTCTTGCATCGTAGGCATCAACTTTGCATTCATTCAGGACTGTGTAGTCTTTCGTTATTTTAGATCATTTCAGATTCATTTTAAAAAAAAAAATTTAGAACACACATGACCCCCAGTTTTCACTTTTGGTGAATGCGTCTTCGCAGCACCATCACAGATTCTGAAGAGCTTTTCTTATCCCTTCCAAATCACCCAATTAGGAACCCTACACTTTTCCAACCTGAAATGGACAACTCTGATATCTCCGCTACCCTACCTGCCATTCAAGCAACTCTTGCCAATATCAATAAGAGGCTTGAGAAAGTGGAGTTAAATTAAACTATTGTCCCTGAGCTTCATGCCAATCGTCAGATTCCTCAAGGGAATGTTCGTGACGATTGACGTCAAGAACATGACCCTGACGAACAATGTAAGAACGTTAAGGTTGACGTTTCCCATTTTGAAGGCCACATGGAACTCCAAGCTTATCTCGATTGGATCCGTGCCATGGACCATTACTTTGTGTGGTTTGACATGAGCGAAGCCCTGAAGGTTAAATTTGCCACAATGAAATTGACGGGTAAAACTTAACAATATTGGACCAATCTTGAACATGCCTGCAGAGGTCGAGGCCTGGCACCCTTAGCCACTTGGGAAGCCATGAAAGAGAAGCTCACTGAGATATATGTACCGTTATCGTTCCACACCTGATTGCTAGATTCGTGGAACCAATTTTATCAAGGAAGTAAATTTACACAAGAATATGTTGATAAGTTTGTTGACTTCCTTATTCGGTGCAATGCTTTAGGTAAAGAGAGTGAAGAACAAACTCTCTCTAGGTTTAAAGCTGGACTACGAGCCGACCTTAGGAACGAGCTAATTTATAGAATTGTGGACTCATTAGCAGCAGTTTATGCCCTAGTCCTCGATATGGATTCCCTTAAAGTTAGTTCCTATTATAGATCTAGCGATTCGAGAGATCATTCCCCTAGAATGACCCTTTCTGATCCCTCTAGACCTGAGCACTTTCTCTTCAATACCCCAACAAGTCTTACCCAAACAAGCCTACATCAAATTCATATCCACTTAGAAATGACAACATAGGTAAGAATACTGAAAGAGATAATTCTAATATTGATCCTCTCACTAAGTGCTATAAATGTAAAGGATACGGCCATGTTGCTAGCAACTATTCCAGCCTAAGTAGGATCAATATAGTAGAGAGTATCACAGTCATCGCTGATGAGCCCGACACTGAGTTTACCTATGAACATAATGTAAGTGATGACTGATGAAAAAGATGATGACCAGTTTCTCAATTATATTCAGTCTGTCTAGTCAGCTCCATTGAGTGTACCTGAGTCACCCATCCCATCCCAAGTCACTTGACAACTTATAGATTTTATCCATGTGTTAGAACATCCTAGAGTCACAGTCTGAACCCACATTTGCGTATCACATTCATGACTTGCATAGAGAAATTTCCAAGGAACTTAATGAGAATAATTTTAACTACAAGTTAATAGCAGATACTAGAAGGACATTTATAACTTTTGATATTGGTGACAAGGTGATGGTTCGGATTCGTCCGGAATGGTTTCCAGTTGGATCCGTTAAGAACTTGAACATACGTGCTGCAGGCCCATTTAAGATTTTACAGACAATCAATGATAATACCTATGTCGTTGACCTTCCTGGAGGCTTTGGCATAAGTAAAATTTTCAATATTGAGGATCTAGTACTCTATGAAGGCTCAAAATTCAACCATAGAAATTTTCTTATAGATGAGCCCATCCTGCACCCTAATGGTGAGATTCCCCCATTTATCCCTCTACCTGATATTATTTACCCACTGACAGAAGAATTGAATAATATTTTAGATGATCTGATAATCTCTACAAGAGATGATGGTATGCACAAGTATGGTGAGGTGGAAGAACAAGTCGAAGTCCGATGACACTTGCAGTGATCGCGAGGAGCTCCCGCAACTGGATCCAGATCTTTTGGAGCACCATGACAGGATCACTTGTTTTGGTTCGACTGGGTCGAGCTCTCTCCCACCCGGAGAGAATGATGAGGACATCAATTTTATTTAGTTTAGGATTTTATTTTAGTACCATATTTGTTTTTGGCAATTATAGCCATATGTAATTTTTTTTATGCATTAGAATATTTTTGAGATTTTGAGAATATTTTGAGATTTGTATCTTGATTTGTTTTGAGCCTATATATAGGCATTGAGATTAATGAGAAAGATATGTCATTCTTGATTAAAAAAATTATTGTGTTGAGTTTTGTTCTTCCCGTCTTTTTTTGTGTGATACAATTGAGATCCAATTATTAGGATTTATGATAAATCCTAATACAATTTTAGGGTTAGTGATTAACTCTAAAATCTACCCCAAATTAAAAACCCCAAATCCCCAAATTAAAACAACTCCCAAAATCCAAAACCCTAATCTCTCCTACCCTACATCCCGACCAAACCCATCTCCTTCCTCCAACTCCAACCAATCCATCGTCTCTCTCCGACCGAAACCCTAACCTCCATCCCCGACCTCACCATCGCCGTAGCTCGACTCAACGACCACTCCTCGCCTCTGTCGCCCACACCCGCAGCCGACCTCGTCAGCATCCCGCTCTCCTTCCCCCATCGTTCTCTCGCCTGCATCCCATCGTCGAAGCCCCCCCGTCCTCCGTCCTCTGAAGCCTCGCCGTTGCCTTCTCTCCCGAACTCCGTCGCCAGCCGTCCCGAGCATCCGCCTCGCCGTGTACCTCTGACCTACGACCACGGCTGACCACAGCCAGACAGACAGCATCAGCAAGTAGCGCCAGCCATTGCCAGATCCAGCGGCCTGTTCTTCCAACAGTGGCTTCACCTTCGATTGTCGCAATTGTTCTTCGAATTCTTGGTATACTCTTTCCACTTTTAAATATTTGTGTTCTACTGCTCTATTATCTATTATATTATTCAATTTTACTGTCATCCACAAACAATTGAGATTGAGTGTTCCACTTGCCTGATTAGAGTACGAATCAGTATCGACTCTTTTACTTGCTAAGAACGCTTAGGAATTTCATTATTGATTGTAGAGTTGAATTATTAATTGAGATTGTTAAACGTGATTCAGTTCTTGAAAATCCATCAAACCAATTAACTGTTTAAAATTTCTAACTTTAAACCGCATAACGTGCTGGTAAAATTAACCCGTTAAGATTTTTGGAAATTCTCTATTTTAGGGTTAGTTTTACATCAAAAGGTCGGCACTCTTGATTTCTAAGTACGATGTCGTCTACACGGTCATAAGGTGAGAGGTATCGGGTTTTCTCTATCAAATAAAGGTCGGCACTCTCTTTTAGATTTGCTCTATTATTTCCTTTTGCTTTGATTCCGAATATCTCGAGACTTTATTTGAATTTCAAATCTTCATTTTCCGGTGCATATCTTGGATGAAAATATTAGATCATGTGTATGTTTTGTAATACCAAACATAGGGTCAACATAATGTTTCCACTTTCCCACTATCCCAGTATCATACAGATCCAAGCTTTATAATCTACCATTAAATAGGCAGCAGGGCCTCTACCCTGATTCTAATAATTGAATTCAAAAGCATAATGTAACACGCCTGCATTAATATTAGAAATGGCTCATTTTAGTTTACAGGAAAAAGGAAAAAAAGAAAAAGAAAAAAAAAGGGTCACTGTAGGTACTCATAAACTTATCTTGCCTTATAAGAGGCATTCCTCATCTCAAACATTTTCACACTGGAAACATTGGTAATCATCATCCATATGTTTCTGCAAAGGGAAATTTGTTTTGGATCCCTCATTTAACTGTCTTTCCATTAGCCCTTCGCCTTTCTTTCTAACATTTTTAAATCCAAGTCTTCTGAAAATCCTCTCCTGTTATGAAAAAGAGGTACGAGAATAATTTCAAGATAAATAAGCCCATTCGAAATATCCTACTTTCGTGATGTAATGCTTTTGGGTAAAATGTTGTGTTTCGATTATAATATACTTCTTTTTACTGACTGCTTTTTTTTTTGGTTACGATGCATTAATTTTATTGATGTGATCTATTATTCAAATTTAAATGTGCTTCTTTTAGTTGAGGGTTTTCTCTTCCAAAGAAGTTGAACAAAACTGGTAAGTAAATCAAAAGGGGATTTTAAATTGATTAGATGGTGAGAGGTTAGTGTTTATCATGTGAAAGTGAGTAATGGAAAATCAGAGTCAATTGAGGGCTTATAAGGAAACTTTCCTTCAAAGCTACTGTGGAAGAAGGTTTCTTGAATCGAGGGCTCAATATTTCTTTTAGTCGACATTTGTCATGTACATCAGTGAAAAAAATTAATAAAAATAAGTTAACTCAGTGGTTTCGTCAGAAATTACGGACTCGTAATACCGAAATTCAACAACAACAACAACAACAACAACAACAACAACAACAAAGTCTTCTTTCCAACTAGTTGGGGTCGGCTACTCTTAATACTGAAATGATATGCTTTATTAAAAATGAACATTCTTTTATACTATATATTTTAGCTAATTTTTTCGTTTTGTTTTTGGTCCTGTATTTTCTTCTGCAGTACTTTCTCTACCAGATCCTCCGTGGCTTGAAGTATATACATTCAGCAAATGTGCTTCACAGAGACCTAAAGCCAAGCAACCTTCTATTAAATGCAAACTGTGATCTGAAGATATGTGACTTTGGGCTTGCTCGTACTACCGCTGAAACTGACTTCATGACGGAATATGTTGTTACCAGATGGTACCGAGCACCAGAGCTATTGTTGAATTCTTCAGAATATACTGCAGCTATTGATGTGTGGTCTGTTGGTTGCATATTTATGGAACTTATGGACCGAAAGCCTTTATTTCCTGGGAGGGACCATGTACACCAACTACGGTTACTAATGGAGGTGAACTTTTATCATTCAAACCATGCAATTTGTCTACATATCCGATATGAAGCACACCATAGATGACGTTTGGCATGCTTGTTCATCATTTTACCTCTGATAGGATGTGACTGTTTTAGCCTATTCTCCATGGTGATGAGTTATGCGAGTGCAGATGTATTATAAAACCCTCATTTGACCATGAGCCCCTTTGACTAATTTTGATAACCTTTAAAGTTTAAACCCTCACTATTCAAATTATTCAGAAAAACCCTTTCTATTTTATATAGCAGTTAAACTCGACACTTTTGCATGAAAAAACTAATTAACAGTAGGACATTTCGATAAAAAGAATATTACACTTTTGTAAACACAACATATATAAATAGTACAATTTCAGAATCAAACAATTCCTTTTTAATTAAAAATAATACATCTTAACGAGTTAATAAGAACAATATACTACAATCCATGGATCCAGTGTTCTCTTGTTCCAGAAAAGGTTTCTTTTAATTGCTTATTCTAACAGAAAGATATTTTAGATGGCGAGAAGTTTTAAATGTACAAATAAAGTTGAAGAGGCTATGAAAACTACGGTCAAATTAGGGCCCTAAATCAAGTTCCTCATTTAGCCAAGTTGATACTTAAATTAATTTGTTATGCTTCCTTACAGAAAAGAAAGTATATTTCAATCTTTTCCAGAACTGGTTGATTTGTTGGTTCTGTTTTCGGTGTTTTCGGTGCTGTCCCTGTCACTTGCCTTTTCTGAGCTGTCCCAATTCGTAAACTGCCACAGTTGCTACTTATTTCTTGGATTTTCCGTCTGGATGAAATGCTTGTTAGGTTCTTGTTTATTGGCTTATAAAGTTGGGTCTTTATGTGACATGTTCATCTGCTCAAGAAGGATCATTATCCACTAGAATCTGTACTGGAGTTGTATACCTTATCTCAATGGATATCTCTGGAACAGATAGATTTTGTTGGAAGTTTGTTACCTTTCTATGGTACAGAACTATAAACATATGCTATTGAAGTTGCTCTTAATTTTCATCAAAATTCTGCTGCCTTTTTTGTAGTTGTTTAGTCATCAAGAAGATAATATAGTACTTAAAATATAGTACTTAAAGCTAATATATCAAATCTCGGCCAAGACGGAGAGGATACTCTGAGTATGTCTTGGTTTTGGCCTACCTGGTATGACATTTGCTTAAAACTCTGGTATTTGCCGATACTCGAGTTAATGAGGAAAGGGAAAACGAATGATAGTAAGCAAATAAAACCGAAGACCATATAAACTATTTATTGACATTTTTGCTGCTAAGTAGCCATAACAAGGATGAATGTGTTAGCGAGAGACAAGACGGTCGAGTGACTGCAAGAGAATATTTAAGTATATTTCTAGTATATACTCTCAATAGTATATTCTCAGTAGTTTAAATATTTTTATAATTGTTGTATAGTTTTATAATTTTAAATTCATATTTTCATGGTACACTTTATGAAAAGAAATTTTGAAAAATATTTTTGTACATGAAAGTGAAATAAACAACATATATATATGAGAAAAGTGAGGCTCATATAGAGCACGAGGAAATTTTTCTCATACAAAGTGATTATACTCACTTGGTGTGACCATTATGGAAGATGCACTCCGTCCATCATGTTTATCATGCTAATGGATGTATGTGTAGAAAAAATCAAGTGGTTTGGAGATCATTCACCCATGCATTATGTGGTTGAAAAATGAACGATTTCAACAGTAATACAATTGGAACCACAAATTGGAACCACATGATGCATGGATGAATGACCTCCAAACCACTTGATTTTTTCTACACATACATCCATTGACATGATAAACATGGACGGAGTGGATCTTCCATGAGGGCCCCACCAAGTGAATATAATCACTTTGTATGAGGAAATTTCCTCATACAAATAGGAGGCTCACATTATATATATAAAAAGAATATATATATATATATATATATATATACATATATATATATTGTATATGTATATGTATATCTACATATATATTGTACATGTACATATGTATATCTACATATATATTGTACATGTATATATATAAAATATACATGTACAATATATATTTTGTATATGTATATGTACAATATACATATACATATACAATATACATATATATATATAAAATATACATGTACAATATATATATTGTATATGTATATGTACAATATACATATTAGGGCTGGCAACGGGCCGGGTTTGGGCCGGACTAATACAAGCCCGAACCCGAGCCCGAAATTATTTGTAGGGCTCAAGCCCGGCCCGATTTTGAGTCGGACTCCAAAACTCAAGCCCAAGCCCGGATCCGAATAATCCAAAAAAGCCCGAGCCCAGCCCGATTCTTTCCAAAAAAACATCTACTAAAAGAAACCAGAAAAGGAGAAAACGTTATAGAAATTGCTTCGAGTATTCAATTTATTCAATTTACATACTTCCAATCTAAATACTTGAAGTACTCAGTATATAAATGGACTCTGTAGTACAGTACTTGGGAAAGTTTTTTGAGGGGCTGAGAATGGAATCGATGAATAATAATGGGACTCTGTAATCGATGAATAATAATGGGTCTTCTCGGGACTGAGAATGGAATTGGTGGGTTTGAGAATGGAATTCTCGGGACTGAGAATGAGAAGGGAATAATAATGGAACTAGTACTCTGTATATAAAGGAGAGAAGGTGAGAAGGTGAGAAGGGACTGTGTAGTACTACGCTCGGGAAATGGGGCTGCTCGGGAAATGGGGAAAGAGAGAATATGAAGGGGGCAACACTCATCTAATTATTAAGGAGTATATTTTGAAATCGGATCGGGTTCGGGTCGGACCCATACACACCCGAACCCGGCCCGAAAATTAAATTGGGCCTACTTGTTGAGCCCGGGTCCGAAAAAATTAAAAAACAACAAGCCCGAGTCCTACTAAAAACGGGTCGGACTCGATCGGGCTCGGATCGGTCTCGGGCCAATTGCCAGCCTTAATACATATACATATACAATATACATATATATATACCCACCAAGTGAATATAATCACTTTGTATGAGGAAATTTCCTCATACAAATATGAGGCTCACATGATATATATAAAAAGAATATATATATATATATATATATATATATATATATATATATATATATATATATATATATATATTGTACATGTACATATGTATATCTACATATATATTGTACATGTATATATATAAAATATACATGTACAATATATATTTTGTATATGTATATGTACAATATACATATACATATACAATATACATATATATATATATAAAATATACATGTACAATATATATATTGTATATGTATATGTACAATATACATATACATATACAATATACATATACTTATACATATACAATATACATATACATATATATATATATATATATATATATATATATATATATATATATATGTTCTTTTTATTTTACAAAATTATGCATTGAATCTTTCCTTTTAAGATTTAGTTATTTTAACTATTTTTGGAATTTTGATTAATTTTTTAAACACTGTATGTAGCTGCTACCACAAAATTGGATACATCCATTCTGTATGCCTGATATTTCCAAGAATGCCAAAACCGATACTAAAATTTGAAGCCGATAGGGGACCCGCTACTGAGGTTTCGAACCATGACTTTAAGGATGACTTTAGAATAAAAAAGACAACTAGGGAGTGAATACTTTTGTAGTAAATAGTTTGAATTGTGCATTTGGCAAGGTTCTTAGTATCAGATACTTGAATCGTATCGAAAGCCAATTTTTCATATCTTTATTGGATCTTGGGATTCATTGGTTATATTCAGTAAATATTTGGTTTATCATATCAGATAAAAATATGGATCTTAAATGCAATTTATACTACTATTATATGCATTATATAGCACAAATATAATTTATCCGATGAAAACAAAACAAAATTATCAAATATATTGTTTTCTATATAAAATTACAGTTCTAATCTAGGAAGTACGGACTCTTTACGGAGGAGCTTGCACCCGTATGGGCCTCGAATCGGACTCGGGTGCGGCCTGAGTGCGGCAAAATTCGTACGGGGTGCGGCAAAATTCGCACCCATTAATTTATATTAAAAAAATCATGATGGGTGCGGGTAGGGTGCTTAATGTAAAAAAAAAATATATTAAGAGGCAGACATCACCTGCGCCTCCCTTTCTCTTTCGTCTCTCGCTCTCTCTTTCAACCCTAATTCTAAAATCCCTAAAAACCCAAATCGCCTCCTCTCTTGAAAACCAAAATCGTTTCTTCGGTTTCATTTCTTCTCTCCGCCGTCGTCTTCTTCCTACGCCGTCATCTTCTTCTTCCGCCGTTCGTTTCTTCTCGCCGTCGTCGTCTTCTTCCTTCGCCGTCCGTTTCTTCTCTCCGCCGTCGTCTTCTTCTTCCTCCGCCGTCGTTCACCTATTCCTGTCTCCTAACAAAACCCTAGGTATGAATTCCTCTCTCATAAATTTTTTTTACTGTTACAAATGCTTTTTTTTCAAAGTTTCAAGATTTCCTTTTTACATACAAGATGATGCTTGCTGTAAATCCATGCTTGATGCTTGCTGTGAATCCATGCTTTTTTTTTTCACCCATGCTTGATACTTGCTGTGAATTAATTGCTTGCTGTTACAACTTGATGCTTAGTATTCTTAATTTGAATCCATGCTTGACGCATACTGTTCTTGCTTGCTTGGTTGCTTGCTATTCTTGACCTTTTTACATGCTTGCTTGCTTGCTTGCTGTGAATTTTTTGCTTGGTGTTATAACTTACCATACTTGCTATTCTTGATGCTTGTTATCTGTTACATTGTTTGTTGTTCTTGATGTTTGAGTCTTGATTCCTGACAAAAACGAGAAGAAAGAAAAATTGATTTAATAGCAGAAATTTATTGAATAACAGACTATGAATTGAGTACTTTTGTAGGTCATTTAAATGAATACAGGAAGTATGAGTTCCACTGGTGCAACTCCTACCGCTTCTAATCATTCTCATGACGATCATTGAGGATTATTTACGTTGATTTTAGTTTTTTATACAAAAAATAAATATTAATATAAATATATAATATATAAAATAATTATTTAAATATTAGCCGAATTCCAGCCGCTCCCGCATCCCACTGTTTTTAGAAATTGCCGCATCCCCGCACCCGTATCCCCCGCACCCGCATCCCCGCACCCGAATCGGTGCTTCCTTGGTTCTAATACATAAAAGAAGCATGTATTCTAAAGATTAAATATACTTTGTTACATAAAAACAAAGCATATGAGCATATCTATGTTAAGAAAATGCTTATATTTGTATTATTAGACAATTAGTTACATTCAATAGACCTATTTACAACAATGCTCATAATAAATACAACAATAAGCAATAGTTTCACCCCATAAATTGATGTTTACTTGAAAATCGGAAAACAGTATTAGACCTTCAAATCGGCAAAGCCCAACTCCTGAAAATGATGTATTGTGTCTATTGACCGATATTTGGTCCAATATTTAAAACAATGGCATTCGCCCTTGGTGCAAGTTATTTCAGTTTTTGGAAAATGCAGAAAAGAAAAAAATATTGAATACCATTTCTTTATTCAATATTTGTGAATTGATTAGCATGCATTGCTTCTCTCCTTGCATAATCTTTTTTTTATAATCTCCATCCTTGTGTATGTATCCTTATAAAGTAAACTTTGAACTAAAGAAGCGTGTAAAACCTACACCATTAGTATTTAATATGTGGTCTTCACTTACCACCTATATTTAACTTGCTAATTCAGTATGTGTTACCACCGCACCACCTATATTTGCTGTTAATCTTTGAAGTATCTTTTCCCATATCTTAATAAAAATAGCTGCTCTTTTGTCTCCACAATAAAGTTCCTTCATGATCAAGACTTCGAAAGCAAAGTTATATTAATAATCTTTTAGCAAAACAATTAAATTTTAGTTTCACTTGCTTTGCATGTTCTCATAATAATTTAATTAATACAAATCAAAATGTTTGCATGCTAAGACGCACGAACATAACACACCGACATGGACACAATGTCGATTCAAGTGTCTGACGTAAGTGAAGAGAATTATTTTAAAAAACTACAATAAAATAGCTAACGTCGTATCGGATTTGAGTGTCGACATAAGTGCCCAACACTATACGGTTACCAAGTAGAAGTGTCCTTTCTTTATAGCTTGCATCGCTCAATGCAATGATTAGACATTTTTCTAGTGGAAGTTTATTGTAATTATTATTATTCATATTATTAATCATTGAATCATGCAGCTTATTGGCACCCCGGACGAGACTGATTTAGGATTTGTGAATGAAAATGCAAGAAAATATATTCGCCAACTTCCTCGTCATCCTCGGCAATCATTTACCGAAAAATTTCCCCATGTTCACCCCGCAGCTATTGATCTTGTTGAAAAGATGCTGACATTTGATCCAAGACAAAGAATAAATGGTGAGCAAAATCTTTTTTCCACGTTTATACTGTTTATGCTCTTTTCTAATTGGATGTCATCTGAAAATTAAACTAACATATGATTTCGTGTATTGTATATGTGTCGGTGTGTGTGCAATAGGAGGAAGGGAGTGGAGTGGCTTCTAGTGTAAGAAGCACAAACACAGTTACAAAATGTACATGAAACAAAATTGCATGACCCTATTATATGCAAAAATTGTCAAACAGTATATAAAAGTGCTATTCTGACACATGTGCCTATTGTATCAGTTATGCATTTTATGGTACCTATATGTATGATATATTAGATACATATACCAGATATGTATCAGTGTTTTAGCCAACTTTGGAGCTAGTCCACTGCCAGTCCACACTGTTTTTGGCCAATTTTGAGAAATTTGGAAATGCTGGAAATTCTCTATTTTATAGTCCACGATTTTTACCGATTTGGAATTTTTTGGAAACTCTTTATTTTAGGAAAGCTATTATAGGCATTAGCCAATAATTGTCCACCTTTTGGCGCAAATTTTGAGATATTTTGAATTCTGTATTTTTGTAGTTTATAGTCCACTATTTTGGCTAATTTCTAGAATTTCATAAATGCACTACTTTAGCTAGCATTTGTGGTGTGGTCCACCTTTTTTCCCATTTCGAGAACTTTTGAGTTTCACCGTTTTGACCTAGTTTTGTAGGTGATAGTTCACTAGTTTTTACTGATTTCGAGAAAAGTTGAAATGTACTATTGGTGGCTGATTTTGAGAAAGTCTGAATTTCACTGTATAGAAAGCATTTAAGCTGTAATCCACTGTTGCCGGCACAAATAACTTGGCAAAAACAGTAAATTCAGAAGTTCACAGAATTGGCAAAGACAGTGGTCTATAACCCAAAGAGCTTACAAAACTAGTAAAATTCAGATACTTAGAATTTCAATGCTCTATTCAACTGTTGTGAGCTATATGTGATCCGTTGTTTTTGGCCGATTATCAGAACTTTTGAATTAAATTTTTTTGGCCAGCTTTTTTTGTGTGCAGTTCATTGAATTTGACCGATTTTGAGAAATTATGAATATTATGAATTTTGAAAACTTCATGATATTATGAATTTACCTTTTAAACCAACCTTTTTGTTATAATTCCTTTTCATTTGGACGATTTCAATTTTTTTTGAATTTCAATGCTTCGGCCAATTTTTGCTGATTTCAAGAAATTTGGAAATTCATTATTTTAGTCACTTGTTTGGCTATTGTCCACCAATTTTTGCCAACTTTTAGAACTTCCAAATTTGACTGCTTGGTTAAAAAAGTTATATTTGACTATTTTTGTTTAACTTTCAAGATCTTTTGAATTCGGTGCTTTGACCATCTTTTGTGGGTTATGTTGTCCATTGTTTTAAGCCAATTTTTAGAACTTTTGAATTTCACTATTTTTGTCACCGAATTTTTGTCAGTTTTGAGAAAATTTTAATTGTACTATTTCACCATCCACCGATTTGGCCAATTTTAAGAAATTTTGGTTTTCAACTTTTTAGCCCAAATTTGTGGATTTCTACTAGTTTTTAGATGATTTGAGAAATTCTGAATTTAACTTTTTAAACCATCTCTCGTAGAGTCGTAGGTTCTAATCCGCCGTTTTGGTCAAATTTTGTCAAGTTTCAGTGTGGCCAACTTTTTCGGGTTGTACTCCACCATTTTTTGCCAATTTTGAGAAATTCAAAGAATTGACTATTTTTCGGCTAAATTTTGTAAACTATTAACCACGCTTTTTGTGATTTTGAAAACTTCTCCTCTTTGTTGTTTATCCAAGTTATTTGGGCGGTAATTTCCAATTTTTGACCGATTTCGAGATATTTTAAATTTCTGTCCACTTGCCAACTTCAATTAGCTATAGACATTTTCCACTGATTACTTGAATTTCAGATTTTCACTTTTTAGCTAGCTTTTTTGAACATCGATTTTGACCGATTTCGAGAAATTCTGAATTGTTCTGTTGCAAAAATTTTGGGTTACAATCCACGGTTTTATACTGATTTCGGGAGATTCTGAATTACACTGTTGTAGCTAGCTTTTATGAGCTATAATCAACATTTTGGTCTAGTTTTGAGTAGATTCTGAATTACACTATGTTAGCTAGCTTTTGTGGGCTAATCCACCAATTTTAGTCAATTTCGAGAAATTTGATTCAACTTTTTAGCCAAAATTTGTCGGTTAGAGAATCCACTATCGTTGCTACTAAAATATGGATATTTGGCAATTGAAAAATAGCAATGAACGAGTATCGCTGCAATCGTTAGAGTTAAATCTGGCCGAAAAAAGTCAAAAAATATCCATCAACACTTTTTTCAATATTAAAAAATTGTGCCACAGAAGTTCATCTTCCGTTTGGCCAATTTTATTTTATTTTTAAAAAAATAATTTGCTAGACGAAAGATGATCTTTCGTTTGGCCAATTTTTTTTTTTTTAAATATTTGTTTAAAACCAGAAGGAAGATGATCTTCCGTTTGGATTTTTTTAAAAAAAATTAAAATTTGGTAAATATGTGGATGGCAATTTTGGTAATTTGTGAAAGATTTTTGAAAGAGAAATATGTTGGACGGAAGATGATCCGTCTAAGCATTATTTTTTTAATATTTTTTTTATTTATTCAAATGGCATTTTGGTAATTATTTTGATGGTATTTTAGTAATTTTTCTGAAAAACTATAATAAAAAATTTGGCGCCGTCCTCTTTTAATATTACAAAATTCACAGATGGATGATCTTTTTCCGTCTTCTATATTTGGCAATTGCTATAATCCGCTGCTATATTTTGCAGTTCACTGTTCATTACTTTTCCAAAAAATAGGTTTTTAGCAAACGATAGTGGAGACGAAATTGCCAAAAAATGGGTTTTTTGACCTTTAGCAAATGATAGTGGATGCTCTTAGAACTTATATAATCCACAATTTTAGATGATTTTGAGGAACTTTGAATTTCACCCTTTAAACAAACTTTCCTACACTTTAATCCACCGTGTTGATTGATTTTGAGAAGTTCTCAATTTCATTATTTTTGCCCACGTGGTTGTTTTAAGGAATTAGGATTTAGCTAGCTTTTGCGGGCTATAGTCAAAACATTTTTTGCTATTTTCAAAAACTTCTGAATTTGTTGTTTTGGACTAGTTATTTGGGCTACAGTCCACGAGTTTAGCTGATTCCAATGTATTTTTAATTTCATAACTTTCAACGTCAAAAATAGAAGTGCATGTTTTGCTTGTTTAAAATAGAATTGCTGGATCCGACAACATCAAAATTGAAGTGCATGTCAGTATACAGTATTACATCCGCGGAGCATGCAAGTAGATAGTTATGTCCATCTATGAAGATATTTTCAAATTTGACGATTATCTCCATTTATTCTCACCTTTATGTTTTAAAGACCTATTTACTTATGTAAATTATAGAACTAAAAAAGGCTCCTGTTGAACTTGAATTAGGCTGCTTTTTGGATGATATGTTCCATCCATGTGGATCAACATACCTCCTAATGTATGTGACTGAAAAATTCTCGTACTCTTTCAACTTCCAACTTATATATATTAGATGATATACGTATAGGAGACTAAATCAAATACTATTCAGTTACAACACATTCATACATTATTAGGTAGAAACTGAGTAGAGGCTAATAGGTTAATTGCTTAGATAATAAAAATTAAAACAATGGAAACCATATCTGGGCCCATCTAAAGATGTGGAAGAGAGAATCCTTTACCAAATACTTGCAGACTTGCCAAAGGCTAAAGGCTAAATAAAGTGCAATATAATAGTTACAGCACATTCATACATTATTAGGTAGAAACTGAGTAGAGGCTAATAGGTTAATTGCTTAGATAATAAAAATTAAAACAATGGAAACCATATATGGGCCCATCTAAAGATGTGGAAGAGAGAATCCTTTACCAAATACTTGCAGACTTGCCAAAGGCTAAGGCTAAATAAAGTGCAATATAATAGTAAGGTAGATGTAGTACTGTAGTAGTAATATTAAATAATATTTAAGAAATTTGAGTTTTTTTCTATTAAATCTCCAACACTCTTCAAACTTCCAACTTATGTATTAGGACAGACTCAAATTGCGGTCACTAATACGAAGCTAAAAATATTGGTGCAAAAGATAACATGAGCATTTCTTCCACACAAAAAAAGATAACAAGTGCAGACTTGAAATTAAGTAGGATATAGCTTTCTCTTAATCCTTATGATTGTTATTTCTCATTGTCTTGTTAATCTTTGCATTAATTTTTTTTCATAGCTGTTATTAGGGGTGTGCAAGGCTGGGTTGGGCAGGTTTTGAATAAATTTTACCTGGACCTGTTACCACGGATAGGGGCTTTTAAGAAACGAAAAATCCACCACAGAGTTTCAGGCTGTTGATGGGTTTTCTTGTATTGGTGGGTTCGGGTGGGTTAAGTAGGTAGGTAGGTGGATTTAGTAGGTATGTACAAAAATTCTACAAAAGTTTTGTTTCTTCTCTCTGTATTTCTAATATTCTATATGTATTATTTAATTATCTAAAGTTTTGGTGTTCTTTTAAAAAAAAAGAGATATTTTCAATCTCATCTCTGCATATATGAAACAAATTGTTCATATATATTTTTTTTAAACTTGGATTTTATTTGGTTCTCACTTCTCAGTTGGGGTTTGGGTCAAGCAGGATTGGGAAACAAGTAGCAATTAAACTTGAGTAGATTTAAATCTACAAAACCCCCAAAGAATTTTCAGCTTGGGCAGGTTGGGTAAGGATCAAACCTGACCGGGTGCAAAAACCTAGCAAATTTTTTATCTTATCTTTTCAATTTGTGTGCAGTTGAAGAAGCTCTTGCCCATCCCTATCTTGCATCTCTGCATGATGTCAGCGATGAGCCTGTATGCACAATGCCCTTCAGCTTCGACTTTGAGCAGCTTGCACTCACTGAAGAACAGATGAAGGAACTCATTTACCGCGAGGCCCTCGCTTTCAACCCTGATTACCGCCAATAAAGAACTCGTTTTCGTCATCTTTATTGACCTTTTCACCCTCAATTTGCATAGTTTTACTGTAAACTGCAACTTTTGGTCATTGATGTAAATATGTGCTTGAGGAAGCTCGTCTGCCTTGTTAATTGGGTGGGATTCAGGGTTTCTTGTGTTCACTTTTTGGGTATTATCGCAGACATTTATTTGGATTTAACATCTTCAAAGTCTGAACTTTTGTTAAAATTATCAGGTCAGCAGTTGAATTGCCTGTGAGTACAGTGAATGAAACCATCAGAGACTCAATTCAATTGCTTGGAATGGATGTGTTAATTAATTTTTAAACATGTGTAGTTTATTTTAGTACAATTTGGAGGTCATCTTATAATCGCAAAAGCGATATGTTTGTTTGGTTGTCAATTGTCATATTGTGTAAGCATGTATTATCTTAATCTGTTTGTTAACTTTAAGAATATTTGTATTTGAATAATCTTGACTATAAAACTTTTTAAATCTTTAATACCCTTATATGCTGTGCGTGCTATTATATGTAGAGGAAACCAAACAAATGATTGATTATCTTAATAGAGTGGTAATAAGCCCCTGATTTGAATAATAAGCTATTAAGCCTCGTTTGTTATATAATGGAAGAAGGATTGTAGGTCATCAATTGAGCGGTAGTTCGGCTAACAGAAAAAAGTAGAAAAAGAAAAAGGTAAACAATAAAGTTTGACTTTGTCGTTTCATAAAGAAAAGCTGCAAAATTCGGTTAGCATGTTGGTCATCAACCGTTATGCTGGAACTGGGGAAAAAATTTATTGGCTTATCAAATTATTTATTGGGCGGTGATAAGAATCAACAAACGATGAAAACAAATCCACTATCTGATCCACTATCTGTTCTAATCACGCAATATGTAGAGTAACTCCCGATATAGTTCTAAGTAAAATCTATTGTCAAATTTAAATTTCCAGAGAAGGAATTTGTTACTAAATTTTTTGAAAAATATATGTTGACAAGAGTTTGGTTTTCTAAAAATCTCTTACCAAATCGAGAAGACGAGATAAAACCTGATACCAAAATTTGCTGCTAATTTTTGTTAAGTATGAAATACTGTTAAAACTGACCGTATACAGGACATGTTAATTAACTTATACAATAATAATCAGTAACTTGTGATTAATTAGTCCAGCACAACAACAACCATTATTTTGACACGGACATTACAGCTAACACACAACTCCAGTTTTAACTTTTGATGGAAAAAAAAAAGGTAAATTTTGGCTGTTCCAACGATGAGGCTATGTTTTCAAGGAGAACTGAGTGTCTTTTAATTCGGCCGTAATTAAAGGGTTGATTAACCATAATGAATTAATTAACCTCCTTACATCAATTAGGATACGATGATTAAACTAACATAAGCAAATCCAAACTTAAAAAAGAAGGGTAATGTTTTATCCACACAAGTCCCCAACAAATAATGAAATTTCATATAAGCCCCCCCCCACAATTACTACTCCCAACCACCCTTCCAGTAGTGATTATTCATAGTCTTCAAACAATCTCATAAAAAATTATAGCCATTCAACTATTACATTTAAGGCCTGCCTTTTCCCCCAAATTTATTGAACATATCGGAATTTTCTTAATATTGTACTTGAGTGATTGCCTAGTAGCCAGTACTAAAGAAACTGAGTACACTATTCATCAGCCAACCAAGTCTAATGCCACTGATACTGGTTACCCGGAACACCGATGTGTTTAATAACTTTTCCTTCAAACAAACACACAAAGTTTGTAATCACCAAACAAAAAATCACAGTCAAAATGCTACAGGTAATCGGACTGGGGGGCGTTACAGTAATACATACCCAATAAAAAATAAAAAATAAAAATTGTGTTACGTAAAGTGGACCGAGCAAACTGACACAGAAACAAAACTTGGATGGAATTTGGATATTTGTTGGGGACTTGCCCGCGTGACAACGTAATAACAACCCTCCCCCTCTCTCTCTCTCTCTCTCTCTGTGTGTGTCTAACGCCACCTTTTGTTCTCTCTCTCTCTCTTACTCTCTCATTGCGAATCTTGAAATTACACAGCACTCATTATTATTCCTTTTATAGCAACAACGTACCATATTCCGATTATTATTTCATCAATGGCGGCGGCGGTTGAGAATGGTGGCGCCGACGATCGCCAGCTGTTCGATCAAGAAGCGAAGACGTCGAAGGAGTTCAACGAGGAGGATGTGAGGGAATTGGTGGATCTGCTCTCGAAACTGAATCCGTCGGCGAAGGAGTTCGTCCCTTCCTCGAAATCGAATTGGAATGTGAATGGGAAATTGTCAGCTGATGCACCGGTTTTTGTGGCGTCCTCGGCCGATTATTACAATAAGTTATTCGGAGCTAGGTTTAATTATACCAAGCCTGCTGCTGCTGCTGCTGTTCCTGCGAATGGGGGTCAGCAGCATCGCAGGGTATGTTTTGGTTCTCTTGATTTCGTGAATTTATGTTGTTTGTTTATAATTTAGTTGATTGATTTATTATACAAGACACAAAAAAAAAAAAAACAATAGTAATAAAAATAGTTAATTGATTGATTGATTGATTCTTTAGGTTTGAGGAGGTATATATGGAGAAGGTTCTAGGGGTTTTTGGGGATGAGGAATTGGAGTTGTTTGCAAAGGAAAAGAAAAGGTTTTGATTTGGGGGAGATTGTATGTTTGTTGGAATGGAGTTTGATGGGGAACTTGGAGTTTTGTAGTTGATTGATCTTTTTTTTTTATTTTTTTTAATTTTTGCTTCTTGTTTTTGGTTATTAATGATATGGGATTTTGGGTTTCTATTTGTTTTTTTTTTATATAAATAATTTAGTGAGCTATTGATTGATGGTGTTTTGATAGGAGGGTGAACTAGAAAGAAAGTGAAATGGAAGTTTTGGTTTGGGCAATTGGAATAATCAAGGGTGAAGGTTTTAATTTGGGTAAGATTGTGTATTGATTGGATTGGACTTCGACCAGAATTTAGAATTCTAGTTGATTTTGCTCTCTCTCTCTCTCTCTTTTCTGCTACTTTGTTAATGATATTTGTTTTGGAGTTTTACTATTGTCTTTGTTCTTTAATGAAGTATTGATTAAGGCCACTTTGTAGAAGTATAAAGTAGAAGGAAAGTGAGTTGTTATATTTTATTAGAAGCATAACTAGTAACAAGTGGAAATGTCTGAATTCTAAATTGACCTTTTCGGTCTCCCAAAACAAGAGCTTATCGGACATATTTTTAAATAACTTTTGGAAGGGGAAAGAAGAATGGAACTAGCAATTCTTTTCAAGTTAAAAAGATTGAGTAATACTAATTGTACTACAATTTGTGTAAAAATTTTAAACTAATTAGAGAGACATGTGAGCCCACAAACTACTTAACCAGTGTTTTAGTAGGCATTTAGGTGGTCGCCAAGCAGAGGCGGTACCTTAAGCGCCCAGTTTGGTGGGTTGGTGGTAGGGGTGGAAGTGGGTCATGCTGAGTCGTGCCTAGCTCTGCCTAGGCCCTACCCACATATATACAATTGGGTTCTTGCCTGAGCCTATTCCAGTGCAGGCCTAGACTTATAAGCCCATGCATTAGTCCTATTGGGTCTGGGCTGGCCCACGTACCCAACGTGCTAGCATACCTGAAACATCAAAACGTTTTCTTGCTTATATATTACACATTATGAGCTTTATTGTCTATTTTAAGTTAATAATATTTTGCGATCCAACTTTAGAATTGACAATCAAAGATATTGTAATAAACGAATACATTCAGAATAAAACAACATTCATGTCTCTAAAGTAAAAAAAAAAAGGAAATTAAGGAAATAAAAGGAAAAAGGAAAAAAATAAAGCAAATAGAAGTGAAATGAATATGGAAGGAGAAACTGAAGAAATTAGTGTGTGAATTGAAGAAGATGGTATAGGTATATTATTTTGTGCATGATCCACATTTGAAGAGAGATAAATTATGGTTTTGTATCTCAACTAATGAACATATGACTCTTCATATCCCCTAGAAGACATATAACTTAATGTTTAGTTAATCTTGTCCCTTCATTTTCCTTATTTTTTCATATTGCCACTCTCTCTCCTCTCCGTATATATGTAAAGTAGTACAAGTATTTCTGGGTCTAAATAGGATTGTGTTGTGGGCTGCCTGCGGGGCGTGCCAGTGCATACCCAAGCCTGACCCAAATTCAATCGTGCCTCAATTTAGAAACCCAAGCCTATCCCATCTTTAAATAGTACTAGCCCATGTACCATAGAAGATCGTGTTGGCCACATGCTTCCGTGCTGATCTAGACCCACATCGACCCCTAGTTGGTGGTCGGAATTTGTGTGCTGCCCGTTTTAGCGATTGTGAAACTGGTTCCGCTACCACCTAGGCCGTCCAACCTACTTAGCTGTACTAGGCGGATGAGGCCATGGTACCAAATATCGGTCTCGGTATTGGGTATTGGCTGGCATTTCTCGGCAATATTGGACATCTCGGGAGTATTAGTAGGCAAATTTCCAATTTGACTCGGTAAATACATCTCGGTTTCGGCTGAGACTTGATACCATAGATTAGATCCTTTTGTAGGTGGTCCATTAGACATTTTTTTACCCCAAGTGGCACGGGTTAAAATTAACAGATCATTGCTCGACGCGATTCACTTATTCCTAATCATAGTTCTCCTCCATCAATAGAAATGCAAAACACCGAAACCCTAGCGGCTTCCGATTGCCTCCTCGCAGTCACCTGTGTTATCTCTCCTGCCTCCTCTATCGGTTCCACTCTCTCTCACCTGCGCTCACTCTCGATTACTCTCTACCTCTCAAAGAGGAGATAGTGGTAGCAGTAGCAAGCAGGCATTGAGAGATCCAACCATTCAAGAGGCATGAAAAGAGTAATATTTCTAAACTAGCTTATAGAATTGTTAATTTGTGCTCAGTTCTTGTAATTCTAATGGTTTCTATTATTTGCTTGTTAATTTCTGCTCAATTTTTTTGGCGTATATTCTCTGAATTTTCTATTCTTTTATGAACTTCCTAAAATTCAAGGTAAACTATAAAAAATTCTTCTTTTAAAGAAAGGAACTGCCTACGTACGCACTAAGGTCAGTGGCACCTCCTCCACCCCCCCCCCCCCCCCCCCCCCCCCCCCCCCCCCCCCCCGCCCTGCCTATCACCTATTGCCTACAAAAGCCTTGCAATTAATAATAGTGAGCTTGATGTGAGATCCAAATAGTTATGTCTTGTAATACAAAAGTAGTACAATTGTTGTAGACAGTAAGCATTTTCTAAGTATGAGTTATTTTTTTAATTCATGAGCATTCACCCTCTGGGGTTCCGCATTGCTTTGCCAAGTTGTATAATTGGTACAACTACCACTTCAAGTGCTATTTCCTTTATGACCTACATTGTATTTTGTTTGGGGCTTAAGTAATATAGTACTTGTATCTAATCTGTGTTTTGTTCTCCAGAGGAGAAATGGATACAACCAAGGGACTAGGCGGTTTAATGAAAGAGTTCAAAGGGCTCAAAAGGAGGACAGCATCAGGCGAACTGTTTATGTGTCTGATATAGATGTTCATGTGAGCTTTCTCACTTGGAAACTTTGGAAACCTTCTTATTCTGTTTTCTTCTTGTTTGGATCCTCCAGCAGTCATGCATACAACCAAAAATGTTTGTGTTTATGCTAAATCTGTTAGCAGTATCATCTTTTCTTCTCTGCTAGTCTAATCCCTAGTTTTGGTAATGTCAGGTCACTGAAGAACAGCTTGCTGCACTTTTTAACACTTGCGGCCAAGTAAGTTCTCAAAAAATCAACCTACAGTCGTGATGCATAAATCTCCTTTTGTTTGGTTAAGTTTGGTTCTTTTCCTACAATTTACGGATGCAATAGTTTCATTATTGCTCTAGTTTCTAGAGTGAGTACGAATAAATTGGCCAGTCTCAAAGAATTAAAGGTGATGTGCCTTAATGCCTCGGGCTCTAAGGCCTTGAAATTTCTAGGCTTGGTGCTACCTCACACCCAGCCAAATAATAAAGGTACATAGGTCAGGTGAGTGCCCGAGCTCATCCAGGCGCTATGGCATCACATGTGACACTTTGGCAAGTTGCTAATATGCGTCACCTTAATGAAGAATCCAAGATTTGATGATTATTTAATTGATACCACTATTCTTGAGCTTTTCATATGTTCCTGAATTAATTATAACAATTAACAACCCAAATAAATTAGGGATCAAAGGAAATATTGTGGATTTCTTCTTGATGTTTTTTTCTTTATCTCTTCATCGTCGAGTCGATACTTTCTCATATGGGATGTGTTGTATAAACAAGGATTCATGGAGTGACTGATTCATGGAGTGACTCTGGCCAACCTTAACCACCATCAATGAAGATCAAAATAATTTTTACGAAATTTATCTTTTCTTCTTATCTTCACTAATCATGTAGCAGTTACTCGAGTCTTCTCGCCGTCACTCCACTCCATCTCTAATGACCCTTGTAACCTACAATGATGACCATCTGAGAGGATTATTTTTCCTTACTTTTTAAGTGGAAAATCTAGTAGGTATGGTTTTTCTATTTAATTTTTATTTTTACTAATTCCCCATTCGGTGTTAAACCTTCTTTACATTTTGAGTCCACTTTAATATTTTTATGTCAAAATATTTTTATCAATCTAATAGAGGAGTGGCTTGAGCTTGAGCCAGGACTGATTATATAGTCTTTCTATCGTTGGATTGAGTTTTGATCCAGCACCATATGAGTTGTAATCTATATTAAAAAATATTATTAATAAATTACCCTTTTCAATTCTCTGTATTTCTCATATTTAAATGTCATGAAAACTCCCCCCCCCCCAATCCAGCTAAAAATATGAAAACTAACAAAATTTCCATTTTAATTGTTATTGTAAATATTAACTCTTTATAAATATTTTATATTTAATTTTCATCATGAAAGTCCCCTTTTAGCACCTTTTGTCATAGGCAGTGTATGGCTGTGCTCGTCTTTGTTTGGCCTTCCACATGCAGGGCCGGTCCTAAGGTATTTGAGGCCCTGGGTGAAGAAAAAAATTGGGCCCTTTATAAACACTCATGTATTTTTATATATATTAATAAATTATAATATAATGGCGGGGGACATAAAAAACAATACCCAGAAAAATAAAGATTACCTTTATTTTGCTTTATGACACTAAATATCCCATATTTTTCATTAAGCATAGTGATGGCGACTCCTGCACCTGCCAAAAAAAATCACATCTCATCTAAAATATAAGGCCAGGGCCCCAGGAAACAAGCTTATCATATAAATAAGCTTCAAATTTCAGTTGGTCACTAAGCTTGCCTAACAATAAAGTCAATCAACAATACTATTGTTGGAGTGATTTCTACCTCAGTACCTCCTAAACCTACAAAAGAGATTCTCAATTCTATTAATTAAAAAAAAGACATGAGAGAGCTGAACTACCAGAGTAGTGCTAAGAAGACCAACAACTCCTGCAGTCCTGCTAAGAAAACCAACAACTCTAACTACGCCTCTGATACTGAGACACCAACTACAACTCCTACTAAGAAAAAAACTATGTCAAAGAAACAAATAAAAATTCTCAACTGACAATTTGAAGAAGATCAGAAGATGCCGGAATGGGAGAGAGAGTGAGTGAGAGAGAGAGAATTTGAAGAAGATGAAGAGGCTAGACAAAAAAAAAAGAAGTTGAAGTGACACTGAAAGAGAGAGATTACTAAATTGGGCCCTCCACTGAAAATTAATTACAAATCCATTAATTCATTATATTAATTATAAGACCATTAATTTATTATATTTAAAAAAATTTGGACCCCTCCCCTGAAGTGGGCCCTGGGCGGTCGCCCAGCTGGCCCTGGGCCAGGGCCGGCCCTGTCCGCATGTTTGATTTGTGAGGAGGAAAGAGTTTGTAATGCTTGATATTCTTGATTTTGATTACTAGGGCTCATTGCCAATTTATACAAGTTGAGAGTCCAATAGATGGAAAGATTTGCTGGAGAGAAAAATGCAACCGAAGGAGATACTTGCCTATAAAGAAATATGAAAGAGGAAATAAATAAGAGAAATAAAAGAGAGAATAATAGAGAAGATTGTTTCCCTATGTAGTAGCATCATATATGTTAACACCGCAAACTCTAACATTGGGTGTTTTAATCAGTTTAAGAGTTAAGTTATGGAATTCTATATTTCATTTCAAACACGTCTGCAGGAAAAAAATTACAATTCAAAAAGTTTTAATATGAGTGAGTAAAAAAAAGGGAGTATATGGAAATACGAAATGTAACTTCAACGATATACGAGACGATATGAGTGTATATTTCTCCTTGATGGCTTAAAAGTGCACGGGAGATATCATTTTCCCTGCTTAGGCTCAATCGTTCGTCACAACTGGGAGATTGAGGATGTTCATTGAATCAAGATGGGATGACTAAAGTTCAGAAGTGTTGCTGTGTGTATAAGTGATCGCAAATTACCCATGAGGTGGAATTGAAGGACAAATTTCATAGGCACTTAGGCAGCTATAAGACTGGTCATGCTATATGTCAGAATATTGGGTATCTAAGAAACATAATTGTTCTGAGGTTACATTTTGTTCCAAATTTTGAACCCCCGACCTGACTGGATTAACTTAAGCGTTAATAGACCCCTTTAACCTTCTCCGTTTTTGTCAGGCGAATGTTATGATTTATGGAAAAAATGGCAAATATTTCAAATTTAACTTTTTTACTTTGGCACAGTTACACTAGTTCTGCCTTAAGAGAGTTATGCTTACATTTCCCACAAAAAAAAAAGAGGAGAGTTATGCTTGATGTTATCTTATTGAGACATAATCAGTATTTAATAATTGCGTGTACAAGTCATTATGGATTTGTCATTTGTGATGTTGATAGAAGAGTAGTTTCTGGTCTTTGTTATGTATGCAATCATCCTATTGCTACCATGCTAGGCTCTTGCATACTGGACTCATTTCATTCTGTTTTACTTGGAAGTCTTGCATAATGAAGATTTCATTATTACGTTCACTCCTAGTTTTTTGCATGTTTTTATTGGCTTCTTTTTTCCTGATTTTTTAACATTTTAAAAAACTATTTTTAAAAAAAATTCTTTTAATCAAAAAAACAATGGATACTGCATTTGGGACTAATGTGCGGTATAAGCTGCATTTGGAACTATTTCCCAAACTCTGTTATATTGCATTTTGTAGCATTAAAGAAGATCAGGTGTAGATCTGATAAGATTTGTACTGAGGCAGCTAAGAACAATAATATTAATTTGACAAATTATATATGACCCTTAACCCTTAACAGAGAGAAAAAGATCGAGGACCATGTTAGATGGTAGGTCTCGTATTTAATGTTGGATTCTAAATTTGCATATCATACCTTCTCTTTGGTACACACAACTATTTTTAAAGTCTTGTTCTTAGCAACAAAAATTAATTTTAATTCTAAGCTATGCGCAGTGCATGAGCATCTGCACGTCGGCACATTTATGCTATACATATGTTATAGCTGATGCTGGAGTCTTATGCGATTCTATTCACCTTTGTTTCATTTGTACTATTAAAGTTTCTGATGCTATATTTGTTTGTCAACTGAACTCATCTAGTGCCTCTTCATATCTATACAGGTAATTGATTGTCGTGTTTGTGGTGATCCAAACTCAGTTCTCCGATTTGCGTTTATAGAATTTACTGATGAATGTAAGTTAAAAGCCAAATGCCGTACATGAGTTTTCATTTTTATTCTTTATTATTTTTCTCTCTTTTGAGGGGAGGAGGGGAGAGAATAGTGCCCAGACACGTCCACCCTTAGTCATACATGTATTTTTCACATAAACAATCGTTCAGTTCATTTTATACTTTAACAAATTCATCGTATTTGCTAACAGTTGGTGCAAGAGCAGCCCTAGGTCTTGGGGGGACTATGCTGGGTTTCTATCCCGTTAGAGTGTTACCTTCAAAGACTGCTATACTGCCTGTGAATCCTACATTTCTTCCTCGGGTGTGTGAATATTGACTGGGCTAAATTACTTGTTCATTATATTTTTGTACCTTTCCAGTCTTTCCTTATAGGATATGATTCTTTCTCTGTTTTGTTTTAGTATATCTTTATGAAAGTACATTTTTGTGATAATGTCTTTAACTATCGAGATTGATTAGTCAGAGGATGAACGAGAAATGTGCTCAAGGACAGTATATTGCACAAACATCGATAAAAAGGTAGGTAGATATTTATCTTGATGCTGTTGCTTATGGATTGTTCGTTGCCTTCAATTAGTATTACTCTTTGTTGTCTTTCTGTCAGGTTACACAAGCAGAAATAAAGGATTTCTTTGATTTTCGATGTGGCGAGGTCAGTACTTTACCCTCAAGCTGTTACCTATTTGCTCATTTCTTTAAGATGGATAAATAATTATAGGATCATCGTTGGTCTGCATAATTTTTTGTGCTCAGGTCTCCCGTTTGAGGCTTCTTGGGGATCATGTGCACCAAACTCGCATAGCATTTGTTGAGTTCAATCAGGTAATTATTCAAAAAAGTATGTTGTATTTGAATATTAGTAATGCATTATGTGCATTTAGTTTTATATGTATTATTTAATATGTAAAAATACCCAACACGAACATGTTGAATATGATTTCTACAAATCATTGCTCCAGCTGTTAGATATAACATGTTTAGAAAGTGGAGGGCTATAAATTCCAATCACCATCCTTCATTTGTAATTAAGAGGAGCTGCGAAAGGGTGGAAAAAGAGCCAACAGATAAAGGAAGTCTGTGGTATTCTTTAATGTCTATTTCTTTCTAACATATAACTATGGAAAATAATTTTATCTATATAATGTCATATTTATAAATTATGGATCTGGATAGAAAACAAGTAAATCTGGGCCTTGTGCAAAGAGGACGAGGACATCGGTTGTGTTTTGTTTTATTTTGAGATTTAGCCCTATATAGTAGTTTTGCAATTTGCACCATTTATTTTATGCACTAGAATATTTTGGAGATTTGTATTGAGATTTGTTTTGAGCCTATATATAAGCCTTGAGAATAATGAGAAAATATGCTTTTATTGATTAAAAAAATTACTGTGTTGAGTTATTGCTCTGCATTCTTTTCTTGTGTGTGTGAAATCATAAGAAATTATTAGGGTTTGTGAGAAATCCTAAGAAAGTATTAGAGTTTGTGCGAAGCTCTAATTACACCATAAATCCCCAATTATTCTAAACCTTAATACCCTCTCTCTCTCCTTCTTCCTCAAATCTAACAACCCCCACTGAAGCCCCGGCCTTTCTCCCCTTCCTCCATCCGGTCGACCCCCCCCCCCCCCCCAACGTCGAAACCCCCCCCCCCCCCCCCCCCCAAGAGCACTGCACCACCTCTGAAACCCTACCGAAGCCCTCTCTTTCCTCTTCACCCCGACCAACACTTTGCCTCCCCGATCCCCAGCAACCCTGACCATAATCGATCTCCCCCCCCCCCCCCCCCCCCCGCGCGCTAATTGATCCCACCACCTTCGATTACCTTCACTGCCCACCCCAAATCCACTCAAACCCGAAACTCTAATTCCCAATTCCAATTTAAAATTGAGACCTGAATTCTTACATGAAGAAGATGATTCTTGGAGGACCATGCTGGTTGACGTTGACGATAAGCATACTATTCATCTCCATTGCAACACAGTCCTCAAATCTTGGTAACTTTTTTCTATTCTCATTTATGTTTGATACTATCTATCATCTCTAGAATATTATTTGATTTATCTGTCGTCCACAAATATTGAGAGTGTGTGCTACTACTTGCTAATTAAAGTACGAATCTTTATTGCAATTCTTACATGCTAAAAACGATTAAGTATCATTGTTGATTGATAGGATTGAAACTTTAATTGAGCTTGTTAAACTATTTCATATCTTGAAAATCCATCAAACCAATTAGTAGTTTAATTTCTGACTTAATCTGTATTACATGCTGGTAAACTTAATCTTTTAATATTCTTGAAAATTCTTTGTCTAGGGTTAAGTTACATTATTTTGGTATCAGAGCCAGGTTTTTAAAACCCTAGTTCTTGCATCATTTGGTCATAATTTTGCATTCATTTAGGATCATTTTAGGATTATTTTTAGTTCATTTCAGATTAAAATAAAAAACATGTGCATTTAGGACACGTTTCTCCAAATTTCAGCAAACACACTCGCCACAACCCCTAGAATTCAGCGATCCCCTTTTTGAACTGAATGGACAACTCTGATATTTCCACTACTCTTGTTGTCATTCAAACAACTTTTGTCAAAATCAATCAGAGGCTTGAGAAAGTAGAATTGAATCAAAATGTTGCTCCTGAGTTTCATCATCAGATCCCTCAAGGGAATGTTCGTGACGATCGACGTCAAGAACTTGACCCTGACGAGCAATACAAGAAGAACGTTAAGGCTGGTGTTCCCCACTTTGAAGGCCACATGGAACCCCAAGCTTATCTCAATTGGATCCGTACCATGGACCACTACTTCGTGTAATTTGACATGAGCGAAGCCATGAAGATCAAATTTGCCACGATGAAATTGACTGGAAAAGCTGAACAACACTGGATCAATCTTGAACATGCCCGCAGAGGCCGAGACCTAGCACCCATAGCCACTTGAGAAGCCATGAAAGAGAAGCTCACCGAGAGATATGTGTCATTGTCGTTCCACACCAGATTACTAGATTCGTGGAACCAACTCTATCAAGGAAGAAAATCCACCTAAATATGTAGATAAGTTTGACTTCCTTATTCGGTGCAATGCTTTAGGTAAAGAGAGTGAAGAACAACCTCTCTAGGTTCAGAGCTGGACTACGAGCTGATCTTAGGAACGAGCTAATTCATAGAAATATGAACACATTGGCAGCAACTTATGTCCTTGTCCTCGATATGGATTTCCTTAAAGCAAGTTTTCATTACAAGTCCAGCGATTCGATGGTTCATTCCTGTAGAATGATCTCTCCTGATCCCTCTAGACCTGAGTCCTCTCTTCAGTACCCCAACAAGTCCTACCCAAGCAAGCCTACTTCAAATCCATATTCACGTAGAAATGACAACACGGATAAGAACACTGAAAGATACTATTCTAAGATTGATTCTCTCACCAAGTGCTATAAATACAAGGGATACGGCCATGTTGTTGGCACCTGTCCCAGCCCCAGTAGGATCAATATTGTAGAAGGTACCGTTGTCATTGCTGATGAGCCCGACAATGAGTTTACCTATGAACCTCATGTAAGTAATGACTTCAGTGAAGAAGATGATGACCAACCTATCAACTGTATTCGATCCATCCAATCACCTCCATTGAATGTACTTGAGTTACTCATTCCTTTCCAAGTCACTTGGCAACATATAGATTTTATCTGTGTTAGAACATCATAGAGTCTCGGAGTCTGCATCCACATTTGCATCCAGTATTCATATTTTGCATAGAGAAATTTTCAAAAAAATTAATGAGAATAATTTTAACTACAAATTAATAGCAGATACTAAAAGAAAATTTAAAACTCTTGATGTTGGTGACGAAGTGATGGTTCGGATTCGTCTGGAACAATTTCCAGCTGGATCCGTTAAGAAATTGAACACATATGCTGCATGCCCATTTAAAATCTTGTATAAAATCAATGATAATGCCTATGTCGTTGACCTTCCTGAAGGTTTTGGCATAAGTGAGACTTTCAATATTGAAGATTTGGTACCCTATGAAGGCCTAAAATTTAATCCTAGAAATTTTCTTATAGATGAGCCTATCCTGTAGCTTAATGTGCGATTCCCACATTTTTCCTTTACCATATACTACTTACCCATCGACAATCAAATTGGATAATATTTTAGTCGATCAAATAATCTCTACTAGTAGAGATGGTGGTATTCATAGGTATTTGGTGAGATGGAAGAACAAGCTGAAGTCGGAAGACACTTAAATTGTTCGTGAAGAGCTCCAGCACTTGGATCCAGATTTTTTGGAGCACAATGACATGATCACAGGTTTTGACTCGACTTGGTCGAGCTCTCTTCCATCCAGAGAGAATGATGAGGACATCGGTTCTGTTTTGTTTTATTTTTAGATTTAGCCTTATGTAGTAGTTTTGCTATTTACACCCTTTATTTTATGCATTAGAATATTTTAGAGAATTGTATTGAGATTTATTTTGAACCTATATATAGGCCTTGAGAATAATGAGAAAGTATGCTATTATTGATTTAAAAAATTATTGTGTTGAGTTATTGATCTGCATTATTTTCTTGTGTGTTACCATAAGAAATTATTAGGGTTTGTGAGAAATCCTAAGAAAGTATTAGGGTTTGTAAGAAGTTCTAATTACACCACAAATCTCCAATTAATCAAAACCCTAATGCCCTCTCTCTCCTTCTTCCTCTTTCTTTTCCTTCCTGAAACCCAAACCAACAACCTCCACCGAAGCCCCGGCCTTTCTCTTTCTCTATCCCGTTGACCTCCTCACCGACGTCGAACTCCCCCCCCCCCCCCCCCCCCCCCCCCCCGCACCACCTCTGAAACCCTACCGAAGCCCTCTCTCTCCTCTTCACCCCGACCACCACCCTGCCTCCCCGATCCCTAGCAATCCCCGACCATAATCCCCCCCCCCCCCCCCCCCCCCCCCCCCCCGCTAATCGATTCCTCCACCGTTGACTACCCTCATTACCCAACGCCAACCCCACCCCAAATCCACTTCAAATTCGAACCATAATCCCCAAATCCACTTCAAATCCAAATCCTAGACCCCAAATCCACTCAAACCCGAAACCCTAATTCCCAAATCCAATTCAAATTTGAGACCCGGATTCTTACATGAAGAAGATGATTCTTGGAGGAGTACTACGCCGTTCACGTCAACGATAATCATACTATTCCTCTCCATTGCGACACAGTCCATAAATCTTGATAACTTCTTTCCATTTTCATTTATTTGTGATATTATCTATCGTCTTTAGAATATTATTTCATTATCTGTTGTCCACAAATATTGAGAGTGTGTGCTTCTACTTGCTAATTATAGTATGAATCTTTATTGCATATCTTACATATTAAGAACGATCAAGTATCATTATTGATTGATAAGATTGAATCTTTAATTGGGCTTGTTAAACTATTTCATATCTTGAAAATCTATCAAACCAATTAGTAGTTTAATTTCTGACTTAATCTGTATTGCATGTTGGCGAACTTAATCTTTTAATATTCTTGAAAATTCTCTGTCTAGGGTTAAGTTTACATCAAAAGATTTTCTAGCTATGTTTAGTTCTAGGGCAATGTGGAAAGATGATCAACTATTTCATCTGTAGCTTTGTTGGTGGCCTGGCATGTGGGTTCAGTTGGAACTTTTCTCTTTAGATAAGTTTATCTTGGAAAGAATGGAAGTAACCACTTAAAAGAAGGCTTGATCTTAATAGTTCTCGTTTACAATTTTACTTCATAAATAACATTAGAGGACCTCTTTAACTAAGGAAATTATACATAGTTTATCTGTAATTTGACCAAGAATTCCTCATCGCGACACTTCCTTGTCTGGTGCACTAGAAGTGTTATATTGACCTTGCTTTAAAAGGGTTTAGAAGTTCTATAAGATCAAACTGTTGCCAAGCGATGTAGAAATGAAAGCTCTCTGGTTTTGGCTTCAATTCTAAATTGCAAACTGATAAAATTTCTATTGAAGTGTTTTAGAGTGCAATCCATCTGTGGAAGAAGCCAAATGAGAGAAAGCAAAGCTCCCGATCATACTTTGTTTTACGAAATGGAAAGACTACTAGCCATTATTGAAGAATATAAAAAGGGGAACTTTCCCGAAGTAAACTTCTCTTTTAAAAGGAAGAATAACTGTGGTTAACTTGGTAATTTCTGGTTGAAAACATTGCAATTTGATTCTAGCTTTAGTATGCTGCGTTTAAAATAACCGTGTACTCCAATTGACATTCTCTCTATTCATATTATACTTTTCTTTTCCCTGTTTTCTGGTTGTTCCATGAGATATTACTTATTCTGTTTTTTTTTTCTCTTTTTCCCCCCCTTATTTCTCAAACTAAACCACGATATATTATTTTTCTTAAGCTTAAATTTGTTCATTTTTAATAAATAGTATCATTGCTTGAGACGTTGATAATTCGGTATGGAAATAACGTAAGATCTCAAATGTTTTAAAAGATAATGATGTTGTTGGACTAGGAAGCCTCTATTCACAATTCGAATGGAAGTGTTGGGATTTACTTTTGGCAGTAAACATTCTTTTTTTTATTTGTATAAATTTTACATGAAGTTCTGAGTGATATGTGTTAATTAAATTATTGAAATGAGATTTAGGAAAAATAATATTTTCTTGTTATTATTCTTCGACTATGCATCTCTTTATATACACATTGTATTCTTGGAGAAGGGGTACAATAGATTTAGGAGAAGATTAAGGAGAGGAGAGATTTGAGGGGATCTGTTTTCTAATCTATAGGAAACAAAATATACATATTTATTATTACTATATTTCAACACTCTCCCTCAAGTTGGTGCATAGATATTGAACATGCCAAACTTGCCCACAAATTTCAAGAAGAGCCGATTCGAAACTTTCTTTGTAAGAATATCCGCGAGTTGATCTTCTGACTTCACCTTAGAGATCTCAATAATTTTCTCATCTAATTTCTTCACGATGAAGAATCTATCCGCCTCTACATGTTTCGTCCTATTATGTTGAACTAGATTGGCAGCAATATCACATGCTGCTTGACTGTCATAATACACCTTAATAGGCTCATTCGGACCATAACATAAATCCTGTAACAAGAGTTTTAGCCAGAAATTTTTAGTTTTCCTCAATGCTACTCCACGATACTCAACCTCTGCACTAGAGCGTGCAACGATATTTTGCTTTTTGCTTCTCTATTTAACTAAATTTTCTCCAACAAAGGTAAAGTATCTGGAAGTGGAGCGCCTATCAACAACATATCCTGCCCAATCGGCATCAGTATATGCCTCAACCTTCAAGTGACCATGTTTTGCAAACAAGACTCCTTTTCCTAAAGCAAACTTTTTATATCTCAGAATTCTCATCACGGTATCCATGTGTTGTTCACAAGGTGCATGCATAAACTGGCTCACCACACTTAAGGCATATGAAAAATCTGGCTGCATATGTGCAGGATACATCAGTTGTCCTACCAACCTCTGATATCTTTTCATATCACATGGTACCTTATCTGAATCATTGCAAAGTTTCAGTCATTCTTCTAACGGTATATCAGTAGGCTGACAAGCAGATATTCTGGTTTCCTTCAACAAGTCAATAACATATTTTCTTTGAGACAAAAATATACCCTTTCTAGAGCGAGAACTTTAATACCAAGGAAATATCTCAAAGGGCCAAGATTCTTCATTTCGAACTCTTGTGACAAGTAACTCTGTTGTGTCTTTCTCTCATCAGGGACATCTCTAGTTACTATCATATCATCCGCATATATAATTAGAACAGTAATCTTACTTTCTTTTCTTTTTAGGAACATGGTATGATCTGAATTACTCTGACAATATCTGAATGTCCTCATTGATTTTGTAAATCTCTCAAACCAAGCTCATGGCGACTGCTTGAGACCATACAATGTTTTCTTCAAACGTCACACTTTATTACTATGTTGGACGGGTCTGTTTAATCTTGGTGGTAGATTCATGTAAACCTCTTCTGTCAATTCCCCATACAAAAAAACAATATTCACATCAAATTGTTGTAATGGTCAGTCAAGATTTGCAGCAAGTGACGGTAGAACTCGAATTGTGTTACTTTGCCACAGGTGCAAAAGTTTCATCATAATCAATTTCATAATTTTGGGTGTACCCTTTGGCAACCAACCTTGCCTTGTATCGCTCTATTGAACCATCAGACTTATACTTCACCGTATAAATCTATCTGCATCCTACCGGCTTCTTTCCAGCTGGCAGTTTAACTATCTCCCAAGTCTCATTCTTCTTCAAGGACTTCATCTCCTCATCCATAGCTGCTTTCCACCTTGGGTCGGCTAAGGCTTCCTGCACACTGCTAGGAATAGATACAACAGATTATTGATTCACAAATGACTTATTTGATTTAGACAATCGGTGAGTGGATACATAATGACTCATAGGATATTTGACATTACTAGTGGGATCTGGCTCATAAGTAGGTTTTGGGATACATCTAGTAGTACGGTTCGGAAGTTCTCTCCTTAGAGCTTCGGACAACGACGACGATTGGTTTTGGGGTTCTTACGGTGCTAGTGATGGAGAGGACACTAGTGATAGCATGAATCTCGACGGCTCATCTTCGAGAAGGTTCAACATCGATTGTAGTTCCTCGTGGAGATCTTCTCAACCAAATCTTCATTCGAGTGATCGTCACTACGTACATCCAGATTTTCACCCTTTGTATCCAATTGTTCAGCCTGAATGGTAACCACTTTGTCATAGGCAAGAGTCTGAACTTCACTTCGGTACTTCCCCTGAAGTTCAGCCTCAGAAAAAAATACATCTCATTTTCATGGAACACAACATCCAGTCACAAACATCCTTTGAGTTGGTGGATGATAACACCGATACCCTTTCTTATCCTTTGCATATTCCATGAAAACACATTGCACAGCTTGAGGAGTAAACTTATTTCGCTCGTGTTGATGAAGGTGGACAAATGCAACACACCCAAACACACGATGTGGCAAGTTGACGACTATTGGTGCATTCACAGCTTCAGTTAATGCTTGAAATAGCATGATAAAATTTAGGATACTAGAGGGAACTCGGTTGATTAAGTATGCAGTAGAAGCAAGAGCTTCCCCCCAATACATGAGTGGCAAGTTGCCCTGAATAAGGGAAGCACGGACCAGCTCGAGCAAGTGTCTGTTTTTTTCTTTTTGCAACCCCATTCTGTTGAGATGTATACGAGTATGTGGTCTGGTGAATAATCTCGTGTTCCACCAAATATTGTTCCAGATCTGAACTCCGGTACTCGCCGCCATTATCACTCCCAAGAATTTGAATCTGCGCTTTATACTGCGTCATAGCCCACTTGTGAAAATTTTGAAATAAACTACTAACTTCACTTTTAGACTTCATCAAACAAATCCAAGTCATATGAGTACAATCATAAATAAATGTCACAAACCATTTTGCTCCTCCAAAAGTGGTGTTTTTGGATGAACCCCAAACATCAGAATGAATAATCATAAATGGGAGGGAGCTTCTACTTTGATTTGGAGGAAAAGAGACATGGTAACTTTTTGTGAGTTCACACTCATCACACCGAAAGGTAGAAATATTCAACTTCAGAAATAAACTTGGAAATAATTTATTCAAATAACCAAAAGAAGTATGCTCTAGACGTCGATGCCATAGTCAAATCTCTAATTTCTTTTTCTGCCCCTAATATCCTTCCACAGATAGAGCTTCAGTCAACGTGTTTGAACTTTCAGATTCTAAATTCAGGTAATAGAGCTTTCCGTGTCTAACCCTATAACCAATCGTCTTGCGAGTCTGAATATCTTTAAACACACAATGGGAAGGCCAAAAAACCACAATACAATGTAAGACAGTAGTTATTTGAGCAACATATAATAGGTTAAAATTCAAGGATGACACAACTAACACAGTATCTAAGGTTAGGTTTTTAGTGAGAAATATGGAACCCTCGCTAGTAACAGTGGCAGGATCTCCATTGGCAGTACACACTTTGGATTTGGTGGATAGTTGTAAGGTTTGGATTAGTCTAGAATCAAAAGTCATATGATCGGTAGCACCTGAATCAATTATCCTTGTATTATTCATAACAGAGACAGAAATATTAAAAACCTTATCATCATTACCTGCAGCAGTAACTAATGTAGAGGCGTCTCCAACACTTTTCTCAGCTCCATTGGCAACTCTAACAACGACAGTAGATTGGTTGCAATTCTTCTTCCAAGGATCCCTGCTATGATCCCGGTTCTCCGGGTAGCCAATAATCTCATAACTGCGAGCTTCCGTGTGGTCGATCTTGCCACAATGAGTACACTTTCTCGACTCATAAGATAGTTTTGGTCCAGATCGACCCGGGTGGCTCTTTGAAGGACGGTTTTGAGCCACCATTGCAGCTGTATCAGAGGGTGCTAAGGAATTGCTCATGGTGTTTTGTTGGAGTTGAATCAAACTCAATTAGATTTCGGATCTGTGTTAAACAGCAACGCAGCAAAGTCCGTACAGAACCAAACAGACAAAACAGCAAACAGCAAACAGCTACAGCTGCACAGAACCAAACAGCAACACAGAACAACAAACAGACAAAATACAACCAATTGGGCACTCAAACAGCAGCAGCTGCACAGAACCAAACAGCAACACCGAACAGCAAACAGACAAAATACAGCCAATTGGGTACTTAAACAGCAGCAACTGCTATTGATCCTCTCCTTGGTCGGCACACGGAACAGCGAATCCCACCAGTAGGATTGTGGCTCTTTTTGGAACAGATCTAGATCGAAAAGAAGGTTGCAGCGGTGGTAGCGGCGCCGTTCGAGTTGGGCTAGTTTTCGAATCTGCGATGGCGATGGTGCCAAGGGATGTTGACGGCGGCTATGGGAAGCGATAGCGATTATGGCGACGGGATGTTGACAGCGGCTATGGGAAGTGGCGGTGATGATGGCGACGAGATCGATGATGGCAGGGAATGAGGATCGCGGTTGATGGGATCGACGATCGGGGGCGACGGGATCGACGATGGTAGAGAATGAGGATCGGGGTCGACGATGGCAGGGAATCAGGATCATCGATAATGGCGACGAGATCGACGATGGCAGGTTTTGGAATCAATAGGAAAGAAGGAGTGGGATCAGGATCTTCTTCTTCTTCACCTAGCCTAGGATATTTTAGGCTATGATACCATATTGAAATCAGATTTAGGAAAAACAATATTTTATTGTTATTAATTTAATATTCTTCTACTATGCATCTCTTTATGTACACATTACATTCGAGGAGAAGAGGTACAATAGATTTAGGAGAAGATTAAGGAGATGAGAGATTTGAGGGAATTTGTTTCCTGATCTATAGGGAACAGAATATATAAATTTATTCTTACTATATTTCAACATAAATATCCATAATAATATTGAATGAAAATAATCTACCGTCATCTTCAAATCTATTATATACCGAGATGCTTGAGAAATTCACAGTTCTTGCTATTTCGTATCTCTATTACAGGCTGACAGTGCTCTTTTAGCTCTTAACTGCAGTGGATTGCAACTGCGATCCCTTCCAATTAGGTATGATACCTTATTTCCACTTTCTATAAATTTCTAACTAAACAATCGTGATTTCCATTATCATGACACCTTGTTCTTTGCTTCTTTATCAGAGTAAGCCCTTCAAAGACTCCAGTGAGGCCCCGTACCCCTCGAGCAACTCTGCAATGACTTAGGTTTGTTTGCCTTGGAGCCAACAACTATGTTTCAATTAGAGGAACTTCTCCCTGTTGGAACTTGGAAGAGCTGATGAAAAACTCTGCTCAGTTTTTTCTTCCGTCTTTTAGTTTCATCCTTTTTGTCAAAAAGTAATTTGTGCAACTAAACATGACCGACCTTCTGTCCATGTCGGAAGGTCAAACTATCATTGCGTTTGGGTTCAAATCACCAAACGTGCCTTTAATTTATCGCCTTAATTTTGCATGTTTAGACATTTTACTTTGCTCAGAGAGGACTGAGCTAATGAGATGTTACAAAGCACATTATGACACTGCTTGTACTGGTGATCTCTGCCACCAACTCACTTCTTACTTTTATGGATAATTCTGCACATATATGTTTTCGGTGTTTTTTATAGTACAACTGGCATTTTTTTTCTGCCCTTTTTAGTATGGCTAATTAGTCTCCATTTGTGCAAATGGGGCATGGTATGCAGTAGGATTCAAAGGCATGTTTTTTTTTTAATCTGAATCATTGTTGTAGGTTAATTCGACGTTGGTTTCTTGAAAAGGAAATAAGATTTAGGATGGTGTTGCTTAACTTAACAAGATATATCGTCTCGGTGTTAATTTATTGAACTGGTTCATTAATTATGCATTTCCTTGATCTCTCGATCTTTTACTGTAAAGACAACACTGTTTTCAGCATGAGCAAAGAATTTGACAAATTTTGCCAATGGCTAGCAGCCTCTTACCAGCCATAGCTTCGGTTGAGCACTACTCTAGTGCTTACCGCGTGAACACTAGGCCTTCGGGCGTTCATATCGAAAATCCGAACCGTTCACATTGATCTACACATCTAAATTAGTCTAAATATATAAAATCAAATCATTTGAAATTCATTTGCCCATCCATTGAAGTGTCATAAAATTGTATGGCTGAAATTCATTTGACCATCCATTGAAGCTTTCCCATATATATATATATATATATATATATAAAAGTATATATTGGGTAGTCCCCCAGACTTCACAACTAAGTTAGATAAGATTCGAGGTACAGCATGCAGTTGCAATCTTGATTAATGAAGCTGAAACTGATACAGTGTTCCAAATGATGTAGACGGCCAGGATTCGCGCAATTTGCCTGCCATGACCACCATATACCAGTTCTGCATCAGTGTTGCTGATCATCGGTGGCAATGGGTATGTATTAATGACTGGACTATACGCAGTGATTTTTTTTTTTAATCCGCATTTAAATTGCGCAGCCGGTGAGATTCGAACCTGGGTTGCTCTGATACCATATTAATAATCCTACCGATGAACCAAAACTCCGAAGTTGTGGTAAGGATGAGGGTTTTAATATTTATATTCTAACATGCCCCCGCAGGTTGAGGGCCATCTTTTTGGGCCAAGATTTGGACTATATGCAAGGAGCAGATTGAATTTTTTACCAATCTATCCCACTTTTTGTAAGTATGTACGAAACTATTCCTGTTGAAAATTTAATACCAAAACATTCATGTCGCTAACTGAGTTAGTGCGCCTAGTAATTTTCTTCGCGCTAACTCAGTTAGCGTGCTGCAGGGAATACAACTTTTTCCCTCTTGTTTGGGTGTGGCAAAAAATTCACCCAATACAGACACGCTAAAGGAGTTAGCGTGCGTGTTTAAACCACTCGCGCTAACGGGGTTAGTGTTCGTAGATGGAATAGTATTGGGCACTACCTCAAAGAGGGGTGTGGGTAAAAAATTACTAAGTATAGACACGTTAACTCAGTTAACGTGCCTATTATTACCAAGGCCGTTAATTGAGTTAATGACTGTGAAGATTTCAAGTTTTCAGAGAGTTGAAACTTTCTGGAAATTGGAGATACTCACACACGTTAACTCAGTTAACGTGCCTATTCTTACCAAGGCCGTTAACTGAGTTAACGAGTGAAGATTTTAAGTTTTCAGAAAGTTAAAACTTTCTGGAAATTAGAGATACTCACACACGTTAATTCAGGTAACATGCCTTGTTTTACAAAAACCGTTAACTGGGTTAACGTGTATGCCTATCTTCACAAACAAACAGACATGGGTGTTTTGTACATAAAAAATCATTAAGTATAGACACGTTAACTCAGTTAACGTGCCTATTATTACCAAGGCCGTTAACTCAGTTAGCGACAGAGATGTTTTGGTATTAAATTTTCAAACAGGGATAGTTTCGTGCATACTTACAAAACGTGGGATAGTTTGGTAAAAAATTCGAGCATATTGTGGTGTGATTGCAGGTGTAACTTATAGGTGCGAAAGGAGCGTAGAAATGTCTCACCTTTTATAGCTAGCCTTTCCTTTGCTAGTACAGAAGAGTCCCTTAAGGACAAGCAGTGTAGCTAATTTGTAATGTACCAATGTTGTTTAAAATTATGAAAAGTTTTTAGTGTTCTAGTTTACCCTTTTTGGACAAATTTTAAAAACTACGAATTTCCTGGCCCAAAAACATCTCGTCTGCGCTTCCTGTGTGGGTTATATAGTCCATTTTGTCGGATTATGTCAAATTCTGAATTTCACTATTTTAGGTAAATTTCTTTTGTATAGTCCTCTAATTTTTGGTGTTACAATGATTTCTGAATTTTCCTTTTTAATCCATCTTCTTTTCAATACATACTTTTTCAAATATGAAAATCTCCGATTTCCAATTTTTTAGCCAACTGTTGGAAAGCGGGATTCGAACTTCCGACATCTTGCCTACGAGAGAAGATGATTTACCAATAGACCACAGTGACACTTGCAGTTTTATGAGTTATAGTCTAACATTTGTTGCCAATTTAAAGAAATTTCTAGTTTTCACATTTTAAGCCAACTTATTGGGTTATAGTCCATTTATGACTGAATTTGACTAACTGTGAGTTATAGGGTTAAAATCGCCTCTAATTTTGGCCAATTCTTCTGGATTTCATTTTTAGCCTACTTCATGGATTATACTAAGAAATTATGAAGTTCACGTTTTAACTAACTTTAATTTGTTTTAGTCCAACAATTTTGACCAATTTTAAAATGTTTTGAGCTTCACTTTGTATTGTTCACGAATACCTGTTGATTTTGAAGAAATTCCTAATTTCAACTTCTTTTAATGTTATAGTCCACAATTTTGATCAATTTCAAAGAATTTTGAATATATCATTCTTGGCCAATTATAATCCATTGTTTTTGGTAGATTATGAGAATTTTTGAATTTCACATTTTAAAGCAAAATTTCGCGACCTAACTTTTAATTGTAGACAAACAAGAAAGAGGCAACAAGAATTCGGAAAGATAGAAAGGAATAAACATATATGCTTTCATTGTTTTCATGTTCTTGAACCGTGAATACAACTCTAGAGCCAACTTCACCGTTGGTTCTTGAAGGAAAGTATGGAGTATGGTAATGGGTTTTACAAGCAACAAGACGAAAAGTCATCTCACCTTCAAACCCCCTTGCTTCTACATAAAAATTTTGAACACTCTTCCACCATTAAACATGCAAACTGTTAGGAATTCGTTGATGAGTTCTTTAACGATAATAGATTCAGTGACGAACAATTAAACAAGTAGATTAAACCAAGTACACAAAGTATTCAATGATTTGTTCCAGTTTGACTACGCTTAAGGAGAAATAACCAAGATGATATCCAACTAGAGAAAGATACAAGATTTACAACCACTCTTGCTCTAAACCTATCTATCTCTCAAGTCTTACTAGAAGAAGATACTTGTTCTTTACTACTGGAAAAACTTTCAACTTTCTTCAATAAAGTTCTCTCTCTCTCTCTCTCTCTCTCAAAGGAGGCCAATACAATTATATAAAAAGATCTAGAGAAATCCTAAGTTGTAGTCTAGATACATTAGCCATTCGATATGTTTTGAATAAAGTGACACGCGATAGGACCAATACGATCTAACTTGGAAGAGAAGTTGGGCACAGAAACAGATCACCTAGATCCGACCCAGTTGTTGCTTGCCGCCGCTATCAGTCGAGTGCCCGAAGTGGTAGCCAACGCTTTGGTCATTCCCCAAAACAGAGGGTTGCGAAGGTCGACCTCCCTTGGGGGCAGTCGACGGTCAATTCTTGACTCTTGATTTGCTGCTGCTAGCTGCTGCTTCTCTCCATTTTCCATGTTTATTTCTTATAAGTATGGTGCTATTTTGTTTGTGTTGGAATCGTATCTTGCATACTATTAAGTTCGATGAGAAGAAGAAAATGATGAAGTGAGAAGAGATCGAAGTATTGCACTGGGATACCTCAAAATTTTGAAGGAAGCTAAAAATAATCAGCGAACTAAACTTTTAAGCATGAGCGCACAATCTACCCTACCGTAGTAGTAGTTTCTTAACTGTTTTATAAAGAGTAACAAGATTTGCATGCAAGTATCGTTATAGATTCCTTTCATTCTGAACACAACTTGTAACTAAAAAGTAAAAATAAAAAAACAATGCAAGAAAAAGTATGTTGCATCAAGAAAATCTTGCAAATTGAATTGAAGTTTCTTGCAAATTGAATTGAAGTTGCATATCTACATGTAGTTGATTTACTTTTGCACAACATTACACGGCAGAGCTATGGGTTTGTTTTTTTTTTTTTCCCCTTCAAAATTTCCAAAACCAACCAAGTTTTTTTTTTCCTCTTACTGTTGTTATTTTCTATTACTGTTATTTCTATTTTGATGTAAGGCGTTGCTGCCTTAGCTTAGTTTGTTTAGCTGTTATGACAGCTTATTTGTATTATTAGTACTGTGTAATGCTTTGTTTCCTTAATCCTATTAATGAAACGATGACTTCGGTCATCTAATTATCAAAAAAAACTCTGACCACCTGCCATGCGGAGTCCATGACTCAAAATCTATTGAACTGCAAACTTGATAAACATACTGGAAACAGAGATGCCTAAAGACTAATTCTAACAAAGAAGACCCACTCATTCTCTCGACATATTCTACTCTATTCGCCTCCTCTCTGAGACATAAGTTGAATTGCAATCAATATTTCACTTAGGGGTTAATTTGCAATATCTATAGACATACATGAACTTCTGAACTTCTTTGCAATTTCTGTCGAGTACAGGGCTTTTCTACAAAACATTCGACTAAAATGAATTCCAGATTTTTCGTGGGTTTGCAAATGGGCCCCGATCCATTACATACGGGCCTTACCTGATTTAATTCACTAGTTAGGCTTTATATACATATTAAATTAGACGAGTGGCACCATCTGTAATTACGGGCACGTCCAGTGGCATTTTTCTCACTCCCAGCAAAATTTCGCAGCTTTTAATTTTTTTCCGTTTCCGAAACAATGCTTGATAAAGGCCGTACTATTGCAGAAAAAGACGAAATGACCGAAGAGGACATTCCCATTTTGCGAAGCCAAAATGGGCTGGATCTGTTCTGAAATAACAAGAAAGGTTAAAATAAAAACATTTTATAACATATCTTTCAATGTTCTACCTAAATGGTTTCCGGGTCCAACTCGAACGGGTCGGGTCAATTCCCATTGAGTGCACTTCTCTAAGATGCCTAATATTATCAAGGGTTTTAACCATATATGCTCATAACAAATATGTGAATACCCATGTAGAGTCAGTCCCCTTCGGTTGCACACTACTTTTGGTGAGCACTCCGTGAGCACTCACGAACTAGAGACCCTATGAAAAATCCGAACCGCTCATACTGTTCTATATGCCTTAGATAGCCTAACAATAAAAAATCAAGTAATTTGAAGTTCATTTGCCCATCCATCATGCTGTTAGAATTTTCAGCCATACAATTTTGTGATGATGTAAATCATGGGCAAATGAACTTCAAATTACTTGATTTTTTATTGTTAGGCTATCTAAGGCATATAGAACAGTATGAGCGGTTCGGATTTTTCATAGGGTCTCTAGTTCGTGAGTGCTCACCAAAGTAGTGTGCAACCGAAGATTTCTCTACCCATGTACTCTTACAAATGCCGTATCTTCACATTTACTCCTAACAATAACAATATGTATTTCATCTCTTAGTTACCCATTTACTCAAAGTATTTATCAGACATCATTTACTCCTAACAACATCATTTACTCCTAACCACATGTATTTCATCTCTTAGTTACCCATTTACTCAAAGTATTTATCAGACATTTACGAGAACTTTTAGGTAAATAAGAAATAGGGGTAAATAACATGTATTTCATCTCTTAGTTACCCATTTACTCAAAGTATTTATCAGACATTTACGAGAACTTTTAGGTAAATAAGAAATAGGGGTAAATAAGAAATAAGGCTCACCCTGTTAAGGTCAAATATAGAAATACACCTTTTTAAGAGGCATATGTGATATTAGCATATTTGTTAGTGGTATACATGCTAAAACTCCAGTTATCAAGCATCATATCAACGTAATGAAAGCTTGTTTGCTAGACCAAGTTTATAAGCCAAGAGCAGGTACCCCTTCCTTTTCTCCTCCTGTAAAAACTGCAGGCTTATACTGAAGCCATCAATAACTCGTACCAAACAGGCAAACAAGAAATAAATACATTTCAGGAGGTAATCCTATATTTACAAATCTGCACCTTTAAAAAGATTAACCAAGACATGCACAGAAAGATGAAAATCATAAAGTATAATTGACGAGCAAAATACTTCATTAAAATGCTAAACACACCTGTCATAGAGTTTTGTATCTCAGAGCATACTACTAATCAAACAACAATTCACAAGTTCCAACCATTGATACAAATATAGAGAGGTGCCTTGAAATAAAACGATATACAGTGTACAGCAGCAGTATAACAGCCTAACTTCCTGCAGTTCTCAAATTCCCATTGATTTGTTAAAAGGCAGCACCAGCAGTTGCAAAGGCTGGCAAATTTTATTGTGCCCATATGCTGTCCAAGTTGCAAATCATGCGCCACTTGCATATAAACGGGTCCACTCCTTCGCTGCATCCACCAAAATGAAGCCAAATCAGATTATCATATTCGAGTTATTATAGAGAAACGATGCAATTGATCTTTGGTCAACTACAAAGCGATGAGCCTGAATACAAAGAAATTTCAGCAAAAGAATCTTGATTAATATATATATATATATATATATATATTCTATACCTGTTTCCACAGCTTCGGCTTCATTAGCTTTCCAATGTTTTGCAATGTTTTCCGAAAGAGGATCGTCAGGGTTAGGAGCACTCAGAAGTGCTTGAATACTGGACATCCAATAAAACAGTTAATCGTAACACAATTCATTAAGACCATAACAAGTGCTCACTAATAACCTACATCTGACAAAATTAGGAAAGTAACCAAACAATTAAATCTGGATGTTGTAAACTTGTAATAATAAAATTACAAAAAACTGTCTTTTGAGCCACTTGCATACTTGCACTTGAAGGATAATGATTGAATAAGTGTATTTAAACAGTTCTTCAAACTTAACAATTTAATAGTTTGGCCTGAAATTTATGCGTCATTTTTTTCTGAAGCCATTGTTTTCTTCTAATAATGATAAAGAAATAGCAATAACAAAGTTATTTCCATGAGGAACAACACATGAAAAATAATAAAAATAATATTGTTAAAAAAATTGTAAGCAATAAAATCTGTGTATGCAAGGACAAAATCTACAACCAAAATAATTTATGTTTATTGCAGATTGGAAATATTATCTGTCGGTTTTCTAAATGAACATTTCATGACAGCCCTGCTGGCTGAAGCAAAAAAATGGAAATGAAAAAAATGTGTATGAAACTTATGCACCGATTAAAACAGGAAAGCTATACCAAAAGGACCGAAGTTAATAACAATTAATTTACGAAAAGATAAAGCCATGTTGAAAATTTGGTTGGCTAAGCATATTTGTATTTAGCCAGGCTGTGGAAATTAATATAAATAGGCAGTAAAGCCAGTAAATCATGAAAGATAACCAGTCACCTCCACATACTATATCTAGAGGTGTTTCATACTCAAGTAGAATTTGTGTTGAATCATACTCCAGTTACAGACACTAATACTATTTAATCTGTATCTCCCTACCATAGATTTCCATGTTTAGTTTTTCATAATTAAAGGTCTTTCTAAATGTTTCAAAATTATATGTTTTCTCCCATTCAGACTTTGTTATGGATGACTTGCTCTTTTCCCTTCCATTAATACAACAATTGTACGAGACCGCACTATAGTAAATAGATAATCACCTCAACAACACTGTTCGAATCTGCAAAGCTGGGCTCCATTTGTCTTTAAGAATATCAAGGCATATTCTTCCAAGCTGCATGCAATAAACTGAAAAAAATTGGCAGGGGAAAGCTTTTTGAATATAGAAACAAGTGCAAAGGAAAAAAAACTTACCTTGTCAATGTTAGGATGGTATATCTTGGTCAGAAACCGAACCTGTTTCATGATGGTCAAAATAGAAATGAAAAAAAAAAAGTCAGGCTGCAGGTAAAATTTTGGTAAGCACGACAACAACATAATACTGACATTAGTGCTAGTAGTCACTGCAATCAACATGAAACAATAAAATATCAAGGTCTATGTGCCTGAACGACTTCAACTACAGAAATCCATTTACTGAAAGATTACACTGGACGTCATGCTAGGCCTACACATAACAATTAAAGAGAAGACAACGGGGAAGGAAGTGGTATTCATAGTCCATGTGTATAGATCCTGTGCAATCTCAAGACGGCAACATATAATTTCAGTATCTATAAAGTCACCAATAGCAGACAAAAAAAACAGTTGTGACAATAAAAAATAAAAAAATATGACAAAATAAGATTTTATAGGACCCATTCCCTCCAGATGGCTTACGTACGCAAAAGTTATCTGAGGTCCCAAGACAAGAGGAAACCCTAACACGGTCAAATACAAGCAGTGGCGGACCCAGAATTTTTTTGATGTGGGGTCAAGATCGAGATACAAATAAAACAAGTTTAAATATGAGAAATAAGTAAAAATTAAAAAGAAAATTAGAGGCATAAATTTTATTTTTTCCTGCATACATCGATGTCTAATTGACTAATTTAATCCCGTCAACAAAATATTTCTAAATTAACGAGGGTCGTTACCATCTATATATATTCAGTTATGCTAGTATTTGAAAGAAATTTCAGCAATGAAATTATGCTAGTAATTACTAATTAGAAGAAATTTTTTGAATGAAAACGTCGTGTTGGATTATTGAAATATAGTTATCACATGTAGATGTATCTTCATTTATTGAATACATTTTATAGCGAAATGTATTGTTTTCACCTAAGATATAATCTCTTAAACTAGTGTCCCTTTATAAGCACAGTAGTTTGTGCAGCTGTATTTCATTATTTAATTAGAAGTACTACAATTTACAATGGAAATGGTTTCTACAATAATTTAGATTGACAGGAGTTTAAAGTGCATAAAGAAAGGTCAAAAGACTTAAAAAGTTGAATGAGGGTTTTGATGAATTTTTCCCTTTCTTTTTCTGAGAACAACGGCCTGCTTGAAATGCGTAATTGTGGGGCAAGAATTATGATTAGCTCTTTACAAAATATATAATTTCCATAAATCCCTCTACAAACATGTACTTTCACAAAGAAACTGTGGGGTCAGCTGACCCCACATGGCCCTATGTAGGTCTGCCCCTGAATACAAGCTTAGGTCTGTGAGCTATAAAATAAGTAAACAAGTCCTTCGACCAACATCTATCAAATTGTTTCTATAAACTCCATTCTTAATAAAGAATGCATAATTAAATAAAACGCCAACCCCACCTACCTCAACTAATGCATTTTCTAATATCTTCTAGTTGATCCATTGTAAGCTACACACCTATCTGTAGTTCCCTTCAGTATTCTCTCTTTGTTTCAAGAAACTAACACTTCAAGTTTTAAAGTAAAGAATAATTTGACGATGTCTTTCCATATGTTACACAATCTCCACAGTGACAACTGGAATAAATTTTTCTCCCAATAGATGATTAACACCAACTAGGTCTATCAACTAATGATGGCAACTTCACAAATTTCTTTCTGACAGGTAACAATGATTCTTTAGTTTGCCCTACATCAGATATTGATGGCTTGCTAAAATTAATGGCTGTGAAAATTAACGTAAACAATTAATAATTCGTCCACTTCACCATTTAACTTTAAGAATAAGAACTTGGTCTGATTCATAGAAATGTAGTAATGTGAAAGAAGGTAAAGATAATTACAAAATTAGCATCACAGCCCACTCATTTGTAGGGGGGAAACTGGAAGCCACACAACCCAGGGCAAAGGAGGACTACTTCCTCTCAATTACTATACATAGCCCTAGGCTGAACTTCAAGAGTACATGAAGAGAGTAAACCACCTCATTTAACCAAGCCAAGTAGATGGCCTTGAGTGGCACGTAACAAATTCGTGCTGACCACTAACAATTAACTGACACCATCATTGTAATGTTTGATCTCCTTTTTATGAAACCATTGTTGGCCACACATAATTCCAATAGTTTAAATCTGTTAGCTTGAAAGCACAGTTTTTCTCTGCTCAGTGCATATGGATTAGAACCTATTATCCAATACTGAATCAAGGTTGTGTAGGTAAAGAGAACCATAACGAACAACTACAACCATTAATTTCCAACTGTTAACAGATGATATGAACATTAGATTTTATTTAGTTATTTATATTTTAATAGAAGATATGAACAATAAATATTGATAGCTTTCTTACCTTTGGGGCAGCCATTGGGTACTCTTCAGGTAAAAACAATTCAAGTTTGAACACACCACCTAAATGGTAAGGCAAACAAAATCAATAACATGCAATTAGTTTATAAATGTAAGGAAAAAGTTCTAAGATTTTATCGACTGTAAACTTTATATTTTGCAACTGTATGATCTCTCCTATGCATTAGGAGACAATAGGGTTTTAAAAAAAAGTTTAGAAGACATTAGGTAGATCTAAGTGCACTGGTGCCTAGTGCTGAAATAAATCAGAAGGAAATTTTTTGACAAAGGCAACCTAGAGCTGCAAGGTGTATGTTTTACATGAAACTTATTTTTTTCTCACTGTCGGACTTTTGAGTAGGCTCACAGGAGTCCAGCTTAAGTAAAAACTGAACGAAACTCATAATGCTATTTGGGGGTATTTGATTCTTTGCAATTGGGCACAATGCAACTCTAACTTTGTAATAGAGCTTAGTTACAAGTGTTTGAATGGGTCACAACCCAAAAGTAGTTGCAACCCAAGTTGCAAGGTTGCGCTGAATTGCAACTAAATTTCCTCATCATTCTTCTAACCACAACTGCCAAAGTAACAAGATGACAGTTGCATTGGAAATGTATTTAGGAGGAAATAAACATTATTATTAAAAGAGGAGTATTTGCATCTCTTATAAAATACTTACCCTGGAGGAATCAATTTTTTTCACGTTATGAAAAATAAAACTTCTAAGCAATCAAATCATAGTTTAATTTTCTATCTTTGCAATCATAGCACCCTCACAGTTGTAAAGATGTGGTTGACTGGTTGAAATTATAACTCATGAGATATGGTGGAATTCAAATTGGTAAAGTTAGTTAACTCTAACCACCCACACACAGCAAACTCTTTGAAGATCATAGACTTTAAATTTGTAAAGTTTCCCCCTTTGGTAAATAGGGGTGGAAAAATGGATACTCCCTCCGTTTCAAAATATAAGTCATTCTAGCCTTTTTTGTTTTTGTTTCATAATATAAGTCACTTTAGGTTTTCGATAAGATGTCTTGTCATTCTTAAATGTCCATGCATTAATTTTCTATGAGATTTCCAATTTTACCCTTATCCTTTGTCAGTTTGTTGTAAGAGAAGTAATAAAAAATTATAGAGGAGAGCAAATAGGACATTGTTCAATTGATGGCTCATTTATGAGCTTCAAAAACAAATAATATGGAGTACTTTTACTCAATCCTAGGTTGTTTCTTAATAGTCGTGTAGAAATCTGAAATGACTTATATTTTGAAACGGAGGGAGTATAACTTAGTAGATATTTCAGAGGTTCAGTGAGATAGATCTTTCTTTAAATGCCTCTTACTTTTGCTCTTATTCCTCATCATTTTGCTTCCTTAACGAGCCATTACTTGTTTCTCCCATATGTATAAAACTGGTTGACATTTTGATGTGTTTTGGACTTTCCGGTTGTAGTAAATATTAAATGACACTTGAGTAAATTGCACGAGCTTGGACATTCCTAGCCTTTCTTGTACTCTTCCTTGACAAGGGAACTCCTTGACCAGTTCCATCTATTATCTATTATTGTTTATAGTACTTTCTACCTAGTAAGGATACCTCTTTAAGTGTCTTTAAGACAAAAATGAAGATATGATTATCACAGATGAGAATCAGTGAATCACTTTTCACCTATCATCACCTATACCTATAATATTAGTAATTAGGGATTGAGGTATGTCGCTTCAAAACAGAGTAAAAGGGTAGCCAACAACAGGGGGTATTAGGTATGTGGATTGAAGAATCCAGGAAATAAAAGGATTCATAGGAATGTGAAGGTGAGAATCATGATTCTCAGGGAAGTTGCGTTATGTGTTTGGTACTACACATTGCATTCCTCGGAATCCTCAATTATCGGGGCATTTTTGTATGTATTGTATTTGATTCTTGGAAATCTTCAAGCCCACACTTTTTGGGGTGAATGGAAACTTTTCTAAGGATCCAACATCCTTTCCAAAACTTTACTTCTTGTTCAGCCAAAACAAGTATGCAACAAGGGAATCCCAGATTCCCTTGCACATTACCGCTTACCAAACGTCCCCTTAGCATTTAGTTAAGGGTGCACACGCTATTTAGGACATGACTTGCAACCAATAATCTCGAGTTCTACTAAGAGACAACCCATATCAATGCTAATCCTACCCACAATAATTTTAATCAAAACCCTGGAATAACCATTCACCGTCCGATGGCTGTAACTAGGTTCATATACTTCTTCTGTGATGTAAAAGGTGTGTTTCTCTACCTACGTCATGAATAAAAACACATAATAATAATAATAATTCACAATACAAAGAATATTTCAAGAATGAGAATAATTAGTTTTAAAAAATGAAAAAATGTATACAATTAAACTTAAAACTTTATAATATAACTACAAAAAAGCCACTTTTGAAGATAATTTCCCCTGTAAGATGAAGCAATTTATGAAGCTTCACCGAAAGCAGACTAAGGCTATGTTTGAGAACAAAGTTAGGTTAGGTTAACTGGAGTTATTTTCCATAACTTTAAAAAAACTCTAGTTATCCTACTGTTGGCATGTTTGAAACACATTTTGGAGTTAAGATAACCAAAATTACCTTACCCAAAAAGGTGACAAAATCATAGTTATCTAAACTCCACTCTTACCTAATTTTTTTTCTGTTCTTAACCCTGAAGATAACTTTGAAATGGAGTTAAGGGTATGACTAGCTCGTACCTCCAAAGTTTGGTTATGTAAACTTTGTTCCTAAACAGGACCTAAAACCACGACTCTAATGGACTTTACAACTACGTCCTTTGGCGTGGACCAGGCAGGCACAGTCATACAAACACAAACACATTTAGAAACAGAACTTATCAGTAGTTCAGTACCCATCTAACCATTAGTAAAATCAAACGGCTTCGTAAATAACTTCCATAAATACACATCCAAGTTCGCAAATTCATCAAAATTTCAACCCTAAGCCCCAATCAAAGCATCATCCACACTTTGCCAACAACTTTTCTAAATATCGCATCTAACTAATCACAACGAAACACGAAGCAAACAGCTGTTAATCAAGCTCATCAAAATTCACCACCTTCATAGGGAGACTGGCTGGGCCCAAGAATCATGACATTGAAGTAGCGCATGTTCTCCTCAGATGGAGACGCACTAATCCCAGGAGCTACAACAACAACAACAACAACAACAACAACATCAAGCATCAAACTTTCAAAACCCTAGAGATCAAGAAATCAAGAAACCAAGATCGATCATCACCTGGTTCACTGAGGAGGCGCTGGGTTTCCTGTTCGGACAAAAATAGAGAACGGAATCAAGAAAATGGAAGGTCAAACCCTAAAAAAGATGCGATCTTTGAAGACGGAAATATATTTACCTTGATGATTCTGCGAGGTAAGTTGCTGTTCGCCATTGAAAGCTAGGGTTTCTTCTGGTTTTTTTAGAGAGAGAAATTCAAGAATGGGGAGAGAGAGAGAGAAAAAGCAGTGCGGGTTTGGAAATGGATCGATTAGGTATTTAGGTGTGGTGCTATTTAAAGCTTTCTCTTTTTTTTTTTTTTCTTTTTCTTTTTTCTTTTTTTCTTCCTACTGTTTTATTTACTATGACTTGAGTCTCTCTGAGCTTTTGATATTTTTTTTAAATTTTTTTTAATTATTTTTTAAACTGGAAAGTTGACTATAACTGCAAATTTCGAATTTTTGAAATCGGAGAAAACTGTGAACTATATAATCCATGATAAAACTGTAAATTTTGAATTTTTTTGAAATCGAATGCAAAACGGTGGCAACCACCTAAAATAATAGAATTTGTAATCTCTACAGATAAACTAACCAGTCATAACACTTGAAATTCTTGTTATTATTATTATTAATTTTGGCTAGCAAAAAGTGGGTTGAAAACCTACCTCATATTAGTATATGAACATATAGCAGGAAGGTCAGAAAACATATCGGTACAATAAGATAGATGGTGATAGTATTAAAGATATAGTTTATTTTTATATTCTCAATGGGTTTTTACAATCCTTTTCTTATCTTTTTTAAATGAAGAACCCACTATGAACCAAATAATCTCTTTTGTTTTCTTTTATTTCGTTGAACCGATTATGGTACAAAATTAGTACAACTTTGCTTTGAAATCCATATTGATTTTATGTAACATTGAGAATGATTATCATAAAACTATATACTGAGAAAATAAGTAAAGTTCTTAATTGCCGAAACCATAACAGAAAGATATACACATTGTACATGCTAAGAAATTTAGTAATTCTTGATGCAAATCAACGTGAGCAATCAAAATTGTAGATTCTTATTTTTTATGAGAACGGTGAATTGAGGAATATGAGAATTCATAGTTTTGTGAAAATTTAGCGGATCTCGAGTTCAAAGATGAAAACGAAAAAGGAGAAAGACGACTTAGAGAAAGGCAAGGGCAAAATAAGTATTTAATATTACATTTGGAATTTGTATAAAGTAAAACATTGAGTAAATAATATTGGAGTGTCTCATATATCATTCTCAAGCTCAAAGAAATTCACTTCCTGCAACTCCTCTTCGACCTTCGCTGTCCAGATCCATTCGATCTATGCCTCTTCCCTCCTCCCTCCCTTCATTAAAGTTAGAGATCTCGGCTTTCTCCACAAACCCATCTCGTTTGCTTCTCCTCCACCCCTTATTTTGTTGCAGGTTCCTAGTAACTAGCCCTACTTCATCTACTGAGGCTGGAGGCCTTTTCTTTCCCTCAACTGCAATTATCTTAAGCCCTCTGCTTGATTGGATTGTGGTGTGGACTCCTTCCCTCTATTTGTGGTAGCCCCTCAAGTTCTCAGGTTAATTGGGTCTTGGCGTAGACACCTACCCACTGCTGGTGTTAGCCCATATTCGTCTGCGGGTTCTTGAGGCCATTTCTTCACCTCATCAGCAGTATTCTCAAGATCTCAATTCGACTGAGTACTCCGGTGGACTTCCGCTCACTGTAAGTCTCTTTATCTTTCCTATCCTTTGTTTTCTTTATTGTTCTTCTTTATCTCGGTTGTTTTCACCTGTTAGTGCGGATCTCGTTATCCACTAGGTGGTTGCTTCTAGATCCCTTGTGGTCTTTGTTAGCAAGAGCCTCTCTCGCCTCAAACCTTCGTTTTTCTATTTTGTTTCCTCATTTGGTGTTTTTTTCCGTTTGGATCTTCTTGACCTTTAGTGGCTAGTTTTTACTTTCTGAGTTTTTTCCTTTCTTGCCCTCTTTTACTCCGACTTTTTTCTTTGGGTTTTGTTGCGACATTTTTCCACCGATTGTTCTTCCCTCTTTCTGAATTTTGGTGTATTTTTTGGAGATTTTGGGGGCTTTTTTTTGTACCTAGTTTGCACTCTAAGATCGCTATAGTAACAGTTTGCCAACCGATTTTTGTATTGCATTTTCTTGGTCTGTTCTCCGGGCTTTTAGATGGAGGCCTTAAGTTGGGTTGAAGTCGTTAAAAAGAGACCTTCTATATAAAAAAAATTAATTACTGTTTGTGGGCCTCAATCGGCCCATCCTTCTTCGCCGACCTTGACCCATTTCTAGAGACTTCTGGGTGAGTCTCGTGCCTCGTCTTTCTGCCTTTCTTCTCCCTCTTCTTCTGCCGCTCTTTCTAATAATCATCACTCGTCTCCTCGTTATCCTCTTCTCCGCTGCTTTAGTTGCCTCCAGACTGGTCATTTCAAGCTTTTTTACAAAGCCAACATGAAATGCTTGTTCTGTCAAAAAAATGGGCACTCACGAAGCAGATGCTCCGCTCTTCAACAAATCCTTGGTCTTCCTGTGGGGGTGCCCATTTCTGAGCAAGTCTTGGGAGCTCAAGACTTCCCCTCCATCCACGCTAAATTGGCTGAAGTTGAATCGGGGATATCTAAAAGGATCAAGCTCTCTAAAGATGTTGCCCTCCTACCGACTCCTCCTTCTTCTCAACTTCTGTCGGCGATTAAGCAGCCCCCTCCCTCTTCGCCCTCTCAACCTCAGATGATTGCCTAGCTACCACTTCCTCCTGCCTCTTCTCAACCGACCCCCTCTCGTGATCATGAGATTTCGTTAATCGTCGTTCTATCTCCGGACCTTTCGGCTAAAATTGCAAACCTTGAAAGCTTTGGTGTTGTATCTTTCTCTAGTGGCTCCATTACTAACTCTACGTTAGATGACTTTCTTTACAACACCTGTAATGTGGTCAATTGGACCTTGGCTGTTAATGCCTGTACTAATGGTGACATTGTGATTAATTGCCCTTCAGTTAAGGTGCTCATGGATTTAATTGAACAGAACTCCTTCTCACTTGGCTCTGTTCAGCTCAATATCCGTAGGTGGGCATCCAAGGGTATGTCCCTTTCTGCCCTTCAGTCCCTGCCTACCAAGGTCTCCATTATTGGTCTCCCCCCTTTTTGTGACTCCCTTCATCTCGTGGCAACTATGTCCAAATGCATCGGTGAGCTCACTTGCACTTCCTTTACCTCTCTCTTAGCTTATGGCTGCCTCCAGATAAAGGCTGAATTCATGTGTCCACAGTATGTGTTGAGAGGGTCTCTAACTATTCGCTGCGGGTGGGGGAGACCCTATATCCTATTCGGGTGACTTACCAAGACTCAACTTCCACCCTGCTTGCTTCAGCTCCTTCGTTATCTTTACCATCTACTCAGCATTTCTCTTCAGGTTAGACTTCTGCTCATTTCTCGACTGGTTCGTCTGCTAAGCCAGTTTTCACATCTTCAAAGAATAAAGGTTCACTCAAAAAATCTTTTAAACAACCTTTTCCCTTTGCTCGCCAAAGCAGCAACATGAGCTTTAAACCTACTGTTTCTCCTTCCAAGCCTCCTAATCTGGTGTGGATTAACCCAGCTCTTTCATCCCATTCTAATCCTGCTCATATGACTTCATATTCTGCCTCTCCTTGGGCTCGGATCCTTTAGTGTCTATAAATGTCTTCCCTCCTCCGAAGTGTATTGCCGCTGATGAGACCGTGTTGGTTGTCTCTCGAGCTCCAGCCCGGACTATAGCGGACTCGTCTCTGAATGCGGGTGGTTCTTCTTCTGGAGTTTCTAGTTCCCTCCCCAGTTCTACTTCTTCTTGGTAAGCTTGGAATGCAGCTTGGAATGTCAATCCTCACTTTGCAGGTGAATGAGATAAGTACAAGAGCGTGGTTAATTTGTCACCCTCTGGGAAGAACCAGTCTGATTTTGATGCTTTGAAATCTTCCTCCACTGTTCCCAATCTCTCCCCTGACTGGCAAGGTGCTGGTTACAAGGATGAGGAGGCCATACTAGACTCTTCAGCGCCTTCGATAGGTGGCAATGTACTATCTCATCTACCTGTATTTACATTTACTGGCTTTTCTTTTCATCATAATTTGTTCCATAATTTGTTTTCTTTTAATGTGCAACCCTGTTATATGTTTCAGTCTCTTTATTATCCTACTTTTATTTATTTCCTTTTGGATTTTTTTGATCTGTTGAAGGGTCAGTTTCTTACCCTAGACGATCCTCTACTCCCTCCCCCGTTTTCTATTTTTCATTCAGACTTTTCGGTTCTCTCTCCCCCGATATCTTCTCCCGATTCGATTCAATCTTCTTATGGTTCTTATGTTCCCTTAATTGATTGTTCTGAGCTATCTCTTGCGTTGTCCCTCACTCCGTAGGAGATTCCATGTTCGAGTAATAATTCCTCGTCAATCATTTCTCCTTCTGAACCCCCTAATCCGGAACAGGGTAGAAGTGAACCCACTCCTGAAGGTGCCTTCCTCGAATCGACTAATGATCTCTTTATTCCTTGTCCTCTTCCCCCTGCTAGTAGAGCACAAACAAATTCTTTTCCTTTGATTAGGTCTGGCGCCCGGATCTGAGCCAAAAATAATTTACGGCCTCTTTAACGGCGCAAGTTCGGAATTTAGAAATTTCGCCTTTCGATCCCCAAAATTAGAACCTTTCTGCCTTTGGATCGGTTTATCAGATTCAATTTGATTCATTATCTAACTCGGAGCTGATCCATTTGGGTGAGGACATGGGTTTTTTGTATTAGATCCATCCCGTATTTAGGATGTGGATTCCATTCGCAATTTAGAAATAAAGTGTGCCCGAGTTTTCTACTCAGCTCATGATTAGTATATCTTGGAATATCAGGAGGCTTGGCAGCGCCCCAAAATAACAAGCTGTGTATCAATTAATAGCCTCTTCCCATTGTGATGTTATTACCATCATGGAATCTAAACTTCACTCCATCTCCCCTTCCACTCTTAGATCTATTGATGGATCAATGATATCCAAATGGATATCATTAGATTCGATAGATGCTCGGAGAGGTACCCTCTTTGGTTTTAAAGAGGCTTCTTTCCATCTTGTCTCCGTTCGTCGTCTTCAGTTTTTCGTGGTTGTTAGCCTCCATTGGTTGGAATTCAACTGTGATCTTACTGGTGTTTCTGTATACGGTCCTAGCTCCTCTGATCGTCGCCAGTCTTTCTGGGATGAATTTGACTCTTTTATCGGGTTGATACAGGGGTTTTTGATATTCTGCGGTGACTTTAATGTTACTAGATTTTGCCCATGAAAGGACTGACAATCCTTCTGCTTTAAATAGCTCGATGCGCCTCAATGATTGTATTCGCAATCTTGATCTTGTTGATTTACCTATTAATGGTAAATCTTTTACTTGGTCAAATATGCGTTTAGTCTCGTCTTTGGCTAAACTTGACCGGTATTTGGTGTCCCAACTTGGGATGGCCTCCGTCCAAAATTCTTTCGCTCCAGCATTACCTAATCCTTGTTCGGATCATGTTCCTATCTTACTCAATTCTAATTTTTCCTTTCCTAAACCAAGGAAATTCCACTTTGAAATTTTTTGGCTTGAAGACCAAATCTTTGTCAACCTCATCACCAATTGCCTTGTTAGTCTTGTTGGTTCTTATGGCATTGGGCGGATTCTACTCAAACTGCATGCGATTAAGCACGGGTGTATAATCTGGCGTTATGAAATATTTGGTCACTCTCAGGGCCTTAAAAACTTACTCCTCTCTTCTATCAATTCCATTGATTCCCTGGAAGAATCCGGTCCCATCTTTGACTCCTTTAGGCGCCGTATGAATGAGTGTAAGCAAGATTATGCTTTGCTCCTGCGACTCGAGCACTTAAATGGGCCCAATGTGCTAAGGCACATTGGCTCAAGGATGGGGACTCTAATACTTCTTTCTTCCACAATTTTGCCTCTCATCGTAGACGATGTAATCGTATCTCTTCTGTTGTTGTTAACAATGTTGAGGTAAACAACGATTCAGATTTTAATTCGGCATTCTTATCCTTTTATAAGGCCCTTCTAGGTACTCCGGGCAACCACTCCGCTCAACTTGATTGGCATCACCTCTATGGTGATGAAGATTTCGACCTTCCAGTGTCGATGCTCCTTTCTCTATGGAAGAAATTAGATTGGCAGTTTTCGGAATGAACAGTGATTCTGCGCCTGGTTCGGATGGTTTCCCTTCTTTCTTCTTCCAAAAAATTTGGGAATCTCTAAAAGATGATTTGTTTACCATGTTCACCAAACTTCATTTGGGTGAATTCTCTTTTGATCGTATCAACTATGCTCATATTGTGCTTATTCCCAAATTAATGGGTGCCAACAGAGTTTCTGCTTTCTGGTCGATTAGCCTTCTTAATACCATCTTCAAGATTATTATGAAAGTTCTTTCTGCTCATCATAGCCTGGTGATTTCTTCTCTCGTTGACCGAGCTCAATATGGCTTTATAAAAGATAGATTTATTCTTGATAGTGTGGCTGCTGCTCAGGAGATTATCTCGGGCTGCCACCATTTCAGTTCAGAGGGTATCCTCTTTAAACTGGACTTTGAAAAAGCTTACTACAAAGTTAACTGGGATTTCTTCTTTGATATTTTGCAACACCGTGGCTTTGGGCCCAGATGGATTGCCTGGATTAAATCCAGTCTCTTTTCGGGCACCTCTTCCATTCTCATTAATGGCTCTGAAGGTCATAAGTTTAAGTGCAAACGGGGATTGCGTTAGGGAGATCCGATTTCCCCTCTCCTGTTTTCTCTAGTTTCTGATGTTTTGAGTCGGATTCTTCTGAAAGCTTGGAACGCCAATTACATCGATGGATTAGGAGGTTTCCATGGCTTTAGAGGTGTTCTTAACCTTCAATATGCTGATGATACCATTCTTTTTTCCAAAGCTAATGGGGTAGTTATGCGAAACCTTAAGCTTCTACTGTATCTCTTTGAATTAGCCTTTGGGCTTTCTATCAATTTTAATAAGACTTCTATCCTTTGGTTAAGGGGTTCCCCCAACTGCCAGGCTGAGATCGCTCAATTTTTCAATTGTGTTTCTTCTTCATTTCCTATCCATTATCTTGGTATTCCCTTATGATGGGGGAAACTCCATGCAGCGAATTGGATGCCTATGATTGACAAATTCGAAGCTAAACTCAATTCTTGGTCTGGTAGTCTCCTCTCCCGTGGTGGTAGATTGATCCTTATTAACTCAGTTCTCTCGCCCCTTCCCCTTTATATGATGTCATTCTTCTACGTGACTATGTCCCGTCCTGGGTTATTAAGAAAATTGACAAGATCAGAAGAAATTTCTTCTGGTCAGGCTCTGCTAACTATAGAGCTGGCAAACATCTTTGTAATTGGTTGACGGTTTGTAAATCAAAGAAATATGGTGTCTTTGCTGGTACATCCGACCCTGTGATGACGAACCCAAGTAGTCAGTTCTGAATCTTGCCCAAAGACTCGTCGTGCTTCTCCTATACCTGACTTCGCCTGTCGATGACAACCGGATTAAACCCAAGGCTTCTAAACTAATCTTCTTCCACTTCTCCTGCTTTGTGCCGATTGGTCTCCCTTTATCTCCTTCTAGAACTAGATCCAAGTCCTGTTGAATCGATACTTCATGCATGTCCACCTTCAAGAGATCAAAGTTGGTCTTGTCTTTGAACTGCTTGATCTTCGTGATCTGATCTGCCATCATCTCCAAGGAACTCGAACAAACCCTTTGAACCCGAAGCTCTGATACCAATTGTTAGGGATTTCTACCGAAAACCACTCTTAGGATCTTGTTGAGTTATTCAATGAAATTAACACAAACTACCAAGCACATATGAGATCATACTAAACACACCAAAGTACACACAAATTTGTCCCGGTTGGGGCTTCCGCCTTAATCTGGGGGAGAAGAAACCCAAGATGTTATTCAACTAGAGAAAATACAAGAATATTACAATTCCACCACGATCCTCTCTCTAACCTCACCAGCAAGTACTAGTTGTTTACAATTAGAGAATCACTCAATCTCTCCTTCAATGAAGTACTCTCTTTCTCCCTCTTGGCTCTCAATGGAGGCCAATAACAACAATATATAGAAATCTAGAGAAACTCTAGTTTGATATCTCGATACAACAGCCTTTGGATATTCTTGAAGAGATAATTCTACGATAAGAGTCGTAAGATCTGACTTGAAGAGCAAGTTGGGCTTCTTACGAATCACCAAGACCTGACCCAAATAATCCATCAGCGTCGCGTTCGGTCGACCGCATCTCAAGGTCGGTCGACCGTCCCCCTCTCGAGAACTCTATGCAGTCGGAGCGGTCGACATCAACTCCACCTGCTGGTGCTGCTGACTGTTTCCCTTGCTTCCACTCCGTCTCTGATCGTCTCGATTCCTCCATCGTCTCATCGTCTTCTTATCTAACATAGTATGTAAGACATAAACCCAACAATCTCCACCTTGGATTGCATACTCATGAATCCACACTTGTGTGATTTAAAAACTTCTAGACTCTTTTCCTTCTCTTCTTGCAAATAACTCGTTTCGATGGCTTCCTCTGCTAGTTGAATCTATCTCCACCTGTTTTTCTCCTGCTGTATGCCCTCCTCAAGGGCACACCCCAGTAGATGTAATCATGGAGGTGCCACCCTCCACACGAACTCCACCTACCTCAAGGCTCTCTCCACCTTCCGACGATATTCGAACGTCGCAGTCTCGCTCGGATGATTCTAGTGACGGCATACTAGATGATGCTTTAGGAACAATGGGCTTCGAAACACTTGCACAAGTTTTTCTGTTCCTCCAAAGCTGGTAGAGGTTGTGTTGAACCTGCTCAATCCCCTCTCACCCTTCATCACCTTACGATAACTTTCCCAAATTAAACGAAGTCCACCTAGATCTGTGTACCTGCAATCCCGAGCTTCTCGAGTTCTCATGGATATAATGCTCCGCTTCATCAAAGGAATATACATGTTCTCCTCTAGTGTGTATCTCCTTCCGTTTGTCATCTTCGACTCATTCGTTTTCTCACCTCTTACATCACAAGTCTTGTCAATCTTCGTTCCCACACAACGACATGAGGCAAACTCGTAAGTAGAAATCATTACTTCACAAATCTTATCAACCTTTGTTCCTACACAACGATATGATGCAAATTTGCAAGTAGAAATCATCTCCCTCTCGGAGCAAACTTGAGAAGAACTAACTGAATCAAAAGAACAACCGAAATTCACATCTAAGGAACTTGAAACAAAAACACTGTTTAAGCCATCACCTGATTCAGCGACACTTGATTTGGTGCCCATCTGACTCAACCACTTGCAACAGTCTCTCATGTAATGCTCAATCCCTTTGCACTGGTGGCCACGGACCTTACCCCTACATACACTTTCCTTTCCAATCAAAGTACATTCCACCTCCAAGCAACTCATAGAAGTTGATGTCGATTTCTCACTCTCCTTCCTAAGTGCATCCTCCTCCAACCCCTTGATCATACCTGATATGAAAAACTTCTCCTTAGTAGATTTCTCATCTAGCACGGTTATCATGTTGGAGTGATTTGATGATGAATATATCGAGTTGGAAACCCTTAGATCATCTGCGTTGAATGTCCTCAGTTCAGATAACTCCACATTGAACTCCACTTCATGATCTAGAAGAGCGGTACTTTCCTTCATTGAGAAACCCCACAACTTTCTTTGCTGTTACATCCGACCCTATGATGACAAACCCGAGTAGTCAGTTCTGAATCTTGCCCAAAGACTCGCTGTGCTTCTCATATACCTGACTTCGCTCGTCGATGACAACCGGATTAAACTCAAGGCTTATGAACATATCTTCTTTCACTTCTCATGCTTTGTGCCGATTGGTCTCCCATTATCTCCTTCTAGGACTAGATCCAAGTCCTGTTGAACCGATACTTCATGCATGTCCATATCACCTTCAGAAGATCAAAGTTGATCTTGCCTTTGAACCAATTGATCCGTGATCTGATCTGCCATCATCTCCAAAGAACTCGAACAAACCCTTTGAATCTGAAGCTCTGATACCAATTGTTAGGGATTTCTACCGAAAACCCCTCTTAGGATCTTGTTGAGTTATTCGATGCAATCAACACAAATTACCAAGCACATATGAGATCATACCAAACACATCAAAGCACACACAAATTTGTCCCAATTGGGACTTTCGCCTTAATCCAGGAAAGAAAAAACCCAAGATGTTATTCAACTAGAGAAAATACAAGAATATTACAATTCTCACCACGATCCTCTCTCAAGCCTCACCAGCAAGTACTGGTTGTTTACAATTAGAGAATCACTCAATCTCTCCTTCAATGAAGTACTCTCTCTCTTGGCTCTCAATGGAGGCCAATAACAACAATATATAGAAATCTAAAGAAACCCTAGTTTGATATCTTCATACAATAGCTTTTGGTTATTCCTGAAGAGATAATCCTACGATAAGAGCCGTAAGATCTGACTTGAAGAGCAGGTTGGGCTTCTTACGAATCACCAATACCCGACCCAAATAATCCATCAGCGCCGCGTTCAATCGATCGCACCTTAAGGTCGGTCGACCGTCCCCCTCTCGGGAACTCTGTGCAGTCGGAGCGGTCGACCGACCCCAAGTGCGGTCGACCGCAACTCCACCTGCTGCTGCTGCTGCTGATTGTTTCCCGTGCTTCCACTCTGTCTCCGATCATCTCGATTCCTCCATCGTCTCATCGTCTTCTTATCTAACATAGCATGCAAGAAATAAACCCATCATCATTTTCTTTACCAAGTTCTGGGTCTCTACTTTTTCTCAAAAAAGGGTTTACAACCTGAACCTTCATAACCTAGAGGGGGCGGCTGCTATTTTCTTACATAATACTTTCTGTCCGCCTTAAGTGTTATTCGGCTACTTTTTTACAGTTCGTTTGTCTATTTTCTTTTCTTTATGTTTCTGATTGTGATATGTTTTTCCACCTTCTTGGCCTTTTAAAGGTGCTAAGGCTTTTCTTCTTTTTCTTATTACCTCCATGATTTCTTTACTCTTCACTAACTGGTTTTGTTTCATTTATTTGATCGCAGGGCTAATTTTGGAGTTGTTTCTTATTTGTACCCCTACCCAAGGTCTCCTTATACTTTTTTGGTGGCTGGTAGCATCTGGGGTTTGGCATTTTAATGGCTCTTGATTTTGATGGTGCTGGCTGGAGGTAATCTTTGGATTCTCCCTGTACCATTTTGGGGCTGTGTTTTTTGGGGCCTTGATATCTGTTATTGCATTCTAACTCTCTTACTCTTAATTAAATTTGTTCTTAGGTTTTTAAACTGCCTCTTTCGGGGAGGCTGCATGTTCTTGACTCCTTAGCTATCTGATATTGTGGTTACTGTTTGTTCTTATTTTTCCTGTTGGTCACGATTTTTGTGTGTTATTGCTTGTTTGGTTCTCTATAGTTTGAAGGTCTTTCCCTTCTCTTGATGGTCTACCCAGTGTGGCAGACTCTGTCAGTTTCTTTGGGTTTGGCTCAGCCACTCGACTTAGGCAGATGGGTGGGAACCACTTCTGTTGTTAGCTGGGGATTGCATCGGACTCCGGTGCAGTCTTACCCCATCTTTCATCTTTGTCATTTCTTTTGTGGTACCTCGGCTTGTCTGGGCGTCTGTTCGGTGTTTTCAACTTTCTTCTTTGTGTGGCTCTTGGTTTTCTTGGTTGCTGTCGGGCCAACTGAGCTGTTTTGGCGTTCATGCTGGCTCAAGCGAGTGTTTCAGCCGTAGCCGGACCAACTATATTCTGTGCCTTCGTGCCATTTCTTCAGCGCCGCATGTTGCTGGTCCTTTACCTGTTGTCCTCTCGGTCAGCGTTATTAGTGTCCGCCTGCGCTATGCTTGGTGGTCTCTGTTAGTGGTAGTGTTGTTGTTGTTGTTCAGAGGCTAATCGTTCATTAGCTGCTTTCCTGTATTATTCTTGCTTTTTGTATCTGTTGCGGTTTTGTTTGGGATGCTTATACCTTCAGTTTGCCCTCTTGCAAACTGTTTTATCGTAAATTTCTTTGGTTTAATATTATATTCGTTGGGCTGGAGTCTAAGGCTCTACCTTGTTTCTCAAAAAAAAAAAAAAAGAGTAAATAAGAGGTGTGAATAGGAGAAGGATAAGAGGAGGCGAGCAATTAAAATTGCATTTTGAACTTCGGTATGTATGCTCTTTTCATAAATGAAGGTCATCGCCTTTTATTTTTATTTATAGTAACCCATATTTTGATTACATATAGTTATTTCCAGAGAATTAGATCGTCTCAACAAGCAGCCGATGACTCTTGTATCAGTTTGATAATAATCGCGTAAAATTACTTCTTTAGTCAATGGCTAGCTTGCAGTTGCAAACAGGCAAAACATTAAGGCTGCAGCTTTAGAACACACCCTAAACCTTTGCAGATAGTACAATCAATCCGGTTGAACTTGAGTTTGTTCCATGTCTAAAAAAATTATTATGAGAAGAAGGGAATTTTTTTGGCTCCGAAAACTTGGGTTCAATTCCTTATAGGACTCAAGATTATGCTTGATGTTTATCAAACCTAATACAGTCAATAAATTACAATGGAAGGATCATGCAAAAGAAAAAACCAAGAATTTGATCAGAATTTACACTCATGAGTCATGCATACGTTTAACAATAAGTCCTGCATGCAGTTGGAAGCAGCATGAACAAAAAATACAGAAAATGAATAATCTCTCTCTGCTAGGCATATGATTTCTGTGGAGAAAATGAGTATCAAATCTAACAACAACTAAGAGTATTTCTTACAACGCTATTTCTGATAAGAGATAACTAATTGCGTGGTGCGAGAAAACAGGAAGATCCAATGCAGTTTGTGCCACTGTACTGTCTTCTTCGCATAATCTTAATGCTTCTGCCATATCTACCTGCAAGTCACATACATACCATAAATTAAAGGAGTCACAATTGTATAAGGAGAATAACGGGTATCAGATAGAGTAGCAGGAGAGGAGAAAACTCTGACGTCAAGCAAGTTTATTGAGGACATGGTTAAAAGCAATAGATTATATCGCATGTAATTTCAGTTAGTAGAGAAAAATACTAAATGTATTTAGTTATTTACTTTCGAGAATCTTGGAGATTCTATGTTACCTCATTAGATATCTTCCGAATGTATCCGACAAACATCATGTGAAATTGCTCCTTAGATATGTTGTCGTTGATATTGCCAAAAAGACGTGTTTGCTGCAAAACGAATATAATTGCACAATAGTGATTATTTAACTTTATATCAAACATATTAAAACATTTCAAAAACACAATGGTAGATTAGCATCCATAAATTATTTGAATTTGTGATCAAAAGCTGATTATAAGATACTTACAATTGCCCTCTCAGCATTCCCGGTAGAGAGATCCCATCCAATCGTGACAACCACTTTAAAGACTCCTTGTATTTGAAGCCTTGCCCATCCGAAGAAGACGCCCGTAGCTTGATCAGGGAGAGAAACATAAGAACTTTCATCTGTTTTGTATACAAATAATTGAGAAATTACAAACTGAAGAAACAAAAAGAAAAGAAATAAAAAAATCAAACGATAAAGATGAGGAAAGATTCATGCCTGCAATTATATTGAAGGTAGTACATCCATTATGAGAAACACTGTCGCCTATCAAACCTCTAATATGGAATGGATCGATCGGCAAAGCATCGTGAACCCCTGTACGATTAAGTTAATAAACACCATGCTTGTGACATGAACATCATTGTCTGCTACTTGTTTTTTGTTTTATTAAAGACTTTTTAATGAAACGGGGGGGCCTAGGACAACCTTTTATGATCAAAAAAAAAAAAATAAACACCATGCTTTGAAGATAATTTTTTAGATGAGTTTATTATAGAAACTTACAATCTCCGAATTCTGGAAGACCCCATAAATCAGGCTGAAACTCTAGTAGCGAATGCAGTACACAATTTGCAATTGAATAGTGTTCCTCTTGGTTTTGGAGAGACGGGACAGCTACTACGTTTGCTCCAGAAGCCTTTGCTGCTCTAACACCGACTCTGTATATGAAAACAATGTCACTTGACTCTTATTTTTAGAGGAATACAAGGTGTGATACGTTTATGTTATACTTATAAGAATCAATGGCATAAATGGAGGGAAGAAAAAATTTAGGTGTCAAAAAATTGATGTTGATGGCTTATTAATGAAAGAGAACTGTTAGATATGGTAACTATATGATAATTTAAGCAGTTTGCTTAAGCTTAAAAGTTCAGAAAAACAGTAAATCCTTTCTCTCAATGCCATTCGCGCAACAGACTTGGATTTTAATCTCTTGAAACCAACTGTCATGCTGCAATGGCAGCATTGTTCCTTGAGAACCAACTAGCCTTGAAAGAGCAATTCTTCTGCACAAACTCGATAGTGTAACTTAATAGGGCAGATGTTCTTCACGACTACTTGCTATCGGTTATATTTTTATTTTATTGAAAGGACTCTACTAGAAGATTAACCAAATTAACCATGGGGAGGAGAGGGCAATGGCGAATGGGAACTTGTGCAAGAACCAGGATGAATAACTTGCGAGAATGATGATAGAAAAAGCATCAGAGCTGCATTACTGGAAAAAAGAATGCAAAACTAATTTTAGCGGTCTTTTCATTTGTAACAACTGATCCAGGAAGAAGATGCGATCAGGACAGGAGGAGGAGTAGACAGCTAGCAGGGGGACTTTGCATATTTGGGAAAGGGTCCTCCAGTTTTTGGTCTGATGTATTAGATGCTTAGTTAGTTTGATGTATTTTGGTTATTAGGCGGAGTGTTCCGTCAGGATGAGACGATTTGGTGGTATTCGCCTTCGGGCACTATATGTATTTACTATTCCTGTTTCGTTAATTTCTTTTTAATGAAGCGGCGACTTTAGTCGCCTTTTAATCAAAAAAAAAAAAAACAAAAAAAAAACAAAAACAACTGATCCATAGAATCAAAAAAAGATAATTCTCTTCATGGCCATTTATGAGGGCAGTGAATACTGTCATAGCATAGCAAGAGTGTAATACTACATAATATTATAAACTTCATTTTTATATCCCATAACTTTACAAGAACAATGTTTTGGTATATGAGAATTGGAGAAGAGAAAAAGACCGGTATCACTGATAATGTGCAAGCAGTTTGGTACCAAGTTGTATAAAGATTATGACAATGTCATTTCCTTTATCTACTATAAACAACTTGAAAGCATTAAGCAACGGAAGCTACAATGGCAAAAAACAGTACTGTATATCATAAGAAGAGTGAAATTTTATAAGGACAAAAAAAAAAGCAACTGCAAAGAAATCTTAATGCATGACTAAAGAATTGATGATATGGTTCTACTTACGGAGAATCTTCAATCACCAAACAGTTCGATGTATCCAACCCCAACCTCTTTGCTGCCTCTAGGAATCTTTACAAATCAACGCATAAGCATTAGTAAGTACAACAATGTAAACAATTTAATCTTACTCATTCAATTAGCAGAAAACTCACATGTCAGGAGCAGGTTTTCCACGAGCAACTTGATCTCCACCAAGAATGACTGCAAACATTTCTTTCCAACCTATGAAAGTTCTAAAATGTCAAACTAAAAAGAAACAAGAAATATACAGCAAGAAATGAAATATAAAAGGTTACTCGTAACCTAACTCACCATTCAACACTGATTCAAATAAAGCTGTAAACGTGTTCAAGAGCATGAATATAAATCTGTCACCTCTCCTTCCAAATTTGAAGTTTTTTTTTCTGTAGTGCCAGGACATTTCACATGGTGTAAAAAGCTATCCGGGTTAATTTTTAACCGGCACATACTAAATTGTGGATTTACAAAATACAGGAGATCAAGGTCGCTGGCAAGAGGAAGAGCTATTACTCAATATCAGGACGGACATGGCATCAAGCCATCAACTAAGACGAAGGTCCACTAGAGATTTGCTGACTCAGCCACCTCAACATACGAGGCGGTTCCTGAGGAGGAGGACGATCGTAGGGAGACGTAGGAGATGCAGCGGCCCGTCTTTGTTCCACAGTGTTTTTTGTGTACTTGTATGTATTTTGGGAGTGATTTTGGGTTTACTGTGGGCTAAGATGGAGTATGTTATTTGGTATGATTATCATGCTCTCTCTTTTTTTTTATCGTAAAAGGTTGGCCTTGGCCCCCGTGTTTCATTAAAAAATTTAACAAAACAAACAATCTAAGGCTTATGAAGTTCAGATCCCAACAGGCTGGGTTCTGGATTATCATGCTCTCTTGACTGTATTTTGTTTCGTTAAATTCTTTTTAATGAACAGAGGGGGACTTTATCCTCACCTTTACGATAAAAAATAAAATAAAAAAATACAGGTGATGAAATTTATGACCTTCTACCTCAAATATGGTTCTTGGAATTAGTGTTTAATGTCTTTGTTTCTATCTTCTATTTTGTTTCTCCATGTCTTTAACTAGACTATAAGGAACAAGACTAGGAGTTTTAAACCTTAGAGGACTTACAGATTTAAATCATACAGTTTTATAGATCACATCACCAGAATCTTTGCCATAATTTGAAGAAGAATAAGAACTAAAAAATAAAGCTGTGTGGTTATTTTGTAAAGATGATGGTACATCGAAAAGGTGCAGATAAGTATTTATCGGAAGTAGACAGTGGTACTATGTTTTAAGTGTGAACAAACAATAACGAGAAAAAATCAATACCAAACTACGACGGGTAAAAGGAAATGATAATATTGCAGCATAAGGAAGGAACTATTAAGAAATTTTCTGTAACCCCAAGTTGAATGTAACCTGATTGATGCGAGATTTTCATCTCAATATGCTGCCTTATGGAGTTTGAAGCAAGTGCAAAAGGAATTCCATGCTTCTGAAGATGTCTGAAAAGGCGATTGACCCCTGGAAGTGCTTTAGCTTCATGCCACCTAAATAGTCACGGAAACGCACAGATTCAGTAGTCATTAACAATATCAGAAACAACTCTGTGAACAAGATTCACATATAGAACTACACATTAAAGTACGGAACAAAATCTTTCAATCTTCTGATCGATTTTCTTGTGTTTCATAAGCCCTCTTCTTTTTCTTGTCATATGATTACTGTCCTCTTTCAGTACAATCTGCTTTGTTTAGTAATATTCAAACTTTTCGATTGTAACAATTTGTGAAGCACAAACTCTTCTTAGAAGTTATATCATGTAGGACATAAATTCAACAAACATGAACAACCATCATGTCCTTTTCCATCTCAAGCATAAGCATAAATTTTAACGAACCGACCATGAACAACCATTACATATAAGGAAAGATGATAAAAATAAACAATGTTGGTAAATATCAATTCTGATATGTATTAACAAAAAGAATTCACAGAACATTTTTTTTTTCAAAAAAAAAAAAAGAGAGAGAAGATAGAAATTGACCTCCGGTGATACAAAGGCATGATGGCATCAGCAAACTGATCAGGTGTCAATGGCAGGTCGTAATCACGAACAATGTCCACAGCTGAATCCTTGAACATCTTCCCTACCCTCTTCTCCTCCTTGTCCGGATCCGCCTCCTTCCCATACTCTCCCAGGAAATCTTTCAACACATTCTTCGTCGCACGTTCTACATGTTAACAAAATCATAAATCAAATAAATTAATAACCTATACCATAGATCATAAAAGAAGTATCTCAAAATAAAAGATATTAGACCTGTATCCAAGATGGTGCCATCAAGGTCAAAAATAACTGCGGAAATCTTCGCGTTAGCCATGACAAGAAGAGATGATGATCAAGAGTAGATGGGAAAGCTTAAGGAAGAAGATGAAGAATTGGAATTAGGAATCGTAACAGGATTCGGGGAATTGGTTGTTGATTATGAGAAGAGGAGGAGGAGGAGGAATAACAATTGGAGTACTGCATCATCATGTTATTCATAAATAAATAACTACATGAGGACAAATAATAGATAGATAGATAGATAGATACACATGAAAATTACGATGATGTTATTAGGATTAGGAATAAGTATAAGTTTATGGTTTCAACTTTCAATAGCTAGCTCTCCCTTCTCCTAAGCGGACTTTCCGTTGCATCTTAACTGAAAGAGGGGGGAATAACAATAAACCCCACTGACTTTTTATAAAATACAATTTTGACTCTGTTTGTTTTGCGATTTAGAGTGCCATATTCTGAATATTACATTCTGAAAACTCGTTTGTTTATACCCTATTCTGAAAACCTGATTCAGAATATCGATATCCCTTGTATTCTCTCCATTCTCAACCATACTCACGTGCTCTCTCTTTCACGACCTCTCTCTCTCTCCTCAAGTTCCAGATCTGGTTCTCCATTCGTACCCGTCTTCTACCTTTCCTCCTCTCTTCAAAACAGTGTCTCCCCAACCCATCTCTCCTCTCTTCTCACTCAGATGCTCTCTCTCTCTACTCACCCACGAGAGCTCGTCGACTCCATTGTCTCCCCCCTCCTTTGAAGATCCCAGATCTGATCTCTCTTCCCCCCCCCCCACCCCAAATCCACGATTTCCCGAACGATTCCACTGTGAAATCGAAGGGAAACGTGTGAGAGCGTCGCCGGCGACTTCGCTACCGGACTGGTTTTTGCGGTCGACTTGGTGAGGGGTTGAGGGATTTTGGTAGGGGGTTAATGGTTTGCACCACCCGTGCTGCCTATCGGAGAAAAGCTAGGGATCGAAGGGCAAGGAGAATCAAAGCACTACGCAAGGTTGAATCCTGTGCTGACAATTTCATCCTTCTCCAAATCCAATCAAAGGTATGAAGACAGCGATTGTATTATTTATTTGGTTGGTTTTCTTTACCAATTTACTGTGCTTTTTAATTGCATTTGGTACCGGAACAGCTTTTCGGATTGTGGTGCACACTGCACACAAACTAGCCGAATTCACTGTTGAGATTTTTTAGGGTGTAATCGGTTGCTATTTGCAAACTAGGGTTACCCGATCAGCTATTAAACTAATTGATGGAATTTGGCAAATTTTTTTTTTTTTTTTTTATGTTTGTTCATACTAGATGAGTAATGCGGGTAGAGAAAGGGGAAGGCAGTGGAGGATGATTATGGGCTGTGGACTTCCGGTATTACAGAATATTTTATCAAACTTATGGAGGGGGCAGTTGACAGTGGTTTGTTAAAAAGCACCACATTCGATGGTAAAACCTGGAATCAATTTGAGCAAACAATGAATTTTGCGACTGGGCGTTCATTCTCGGTGAAACAACTGAGGTCGAAATATGGACGACTTAAATCAGAATGGAGGGTGTTTCACAATATGAGGAAACAGAGCGGTTTCGGTTGGGATGAAGCCAACCAAACCGTTACTTGTGAGGCTCCGGTTTGGAAACAATATGTTAAGGTTAATATATATAATCTCAAACTTTGATTTTTGTTTGTGAATCCTTTTTATTATACTTAATCATTTATCTAATACTTGCATAGTAACAACATATTCTGTAAATAGATGCATCCTGCTGCAGAAAAATACCAAAATAAGGGGTTGCCACATTACGATGCATTGACCAAAATATTCGAGGAATCTGTAGCCAAGGGCAATGTGGCAAGGGCCTCCACACAAGGGGGGTTCGAGGATGTGGAGGCGCGGCGGATGAACTTTCAGTTTGGCCACTCCAATCAGTCACACGTAAATGTGATTGATGAGTCTGATGATGTCCCAATGGGTACGGGGTCCGGTTCACGCAAAAGAAAATCTACTGCATCAAGTGGCCGCGAATCAATGTTGTCAAAGATGTCGGAATATCTTGATGCAGCTAAGCAAGCTCAAGAGGAAAAAAGAGGGAGGTACATGAATAAAAATGAAGTGGAAAGTGCTCCCTCGATTAACCCTGCTTTGGCCGAACAGGATCAATGCCAAGATATAATTGAATCGATGACAGGGCTTGATCCAATTGTAGCCGTAAAAGCTTCAACCTACCTCTTTCAAAATCCTAACTTTGCTCATGGTTTCCTCCGTATGTCTCGAGACCGGCAGGAGTCAGCGGTGCGTTATTGGGCCACCCTGTAGTAATCCCATTCAGCGTAATGGGTTGAACAAATCATGTTGTAGAACTTTTCTTAAGATTATTTCCATATTTGTTTGAGGTTGATTGTAATATGACGGCTTTTAGGATGAACAAATTGCTTACATAATTTAATTTAAATTTGTAATGTTATATTTTAAATTTAATTCCTGGAATAGATCTGCTAGTAGTAGTATACCTTGTTATCTTAATTCAATTGCACAGGCTTGTGGAATCCTGCCATCTCTCAATATGTTGTTTTGTGATTCCGTAAATCTCGTTACATACATTCGTATTATTAATAGTGTGTGCACTTGATATTGGAATGCCCCAAACTGATTTCTATCTTCTTCTTTATAGTGAGTCACTACTGGAATTGCCATCCTCTGTTATGGATATTTCTTCATCCAGTAGTGACGAGGTCGAAGAGGTGATGACTGCAGTCTTGATAGCTGACTATTTATGTGAAGAACTTGACTGTACAAGGTCCACTAATAAAAAGCAAACGGGACGTGAATATCTGGAAAATATGTTAGCGGGTTCCCAGGCCGACTTTCATGATATATTCCGTATGAACCAAGATTGTTTTATGACCTTGTGTGCTTTCCTGCGAGAAAGGAACCTCTGCGAGGAAACAGCGGAGTCTTCAAGTCATAAGCGAGTTACTTTCGAGGAAAGCGTGGCTATTTTCCTGTTTATTGTCGGTCATAGTGCAAGAATGCGAGTAGCTCGTACTACGTTTAACCACTCAACCCAAACAATTCAAAAGCACTTTAATATTGTCCTGAACGGTCTGGCAAGAGCAGCCCCACTCCTTATCAAACCTCCTGATTATACATACGTACATCACAGAATCAGGGGATCAGAGGACTTTTACCCGTGGTTTCAGGTAATACGCCACCCTGATTGCATCATGTATTATTAAATTATTTTCCAAGTTTGGATTTGGGATATGTATTATTCGAATTATTAATCTGCAGGGAGCTATTGGTGCTGCTGATGGGACGTTAATAAAAGCTACAGTTCCCGCTAGCCGAAGCAACGCTTGTCGCTCTCGAAAGGGTATTGTAAGTCAAAATGTATTGACAGCATGTGATTTTAACATGATGTTCACATTTGTTTACGCGGGGTGGGAAGGCAGTGCCAACGACTCCCGTGTAATGTATACTGCATTAGCACAAAAACTGTTGCCAATCTCACCGAACGAGAGGTACTACTTAGTGGATTGTGGTTATACCAATATGCCCGGTTTTTTGGCACCGTACCGTGGTGAGCCATACCACTTACAGGACTTTCAAGGGGCCAACCATGCACCAACCCAACCTAGACAACTATTTAACAAACAACATGCTAGGTTAAGGAATGTGATTGAGAGAACGTTCGGTGTATTCAAGAAGAGGTTTACCATCTTCGAGAACATGCCAAACTATTATTATACCAGACAAGTTATGATGGTCACAGCCTGTTGTGCACTTCATAATTTTATATGCCTGCACTCACGAAACGATGCATTTTTAGTGGAACTCGGTGGCGAAACAATAGTACATCACCAACACACCGAAGATGCAGCATCCACATCGCAAGATTTGGATTTATCATCTTCCCAATTGAGACATATGAATAGCAAAAGAGATGAAATCGCCCTAGCAATGTGGAATGCTATACAGTAATGTAATTTGAATGTACACATTTTCAGCATATCCATTTCTCGAATTGATTCGTAGCTGGAATGCGAGGCATTGATGTCATTTGGATATGTTTGTATCTTTGCAATATTACTATTATAAATAATCAGCATGCAGATCTTCCTTTAAGCTTTTTATTCATTTTTTTGAGATGTTGTCTTTACCAATCACTTCATTGTTGTACAGGTGTTGCACATTATTCTCCCTCGTAGGTTTTGAGTTATGATGAGGTGGATTTTGTTTCTGAGGTTGCACACTATGAACTTTCATTTATTGAATGATTTGTAGGAGTGACTGGTGATGAATTTATCCTAACTGAGCTTTATTTTTTCTCGTTGGTTTTGAGTTATGATGAGATGGATCTTGTTTCTGAAGTTGCACACTATGAACCGTTTATATAATGCTTTGTAGAAGTGACTTGTGATGAATTAATCCTGTCTGAGCTTCATTTCTCCTCGTTGGTTTTGAGTGATGATGAGATGGATTAACTTTCTGAAGTTGCACACTATGAGTATCATTTATATAATGCTTCGTAGGAACGACTTGTGATGAATTAATCCTATCTGAGCTTTATTTATCCTCTTTGGTTTTGAGTGATGATGAGATGGATTATGTTTCTGAAGTTGCACACTATGAATCATTTATATAATGCTTTGTAGGAGTGACTTGTGATGAATTAATCCTAACTGAGCTTTATTTATCCTCTTTGGTTTTGAGTGATGATGAGATGGATTATGTTTCTGAAGTTGCACACTATGAGTATCATTTATATAATGCTTTGTAGGAGTGACTTGTGATGAATTAATCCTAACTGAGCTTTATTTATCCTCTTTGGTTTTGAGTGTTGATGAGATGGATTATGTTTCTGAAGTTGCACACTATGAGTATCATCTATATAATGCTTTGTAGGAGTGACTTGTGATGAATTAATCCTAACTGAGCTTTATTTAACTTCGTTGGTGTTAAATGATGATGAGATGGATTATGTTTTGAAGTTGCACACTATGAATCATTTATTTACGTGATGAATTTAGAGTTTTCAGCCTTGGACTAGCCTTGAATTTGTTTTTTAAACCGTACGAAGATGATGTCGTTGTAGCCTTGAATTTGTTTTTTATAGTGTTTCCAAACAAAACATGGTGGGACAAACGCCAACTCTGGTTTATCCTTTGGATATTATCATTAATATTCCTTAAGCTTTAAGTCATGCTTTTGGTTATCCTTTGGATATTATGGCTGTGATGATCAACCACTTAGATGCATCATACTACACTTAGAAGCTCCTGGAGCACATATTCATCTGAATTTGAGATGTCATGAATCAGGTTTGATCTATATTGCTTTGAGTTATAGACATAGAAATACCATACCATAATCTGGAAGAGTTTTAATGGTTGGTGAGTTGGTTTTTACTTGGGTGCTCAGGCTTTGAGCACTTACCCGGTTATCCTTTTCTGAGAAATGGTTATGATGATACCAACACTTTCATGCTTCACACCTTGATATGCATTGCCAGCAATGCTTGATATATACAGATGACAGTACATTGTTTCAGGTTCAAAATTTGTTTCAGGTACTTTGTTTCAGGCACAAATTTTGTTTCTACTTTGTTTCATGCCACAAATTTTGGAACTGAGCATGGTTCTACTTTGTTTCTGTATACAGCTTCATGCATTTTCACTACTTATGGTTTCAATTTTCTTTTGGTTTCGCATTTCACCTCAGTAAAACCTTGATAAATACAAATCTTAAATGGTTTCAACTTTGCCTGTGGCTGCTCATGGTTTATCTTTGGCTGCTCATGGTTTCTACTTTGTTTCTGGAGACATATTCTATTGTCTTGAAGCATTGATCATTACAAATACTACTACACACTTGTCTTAAATGGTGGCTGCATACTGAGATGAGATGCATTTTTTGGATGCTCCTTCTTTGAACTTTACTTCTGAAATCATAATCTAATGCACAATAATTTCTTGATAAATAAAGATACAACACATTGGTAATATACACTTTAATTTAATATAAGTCTGAAGAGAAAGCATGTGAAAGAGGCAGCTCAGGTTATTACTTCTGGAAAAAAAAAAAAAAAACAAAAACCTGGTACAAAAAGACCAGCATGTTTTCAGATATTATGATGCATCTGATTTGTGGAGATGAATTGCACTTGTATTCGGATGATTCTACTTTGTTCTCTGATGCTGCAAGTTGTATTATGATGCATCAGGATTTTTGAATCCTTATTTGTGTCATTTAGAAGGGAAGATTGGAGCTTTTTTGTTCATTACTAGTGGGGGGGTATCAGTTTTTCTGAAAAGTGTTTCCGAAAAAATCAAGCTGGAACAAACAAACCACCATGTTCTCATGTATTATGATGCATCAGTTTTGCACAGATGAATTGCAATTGTATTAAGATGATTCTACTTTGTTCTCTGATTCTGCAATTTGTATTATGATGGCACATCAGGATATGTGAATCCTTATTTGTGCAAAAATTGTAGGAGGAATGATGCTTTTTTGCTTGAATCATTTTGATTCAAATTTTTGTTTCCTTTTCTCTGAGAACAGTATCCTCAGTTGGCAGCTTGTTTTGAGTGTTTTTTCACCTTGTTTCTGAGATTTCATCTTGTTTCATCTTGTTGCAAAAAGATGGGTGCACAGTGTTGCTGATTTCATTTTGTTTCTGAGATTTCTGATGGTTGATACTGGTGATTTTTTAAGGCATACCAATGGTGGGTATACTGGTCACAACATGGTGGGAGATTTTTAAGGCAAAACTGATGGTCTATATATTAGTCACAACTTGTGATGAATTAAACCTAACTGAGCTTTGTTTTTCTAACTATGGTTTTAAGTGATGATGAGATGGATTATGTTTCTGAAGTTGCACACTACGAATCATTTATATAATGATTTGTAGGAGTGACTTGTGATGAATTAATCCTAGCTGAGCTTTATTTAGCTTCGTTGGTTTTAAGTGTTGATGAGGTTGATTATGTTTCTGAAGTGTGACTTATGGTGGCCCTAATGGAGCATATTATACTGCATCCACAACTAGGAGAATGGGTGGCGATGGAGTAAGATTTATTTTAATGTGAAAGTTACTCCTACAATACTCAGATGGGTACTAGTAAGTATTGTTCTTTGGTAGGTTGTGATGGAAGAGTTGTAGGTAACCGACTCAACCACTGGCAGTCTGGCAGAGCCAGTCACAAGGTCTTTAAAGGAATTCATGATAAGGTATAATTTTTCACACCTTTTAAGTTTTGCTATCTGTACAATTGTTATTGTTCTGATTATTTATTTGTGTGTAGTGATTTTCCTAAAAACAGTCACAGGGTCTTCAGAGGACTTGAAGAACTTGAGATTTGCCTTCAGAGTACATCAGGTAAATTCCTTTTGATACAATCAACATCACTCCCCAATTTATATAATGATCGCAAACATAAAAGCTAAACCTGTTGTCTGGAAATGATGAGCAAATAGTGCAGGTTGTTTCGAGGTGGAAACAATGCGAGCATTGCAAGAACTCAGGGACAAAGCTCAATCCCTTCAGATCCAAAAAAATGACACAAAATCAACAGCAAAAGCTTCTCGTTTGGTCCTTGTCTTTGTCTTGCTATACTCTCCTAGAATCCCATCCGACACTTTGTGCTTTCGTTGTTGTTGTACTAGTAACAGAGGGGAAACGATCAACTTATTTGAACCATCACTTTGTATTCAGACACATTATTACATTCAAAGATGTAAGAACTGTTACTTAACGACGAATAGATTAAACTCATGCTGGTGCAAATACCATTGAATCAGGATCGTTATTCTTCTCTTCTCCTGCATATGCTCTTTTCATTTTGGTTGCCTTCTGTTGTAGTAGTACTCTTGTTGTCTTTTGACCGTTTGCCATCTTATATTTCAACTAAACCATAGTTTCTTGTTTGCCATCGTCAACTCATGGGTTTATTTATTTGCTTTTTTCCCATTGAATCAGGAGCTTCATTTATTTGTGTGTAGTGATTATTTATTTGCTTCTTCAATTGTTCTGGTGTGGTTGAGAGTTGAGATGACTCAGATGAGGCCTGCAAACAGAAACAGTGTTACAGAAAGTCAGAAACCTGTAATTTCAAATTGTAAAATATAAGCATATATAGTAGATTGGTTGTAAATTGTAATCATTTGAGTATAGTTAACAATTTCAATTCAATTCTATATAGACAACAATTTCAATTCTATCATTATGTGTTACACTTGAGTGTTTCGAGTTACAAATAAACATCTTTCAGAATACAGTTTTCAGCTAAAATTATAACAGAACAAGTTGAGCAACACCAGTCTATCCGGATGAATTATGAGTTAACCAAACACTGGACGCTATCCAAGAAATCTCAAAACATTTATCCAAGAATCAAAACTTATGCATGAACTGAGATTAGCTGCTTCACAAACACAAGAGCTTCTTTTAACTTTCTTCCCTAATGTGACGAATCAATCTTGGAGATGATGGTGTCTGATTTTTCAGAAATTCACATGCTGCTCAAGTTTCCCCTTCCAGTACTTGTACAACATTGCAATCTAACTCCAACAATTAAAAAAATGTTAGCAAGTGATGAATGCAAATTGATTTCAAAAATTTTGAACAAATATAACAGAACAGCTTTTCAACTCGTTTTTTCATAAAAACAGCTTTCAGATAACAGTTTTCAGCAAGAAATATAACAGAACAGCTTTTGAACTCGATTTTTCAGAAAAACAGCTTTCAGATAACAGTTTTCAGCAAAAAATATAATCCTAACAGCTTTTGAACTCGATTTTTCAGAAAAACAGCTTTCAGATAACAGTTTTCAGCTAGAAATATAACAGAACAGCTTTTCAACTCGTTTTTTCATAAAAGCAGCTTTCAGATAACAGTTTTCAGCAAGAAATATAACAGAACAGCTTTTGAACTCGATTTTTCAGAAAAACAGCTTTCAGATAACAGTTTTCAGCAAAAAATATAATCCTAACAGCTTTTGAACTCGATTTTTCAGAAAAACAGCTTTCAGATAACAGTTTTCAGCTAGAAATATAACAGAACAGCTTTTAAACTCGTTTATTCAGAAAAACAGCTTTCACATAATAGTTTTCAGCAAGAAATATAACCGAACAGCTTTTAAACTCGTTTTTTCAGAAAAACAGCTTTCAGGTAATAGTTTTCAGCTAGAAATATAACCGAACAGCTTATAAACTCGTTTTTTCAGAAAAACAGCTTTCAGATAACAGTTTTCAGCAAGAAATATAACAGAACAGCTTTTAAACTGTCTCTTTCAGAAAAAACAGCTTTCAGGTAATAGTTTTCAGCTAGAAATATAACCGAACAGCTTTTAAACTCGTTTTTACAGAAAAACAGCTTTCAGATAACAGTTTTCAGCTAGAAATATAACAGAACAGCTTTTCAACTCGTTTTTTCAAAAAAACAGCTTCCAGATAACAGGTTTCAGCAAGAAATATAACCGAACAGCTTTTAAAGTCTCTTTTTTAGAAAAACAGCTTTCAGATAACAGTTTTCAGCAAGAAATATAACAGAACAGCTTTTAAACTCTCTTTTGCAGAAAAACAGCTTTCAGATAACAGTTTTCAGCTAGAAATATAACAGAACAGCTTTTAAACTTGTTTTTTCAGAAAAACAGCTTTCACATAATAGTTTTCAGCAAGAAATATAACCGAACAGCTTTTAAACTCGTTTTTTCAGAAAAACAGCTTTCAGGTAATAGTTTTCAGCTAGAAATATAACCGAACAGCTTATAAACTCGTTTTTTCAGAAAAACAGCTTTCAGATAACAGTTTTCAGCAAGAAATATAACAGAACAGCTTTTAAACTGTCTTTTTCAGAAAAAACAGCTTTCAGGTAATAGTTTTCAGCTAGAAATATAACTGAACAGCTATTTAACTCGTTTTTACAGAAAAACAGCTTTCAGATAACAGTGTTCAGCTAGAAATATAACAGAACAGCTTTTAAACTCGTTTTTTCAGAAAAACAGCTTCCAGATAACAGGTTTCAGCAAGAAATATAACCGAACAGCTTTTAAACCTTCTGATTTCAGAAAAACAGCTTTCAGATAACAGTTTTCAGCACAAATTATAATAGAACAGCTTTTAAACTCGTTTTTTCAGAAAAACAGCTTTCAGATAACAGTTTTCAGCAAGAAATATAACCGAACAGCTTCTAAACTCTCTTTTTCAGATAAACAGCTTTCAGAATATCAATATTCAGAATATAGGCTAAACAAACAGCTTTTAGACTCATATTCAGAATATCTCTATTCAGAATATCATATTCAGAATATCATATTCAGAATACTCAATTCAAAATAAACGCAACCTTTAAAGTACCTCCCTGATGTTTATTTTCGTAAAAAATGGTTTATAAAAAGAAGAAGAAGAAGAAGACGAGGAAAAGAAAGAAAAGGGCATAAGCTATTTGAATTTTTTTACCAAACTATCCCGATTTTTGTAAGTATGTATGAAACTATCCCATTTTGAAAATTTAATACCGAAACAACCATATCGCTAACTGAGTTAGCGCGCCTAGTAATTTTCTTCGCGCTAACTCAGTTAGTATGCTGCAGGGGATACAACTTTCCCCTCTTGTTTGGGTGTGGCAAAAAACTCACTCAATATAGACACGCTAACCCCGTTAGCGCGCCTATTTATACCAAGGCCGTTAACTCGGTTAGCGTGTGTCGATTATTAGTCTGTTTGTGAAGATATGCATACACGTTAACTCAGTTAACGGCCTTGGTAAAATAAGGCACGTTAACTGAGTTAACGTGTGTGAGTATCTCCAATTTCCAGAAAGTTTCAACTTTCTGGAAACTTAAAATTTTCACAGTCGTTAACTCAGTTAACGGCCTTGGTAAGAATAGACACGTTAATTGTGTGAGCATCTCCAATATTCAGAAAGTTTCAACTTTCTGGAAACTTGAAATCTTCACAGCCGTTAACTCAGTTAACGGCCTTGGTAATAATAGGCACGTTAACTGAGTTAACGTGTCTATACTCAGTGATTTTTTACCCACACTCCTCTTTGAGGTAGTGCCCCATACTATCCCATCTACGAACGCTAACCTCGTTAACGCGAGTGGTTTAAACACGCACGCAAACGGAATTAGCGTGTCTATATTGGGTGAGTTTTTCCGCACACCCAAACTAGAGGGAAAAAGTTGTATCCCCTGCAGTACGCTAACTGAGTTAGCGTTAAGAAAATTACTAGGTGCGCTAACTCAGTTAGCGATACGGATGTTTTGGTATTAAATTTTCAAACAGGAATAGTTTCGTACATACTTACAAAAAGTGGAATAGTTTGGTAAAAAATTGAAACTATTTATTATATATGCTTTTCCACTTGAATTGTGTGGATGCTTTGTCTAGTTGTGTCTCTTTCACTTTTTTTTAGAGGTCATCAATTTCAATGGCATATTCTATTTTTATGTAATATACTAACCTCTTCCTTTAATAGGAGAGGCCTATTGACTCTAGCCTAGAGGCCCCAGACAACTCTAAAAGTGCAATTATTCATAGAAGGAAAAATAAAATTGAAAATGAAATATAATATGAAAAAGTGAGCTCGAATAATGGAGGGCTCAACCACTCCTTTTTGCTTATTACAATCTTAATAACTAGGTATATGAGAAGATTAGCTAAAAAACAACTAGGTATATGAGAAAAGAAAATTGTAGTTATCATTTTTTTCTGTTGAATTAGTTACGCAGCTCTCCAAATTATCATGTTTCTCTATTAAAGTAATGACTTTAGATGCTAATGTCACACTAATCTAAGAGCATCCACAGTCGTGATTGTTAGAAAATGCATATAGCATTTTGTCTCTTTGCTGCAGTCGTCGAATTGTATTTTATAGCAATTTAATTTAAAATAATAAAAATTCCATATCAAACGGAGTTTGAAGTTGCGTCGGCGGAATTTAATTATTTTTTAATAGGTAGACGGAACTTCACTTTGCGTCGGAAGAGGAAAAAAAAATCACAAAAATAGTCAGACGCAACTTCAAGTTGCGTCCGAAGAGAAAGAAAGAAAAAAAAAACCACAAATTTGGTCAGACACAACTTCAAGTTGCGTCCGACATATTTTGTAATTTTTTTTGTTGCTTTATTTACTTTTTTTTGAGTTTTTTATTACGGTTTATTAATATTTTTTATAAGGACGGAAAGTGAAGTTGCATCGGAGGTATAAAAAATAATTTCTTTCCCTCGGACACAAAGTGAAGTTGCAATCTATATAATATGCATTTCTCTCAAATCCACTCTCATTTATAGCAATATACTGTCACAGAAAATGAAAAAGTGGAAATAGACACATTTAGCAAACGATGTGGATGCTCTAATGCTAATCCTCTTCCCTAGTGAGCAGGCAGTCAGTCAGAGGGTATTGGAACCCTACTTGCACTATTCACTTTTTCTGGAATAAGTGTGCGAGGGGTGGGAATATAGCAACCTTCATGTTCAAATATAATTGAATAAAGCTAATCTGAACTACCATCTTCAAGCACCAGTCAACACTGTTGAGAGATGCAAATAACTTCTTCATGGTTTGACCAAATAATGGGAAGCAGGTCAGGTGCAAAAAGAACCAAATATTCGATGAAAGAACAGGAGCACTACAATTCCAAGTTGTGTTACAAATACTTGATTCAACTGCTACTAGGAAAGGGGGTGACGAGGGCAAAACGAGTAGTATGCAACTGCTGCTTTACACATACGATAAACAAATATGCTTTGGAAACACCGTGACATCTATGACAAAGCTTTTCCGAAACTGCCCCATTCTGTCAATTATAACATCTTATGGATTCAGAGTAGCCAGAGCCACCACAACTAGTCAATACCATTCAGCAACTGCTTTATTTTAGAAACCCTTCAAACCCAGAATTCATTCAGTAATCACCAACTAATTAAAACACAAGCAAACAACTCAAATTCGCATGCATATAGTATGCAAGCGACATAAAAATGCAACATCTTTCTATCTGTAACTGACATCAAACTCAAAACACAATACAGGCAGCAATTGGTTTACAAACAAATCCCATGATAGGATTGAAGGATTTTACATCAGCCAAACAAAAGGCCAACTAAAATAAGAACCAGATCGAAAGACAGATATACATTAAACGTTTTCAGGATCCTCACTCCCTTCTGCTTCACATTGGGCATAACTTCAGGTCACTGCAAGTTAAAAAAACCCCAAAAAAGTGAAATTTAAATTTTTGGTAGCAATGTCAACAGGAGAGACAAAAGGAGGTTAAAACAATAGTGTAAAATTGCAAGCTTACCTCATAGTCGCCCGTCTTTCCATCCTTTGGAGCATCATCTGCTTGATTTCAAATGGAAAGGAATATCACTCACTAAAATAGAAATAAACTGTCGCTTTCTATTTAGAGTGCTTGGGATGAAATTCAATCATGTGCAAGGATAAATCAAAAATAACATGCAGTATAAAATGACAAAAACATCCCTTAATAAAGATATCATTCATAAGCAGATCAATTAAAGAAAAAGCATTTCAAGGTTACTAGAGAGCAAAGATACAAAAAGACCAAATGGCAATAAACAATTATATGCTAAAAGATGGAAAGAAAATATCCAGTTTGTCAGGCATTTAACACGACACTTTTGCCGCATATTAAATTATGTGTCGCATAACTTTAAGTGTACTGCACAAGAACATTGCCTCTATGCAGGCTATAAAAGACGAATTGTCAGCGCATATTGCAGACGTGCCGCATATTTTCGCCTCTTTCAAAAAAATCAAGACAGTATGCTTCATTGCAGTAAAAGCTCAGAAACTACAGTATGTTATATCAACCAATATTGCCACGTTTGAATAATAGTTGCATGGGGAACAAATCAACTGACAATGACAGATTTACCACACATTAAACAGGTTATTTATTTTGGTTGTGCTCTCTCTCTCTTTTCTTTGTTTTGGCAACTCTCACTCATTTTCCTCAGTTCCTGATATACTTAAATATGCCTGCATTATTCCCATCACAAGAAACTTCCATTTTCTCTTACACTGGAGTCTAACTCCCTCCTCTACTTCCATGCAGATCCTCCCGAGGACATTTATAGCAGGATTTTAAATAGTTACTAAAAGGCAACTTTGTGATAATACAATAGATAGGCAAGATTTGGGCTTTTATCGCCTTAGCGGATAGTGGGCAAAAGTGTCAAAATTATATTAATAAATAAATTAAATATGAAAAGAATGGACAAAAAAATGAATGACATACAACGAGTTTATCACTTTAAACAGGTTATGTATTTTGGTTGCACTCGCTTCTCTATTCTTTTGGCTTGACACGACTTTCTGGTATGTGTAACATGCGTAAATTCTTCCCTAGGCCTCTTCTGGAAGAATTATCTACTAATCCCTTCCACCAAAAAGCCTAAATTCCCTTTTGCAAACCTCTTTTAAACAAAATAGCCGTTTTCTAGAGATAGTACTTTGATCCACCATCAAATACTACATGCTTTCCAAGGCATCCACATCCATTAAAAGTAGATCTAAGCATCTAAATCATCACCCATCTCACCTTTTCCTCCCTCTTTTCTCTTTTTATTGTTCATAATATTAATTTCATTGTTACATTGTTATCACCATTCTTATCGTTATTTTGCACACTAGTTTTACGCATCACACTGTTACTACACACTAGAAGTTAGGGAAGCAAGTAACTAGTTTCTCCATGTCGGACTCAGACGTGGTGAGTTTTAGCTGCATATAATTTCCCTACTTTTGACCAGGGCCAACAGGGTGACCGCCCAGGACCCACTTCAGGGGAGGGGCCCAAATTTTTTTAAATATAATAAATTAATGGTCTTATAATTAATATAATGAATTAATGGGTTTGTAATTAATTTTTAGTGGAGAGCCCAATTTAGTAATCTCTCTCTCTCTTTCATTGTCACTTCAACTTCTTCAATTTTTTTTGTCCAGCCTCTTCATCTTCTTCAAATTCTCTCTCTCTCTCTCTCATTCACTCTGTCTCTCCCCTTCTGGCATCTTCAGATTTTTTTCAAATTGTCAGTTGAGAATTTTCGTTTGTTTCTTTTATAGAGTTTTTTTCTTAGCAGGAGTGGTAGTTGGAGTTGTAGTCATGGTGTCTCGGGTATCAGAGGCGTAGTTGGAGTTGTCAGTCTTCTTAGCAGGACTGCATGAGTTGTTGGTCATCTTAGCACTACTCTGGTAGTTCAGCCGTCTCATGTCGTTTTTTTTTCATCAATAGAATTGAGAATCTCTTGTGGGTTTAGGAGGTACTGAGGTAAAAATCACTCTAACAATAGTATTGTTGATTGATTTTATTGTTACGCAAACTTAGTGACTAACTGAAATGTGAAGCTTATTTATTTGATAAGCTTGTTTCCTGGGGCCCTGACCTTATAATTTAGATGAGATGTGATTTTTTTTAATATTTTTTTAATATTTTTGGCAGGTGCAAGAGTCGTTGTCACTATGCTTAATGAAAAATATAGAGTATTTGATGTCATAAAGCAAAATAAATGTAATATTTATTTTTCTGGGTATTGCTTTTATGTCCCCCGCCGTTATATTATAATTTATTAATATATATAAAAATACATGGGTGTCTATAAAGGGCCTAAATTTTTTTTTCGCCGATTGCCTCAAATAACCTTAGGACCGGCCCTGCTTTTGACATACATTGAACTAGACACATACACACCATATTAATCTCAAACTCCACATTTGGTAGAGGGGCTTATTTGCTAAACGGATTGTTGATGGAAAGACCTACTTCCTAAAACGGTGTTTGTATGGGGAAAAGTGGAAAATAAGACATGGAGATGTTGAAAGAAAAGCTTCACAACTATGAAGGAGAATATTGCCTTAGATCTAGATGGGAAAAATTGCAGATGGATAGAAGATGGGAAGTACGCCAATATTAATAGGGCAAAGAGTGTGCAACAAGAAGAGTGCCCCTCTCATTGGAGGGGGAGGAAATGCACTGTCCTTGCCAATGGTAAGCAAATGTATTATCCACTCCCAATTACTCTTTTACCCTTATTTTCTCCTATGAATACGATTTTAAGCAAACCACCGAGGAATGCAAAAATTTTGGTAGTGGTGGATTCATATCGACAAGCCAATTGATTTGACATATTTTTTATCAAGATCCGGGAGTTCCCATAACCGGAGCAAATCATGGCCGATATTGACGGATTGTATTTTTTTTACTATAAACGAGATTTAGCTCTCTAAGCATGAATTCTTTAGCTTCCACAAGACATTTTAAAATGAAATTTCAAAAGATCATACAACCGTGCAAAAGTTATAGCCCAAGCCCAATCTCCATTTTCAATTAAAAAACTAAATCCAATACTCTGATTTTCTTATAAAAATGATTGAAGTGGATTGAGCCCTTCAAATGCCTCGGCCAGAAATTGAGAATTCAGCTTTCTTTGTACTTCCATGCAAAACGCACCATGACATAACAAAATTTTGCATCTGAAACCTAGGTATATAGATTCATAGAATCTCATCTGGTGAACATGACAAATGCTTTGACCAAATTTTAATTTCCGAGGGCTGACATTTTGTAACATGCATATCAGAAACAAGGAGTAAGACAATCTTGTCCTGAGATCAAGATCACAGACAAGAAATAGAGAATCATTCAAACCACAACAAATCTTTCAATTAGTGTGTGCAAATGCCAACATTTCTAAAAGATAACTGACGGAAGGCCACATATTAACCGACTTGAAACAAAAAGAGAAGATGATGGCATTATGATTCTCTAAGTCACATGAAGTGAATCTCACACCTGCATTATGGAGCAAAGTAAACCCAACTGATGTCGGTAGGTAATTAAGGACATATATAAGCACCTTCTAACACAGTAAGTTAAATATAATTTGAAGATACTACTACTACAACAACAAAGCCTAGGTACTACTACTACAACAACAACAAAGCCTTTGAAAATCTGGTTGGAATCCAGAAAACGTAACATGACAGGAAATGAAGATCATACTTAAACATAACTTGAATTTACTAAGGATACCAAGTACCAGTCAACCCCCCAAAAAAGGCTGAAAAGCTATTATGATTCTAAAACATAGCACACTTGCAAATTTGCAGACCTTTCATGTCTCTACATATTATTGAAAATTATTCGTCGCAATGTATAGATAGCACTTATTTTACTAAACATGAGGATATCAAAAAGGAAAGCAGTTCACATGAGCCACCTTATCCTCAAATTAGTCATTTACCTCCATCCTCAGGAATATCAGAAGTCCACAAGGTAAGGTTATCCCTCAAAAGTTGCATGATCAAAGTGCTATCTTTGTAAGATTCTTCACTCAGTGTATCTAACTCTGATATGGCTTCATCAAATGCTTGTTTGGCAAGATGGCAAGCCCTGGATTTCATATATATATTTATAAGAAAGGAGATAAAGATACCAATAGATTACGGATGGAGAGAGACATAAAGTCATGTCAATGAACAACTTACCTTTCAGGTGAGTTCATGATCTCATAATAAAATACTGAGAAATTCAATGCCAAACCCAATCGAATTGGGTGAGTAGGAGACAGATCTGCCTCAGCTGTGCTGGAAGCTGCCTGCAGGTAGGTATACTTAGAAACGTCATAAAAGCATATAAAGGTCCCAAAAAAAGAATCATGGAAAATACCCATCATATAACTATCCATAAAGATTTCACCACGATTAAACTTGGCAAATATTAAATCTTGAAAAAAAAAGTAGTGCAAGAACCTGGTGAAAGATCAACAAGGAAAAATAGAATCATGGTTAAGGCCTTATAGGATGAAGGGGTTGTAAACTATGGCCAGGCCAGCTATTGGAAAAGCAGCTCACTTTCACGCTGGCAACTTGAGGTCTAAATGGGGATTTTCATGTAAGTTTAAGAAAGTGAGAAATATCAAAAATGTGCAGCACAACGGCCAAAATCTACAAACAAGCCAATGTTCCACAAAATTGGTTGGAGACCACTGGCATAAATCTTCATTCCTATTAAAGGGAATTGGTTGTAGCAGATATAGGTACATAGAAAAGAAAGTTATTCTACCATACTTTATCAATTTTGCATACAACTAACTGAGAAAGGAAGCAAGAAAACCATAGTGATGCAATTGGCCAAAAAGATCCTCTATTAAGTTTTTAAAAAAAATGAATATTCAACTGGAAGGTAAAAATTAACCGTTTTGCATAACATATCAATATGCTCCGTCCACAGGAATAGCCCAATGCTTACAAATTCCTTTGCATCTTTAGCTAGGTCATAGTCAAAGGCACTAGCATCACCAGGCAATGCCCGGAAGAATATGCCTTCCATTATTTCATCATCTCAAAGGAGAAGAACACGTGTTATAAATAATATCAAGCTCAGCAGTCTGCACAATAAATCAATAGGAACCTACATGTCTTGATAGTCGTTATACATATCTTTTGGAATATGAAAGATAAATCTAAAGTACGCTGACATCCCACAACAAGGTTTAGGATGTATTTTCTCATAATCCTTCATGGTAATCATTATGGGCAATGAAAATTTAAATTATCTATTTACTTTAAGACAAAATTTGTAGTCAATCAGACATACTCAGAAAGAAAATGAGTTGAATCTCTTATCAGCTTTATCCATCACAATTTTTCACAATGCTAAAAGCTTCATTTTGTTCCATGAAACCACAAATTTACTGCAAGAACTTGATGAAAAATTCCGATAAGAAACAATCTTCCATTTCGTTATTAAAACAAGAAGCTGCCAAACCAGTAAGAATATAAGATGAATAGATGATGCTTGAACCTTTTAGACACACTTTGTAAGTATTTACTTAAAAAGGTTGGTCGTAAGGAGTTCATCCGGTATGATCACTCATGGGCCAAATCAGGCACTAAATTAGACACCAAGTTCCTAAAGTCTATTGCATACATCTCCTTAAGATCTTCATTGCCAACGAAACCTCACTTCAAATTCTGATCATTCCAAATTCACAAAGAAGTAATAATGTAAGCATGAATTAGCTCTAATAATCGCTTACATGAATAGAAACAATGATGTTCAAACTATTAGAACTCATTTACCTATTCTACTAATTAATCGAGGTAGCTCCTAAGGACCAAACAGAAACATAACCACTTCAAAAGTAATCCTACTGTGCTATGAAGGAATTTATGCATTTCCATTCCAAATTCTCACCTAATCACCTTTTTGGTGTTACCATACAAGCAATACCACATTTCCTTTCAAATAGTTATATAACAATATCACTTGCTTGTTCATTTCTTATATGTATTAAACAATGCTAAGTACAACTAACAAGCAACAATTAAGCATATATTAATTGAAACAAACCAAAACATATCCCCAATTCACTGATTCACCACTTCCATTTGCTAAACAAGTGAAAAATCAAATGAAAGACACATGGAGAGATTCCACATTCACAATACCTACACCATTAACTAACAACCCTAACTTATTAAATTCTCATAAACCCAACACTAAAACAACCCATACCTGATACGCCTTAAGTGACAGCTCCGCAACCTCCTTCTTCTCATTCACACTCTTGAACTCCGCCAAGTACCGATAATAATCCCCCTTCCTGCACCAACCAAACCCAAAAGCTTAAACCCAAAACCCTAAAAACTAACCCAAAAAAAAAAAAAAAACACTCACATCTTGTAATAAAACACCGACGACTCCCCCGCAGTCGCGGACGGAATCAAGTGCTCATCGATAACCGCCATCACATCGTTGCAAATATCAGCAAGCTCCGACTCGACCTTGTTCCTGTACTCCTTGATCTTCTTCACATGCCCCTCGTTCCCCTTCGACTCCTCCTTCTGCTCGATCGAGGACAGGATGCGCCAAGATGCGCGCCGAGCCCCGATCACGTTCTTGTATCCGACCGACAGTAGGTTCCGCTCCTCCACTGTCAGTTCCACGTCCAGATTCGCCACGCTCTTCATCGCCTCCACCATTTCTTCAAATCAAGAAATCGTGATCTCAGATCAGATCCAAAACCCTAACCCTAACGGAATTGGACGATTCTTACCTTCATAGCGTTCGGCTTGTTCGGCGATTTTGGCCTTGTAGACGAAGCTTTCGCGGGAGCCCATGGCGGATCGGAGGGAGGAGATTTGGAGATTTGGAGAGTGGAAGTGGGGAATGGGGGAAAAGAGGACGGAATTTAAGGTAAGTGGGGGTTTGACAAATTACGGCTTGATTGATGGAGGGGAGCGGATCTTAAAGGAGGAATGGACGGTTGGAAGAGGGCGTACGGTGGGGGTATAGTGTATAGGAATATATTTATTAATTTTTTGTGGGTAAATATACGATTTGGATGGAAAATAGAGTGTGGTTGCCGGCTTGTTGATGATAACTACGGGTTTCTTGGGTGATTAGAGCATCCACAGTCGTTTTTCTCATTTGCTATAAAATGTCAGCTACAGTAATAACAAATACGATCGTTTACTGCAGTCGTCGTTTGCTATATTTTTTCTCATTTTTTAGAGCGACGGTATGATATACCGTCTGATCGTTTCAAATAAATTAAAAAAATTAATTACTTATTAACTATTAAACTATATTAATTAACTAAATTAAATAATATAATAATAACTAAACCTAATTAATATACTAACTAAACCTAATAAACTACTCCTAATACCCAATCAGCATTTAATGGCAGCATTAATTATACCCAATCAGCAAATCTTCATGGACGGGGTATCATACCCCGTCCGGGGTATGTATCCCCGTCCCACACTATATTTTTTATTTTTTTTTTCTATCACTCAATCCTGGCCGTTCATCTATTTAAAAAAAAAAAACAAACAAACAAATAAAAAAAAATGGAGAGACGGGGTTTGATACCCCGTCCGGGGTATCATTCCCCGTCTGAGGGATTACTAAAAAAAAAAAACATTTTTTATTTGGAGAGACGGGGTATCATACCCCGTCCGGGGTATGTATCCCCGTCCGACCTCATTTAAAAAAAAATTAAGAAAATAGGAGAGACGGGATATGATCGTCCGTCTGATACCCCGTCCTTTATAATTTGAGAAAGTTCATTTCGTTTCTCATATTTGAGAAATGAGAATAGGAACTTTGCCAAAAAATGGGAAAATGAGAAACGACTGCAGCGCAACTTTGCTATTCGTTTGCTATAAAATGGGAATATGGGATATATAGCAAACGACTGTGGATGCTCTTAGATTGCAGTAGGGGTGGACAACTATAATCCGAACCGACCAATCTGAACCAATCTAATTCGAACTGACTGGTTTTTAACCGAATCAGTTGGGGGGTTGGATTGGTTCGGTTCTTGATCTTCAATAACCAACTAGATCGGTTCGGTTGTTGGATGAGGCTTTCAAATAACCGATGTAAACGAACTGACCGTACCTCTATGCATAAGTCCATAAAAAATATAGTTCTCCTTTAATTTTTTGAATATAAAAATAGTCATTTCTCATTTTCTTGGAGATACAAACAATCTTTTTTAATTTCTTCAATACAAACCGAGCAATTGTTTTACCTATGTTTTGATTCTTCATAATCTTTTGTCTATCTTTTGTGTTATGTTGTTGAGAAATGCTTGATTTACAGTGTGTCCCAGCTTAATACAATCATGAAGTTGATGTAACATTTAGTAGTTACTTTAATCAAGTCAAGTATAAATTGTAATCTAAATCTTTTTTTATTGTACTTGAAATTCAATTAGCTATGGTTATTTAATGTTCCTTTTAGGATAATAAACTAAGATTACTGAAGTATGCAAGCGAAAAAGTAGTTTATCTCACCCATTTAAACGTCATAATCTCAAACAATTAGTGTAAAATTTATTAACAACTTGTGGTTTTATGAATCTTTATTTTAAATTCATTTCTGAATAACAAATAGCAGGTTGTTTGTTAAGTTTGATTGAAGCTGATATTTTAAATTTCAACAAAATTATGAATGACGTTGAAGGTGAAAAGTAGCATGCCAAACCCACCATCCAATCCAATCCAAACCGAGCTTAATCGGTTTGGATGAAAACCGATCCAATTAAGGTTCGGATTGGTTGCGGATGAAAAAATTAAAAAACCGATCTTCTTTAGATCGGTGGTGGATGGTCCATATTAGGTCGGATACCGACCGATGTCCACCCCTAGATTACAGCTTGGACTAGAGCTTACTTTTTATTTCATTTTTTATATATAACAAAAAAAATCAAACTTTTTTTAGGGGATTTCTTTCATACGTACTGGAGTTACCCTGTCCAAAATTACACAGCTTAAAATAGTTTTGAGAGAATCGTAAAATTATATAGAACTCTTAAAAAAAGTGAGAGAATTAAGAGAAACTTATGAATATCATCGATCCTTACAGTAATAACAGAAATCTTCATTATCATCTTCATAAAAGCAGATGGTTTAGAAAATCACTGTCAAATCATAATGTTATCAAATTAAATATTACTAAAGCTAAAAAATACATGCAATGAAAATATGTCTCAAATATATGCAATGTTATAATATACAATATATTAACATGTTAATAGGTATATTAACATGTATATTATAACATTATTAACATTCAGTAAATAAATTATACATTATAAACCATGCATTATAGCATATGTTTGGGTAAAGATAATAAACTAAGAAAATCATATGAGAATAATTTTATATATTGTGTTTGCTTAAAAATCTAATTCTAAGTTAGGATATGTGGATGAGTTTGGGAATAGGGGTGTAAAATGAACAGGATGGTCCGTCGTCCGTCCGAGTCCGGCTCGAGAAATGGATCGACCGTGGACCGTCCGAATTGTTATATGAACCGAGCTTGAACAAATTATTAGGCCCGATCTTTTATCGAGTTCGAACCGGACATAAGTCCGTCCGAATATTATTGTGGTTTGATGCTTTACCGAACCGAGTCCGGACTATAAAAATATTGTCCGACCTAGACCGAGCCGGACATAAGCCCGTTCGAGTAGAATTTCGGTCCGAGCTTGAACATATGATTGTCCGATCCCGTCCGGTCCAATTTACAGTCATATTTGGGAAGAGATGTGAGCTTTTGTGAGATTGAAAATGTGGGAGGAGAAGAGACTATGTTTGAGAAGGTTCGTATTTTATTTTGGCTTTTAATAAAACCGTGCATAATACATGTATTAGTTAAATAGGAATCCCAAAATTTTCTCTCATTTCTCTATTTAAAAATAGAGAAATGAGGGAGGTTGTCTCTCTCTCTTATTAGCATAAAATATCTCTACTATTATAATGGGAGAAGGGGTTAGTGGCATCTGTCACCGGATGTCATTTTGTCAACACGTACGCTGCACGTGTTGACAAAATGACTCACTTTGGTAAATATTTTCGAAAGTGGACTAGTTTGGTAAATATTTTCGAAAGTGGATCAGTTTGGAAATTATTTTCTTTTAATCCTTTTCATTATCCCTTCATTCCCCTCCCCATTTTCCACACGTACGGAAAAAAACACGTACAGCGCACGTGTTGGTAGGGTTTTTTTTTGGTCTTTTTCCTTCTTCCTCCACGTGCATCGCACGTGCATGCACGTGTTGGTAGGTTTTTTTTTTTTCTTTTTCTGGTCTTTTTTCTTCTTCCTCCACGTGCATCGCACGTGCATGATACTAGTAGATATAATTCCCCCAAGGAAGATTTTAATTATTTTGTATTTATCACTCGCCCATTCATGTTCTATTCGGTTTAAGTATTTCAAAAATTCAAACATACTCAATACTTATGTAGTTGTTTAAGGCTCTCAGTAAATCTCTACTATTTTAATGGGTGAGTTTGTCACCAAACAAACTCTATTTGTAACCAAACAGACACGTGCAATGCACATGCATAACTAATATGATGGAGGTCTTAGGTTCGATGTCAGACAACATCGAAAATTTTAAATTATATATATGTATATTTATAAAGTCGTGCATCGCACGTATAAATTACTAAATTACTAGTAATAGGTAACTTTTACGTACTAATGAAGCCTAAATCATAAATCATGTTTTACTATTTCTTTTCCCTCACTCATATTAATTTGATGAAAAATGATTCAATAAATGGGATTTTTTTGTGCGTGTGTTGTGTGTGGGTGAAATCGATTTTATTAACAGTGATCAAAAGAATTAACCATACTGTAATTAAGGAGTTGGAGCTTTTTTAAGATAACATATCTATACTATTATTAAGCAAAGCTTAATTTTGGTGGCTTTTTACTATTATACCCTCATATAGATAAAAAGCTAAAAAAATATATAAGGTTAATTCTGTAATTTTCACTTCACATTTAAAGTCTCCATAAAATTTTGTTTCCTCAAAAATCGAAACCGTCTCTTCCTCTCCCTCCATCGAATCCGTGCATTGCACGTGCTAACCCATAAAACGTGCATTGCACGTGCGGATTACTAGTTTCAATCAAGCAAAGATATGTGAATATAAAGATATCGATTCAGAAGAAAATATGTAAATACAACTAATTTGGAGGGGAATATAGCAAAAGTTTTTTGTTCTTTTCTTTTTTTGGAACCAGGCCTTAGCCACACCACATGCATTCACATCCCACAATTACATACTTGATACTTGTGATTCAAACCCCGACTTTTTTGCTTACTAGTGAAGGAACTTACAAATCACCCAAATCCCATTTGGTTAAGGATTACTTGATAGAATTATGTAGGTTGTTTTCCCTGGAATAGGCAGACACCCTCATAACCACACCTATAGTCACAAATTCGGGATTTGAGAATAATTCGTCAATATTTAATATTTGAAATTCGAAAAAAATCTTATAAATTCGGTGGAAAACTCGGAAAAAAATCGGAAAGAAAGAAATAGAAAATTTAAAACATTTAAGTACCCATCACCTAAATAAATATATATTTAAATCCAGAAATATAAAAAATAGTAACAAACTTAGTGAATAATTCGTTTAACTCGCAAATTATTCGTGAATAATTCGCGCTTTGACGAATAATTCGTGAAGTGTGTGATTTAAACTGAAATTGGTGATTAAATTGCTAACTGATTCGGCAAATATATTCTTCATAAATTATACGCCAAACCGGGCGAGTTGCTTGCTGATATCTTGCTTCATGCCCTATTGGCCACTTGAGATGTTGATGATTCTCTCCCATTGATCTTAGAGTAGTATTCCATCAGCCTTTTGTATTTTGCTCTTTTGAGTGTTTCAGAGGTCCTCATTTCTCGGTGATCTGCTTCTGTATATAGCCCTCTTGTACATATTGTAATCTGTAGATTGTGCAGCTTTACTTTCAGTAATATTGCTCTTTGTTGTATTATTTTTTATTTATATATGTTTTCTGGGCTGGAGTCTGAGGACTCTATCCGCGTTATCAAAAAAAAATTAAATTATACGCCAAATTCATAAATTTTTCGCGAAGTTTGTTACTGTGACCACAAAAATATCACCTCCTATTCAAAAGCCGACTCAGTCAGGCATTTCCTCAAACACAATGCAGGCTTCGGCGAAGACACTACATTTTCTCCACTGATGTTGGCAAAACCATGGAACCCAATTTCAATGCATTTCGGCAAAGTCCCACCATCGTAAGTTATTCTGAGGAGAGCTTATGAAAGGAGTTGGGAGTTCTTGGCTTAATGACATTTATGTTGCTGTTTTCGCTAGCCAAATTAGCCTTTGACTGATACCACACATGACATAGATTAAAGAAGTGCAACTAAGCTACTAATAACTTACTGTAATAAGGTACTTAATCTATATATCTCACACATGAGTTTTTTTTTTAAAGATGATATCACACATGGATATTAGTACTTATTTTCACATTATAGAACAAGCATGAGGATTCTCGTCACTAAACATAGATCCTGCCTTGTCGCCCATGATGCCAGAGCTACTGGCCGGCATATGATAGTATCCGTGCATAACAGACTCGTCATACCCATGCTTTCGGTAGTTGTAGGACGTTGAGGAGGCTGTCGAGTAGGCAAATGGGTTGGCGGTGAAAGTAGCCGGGTATTGAGTAGAGTACTGATTATTCATCTGTTTGTAGTAGTGTTGATTGAAGCCGGCGCTAGTACCCGGTTGGTAAGGATAAGGCCACAACACCGCTCTTCTTCCCGTCTTCCTCACTGCTTTCAATACCTTCGTTTGCTCCACATAGCCGGTGACTGTCACCTTCTGGCTTGCCATGTCAATCTCCACGTTATCCACACCTGTCACAGCGAAATTGTATACGTTGAGATATCAAAATGTTTACCTTACAAGGATTAATGTGTTAGATTTTGTAAGAAATTAACAATTGGAAAATTAGGGTTTATCTCTAGATCTAAGTTGCTTGAGATATTCATCATAGGTATCAAGATTGTAATACCTAGACTGCTATCACAAGTCAGTATTTATTCTTAAATACTGGTTTGGGTATCGGGTTATAAGCCCACAAACCCGCGTTCCAATATCCAATCAATTGTACGTTCATTACACGTGTTACACATATGCACGTGCTATATTTATATAGAGAGAATATACCAATATATCCAACATAATGTTCCGCAAAATCGTAATGTAAGTGTAGTGTACCTTTAAGCTTTAAGAGTGCTTTTCTTATTCTGCTCTCGCAACCAGAGCAATCCATATGCACACACATCTCCACAATCTGCAACACACAACACCAACCAATCAAACTCAAGAACACTTACAAATTAGTGCGTGCAAAAATTGCACAAAATGGACTAGTACTTACAGTTACAGTAGTCATCTTTGCTGCTAATTAGCTGCTTCTTTCTCTTTGAATCGTATGAAAGAAATTGGTTTCAGGGTTTTGTGATTAGCAGTAGGCTTGAGTAAGGAGATATTTATAGAACGAAATATGGGCAAGTAGTTGAAGGATGCTTAACGAGGAGGTATGGGGGTATTAAAAATAATGCATAATACAAAAGTGATTGCCGCGTTGTCTTATTTAATGAACTTCCAAGTAATTGAGTACAGTATATATTATGTATTAGTTTATTACTTGATGAACTTCCAAGTAAGTTAACATTACCTTGACTACAGACATATTTCTTTTCCTGTCTACCAATTGCATGTGCATCGCCAAACGGAGTTTGTGTGCCTGTTCCGAGTTGCTAATCAAGTAATGCCTCAAATTAGAGCATCCACAGTCGTCATTGTTTAAAAAATTCATATATGCATCAATACATATATGCATTTGACCAATTCGCTGCAGCCGTCGTTTGGTATTTTTTTTACCAATTTAATATATAAAAAATTCAAACAGAACTTCAAGTTGTGTCGGACGAATTTTTAGAATTTTTATAATTTTTTATTAATTAAAAACGTTATTTAATTTTTTTTTAAAAAATGTGGGCCCCACCGTCAGATGTTGTGTCCAAGGAGGCCCGGGGCTTTGGAGTTTTTATTAAATGCTTTTTAAATTTAAAAAGTCGTCGGACGCAACTTCAAATTGCGTCTGACGAATTAAAAAATTATTTTTTTCGTCGGATGCAACTTGAAGTTGCGTCTGACGAATTAAAAATTATTATTTTTCGTCGGATGCAACATCAAGTTTCGTCTCGTATATTATGCATATAGCTATATCTTGTGTCATATATAGCAATATACTGTAGCAATTTATGCATAAAATGCATAAATAGCAAACGACTACAGTTCGTCGTTTGCTATAAAATACATTTTATGCATAAATAGTACACGACTGTGGATGCTCTTATGAGCATCGTGGGAAGATGAAACAGGAATTTGTTATCGATGGACTTCATATGAAAAAGGAGCGGGTTATTCGACATCCACAAGGGAATGGTCCCAATTCAAAGGAACAACAATGCCTGATGGATGTGGCCCGTCGCAAAAGTGAAACTGTGGGTTTTTTTTAGAGAAGAAAGTGAACATTGATATTTGGATTGCTAAAGGTGTATTCATGGCTGTGGACAACCAGGACAAGCATGCATCTGCTCCAAGAGTAATTCACGTGGTCCTCATAATTGAGATGTTTCCATAGCTGTGTGTCAAAGCATACTTGACATGCTTCTCGATGAGAAGAGAAATATACATATGTACTCAGGGAAAGAGAGTAAGAATGAGGTTTATTTTGGCAGATCCTGATTAAATCGTTGATGTTATATTTGGTGCTTGCAAAAACATGTACATGTTATTTAACAATTTCATCTGAGATTTTTAACAGAAAAATATTTGAAAAAAAAGAGAAGATATTCGATGTTCAAAACAAAGGTATTTTAGCATCTAAAGATAGACAAACAAATAAGAATACAAGGAGAAAGAATTAAGCTTGATATAAAAAGACATTCAAATCAAGAAGCATTCCACAAGTGAAAGAAATGTGCAAATCTTCAATAATTAAGCGTATCAAGAAAATATTCTTTTTATTCTATGTTGGTGAGAATTATTATGTAAACAAATCATTGACAAATGATAAGTTCGGGAAGAATTATTATTGATTCCCCCAAAAAATTAATTACTTTTTCTGAACAAATAGTTGACCGCATTGTTTTAAAGGTTGACAGTGCTTCACAGTCGAACATCAAACTAAGTTGAAACTGGTTAAGATCGACTGTCAATTTCTCTCGACTTTCTCGAGAGTGATTGACAGTATATTGTCCATATTTACAGTCATTCTTCAGTTAAAAAACAGAACGGATATTTTCTTTTGGAAATAAATATTCTGATTTCTTATATGTAGAGGGGATCAATAGTATTATAGATTATCCCTTTTTACTCATATACTTCAGAACTTATCACTTTGCCCAGGATCAAGAGAGAATGGCGCTTTTATTGTTTTCTTAATAAAGACGTCGATCTAGTTTTTTAGCTTTCTTTTCGCTTCGGATTGAGGCGGGTTATGAGGCTTATATATAAAAGTCATGTGGGTGTATTAAGAATCTCGGCCTGAATATCGAGAACTCACTGTATGAGGTTTAAGTATAGTGGAATGTTTGCGGCAAAAAATTACTGCAAGTAGTAGATTAAGCATGGGGACCCAACTACTTAAATCAATGTATCTCGCCTTTTTGCTGTGTTTGCTTTCTCTGACTCAATCTTCTTATTTTACACATTTACTTTAAGTTTTTAATTTCCATATAGCAAATCCCCCCCCCCCCCCCCCCCCCATGTGACTTACAATAATTTCATGGTAAAGACTATGGTTGGGAAAGCTAGAGTACACAAGTCCAGTCAAATATTTTCAAATATCAGCCTATTCCTTCAACTTTAGCTCAAGCTAGCTTGGCTAATTTGTATATTATGGTGAGTCTAATGCGGCATAACTCAATCTAATATGCAAATAAAAGAAACTAGTCAAGAAACGTGAGCAAACAAACCAACCAAGTACATAAGAACACACAATATTTTTCTGATGTTCATCCAATGCAATGACTACTTTCCCGATTAATATATACTTAGCATCACAATATTTCTGCTGACCCTAAGGCTCGACGAGCGTCACTCCGACTCTTCTACACTTAGCATCTCGTGCAAACTCCAATAAGGGATCCCTTCCTCCTACCCCCTGGCCTCTTCTGGAACTAGCAAAACCTACTTTCTCACCGCACCCTCCACCTTGCTCTTCCTACAGAGGCGAAGAATCACTCCTACACGGCAGGCTTACCCAGCCCTGCAGGAGTGTGGGGCTTGTGATATGGGTTAGAAATGACGTGGCCCATCCTAGGCCACGGGATCCCCTCAGGATACGCGTACCTTATGATCCCCCGGATCCGCCACGTCAGCGTCGGAAAACTGCCCGGACCGCTGCCACGTCAGCCCGAAAACTGCCCGGGCATCTGCCACGTCAGCCCTATACCGCCCTGATTTCCACCGCTTCAGCCTCACGGGCAACCGGGTCCAGACCCTGCCCCAAATGGGTTCAGACCCGGTTGACATCTTCTATAAATACCAGACCCCTACTCCTTCTCCAGGTAATCAAACTTTCTGCACTCAAACCCTAGTTACTGTTACTCTCCCTTAGTGACTGACTAGATCGTCGGAGGGTCTGCCACCGGGACCAACCTCGGTGTTCCGAGACCATCTGCAGGTACACGAGACCCTCGGATCCGAGCCCCAAAGATCCGAGCCGAGCATCTGCCTCCACCTCAATACCGCATACCCCAGTACCGTTCATCCAGCCGAGGGTCGTCTACATACACTACAAGAAATTTGCCATATACCAACGGACACCTATAGCGACAGATCACTAAACTGTGGGTATAGGCGTCATATACCTACAGACGTGTAGTAAACTGTGGGTATAGGTATCCTATAGCTTAAGAAATTTTAATCCGTTCCATAATTTATTTTCCCCCCAAATTTTTTATTTTCCCCCCAAATCTCAATTCCCCCAATTTATACACACTCTCTCTCACCGATCTCTCTCTCTCTCTCTCTCTCCACCTCCTTCTTTTCATCCGGTCCGTCCTCCTCTTCACCCGCAACCGCAAAAACCACGCCACCACGTCAGCGTCGCCGCTGTCCTCGCCCCGTCACCGGCTATTCCGAAGGCGGGCAGATTCCGAAGGCGGACGGAGGAGGAGGACGTACGGCGGAGGAGGTTTTTGGCGGAGGCGGTGGAATCGGACGGTGGAGAGAGCTTCTTGATCGAAGGGAGGAGAAGAAACCACATATTTTGCCGGAAGTGGGACCCGATCGCCGGTGGTGACGTCAGGTGAGCTTTCGATTTGGTTGGTTTCTTGTTAGGGTTAGGGTTTGAAATGGTCAAGAGCTATTTTTGGTAGTAAAGAAACGAACTTTATGGGGAATTATGTTGATTGCAATTTAAAAGTTTGAATTTTGATGAATGTTTGGTACTTAATTATAGTTATTTGGATAATTGTTAGGAATTCGATATTTTTGTGCGAAATGAAAATGGAGGCTATATTTTTGTGCTATATCCTCTTGATGGTTTTCCTTCTATTTCTATGGTATTTTCATTGGATATGTTATGAATGCATATGTACAAGAATGAACTGCAGAATGAATGTTTATACAATAGATATGACATTTCAATATGAACCATGGCTAAATTGTATTAAAAAAGTTTTAATGGTTTACTAGTACGGCACCTTGCTAGTAGATTGTATTTATTTTGCATTGGGCATTTGGTTCACGGTAATGCAAGGGAATTTGAACTCCCCGATTGTGGATTATTTGGTTGGGTAAAAATAAATGTTTGGATTATTTGGTTTGGTAAAAATAAATGTTTCATGGGATAAGTATCATTTTTACAAGAAGAAGAAAGAGCTCGGGAACCCTCGAATCTTATTCTGTTAGTTAACATTGTTTTCTTTTTTTTTGTACTTCATTCAGCTCTGAGAATGAGAAATGTTTTTATTTTGTTGCTATTTCATGCTTGGTAGAATTTTGCTAAAATGACAGTTTGGCAAAATCTCTATGATTGATGAAGACACTGAGAAATAATTGATATACCAGTGAACAACGAATTATTAACTTGTGATCGTCTACTTTCTCTCAAAGCCAATAATGTGTCGTACTGTTTGGTTTAGTGGAAAAATGAAGCATGTGATCTACTCGAATGAACCTGATATTTGGACCATTATAAACTACTATTAAAGTTTGAGGTTTAAGAGGTCTTCTTGCTTTCTTTTGCTTACTGTTACTGTTTGGATCGATTAAGCCTATGCCCAACTATGCAATGGAGTCTGGTTATATTATTATAAATGAAAAAAAAAAACCCTGCTAGTATGTCATGAGTTGTAGAAACATATGATCCTTAAATTTTTAAGGGAAAAGTGATTCAATAATAAAATATTGTGGATATGGAAGCTGATGTACCACTTAGGTTTTGTTTATCGTTGTTTATAGTTATAAATATTGTTTAACGTCATATTATCACAATTACGTGCTCAGATAAATAATGTTCTTACAGGAAACATACTTGTGGAAATGCTAAGAAAGCAGTGGACTCTCGTTTCATAGACAAATCAAGATGCTGCCGTGGGAGAAAAAAAGTAACTTCACTCTTTTTCTTCTGGTTAATTAATCATTTATGTAAATGTAGTAACTGTCCAATGCCATTTCATTTAGGTTGAATGCCTATGGTTTATTTGAAGTGAAGGTTTCTGGTGATGGCAATTGTCAGGTTTGTATCCTCTTTTCTTGAGTTGGTCTCAGCGTATAATATGCTTACCATGAACCTTGCAATAGAAAATTTCAGTGAATTGTATTATTATATTTGTCAACATTGCTTTTGTTGTTGCAGTTCCGAGCAATCTCAGATCAGCTGTACAGATCACCAGATCACCACAAGTTTGTCAGGAAAGAAGTTGTAAAGCAGGTATCTATAAGAATTTTTATCATGTTTGCTCTCTTTCTTCTTTTGTCTGTTAGGGTGTTCTGAGGATGTCTTATATTACTCAGATATCTAGTTTAATATTTTATCAGGTGATCCAACTAATATTATTTCCACATGACTCAATAATCTCCTTCTGTTTCATGTCGCTTTTAGTTTTTACTTAATTCTTCAGCAAAAGCCAATATTCTTCAATCACATGTTTTTATTGTTTTTTCCTTTGTCCAGCTTAAGGAGTAACGTTCTCTATATGAAGGTTATATTCCCATGAAGTTCAAACACTACTACAAGAAAATGGGCAAGTAGGATATGTTCCTAAGTTCAATACTATTTATTCTATATCTATTGGTTGCTTTGTTGCATGGGAAATTTCCCATAATACATTTCAGATATACTGTATATATATAGAATACATTTTATATATATTTTTTCATTTAATAACTTTCTTCAGGTCTGGTGAATGGGGAGATCATGTTACATTGCAAGCAGCAGCTGATAAGGTCAGTATGTCTATACTCAGGTTATAAACTGTCATGTAGGATAGTTTCCCCTACCGAAAATTGGCATGTTCAACATTGGTGGACACAAAACACATTCTGGCTCATGTTGTAGACCGCTTGTCACCTTAGAATTATGGCATGATGATGTATGTATTCTGAATGAAGCTTGATATTTAAAATCTCAGTTTTCAATTTTAGGTTCCTTTGAACAATAATCGAGTTTACAAATTGATTTGAGTTAAGAATTCATATATTTCAAATAAACACATACACATATGCACTATTCTTTCCTATATATTGTTTTCAGAAAATTGTTATTTGACACTTGCATCATTGTGAGAGTAGGACTCTCCTATCTTTGTGTGACTTAACAAGCCATCTTTCGTGAGGTTATTTTACACATTCAGTTTGATGATATACTGTCTAATTTATATATCATATCTCACTGCTTTTCATGTTTGAGAAGATTGGCCAGATATGCATATCCTCATGTATGTAAATTATAAATCCTCAAGTTTGAATTCAGCATGAAAATTTGAATAGATGTATAAATATCTGTTTGCCTGCTAATTAAAGAAGAAAATATTCGGTTTCTGATCTGTTTGCCTGTAAGTATATGGTATACAAAATCAAGCTGTTGTACCAGCATGTTTCTTCAAATGTGTATTATGTTACCTTGCGTAATTTTTGTATCAATACAACAACAACAAAAACAATAACAACAACAACAAAAAAGCCTTTTTCCAACTAGTTGGGGTTGGCATATAATTTTTGTATCAATAGAATCACTTTTTCTTTCTTTTTTCCGTTTATCTTTCCTGTTCCATTTTGTTTTAAATTTTTCTTTCATCCATTCATGTGTAACAAATATAAATGTACCCTTGTCTGATCACTATCCAGATATCTTTTTGTGACATGCATGGAACCAAAAGTTCATTAAGTTACTGATACCTGTATTTGTAATATTCTACAAAAGCTGATCCATACCAATCCATGATCCATACCAGTGTGTTTCAGCCCAAAGGGCTCATGTATCTGAATGCGTGGAAGTTGTTACCCCTTAGACAATTATCCTCTGGGATGAAGTTAAAATTGCAGACTGAGGCTCTTCCTGCATCACAGTTCTTATATTGAGCCTATATTCTTTCTTAATTTTGCAGATGTTGTCCCAACTCGTACCATTCCATCTCCTTATAGGAAGTTCACAGACATTCTTCTAATTACTTTCTTAAATATTGGCTGGCAATATAACGGCCAGGTCCCAGTATCTTAAACTATATGTGATCACTGTTTTGAGTTATTGAACTGTAACAGATCGACCTTTTTCTATCTGATTCGGCACTTATTGTTAGAAGAGAGTCTGATTCATAGTTGTTTGCAGGAAGAGGATGGAACATATGTATGCTTTGATTGTCTTGAATCCTGGAATTTTTAGAAAATTATAATGCACGGTTTGCTTGATAAGCATTTTGCTATTGCTAATATTTTTTTAAAAAACGAAACAACAAGAAGGACGACTTTATCCCAAAATATTGAGGTTGGCAAATGAATGTTCCTTCGCCGGGATTTGAACCTGGGTCGTCTGAGTGAAAGCATATCTTAACCGGACTAGACAAAGATGAATTGTTCAATTTTTAATATGCTTTATATTTTGTATTGTAGCCCTCCACCCATGTGAATCAATTAGTTATGTACACCACGGCACTCATTCCACTTGTTTCTGTCGAGTGGATCGGTTTATGATGTTATTTACTCATCTGCAATCATAGTAGCCTAGAGCTTATGTGTTTCTTCTTATCATTTCTTGTGGCAATCATCCACTTCCAATTATTTTGACTAAGTTCTTTTTCCCCCTCTTAAGTTGCAGATCACACTGCTGAAGCTATTTCTCGCCGGTGTTCCTCAACCTTAGAGCGTCTGGATCTTTCATTTTGTCGCAAGATAACTGATCAAGCACTGGGATTAGTTGTTGACAGCTGTTTAAATCTGCAAACTCTCAAAATATTTGGGTGCACCCAGGTACCGTATCTTATATGATAAGAGTGACAGGTATAGTTGTTTTGTAGATGAGGCGTGCCTTGCTAGTTAGGGCCTGTTCGGATATCGAGTAATGATAATTAGTTGTAATTGTAGGGTGACGTTTTGGGGGCTTCATAGATTAGAGTCTGATTGATTCATTTTTTTTGTGTGGCTAAATACACTACTGTCCTGATAGGAAGGGATGAGAAGATGTAATAAGCTGTAAATTTGGCATTCTTTGTTTGTGTCAAAGTTTTAGTTGATCAATCAGTATCAGAATGTAACAAGCTGTAAATTTGATTACCTGAATGAAACAATATCCCAGTATTTCCAATTTTGAGTTGATTACTGTAATGGTTATGAATCTGTGATTAAACATGATCGATGTTGATCTCTTGTAATGATTATATCTGATGATGAAGAACTAAACAAACACAATAATGAGGCTGGAATATCTCAATCAGCCTAAAATACACAAAAAGAACTATACCAACGGAATAAACACGGTGGGTATATATTCAAATAATTGGATGCTAAAACCATTGCTAAAACCTATAGCAATGGAGTTTCAACCGTGGGTATAGGAAAGCAAAAGGTGTCTTTAAAACCTATACCAACGGATACAAAATCGTGGGTATAACACCGATACCTATACCAACGGGTGAAAAAACCGTCGCTATAGGCTATAGTGACGGCATTTTGCCGTGGGCATAGCTAATTAAAAACGACGGAAAAATATGTCCGTTGGTATAGGTTTTACGGGCTATACCTACGGTTTTTCGCCTTTTACCCACGAATTTTTGCTGTCACTATATGTCAAATTCCTTGTAGTGATAGGTGTAACACCCCGAATTTCAAATAAGGACAAACTCGGGATTTCACAGGATCTTTACTTCACTTCGTACAATTTTACAAGGAATTTAAAACTTTTTATTCACAAATACATCAGAGTTCAATTACAACTTGGTTTTACACAGCGGAAGAATGAAATTTACAATAAAACATTTACAACATCTTCAAAATAAAACAGCACCAGCATATCCACTTTATAACTCCATGAATAGTCCATTACCTGCATGTCAATCTGTGGGCACGTCGGTTACTTACAACTGACGAAATGTTATACACGGCTATCCTCTCTATGCCGGGAATAGTATAACGATCTCATACTTTAACAAATCACAAAAAGATTGAATGAACATATAAAGTGTCAAAAGTGATTATTCTAAACATAAGTGTATGTCATGTCTTAATGCCTAATGCAGACCATTCTACACTAGGATGACACTAATGCACACTTGTTCGGATTCTATGCATCCCATACTACATAGGTCCGAGGGCAAGCGCCTACGTTCTTCACAATAAAGGGCTCGATCCCTCGCCATGAAAACTACCCGGTAGCAAAACAAAGTTCAGACTATTCCACGAATGTGAATCCCAGCCTTGGAGTCCACCGCCGGCTGTTATAACAGATTCCACATCGTGCGAACCGTCCCGTATGTGACCCTCTAGCCCAGTATATATATATATATACATTGGAGACGGTAAACACAAAAACTCATCCGTCCGACTACTCAAGATCTTGGAGTCCACCGCCGACCCGTCCTCATAGTCCCGGATTAAAAATATAATAATCCGTCTCCTACAGGGCAACCTCAGTCCACCAACTGGGTCTATAGTCTTGGAGTCCACCGCCGACTATATAGAGCACCCCACTTACGTTTCCCTAAGTTTGCTATATCTCCACTTATGTGCCTAAATTTTCCTAAGTTCAAGACATGAATAATTTCCATTCAAAGAATTAGTTTTTCCTCCTACCGGTCTTAATCAACAAATACGAGATGGCTCCTTAGCCATATCTCCAAATCATTTCTCAATTCTTTTCTTTCAATAATGCCGGTACCGAGGTCTTACTAACTCAAAGTCATAAGCTTTCATGTACAAGAAGCATGGGTACATATACCCTTTAATAATCATGTCTTAACTTATTATATTCATGTCTCTAACTTATCCATACTTTAATCAATGTCTCATCTTTGCATCACTCATGATTCATTCGTTCACAATCTTTGAAAACAATAATTCTTTTCATGACATAAATCCATCACTTTAAGTCTCTTTAGCAACTTAAGCACATATAATATATCTCAACCACATTAACCTTTCTTAAACAAAATTTAGAGTATAACCTTTTCAAAAGAAAAATCATTTCACACAATGATAAATCTCATACTCTTTAATAATTAAAATCTTAAGTCAGAAACTCATTATCCAATTTGAGCATGTATACTAATCAAGTATTCAATTTAAAAGAAATAATCTCCTTGAGACAATTTATTCTCATACCAACACTTTACTTTTCTTCTAAAAATCTAAATTATGCTCTTAATTAATCTCTACTTCTCTACTATTATAACGGGAGAAGGCCTTAATGTATTTTGTCCTCAACCCAAATAATTACAGAGCTGATCCACTTTTGAAATTATTTACCAAACTGGTCCACGTTCGAAAATATTTACCCGACTGACCCATAACAGTTTTTTTTTTCTTTTTACCTAAAAATCGTTTATCTAAAGATCCAACACTTTATGATATTGAAATAAACTTTCTCTTGACTGAGATAAATTTTAAAAACAGTAGCAAATCTCATTTCAAACTCTTTTTAAAATATGTATTTCTATTTTTAAATAATTCCCCTTCTCATTCTAGATATAGATTTTGCATTTTTCTCAAAAAAACTTGATTTCTAGGAGTTTTATTCATGAAGACTAGTTTATGTCCACCATCAAACTAATTGAATTTTGGTAATAAAGATAAACATGTCTCTTAATCATCAAGGATAATTCTTTTATGAAGAATTATATTTTTACATAACAACATGCAATAGTAGACATATTTTGTAGTAATAATCTAATTCATCTTTCTTTCTTTCTTCATTTGACTCATCATGGTATCAAGCATAATTTTAGTATAACAATATTACACATGAATCGTATATTCAACACATACAAATTTCCTAAGCATATTAACATGATTCTTAGTATTAATTTATGTTGTCAAAATTCTTCTTTCTCCTTAATATGGTGACAATTGGTTACTTAATCACAACACGATTTCTTCATTCATGGTAGACTATATTAACATGGATTTTGTTTACAAACATCATATCATGTTCAATCTACACTACACATTTATAAATTTTAAGCATGCATTCTCTACATTAGAAAGTAAGAAATCACCCACTAACACAATGTTAATCTATTTGTCAACATAGCATGATTCACTATTAATCTCACCACAATCATAGTATAGTTATTCTATTTTATCAACTCAAAACTACTCATTCATTTTATTATTATTTTTTTTATTTGCATGTACATTCTAAAAAAAATTTAGAAAGTAGGAGACACCCACCTTATTGAAGCTTGACTAATGAAGGGAAGAGCACCACTTCTAGATCCAATGATTCCTAGCTCCTAGTAAGGCTTCTCCTCCTAGCAATAGCTCCAAGCAAGAGATCCTCCAAGCACAATAACTCTCTTTCTTTTTCTTACACTCTTTTCTTTCTCTTTTTTTTTTTCCTCTTGTTTATTTTATTTTTGGTGTGAAAAAGAATGAGAAATGGGTTGCTATTTATAGGACAATGCTAGGGACTATATTGCAAAATCTCCCACCTAATAACTTCTCATTTTAATTCTCTTTTTAATTCTCACCTCTTCATATTTTTAACTCCTAAAACTCCCAACCTCTCATCTCCCCACTCTCCATGAACTTAACCACTCCATTAATCCCCTCCCCTAGCCCACAAAATGGTCCAAATGCATTTGTGTGTGCATGCATACATGCACAAACAAATATGAACACATTTCTATAACTCAAAAATGTGTACTAATATTGTAACTTGTCATGTATAACTTAATTTGTGATTTTAATAATGGACTTGCTACATGGGCTCATTTCTAATTAATTAGTTTGATTATCTAGTGGGCTTGCTACATGGGCTCATTACTAATTAATTTATTTAATTATCTAGTGGGCTCCTCTCCTAATGGGCTACATTTTAGTTTATAGGTCCATGGATCAAAAAAAAGGCTAAATAAAACTAATGCATGCTAAAAATAGTAAAATGAGAGTAGCAAAATGAGAATAAAAATTTGCACGTGCACCATACGTGCAAAAAAAATAAAAAATGCATTTTAATCAAAACAAGGGGAAAATAAATTTTCGTTTTATAAAATAGATTTAAATACATAAAAATAAATAATTTAAACCTATAGAAAATATTATACGTAGTGGTGGAGAATATGTAATTAATACGTGTATTGAAAACACGTAGAAAGCACGTAGAATACAAAATATCGAAATATTATATTTTAGTTGACTGAAATCAATACGGAAAATGTATAAATAGTACGAATCCAAAATATGTAGTGAAATTCATTACAAAATATACGTGCGTAACACCCAGGGGCAAAATTGTAATTTCCAATTTTGCGGGGTGTTACACTCTCCCCCCCTTAGAGTAGTTCCGTCCCCGGAACTCGCTAGGGTAAAGATTGTATTTTGTACACGTCAAAGAAAATATTTGTATTTAGGAAACTGCAAACTTTAAAATATGCAACGAGGAAAACAAGATAAACTCTATATAGGAAAATTAGGAATATTAAAATGTTATAAGACAGAACAAGAAAAATAGGAGGATGGCACAAGAAATGAAATGTGACAAGAGATAGAATAGGTTGAGAGAAATTTTCATATAAAAATAATATTAGGTAAGCTATAAAAAAAAAGAAAATTAGTTAAGTCGTTAATTTCGAAATAGTTTGGAAAATAATGTGACGAAGAAAACATAGTCAATAGTTAGTTTAGAAAAAAAAAATTATCAATGTAATAAACGGTAGAGAATTCGCAAAATTAGCAATTTAAAACAAGACCATTGAATAAGAGTTTGGAAAAATAAATGGGAATGAAACTTAGTTGAAAGTATAGATAACATAAAATGACTTTGTATACCAATTAATAAAATAGTTTGTAAGGTAACTATAATAATTATACACACAATTTGAAAAAATAGAAAGCATACGTTGAAATACTTTGTGAATATACAAAATTTTGTAGTGATGAAAATAATTTATAACATTAAGACAAAATAGTGTAAAGCACATAAGAAGAATCCAAAATAATAAATGAAGAAAATAGTGGTTGCAATATTAATTTAATAAATGGCAATTTAATACGTAAAGTAATAGTAAATATAAACGGGTAAATATAAAGTGACATAAATACATGAAAGACAAAATTTTAAGTTTGAAAAATAGGTTTAAAATATCAAGACTAAGGAAGATAGACAAATAATAAATATTCAAATGATTTAATACCATAAGAAAATATTTATTTGAAAAAAAATATATGGAGAAAGTAGCATGATAAAAATCTACAAAATAATTTGAGAGGAAAGTGTGTAAGGTATCATGAATGACGGTCCAAGCTACCACGCTTCCACTGCGCCATTCTGATACCCAGGAGAAAATGTGCTCGCATACACTCTCATATCAATGTATACGAGGAGGACATCATGAATGAAATTGAATGCAAGTTCAATAACAACTTCATTCACGATTCCAACCATCCAAAATAAAGAGAAAACATTAGTGCATAGAGCAACACAAATGTAAATTACTTACATTTAAATCTCTATAGACTGAAACTCACACTCTAGTGTCTGCAGGAATAATATTGTAACTACTCAATAAGGTGTCACAGGTTCTAGACTATAGTTAATGATCTTACTACTCTTCCTAAACAAATCTTTAGTCTATCAAGTTCGGATTTACTTGGGTTAGCCGGAAGAGTCGGTTCCCAGCTAGCGGTGGTCCGAAGACGCTTAAGTACCGTGTCGCTTAGGGTTGTTTACACCCGGTTGACAGAATGACTCTTTTGGTTTGTTCCCAAATTTATCGTCACTTTTTATCGTTCCTTATAAACTTGTACTACTTGTGAAGCATGCTCTGATACCATCTGTAACACCCCGAATTTCAAATAAGGACAAACTCGGGATTTCACAGGATCTTTACTTCACTTCGTACAATTTTACAAGGAATTTAAAACTTTTTATTCACAAATACATCAGAGTTCAATTACAACTTGGTTTTACACAGCGGAAGAATGAAATTTACAATAAAACATTTACAACATCTTCAAAATAAAACAGCACCAGCATATCCACTTTATAACTCCATGAATAGTCCATTACCTGCATGTCAATCTGTGGGCACGTCGGTTACTTACAACTGACGAAATGTTATACACGGCTATCCTCTCTATGCCGGGAATAGTATAACGATCTCATACTTTAACAAATCACAAAAAGATTGAATGAACATATAAAGTGTCAAAAGTGATTATTCTAAACATAAGTGTATGTCATGTCTTAATGCCTAATGCAGACCATTCTACACTAGGATGACACTAATGCACACTTGTTCGGATTCTATGCATCCCATACTACATAGGTCCGAGGGCAAGCGCCTACGTTCTTCACAATAAAGGGCTCGATCCCTCGCCATGAAAACTACCCGGTAGCAAAACAAAGTTCAGACTATTCCACGAATGTGAATCCCAGCCTTGGAGTCCACCGCCGGCTGTTATAACAGATTCCACATCGTGCGAACCGTCCCGTATGTGACCCTCTAGCCCAGTATATATATATATATACATTGGAGACGGTAAACACAAAAACTCATCCGTCCGACTACTCAAGATCTTGGAGTCCACCGCCGACCCGTCCTCATAGTCCCGGATTAAAAATATAATAATCCGTCTCCTACAGGGCAACCTCAGTCCACCAACTGGGTCTATAGTCTTGGAGTCCACCGCCGACTATATAGAGCACCCCACTTACGTTTCCCTAAGTTTGCTATATCTCCACTTATGTGCCTAAATTTTCCTAAGTTCAAGACATGAATAATTTCCATTCAAAGAATTAGTTTTTCCTCCTACCGGTCTTAATCAACAAATACGAGATGGCTCCTTAGCCATATCTCCAAATCATTTCTCAATTCTTTTCTTTCAATAATGCCGGTACCGAGGTCTTACTAACTCAAAGTCATAAGCTTTCATGTACAAGAAGCATGGGTACATATACCCTTTAATAATCATGTCTTAACTTATTATATTCATGTCTCTAACTTATCCATACTTTAATCAATGTCTCATCTTTGCATCACTCATGATTCATTCGTTCACAATCTTTGAAAACAATAATTCTTTTCATGACATAAATCCATCACTTTAAGTCTCTTTAGCAACTTAAGCACATATAATATATCTCAACCACATTAACCTTTCTTAAACAAAATTTAGAGTATAACCTTTTCAAAAGAAAAATCATTTCACACAATGATAAATCTCATACTCTTTAATAATTAAAATCTTAAGTCAGAAACTCATTATCCAATTTGAGCATGTATACTAATCAAGTATTCAATTTAAAAGAAATAATCTCCTTGAGACAATTTATTCTCATACCAACACTTTACTTTTCTTCTAAAAATCTAAATTATGCTCTTAATTAATCTCTACTTCTCTACTATTATAACGGGAGAAGGCCTTAATGTATTTTGTCCTCAACCCAAATAATTACAGAGCTGATCCACTTTTGAAATTATTTACCAAACTGGTCCACGTTCGAAAATATTTACCCGACTGACCCATAACAGTTTTTTTTTTCTTTTTACCTAAAAATCGTTTATCTAAAGATCCAACACTTTATGATATTGAAATAAACTTTCTCTTGACTGAGATAAATTTTAAAAACAGTAGCAAATCTCATTTCAAACTCTTTTTAAAATATGTATTTCTATTTTTAAATAATTCCCCTTCTCATTCTAGATATAGATTTTGCATTTTTCTCAAAAAAACTTGATTTCTAGGAGTTTTATTCATGAAGACTAGTTTATGTCCACCATCAAACTAATTGAATTTTGGTAATAAAGATAAACATGTCTCTTAATCATCAAGGATAATTCTTTTATGAAGAATTATATTTTTACATAACAACATGCAATAGTAGACATATTTTGTAGTAATAATCTAATTCATCTTTCTTTCTTTCTTCATTTGACTCATCATGGTATCAAGCATAATTTTAGTATAACAATATTACACATGAATCGTATATTCAACACATACAAATTTCCTAAGCATATTAACATGATTCTTAGTATTAATTTATGTTGTCAAAATTCTTCTTTCTCCTTAATATGGTGACAATTGGTTACTTAATCACAACACGATTTCTTCATTCATGGTAGACTATATTAACATGGATTTTGTTTACAAACATCATATCATGTTCAATCTACACTACACATTTATAAATTTTAAGCATGCATTCTCTACATTAGAAAGTAAGAAATCACCCACTAACACAATGTTAATCTATTTGTCAACATAGCATGATTCACTATTAATCTCACCACAATCATAGTATAGTTATTCTATTTTATCAACTCAAAACTACTCATTCATTTTATTATTATTTTTTTTATTTGCATGTACATTCTAAAAAAAATTTAGAAAGTAGGAGACACCCACCTTATTGAAGCTTGACTAATGAAGGGAAGAGCACCACTTCTAGATCCAATGATTCCTAGCTCCTAGTAAGGCTTCTCCTCCTAGCAATAGCTCCAAGCAAGAGATCCTCCAAGCACAATAACTCTCTTTCTTTTTCTTACACTCTTTTCTTTCTCTTTTTTTTTTTCCTCTTGTTTATTTTATTTTTGGTGTGAAAAAGAATGAGAAATGGGTTGCTATTTATAGGACAATGCTAGGGACTATATTGCAAAATCTCCCACCTAATAACTTCTCATTTTAATTCTCTTTTTAATTCTCACCTCTTCATATTTTTAACTCCTAAAACTCCCAACCTCTCATCTCCCCACTCTCCATGAACTTAACCACTCCATTAATCCCCTCCCCTAGCCCACAAAATGGTCCAAATGCATTTGTGTGTGCATGCATACATGCACAAACAAATATGAACACATTTCTATAACTCAAAAATGTGTACTAATATTGTAACTTGTCATGTATAACTTAATTTGTGATTTTAATAATGGACTTGCTACATGGGCTCATTTCTAATTAATTAGTTTGATTATCTAGTGGGCTTGCTACATGGGCTCATTACTAATTAATTTATTTAATTATCTAGTGGGCTCCTCTCCTAATGGGCTACATTTTAGTTTATAGGTCCATGGATCAAAAAAAAGGCTAAATAAAACTAATGCATGCTAAAAATAGTAAAATGAGAGTAGCAAAATGAGAATAAAAATTTGCACGTGCACCATACGTGCAAAAAAAATAAAAAATGCATTTTAATCAAAACAAGGGGAAAATAAATTTTCGTTTTATAAAATAGATTTAAATACATAAAAATAAATAATTTAAACCTATAGAAAATATTATACGTAGTGGTGGAGAATATGTAATTAATACGTGTATTGAAAACACGTAGAAAGCACGTAGAATACAAAATATCGAAATATTATATTTTAGTTGACTGAAATCAATACGGAAAATGTATAAATAGTACGAATCCAAAATATGTAGTGAAATTCATTACAAAATATACGTGCGTAACACCCAGGGGCAAAATTGTAATTTCCAATTTTGCGGGGTGTTACAATAGGAGTCTCCTCCTTCAATACAAATCGAGTAAGAACTCATACCTGGTGCATCCACACGTTTACCAAAAACCAACCGCATCAGTAGGGATATGTGGGATATCATGGTTGCAGCTAGTGTGTGGACCCAATGACTAGATAGAAATAATTTTTGCTTCCGTGATACTAGATGTAGTTTTAAAATGATGTTTTATAAATCTCTGAATCTTATTAATGCATGGGCAGGTAAGTTGTGTTAGGATTGTGTCTTGTATACTCGCTGTTCAGATTAAAAGAAGGTAATATGGAGCACGGAGGTCGAAGCATTGAAGCGAGTAGAAGGAGAACAACAGCAGCAGCAGGTGCAGGCTAGTTGCGGTCGATCGGTCTTGGTGACAGTCGACCGCACTCCCGACCGCTCGTTGTACTGGGAAGTCAGAGAGTGGTACGGTCGACCGGTCTTGTTGGACGGTCGACCGCCCACGGCGCTGTGTTCAGTTTTGGGCCTCGATTTGTTAGGTCGGTTCAGCCCAATCTTCAACTTCAAGTTAGATCGTACAGTTCCTATTCAGTTACTTCTTTTTCAGGTTTTATCGGACGATTGAGGATCAAGATTAGACCTAGGTTTTCTCTCTATTCTTCTATATATATTGTAAACTCCTCCAATATGAGAGGAAGTACTTCATAGATTCTCTTATCCATTGCAAAGAAAGGCTCGAGAGAGAGATAGTTCTTGGTGGGTGAGTTTAATTTCTTCTGTCAAGTGAATCAGTAACTCCATATAATCTCTTCTAGTTGAATATCAGATCTCCCTATATTTTTTCCCGGATTAAGCAAAAGCTAACCGGGATAAGTCATCGTTGTTGTGTTTGTGTTAATTTGGTGGATCTACTTGCTTGCTCAATTTATTCGCCTCGTCTACTTCGACATCCTCATTGCTCTAATTAGTTCCGCTGCGACCAGAGGGCGTTTGTTTACGCCCCAATCCCAACAAGTTGGGTGTCAGGAGGAAGCTACAACCGATCTGCATGACTAAAGAGGGAAGGGAAGCCAATGGAGTCATCAATGGGGACAGATTGGTTTTCTTTTTACTGCTCTATGCATTAGGTTGTTGTCTTATTTTTGTTTTGATGTTATTTTGATTCTAGATGGGATATTGATCTAGAGTGAACTTTATGAGTATAATATTTTGATTGGAGTGGGTTTCTTTAAATTCTCATTAATGAAACAGATGACTGTTGGATCACTTTTACTTCAAAACAAAAAAAAGAGAAGTTAAGTTAATACACCTAACGTATCAAATCATAAAAGTTCATTATGAACAAATGGTAACTACGCAAAATATGTAAATTGATAGAGTTGACACACTAACTTGTGAATATTAATGCAAAGAAAACTGTAAAACATAAACTTGTACTCTTATATATGAAAACCATTTTACGGTACTGTGAGCTTGGTGTCGTTAAAAATAAACACACAACCCACAGTTGACTTCCCAAGTACACAAGTAGTAGAGCTGTTAATTGGATCTTTTACTTAAAACATACGATCCTCAACCACCCTCCACCCTAAAAAGCAAAAAATAACAAAAAATACAAAAAGTACAAATGAGGTCTCAGATCAATCTCACATTATAGAACAAGCATGAGCATTATCATCACTAAACATAGATCCCGCCCTGTCGCTCATGACACCACTAGCGGGTACGTAATATCCGTGCATAACAGATTCATCATACCCATGCTTTCTATAGTTGTAAGACGTAGAAGAGGTCGTCGAGTAGGCAAACGGATTAGCAGTAACAGTGACCGGGTAACTAGACTGCAGAGCTGGATGATTATTATTGCTCATCTGATTATAGTAGTTTTGGTTGAAGCTAGTGTTAGTTCCTGGTTGGTAAGGATAAGGCCACAACACCGCCCTTCTCCCCGTCTTCCTCACTGTTTTCAGTACCTTCTTCTGCTCCACGTACCCGGTGACTGTCACCTTCTGGCTTGCCATGTCAATCTCGACATTATCCACACCTGTCATATAAATATTGGTTATGTTAAGTGATCAAAATGGTTCACCATACATACAAAATCGTAGTATAAGTATATATACCTTTAAGCTTTAAAAGTGCTTTTCTTATTCTGCTCTCGCAGCCGGAGCAATCCATATGTACACACATCTCCACAATCTGCTAACAACAACACCATCAAATTAGTACAAATTCTTACATGTAAACCCCGTAGATTTCGGACGACAAAGATAACTATACTTACAGTAGTCATCTTTAATTTTGTTGCTAATTAATTATCTACTTCTTCTTCTTCTTCTTCTGTGTATTGAATGTAGGAATTGATATTAGGGTTAGGATTTGTGAAGGGAGGGTTGAGATATGAGATATTTATAGTACAAAATATGAGTAGCAGTTGAAGGTTACTTATTAAAGAGAAGGTATGGGGTTTAAGAGATAATACAATATAAAAAAGATTGCCACGTTGTTTCCATAATGAACTTCTTTTATTAAGTGCTAGATAATTTAATAATATTATCAACACCGACCATTTCGTTTGAGCCAATGGAGTGTTGCCACGTGGAGTTGACGTTTGGGTGCAATTGCTAATTGCGGCAGTAACGGATCTTTAACGTGATTAGTTAACTTGTTAAGTACGCTCTCTTATTGACTGACTTAAGAGGGGTTTAGGTCGGCAAGTGCCACGTGGCAAGTGGCTATTAGGTGACGCTTGTTTGGTGGGAATATAAATCCTATGCGGGGGGAATGTAGGGGGGGCGCGCATCTTAAAGCAAGAGTCACCTTTATCTGACGGTCTGTAGAGAGACTTATAGGAATCCAAGTCAGAATGTAGATAATGGATGGAGTAGCCGTTGTTGCAAAAGTAACGGAGATTCCATGTGATGTGGGTCAATCCCTTCTTTTTTATCCTTTTTTGCTTTAAATTGGAGCAATCACCGAAGGAACTCTTTCCCGCACTTACCCACTTTTTGAAAATATTGATCAAACTGACCAACTTTCGAAAATATTTACCCAACTAATTTAGTTTTGGACAAATCAGAATAAAATGTCGTTGCAATAACGGCATCTGTTATTTTGATGCCGTTGTAGCCAATTGCGGCACCTATAAAAAAAAATTTCGTTGCCGCTATTGGAAGTAACGACATCAGTATATCTCACATTCATTTAGAAGTTCTATAACTTAAGGAAAAAATTATAAGTAAAAATCGCTTATAACTGGTGTCGTTATTTCCAATAACAACATAATTACCATGATGCAGCTATTAGCCATAGTGGCATCAATACAGTCCTCAATATACTCCAAATTTCGAGCATATGCATCAACTTCAAATCCGTTTCTACTTTGATGTAGCCAGTATCTCTCAAAACTAAAAACATAAAAGTTGTAGAACTTTGTCTTGATGTTCCATAGCATTTTGAATCATCTCAATCGAAGTTCGGATAATAAAGTTATGCCCATATTACGTAGCGATGTCGAAATTGTCCAGAAAAAATTGTAAATGAAAATTGCTTATAACTGATGTCGTTATTCCCAATAACGGCATAATTAGCCTCATGCTGCTATTAGCAATAAACAGCATCAGTATAATCCACAGTGTACTCCAAAATTCTGAATAGTTTCGACATCACTACGTAATCTGGGCATAACTTTATCATCCGAGCTCCGATTATGATGATTCAAAATGCTAAGAAACACAAAGACAAAGCTTTACAACTTTCATGTTTTGAGTTTTGAGTTTTGAGAGATAATGGTTGCATCAAAGCCGAAAACGAGTTTAAAATTGATGCATCAGCACGAATTTTGGAGTATACAGTGGATTGTACTAACTTCTATTGCCAATAGTGGCATCAGACTAATTATTCGTTATTAGGAATAACGACATCAGTTATAAGCGATTTTCAGTCACAGTTTTTTTCTCAAGTCATAAAACTCATAAGTAAATGCGATATGTATTGATGTCGTTACTTTCAACAATGGCAACGATTTTTTTTCTTTTCTTCCAGGTGCTGCTATTGGCGACAACAACATCAAAATAACAGATGCTATTATTGCCAATAGCGTTTTATTTTGCCGTATCCAAAATTGGATCAATTGGGTAATTTTTTTCGAAAGTTGTTTAGTTTAGTTAATATTTTTAAAAAGTTGGTTAGTATGGAAAAATTTCTCACCAAAGTGTGCAAGCACCGTATTGATGGAGTTGTGAAAACAGATTGAAATTATAATAGGTATAAGTTTCTTTGTAAAAAAGTGAAATAAATGAATTGGGGGAAAATTACAAAATCCTACGTTTTTCCATTTAAATCAAGAAATTATCTAACATTATTTTTCGCTCATTGTAAAATCAAGAAATCAAGAATATATCGTTAAAATTCAAAAAACAATTTTTTTTATAAGTTGCCTTTGTAAAATAATTTTTTTACTCATGCCTATTATTCTAATATTTAAGTGCTCAAAATTTGAATAAAAAACTAATGGTTTACCATTATAGTTTGAAAAGTAACAAAAAATTTATTTTTCTTGATCTAGTGCCTCTTCACTTTGTTCTCTTAAATCTAGATTTAAAAGTTTGAAAAGAAAGCGAGAAAAATGGGAAAAACAGCAGAAATTTTAAAAATTAATGAAATGGTCAAACTAGACATTTCACAATTAAATTTTAACGGAATATTCAAAACTTGACGGCGGAGGAAATTTAGCGAGCGAAAAATAATGGTATGGGATTTCTTTATTTAAATGTGGAACATTAAAGGGATCCTTGATTTTTCCCCAAATAAATACTGTATTTCACTAACTTTGCAATTACGCAATGTATTTTTCTGCCAAATTTAGATATGCTAAATCTTTTACAACTGATTTTATGGTACTTTTTTTCTTTCTTATCTCCATAATGATCTCAAAGTGTAGAAGTTTGAATTACTTTGGAAGATTTACTAGTAGGATTGAAACTATGAGCTTATCTTGTTATTTTCACCATTAATCTGGAAAAGCTTTAGTTTTAATTATAGTTCTCTAACACAAATCATTTGCTATTTTTTGTTGTATTTCCTTTCTAGAATATTCAAACTATGTTAAATATTTATTTTCTCCATATTTTGCTCTTTAGCTGAATTTGATTATCTTATTATTATTTTTTTCTACTAGTAGTTTACACGTGCGATGCACGTCTTAATAAATATAGTTTTTTTAAAAGTAAAAATTCAAATATAGTCTGAATTTGATCTAAAATCTCATTTACAATAGTTATGCACATGCATTGCACGGATTGACAATGAAAAAATTACACTAAAGCCTTCTCCCATTTAGCAGAGATCTTTTAATCACAAAATTCTCTAGTTTTAAAACCTAGTTCTGTCTATCCTCTCTCTCCTCTCAAGCATCTTTTGTCCATAGTGGTTTAGTTAAATTTATCTTTTGAAAAGAATTAGAAAAAAGGGAGTAAGGCTGCGCCTACTACATTTTGTACATTATGTGATGTGGTATGCCCGTGTTTTTTTTTTTGTTTTTTTTTTTTATTCTCTTCTTTTTTTTTAAGGAAAAGGAGAATATGACAATCATGTTTCATTAATAAGAAATTAATGATACAAACCCTGAAAACTGAGCCAGATTACATTCTACAGAGAGAAAATAAAACATAAATGAAGCAATATAACCCGTACAAACAACAAATCCCTACAACAACCCTGGAGGGTGGGCTGACAAAAGCTCGGTCCAGCAAAATTGTATGTACGTCAGTTTAGCTTCGTACACTGCCTCCACGGCACATGCACACCCACCTGAAACTAGCCTGGCGGGATTTTATCACCCGCCGATCCCTGCTATCTCCTTGCCCTGTTATTAATGCCATATCGGCCATTATTTTTATTTTAAATAAAATAGTTAGTGGAGTTAATTAAATATCAAAATAATTATGCTGATTATATGTACTTATTACAAAATTAAGATTATAAAATTTAATTAATAAAATAGACTGATAAGGATAGTGTACAAGTAGAGCTGCTATCGGGTCATCTACCACCCGAATCCGGTACCTCACGGGTCCAAAAATTGGACAAAGACCCGAACTTACGAGAACCGGGTCCGGGTCCTAGTTAAAAGAATCTACCCGTCGGGTCCGGTAGCGGTGAATAAATATTACACTAAAGTATTTTTGCACCCGATGCCCTACGATTCCAACAATTTTTACACTAAATTACATGAATAAATATTATATTTATACATCTATCTTCAACAGTTATTATTTATATGTATGTCTTATAACCCTATTATTCAAATTTCATATTTTTAGGGGTAATTTTTAACGGGTCCGGATCTGGGTCAGTTCTATTTTGAGCGGATCCGGACCCTGAAGTTCATCGGGTCTTATTTTAGGATCCAGACCTGTATAGATCGGATTGGTTCTGGTCAAATATCGGGTCCGGATATCGGATAAATGTGTGAGTGACAACTGACAAGTAGTAAGTGTAGCATTGCTAAAGAAAAAAAAGAAAAAGGCAGAGTCAATTTCAAATATCGTCGGGCCGGTTCAGGCCCAATTCAGACTGTTTTCTATCGATCTCTCATCCGTATTGGGCCTTTTGAGCCCAACGAGACAAAAAAAAGGAAGATATTTCGAAAAAATCGACGTGTCCACAGAACACAGGCCACAACTCAAATCCCCAAAATCACGACCATCACAAAAAACTTGGAGTCGAACAAAATGACCATCCTCGCCACCTCTTACTCCATGGCCTCCATCCCCGCCGCCTCCGACTCACCGCCTCCGATTCCCGACCCTCTCCTCTCCCAAAAAGTCGTTCTCCCCAAAAAGAAGCCGGAGAAGTGGTCCACCGGCGTCGCCCCCGGCGAGTACGGCGGCCCTCCGACCACCACCAAGCTCAGGAAGTACTGGGGCGGGAAGGGCTTCGAGGATCCCGTGACGGCGACCGATGATTTCATCTGGAACAAGGAGTTCGTTGACTTGATGAAGAAGCTCATTCGCGATGGCGATCAAGAAACAGCTCCTGCTCCTTCTCTTGTAAGAAATTTTGCAGGAAAAAAACCCTAACCCTAATTTTCGTGTTAAAAATTGCGATACTGATTTAGTTTTTGTTTGCTTTGGGAATGTGAAGAAGAAGGAGCCGGATTCGGGTTTTTTGAGCCTTAACAGAGCCATGAGCCTTGACAGGTTTGTTTTTTTTCCTGAAATTTTATTATATATTAGTACAATATTAGCATGTGCTTCTATCTTGAGAGTCGCGCTATCTTCTTGCAATGCATATTAAAAAAAGGGTAATGGCTACACCTACTACCAAATCTATTACCTTTTTCTTTACTACTAGGTAGCACGCTATTAGTGGAGGTTATTGTAACGTAGGTAGTAGAAACATCCAATAGTAGTGTACCACCTAAGATAATAAAGGAAAATGTAGTAGATTTGGTAGTAGGTGTAGCATTACCCTTAATAAATGGGTTTTTAACATGTATGCTCCTAACAAATATGTGACTATCACATATATCCCTCACAAATGTGTATTTTCACATTTATTCCTAACAATGTGTATCCAACCTTTTAGTTACTCCTTAAGTTAAAACTACTTTAAAAACATAAAAATGTATGAAATATACAGTTATGTTTAATAGATTTTATGTAAAATGACTGAAATATCCTTTCTTTACTAGTTAAGCTTATTCTTCTTACTTTTTATAAACTAAATCATCTATAAAATCAATTGAAACACATCAATCCTTTTCAATTTTTCTTCAGTTTTCTTAATAAATGGACAGATTTACAGTACATCTTTATAATTTTATCTTCATCATCATGTTTTCTAGCCAAATTCGCTACTAATCTTAAAAGTTTCAAATACACGTAGTTTGAGATAACTTTCAGGGGTAAATAAGAAATGAGCTCATACTGTTAGGGGCATATATGAAAATACACATTTTTAAAGGACATATATGATACTAGCATATTTGTTAGGGGTATACATGTTAAATGCAGTATGCAATATATGGGTTCATGAATAATAAGGATACTCAAGTTAATGGCATGTTGAGTGCATAGGGATTTAGTTCTTATTAGCCTTCAATGTTTTTAAATGGTGAAGAAATGGGTGCAATGTACGTGTTATGAGGTCAAAATCAAATATGCAATGTGCTCAAACGCAGTTCCCAAACTATATTATGAACTTATGATAGTAAGGATTTTTTTTTCTTTTTCTTTTTTGTTGTTGTTGTTGTTGTTGTTGATTTGGAGGACAGTGTTGATATTGATTTGAGTGAGGAGCTGAAGGCACCATCGAAATCGGTGTTGGAGCAGCAGGTGGAAGCTGCAAGAAGCGGCCTTTCTCCTGCTCAGGTGAGAATTTTACATTTCTTCATATCTATTTGTACTAAGTATAGCATGGGAAGTAGGGCTGCAAACGAATCGAGCTATTCGCGAGCTATTCGGCTCGAGCTCGGACAAAACTCGGCTCGAACCGAGCTCGAGCTCAAAACCGAGCTCGTTTCGTAAACGAGCCGAGCTCGAGCTTTATTTTTTTTTTCTTTTTAGGCTAAGCTCGCGAGCTATTCGGCTCGAATATGGTCAAAGCTCGGCTCGAACAGAGTTCGAGCCAAGCTCGAGCTCAAAATTGAGCTCATTTCGTAAACGAGCCGAGCTCGAGCCTGAAGGTATTCGGCTCGGCTCGGCTCGGCTCGATTGCAGCCCTAATGGGAAGGGTGTGTTTGGTTGGGCTCTGTTTGGAGCTCTAACATGGAGTATACTGCATCTGCATATTTATTATTTGTCATATTACTAATGATTACTCTTGATGATTATTTGTTTTGAGAGAGTAAATGAGATCATAAAAGTAGCATTGCAAATAAAAACTAGGTGTTTATGCCCTTAATGCATAGTAATTGTCATTGAGATAGAAACTGCATGTGCAAGTAAATGTGAGAGGCCACACAAATGCATCCCTAATTCTCTACTTGTAATAGTAAAGATTAGTAAAGGTGCTGATATTTTAATTGATATGATGAGATTATAATTCTTTTATGGGTTAATTGTTTAGACAACGGAAGGAGCTTTATCACCGAGATGGAGGTTGGCCCCTACCCGTCGGGAGCTAGCAAAATGGGATCGTGCTAGCAAGGCTGCCACTGGGGGGAGTGTACGTCTTTTCTATATTTAGAAGATTTGATTGAATGCATCAATTTCATATTATTAAGCATGTGATGAGATTTCAATATTGGCTATAGCTTTCATATGATTTGATTGCCTCCCTTTTATTAAATATTCTTATGTTTTAGTTTCATGTCTGTTATGGCGTATTCCAGTGTGTGGTTGTATTTTTCCTAAAAATATATGATTTATTTTCATAGGATGTCATTATGCGGGAATCAAAGCGGCCTCGTGGAGATCCCAGGGTATTGGCAGCACAAGCAAGAGAGCAGTATTTCAAGGTATTCTTTAATATTTCCTAGTATATGCAGGATTTTTCTTCTGCTCTTTTACTACTTATCCAGGAAGCATGGATGTGGCTTGAACTGGGTGTGAAACTGATATAGGTGCAAGAGTCGAGACACAATAAATTTGTAGAATGTAGGGTTCAGGGACACTACCATTATATATTTCACAAGATATTCAACAATAAAGCTATGAGTTGCATGAGGAAAACAGGGATGTATATAGTCCATGGCAGTGTACTAGTAGTTTCATAGTTGATTCAGAATTACAGTACATGATAGTCAATACAAAAATTACTAAGAGATTACTAGTATTAGAATTTAGAAATGCGAAGAAATGCATAAGAAATGTGAATAAGTGTGAGAATTGCTGATTATGTGTACATCAAATATTTGAAATATGTTTATTGTCAAAATATAATATATGTAATAAACTTTTGGACATGCGTCGAAGGAATGTCAATGATGTCAATATCCAACTCGCTTATAGGTCCATGATAGAAGTGTCTATGTTACATTGCTACTTATTTCTGGTTATTTTAATTTGATAGGCCAATATGTTAACCTAGGTTATAAATGACAACTGCATGTTACTACCTTTTTGTTGCAGTTGAAGGCAAGGTTGCAACTACTTACTTTAGGGATTGGTGGTGTTGGAGTAGTATCAGCATACGTGTCTTATTCTCCTGAAATTGCAGCTAGGTAGGGATGCAGAAATTTTCTTCACCACAGTATTCTTATGCTGCATTCCTACGTGTATGGATTTTTTTAGTTAATTTATGCTTTCTATATAGAAGCATACTCTATCTAATGTTGAGCTCATTTTTATATTACTAACTTAGTTTTTAACTGTGCACAATCTGCCAGATGGGAGCTTTATGTGGGGTGATCTCTGTAGTTAATTATGTTGCTAGAATGTGTAATGCATAATAAAGCAAAGAACCAACATAGTATTCAAAATTTATGTGTGAATTTCCTGAATATCATTTCTCCTTCTATTGTCAAATGACGTATAGTGATGCAGATTAGATCCATGCTATCAATTGCCTTAAAACAAGTTGCTACAGAATACGAAATGTGGATTAATTCAAGCCAAATTATTGTATTGGCTCCAGTATATTATAAATTCACGTAGTCTAGTTAGTTCCATATAATGATGTTCTTAATAGTCATTTACTAGTTATGACTGCTCAACCATGGGGGTTACACTTGATGCGTTAAATTTTTTGAAATGGCTCTAGTACATTGTTAGAAGTTCACATAGTCTAATTGTTACTGCTATAATGAACATTTTAAGGTTGTTTGTTGGATTTCCATGTCTTTAACTTTGATGTAGGCTTTCGTATTTGCCGACTATATTCTACCACTTTGCGTGCTATTAATTCAAATAATGATTTGCGCCCATATCAGAAATTTTGGGATTGTATTTGGGACGTTAACTAGAATTTCTCATTGACATAGTTGAGTTACATCTAGTGATGTATCTTTTTAATCCTCGGGCTATGATTTTAAGAACATAGAACAACAAAAATTTAACATGGCCGGTCACCATGCCACAGTTCTATTTTCTTTTGGTTATGACACTGGGTTCAGTTACAAACTAGCTATATGCTCAGACCTGAAGCCATATGTTACTGATATGATATGGACCCCTCTTGCCTGTTTTATATTATTCTACTTGTTAAGTGTATTTAACATTTCCCCCTGCAAAAAGTACTATACACTTATGGTAAGTCATGGGAAGTACCTGATCTTCTTTTGAAATATATTATCTTCAGCTTTGGTGCAGGGTTGGTGGGTTCACTTATATACATACGGATGCTTGGAAATACTGTGGACTCAATGGCAGATGGGGCTAAAGGGCTTGTCAAGTATGTATTGATAACAATTTTTATGCTAATCTATAACCATGTCTTCCAAAAATATTTAAAAAAAAGCTTTGTTTGAATATTTAGGATCTTATGTAATTCTCTAAGTGGTGGCACGGAATAGTACCATTATGCGTCCTTACAATAATTTTATTCAGTTGTAACCAGGGCCGGCCCCCACCCTTGAGCCCCCGATTTTTTTGTAATTTCAGGGGCCCTAAATTTGTATTCCCCTTGTAAATATAGACACGTATTTTGCTTGTAAAAAAATTATATTGTAATTAGGGGCCCCAAAAATAATTATTTCGGCGCCTTGGGCCCCCGGGAACTCTGGGCCGGCCCTGGTTGTAATTTGTGGGTAACACTAAACTCTTTCCAGTAGTAGGTGCAGTTAGGCGCTGTTGTGATCATGTGAAGTAACTCTAAAAATTTCACATACTTCTGAGTAAAATTTGGGTGTGTATGCTACGTATTTTACTGAATAAAATTTATAACGTAACTAATAAAGAAATTCATCTGGTGAACAATCTTTCCTCTTCTTATTTCCGGCCTCCTACCAATAAAACAAATTATTAGATAACTAATAAAGAGTGTCCATACAGGTGCTTCTTTTTCTTTATTGATATTTCCTCTTTATTTGTAGCATCCTCAACTACTTTTTAAATTTAAATAAATTAACGGAAAGGAGGCAAATAATTAGGTAAGCTGGTTACCAAAATGGATAGTCAAATTACACTACTCTATTTTTTAGACTTAGTGGATCGCTTCTCAGTTTAGAAAGTAAAAAAAAAAAAGTCTGGTGAGAACCTCTTCACCAGATTGCATCACAGGTATCAGAATCAAAAATCACTCTTCTTATCCTTGGTCTCCATAACGAATGAAAAAAAATCATAAAACCAACACTAAAGTTTAAAGATAATTATTAGAAAAATCTTCAACTACGCTGTTCCCTGTAAACTTTAAAGTGAGCTAAGGTGCTCTTAAAAGCTTAAGCAAAAGCAATGACTGAAAGCAGGGCTTTGGCAGGCATTGTACAACTATGCATGTACAGAAGTTGTTTTGCTTACTTAAGATTAATTTAACATCGAATGATAGAAAGTAAACTAATGCACTTAAAGGGGTACAAAATACAATTGAGAGGGTGCTTAGAAGAAGAAAGTTGGGAAAGGTTCAGGACTTCACTTGCTAGCGGCTGAGATGTTTCTGGATGCTAGGCATAGTTACAGTTAAAAATTTGACAGGATGAGCATCTTTAATTGGAAATGTTGCAATCAATGACCTGATGATTTGGTCCTGCCAGCCCTGTCAGTTAATGTTAGCCTTGCAGGTCCAAGTATTGTATTAGTGCATATTTCTTGTTCATTTGTCAGAATGGCAGTGTTTGCCTCATGCCCATAAATTGGTTGGGTCCCCCATTTCCGGGGTTCTCATAAAGAAGAAAGTGATTTCCTTATGTATGCTCTGTTCATATCAGTAGTTAGAGAATAAAACATATAGAATTGTTTGATTCGACACAGTGAAAATGTGGTTGCAGGGGAGCCATTGGTCAACCGAGGCTTCTTGTTCCTGCGGCTCTTGTAATGATATATAATCGATGGAATGGGTGAGTTCATCAAAGTTTTACTGGTAACGTTTTAATATCTGAATGTTTTACGTTATATGAAACAAATTTGACTTATTGTGTTTCTTATTTATGTCGTGGTCCTTATAGTTTGCTTTGAGCCTTATGATAGACATTGTTTGCTCCTTTTGTGATGGGGAATCTTCACTTATTGTTTGTCATGTTACTTCAATGTTATTTCAAATTTATTGATGATTTCACTCTATTGCAGACTGTTGGTTCCTGATTATGGGTTGATGCACCTCGAGCTGATACCCATGCTTGTAGGATTTTTCACCTATAAGATCGCTACTCTCGTCCAAGCTATGGAAGAAGCTCTGACTGTTGTTGAGAAGGAAACAGAAGCTTGAACATTTATCGACAATGACCTCATCTGCATTGTTATTTCCCCAACTCTTCTTATTGTTGGTGAGAATCTAACTAATTAAAATTTAGTTCCCTATCTATCTATACCCAAATATAAACAATAAACTGACTTTTTCGTGAAATCAGATGTCTGATACAAAGATACGAAGGGACATGGGTTCGGTCACTTTACCGGAAAAGGCACAACTTTATCAACACTTGTTGCTGATTATTTCCAGCATAAAGAGGCAATATAAGAGTTACCAGCAGGTGGATTTTCTTGTATGTGTTATATATATCACGAGATTTTGTAATTTTCTGCTGTATTTACCATTGTAGCTGTCTGAATATTGTAAAGTGAAAGGAACCAGGCTTTCAAATTTAAGCCTTGCAGAATCAAATGAGAATATGTTGTATTCTGCCCTATGTTTTGAGTTCGGAGCCAAGAAAATGCTCACAATCTCCGTCATATATTGTATCCTAGTTATTATTTTGTCAAAATAGCTCACTCTTTTTGGTAAGAAAGAAATGAGTGCAGTAGTTGGTGGTTGCAACGACAACCTGGAGTTAGTTAAGATGTGTTAAAAAGGCTTTTCGTTACAAGGTGTTAGGTGGGAAAGTATTGTTGCACTCAACATGAGATTTCAAAGGTTTCTTGTCTTACACTCCTACAAGAAAGCATCTTTCATTTTATATTTTACTAGTAATATACATCGTGTGTGATGCATGTATTAATAAATAGGATTATATATTTTTAAAAGTAAATGTGAAGACTATAATGAGAGAGCTGGAGTTGCACGTGTGTTGCACGTAAGTAGGTGGATTTATAACTCAACTTTTTCATTATAATAGTTACTAGTATTTTTCACGTGCGATGCACGTTTTGATATGAGTTGGAGAATTCTTACGTGCGATATACGTGTTAAGAAATAGTTTTAAAGTTATAATTGAAAAAATTATTTTGAAGGAAAAAATTACAATTTGTACGTGTAATACACGTGTTTATAAGTAGAATTTGAGTTGTACATGCAACATATGTATATGTTAGTGTTAAAAAAATATTATAAAATTATTTTACACGTGTGTTGCACATTTTAAGTAGGTGCAAATTTTTTATTTGTTTTTTGTTGTAATTAATGGGAGAGTTGGAATTGCACTTGCAACACACGGGTTTGTATGTTGACAAATGACAACCCCAACTCTCCCATTATAATATTAGAGATTATATATTATATTATATATGGATAGATAGATAGATGGTAATTTATACGTGTGATACACATTTAATATATTTAAAAATATTAAAGTATAAAATCTGACGTAGTGAGGATTCGAACTGAGACCTCATTCATATTAATTATACACGTGCAATGTACAGATTTAAAAATAATACTAGGGTCTTCTCCCATTATAATATTAGAGATTAGAGATGAATCATCTGTGGATAATGAAACCTTGCGTTGAAATTGTTGTTTTCGCTTATATGTGAGTACAAAATGCACAAATGTAGGGTTGTAATGAGATGTTTGTTCAGCGTATAATTGAATCGTTCATTAGTGCCTCAACAGAAGTGCCATAAATTTTAACAACCTCGAGCTTCACAGGATCATACAATAATAATCTATCTTCGAGTTCGGTAGGATCATACAATAATCACTTTGAGATATGTGCCTCTTATGCATACAAAGGTTTAACTAGGTTTATATATTGAACCCTCACCAACTAACATATGTATAATTCTAATGATCTAATCTGTACCTTCTCAAATAATCAATGTACATAAATGTTTAAAGAATAGTTTTATAAAATAACCCATAAAAACAGGCTTAGATTCCAATACATGAAAAAAGTCTTAATATCTTCCTTTTTCAAGCAATAAATTAAAGCTCTTCTTTTTCCAAATTTATCGCTTCTTTTGGACCCTTTCCCCTTTTCAAAAGATTTCAAAAGAGTAGGGCCGGCTCTGAGTTTTCGGCGGCCGAGATGAAAGACCTAAATAATTATTTTTAGAGCTCCTAATTACAATATATTTAAAAGAGGAATATAAATTTGACGGTCCCTTGCAAAAAATTCGGACTTAAGGCGGTGGCCATCTCACCTGCCTGAAGATGGTGGTCGACCCTTTCAAGAGAGAGAGAGAGTGTGACGATTTAGCCATATCTATAGAGTTGGAGTCTGACTCTATCTCAATAGAGTTGGAGTCTGACTTTGAAGTATCAGAAGATCAGCATTAATTGCTGCTGACACATATACCCGAAAGGATATATGACACAGATACAATATCATGACTACTAAGCATAAGTTGGATGTGCTTCATAGCGGTTACTGTTGTGATTGCTCAACCATTAATTAATATGCAATCAAGGCCTTTATTACAGTGTTCTTTTTCATTATTCAATTTCAGTTCAATCCAAAAAAACCATTTGATTTCCGAGGTGGACTATACATACATCAATTTTTACCTCAAACATACATCAACTACTAAAAAATAAGATTTTGATAATATTTTAATCATTTTTTATTTAATTTTTAGTTGTTGGGGGTTTATTTTTAGTGGTTGATGTATGTTTGGAGTAAAAATTGATGTATGTGTAGCATTTGTGTTGATTTCCTCCATTAATTTCTAATCAACAACTATTCTAAATTCAAAGATTCAATGAATGTTGGTTGGCTTCCAAACAATTAATGCTCGCTCTCCTATAAACAACTGGTGTTAACTAAAAACTTTGCAAAATGCTAGACATATATTGGTTTTTATTCCAAACATACATTATAAATGTATTGGGGTTCACTTCTCATTAAAAGATAATATTAAAAGGGTAAAAGGGATATGAGCAACTTGCATATGATACATTGGATAACTAACCCTTTTAAGAATTCTCCAATCACATGTATGCCACATCAACAATTGCTTATTTACAAAATGAGCAAATTACTCATACCCTTTTTTCTCATATTAAAATCTTGTCTTTAAAAGAGAAGTGAGCCCAATACATTTATAATGTATGTTTGGGTAAAACCCATATATATGTTTAGTCATCCTCAAAAACTTTTCTGTGGATATGGATAATTCCAAAGACCAATTAATTTTGATTAATCAACACATCATTGACATTTTTCAGCTGTATTTTACATTTTAAACCCATATAAATCCAACTTTTAAGAAATACTGCACTATCCTATTATCAAAGTCAAAAAAAAGAACTACTACTGCATACGACACATAACAAAAAGACAAACAAAAAGAGAGCAAAAATCCATACTGATCTGGTCCTAAACCAATCACACCACACCACCTCAAAAAAGTCGATCAACCCCACAAAAGGACAAAAAAAAAGTCAAAGGTCAACAGCCGGCCTGAGAGGTGGAGGATTGGTCAAGCTGGCATGCATCCACCTCTCAACCTCTTCCTCCTCCTTAGCAGAGATCCCAGCGGGTCGGGCCGTGGGCTGGGCCTGGTTTTTCCTACGACCGGCTCCGATGGGTACGTTCCGTAGCGTGCCCCCTGCGGTCCAGTAGCGGTGGCAGGCCTTGCAGAAGTGTCTCGGCTGGTTAACGTTGTAGTTGTTGAAGTAACAGAACTTGGTCTCCTTGCTCTTGCATCTCGGGCACGATAGGCCGGCTTTGCCTGCTCTACCTACTGCAGTACTTGTTGCTTTATCCACTACCGCTACCGCTGTTGATGCATCTTCTTCTTCTGAGCTTTCAGGCGATGTTGTTGGTGCAGTTTCAGCTGGTTGAATTGTCTTTCCGAACAGTTTGAAGGCCGAGGATTCCATGTCGAGGAGAGGAAGAGTTTTGTTGTTGTTGTTATTGATTGAGAAAGGTGGGGAGAGTCTGAGTCTATACTCGTATGAGGGAGGCCATGTTTGGTTATTAAATGAGAAGGTGACGTTAAATTAAATAGTAGAGTGAGTTTTTTATTTTATTGTTGTGTGTGGCACTTTTTTTTGTTTTTTGGGGGTAGGGGGATTGAACAACAAGGATGGAGGTGAATGTGAGAAGAGTTGAAGATGTTAATGGTTTGAGGCTTGAGGGGTCAAATGTCAATGGTGTGTACCACTAAGGAAATGAGGCACAGCTGAGTCCCTCGAGGGTTTCAATAGAAATTTTGTTTTGTGGGTCGAGTTAAATATTGTTTTATTTGCAATCTATTTCATGGGGCCACTGAGCTCTATGAGTTTGTGATGGATAAAGAGTGAAGTTCGAGACCAGGTTATAATGTTTGCTAAAAATTTTTCATTTTATGGCGATAGAGTTATGGGTAATTGTATTGGGTTTAAATTTAACATATTTGAGTTCATTAATGTAAATAGAAGATGATCAAGCAAGAAAAGATCGAAGCGTCGATGGAAAAAATTGTAGTAGCAGCATCAACACGCATGCAAATAAATTGACAGTCGACTGCCGCCGATGGCTGGCAGTTAACGGGCATGGGTCTAGGTGATCTTTTGGGTCCATCTTGTTAGGTTTTGTGAGAAATTAACAATTGGGAATTAGGGTTTTATCTCTAGATCTAAGTTGCTTGAGATATTCACCCTAGGTATCAAGATTGGAATACCTAGACTGCTATCACAAGCCAGTATTTATTCCTAAATACTGGTTTGGGTATCGGGTTATAAGCCCACAAACCCGCGTTCCAATATCCAATCAATTGTACGTTCATTACACGTGTTACACATATGCACGTGCTATATTTATATAGAGAGAATATACCAATATATCCAACAATCTCCTCCTATATTCTCAATATATAAAGTACAGGATTATCTCATCAGATCAGTATACAACTGACTGGCTGATAGCAGTCCATAAAGGAAAAGCATCATAAAGGTATAGTTTCATAAGAACCAATAGAATTATAAAACTGAATAGTTCAATCAAGACTAAACCAATATAATTAACTCGTTCCAAACCATATCCAATTCAGAATAGTTCACAAAGACTAAACCAACTGGAATAATCTGTCATAGTTTCAAAATCAAACAAAGCAAATAAACTTCAAGAACAAAATATGAGTTTTAAGCTCATGAACACAAGAGTCTTAAACTCAACAGAAGTTTTTACCAAGCAAGTGAGTAATTTATTCTCAAAAGAAATAAATTGAAATTCTATCCTTGCATACTGCTTTATGTTTACTCCTCCATTTTGAGCAAATCATTATTTTTGAAATCTATGTTGACAGATTCAACTCCTCCATCTTTGCTAGCTTATTGAAAACAAGGATATCAAGAGACACATCTCTAAGAATTCCAACAATTTCACAAAGTATCTAGTTCCACAAAAGAACTTAGTACAATTCATAATTAGCTTAGCAAAAATGTAACGCAAGCATCACAATCAAGTATCTTTAATAAGTAAAGTACATGAACTTTATAGTTTCTACACAAGAACCATACCATGTTTCATATTGGAATGAAAAGACTGCCGTTTCAATCATGGTTTAATATTGAATCATCAAAATTGGAATGAAACATGTAACCATAAAAGACATATCATCAAAATTGGAATGATATTTAGGACAATTTAATCATCGGAAACACATCGACAAGTTTTCATGTTTCGTATTGGAATAATATGATTATTCTAAGTAAATTCCTAGATATATAATACCATCAAAATTGGAATGACATTATATATTTGTGGAATTTATGTCGAATCATCAAAATTATCTAAAACATGTCAACTGCCTAAAATTGATGCTTAAGTTTGAACTTCTCTATGGCTCCAATTGGATTCTAAATTTCAAAACAACTTGGATGTTAAAGCTTTTTACTCAATAGCTTTTAACTCCACTTTCCCCCACAGTTTTGATAATTAGATCACTTTCAAGTCTCTTAGCAAGAGCATTAGCCATACTTGTCGCAATTGCACTTTATCTATGAGAAAGTTCAACTAGGCTTCTTTCAGCCTTAATATACTCCTCTTACTATTATAGAGTGAGTTATGAGCTACAGTGCATTGTAGCTTGATAGTCGCATAACAGAATTAGAGAGTTACTTAAACTTCTTAATGGATAACTAGCAACAATTTCTTCAATCCACTCAGCCTTTTCCCCTGCAGAGGATTACACATAGAGGTCTGATTTCATGGATGATAGCACAGTGCTTGTTTGCTTTTTGTTTCCATAACATTTCTGTTTCTCCTAGTGTAAACACATATATACTAGTTATCGACTTTCACTAAATTCTGAGCATCATAATGCATCAGGTCAGTCATTCATTCGAAGAATGACTAGAGTAGCACAAAGCAAACTCTTGAATACCACTCAGGTATCTCATTTGCCTCTTAAGGGTACTCAAATGTGTATGGAATTATTAGTGAATCTGCAGATCATACCTACCTCAAAGGCTATGTCTATTCTAGTACAGATCTTTGTATACATGAGACTGTCAATTCCTTTAGAATGATCTACCTGTCTCATAGTTGCACCATCATTAGGTGTCAACCTTTTATCATAATCATAAGGTGTTTCAAAACACACTTTCAATCACTATATCCCCACTTTTGAAACACATTTTGATTTGATGAGTTTGGCTAAGAGTTATCCCTTGCCAACTGAAAACTCACCCTTATACCTATGGTGTCCACAGTACCTAGGTTTTTCGTGTTGAATTCTTTGGATAGCATAATGTTAACTTCATTTATAATAGAGAGGTCACTTCCAAGAACTTGCATGTCAACAGAACAAGCAAATAATAGCCACTATATTTGACACACCACAAAGTTGAAGGCACTGATCTGAATTACTTGATTCTTATACTAGGCTCTTTCAAAAATTTGTCAAATTATTTATCTGTTGGCTATACATGTTTTAAGAACATACAATGATTTTACTATATTGTAAATCTTGTTCACTAAACATATTAGTTCAAAACTTTCCAGTACAAAACTGTTCAGTACAAAACATCAAGTACAAAGCCTTTTAATTATCCTTTATGAATGACAAAATTTTCAATAGATGTAAGGGTAAGAAGAATACTTATTGTAGCAATATGACAAACATGTGAGTAGACATCAAATAAATCTACCCCATTTTTCTCAGTCAATCTGTTAGCTACTAAAAAGCATTAAAATTGCTAGTGAACAATCAAAATTAAGTTTCTTCTACAAAACCCCACTTACTTACTATAGTTTTAGCCCCTTTCGGCAGATCAACTAAATTAAAGTATTATTGTATGACACAGAATCATCTCATTGTCTACTAAAGACTCTTCTTAGCTCATTTGTCATTCAAGTTTTCAAGTGTCAGTAAGGCTAGTTCTTGATTCCAACAATGAATCATTGAACATGTCTGTAGGACTAGATTGTTTCATACATTTATCTTTGATGAACATATCCTCAAAGAACTTTGCAAGTCTAGATTCTTCTAATACAAATTAGATAGATCCAACATCTGTCCACAGAGCTACATTCTGCACTTTCTAAGCACACAAATATTTGTTGTAGGTCCTACTTTAGGCCTTCTAGGGTCATGTACTCTAACAGAATTATCACAACACACATTTTCACTTTAACAAAACTGTTTGTGTTTTCATACCATGATTTACAAGGTGTATTCAATTTAGAGTGTAGTAACACATTAGAGATATGATTAACAATACAACATCACTCATAATTACACAAGACAAACAACAGTCAATAATATAGAATTCAACATTTCACTAAGTGTTTGATTCTAACTTTTATCAATACCGTTTGACTGTAGAGTGCTCTAGAGATTATGCCCAATGCAAACTTCTCTAAAGTTGTTAAAACATATTCACTACCTCTATTAAATCTGAACCCTTGATTTTTAGCATTTAACTATAATTTTTAATTCATTGAGAATAACAAGTGCTTCATTCTTCATATATATGACAGACTTATATTAATCATCTACAAAAGAGATTAAATACTTCTGACCAACAATCGTCTCATATAGTCACAAAGCTACTGAGATCACAAATATCAGAATGTATTGACTCAAGAAGTTGTGTGCTCCTAGAGACCATACTAAATGATTTTCTAGTGATTATAATCTGAGCACAACTTTCATATTTGTCATATTTTAATGAAGTGTCATTTAGTAGGGTTATGAGTTTTAACAATTTAATATATAGTTCATAGTGATTCTAAATTTCAAAATAACTTGGATGTTAAAGCTTTGACTCAATAGCTTTTAACTCCATTTTCCCACAGTTTTGATAATTAGATCACATTTCCTCGCAAACAATTGAATATATAGTTCTCAAATCTTAGCCAGTTATGCTATGTTCAAGAACACAATTAGAACTATTATTATTAATTGTCTCATTTGTTAAACTCAACTTATACATACGTTTGACAATATATGAACTGTATAAGAGTTAATACAAAATTACTCTATCACATTTTTCAAAAATTATTTGCTTTCTCTAATGGTTCTAACAATGTCCACTAGCTCAAACACATTGAGCAAACAATTCTTTCCTTTACTCGTTCTTCATCATCTTCATAATGCTAAATGAGATAATGACTAGTATATTATAATTCAACTTTGCACACACAGTACAATGAACGAGATGGAACACAACGTAACTAGTAGAGTCATATTCTACATTAAGAGATGCTCTCTCCTAAGTTACAGACATTTGTTATACATCTTATACACATAGTATCTCATAGTATGTAATCTCACACAAACTGCAAACAATAGATTTGTCAAAATATCTATACACATAGTATGATAAAACACTTAACAACCCTAAACATGCCAGTTTTCCAGAGCGAGAATAACTATGATCTAAAACTCTCAATCACATGATCAAACGCACAAAACGTTAACACATTCATCACATGAAAAATACTGAGAAAATTAAAGTAGATCATACCGACACTTCAAGTTAGAAGTGTTTTTCCAAATTCGATGGAGAAGCCTGCGTAGTGCAGACGTATCATACCATGATGCAAATCCATCGTCTCCAACATACACAATTTGTAGGTAACATTAAAGTTCCTACATTCATCAAATTGTTAAAGATTAGCCAATTTAAACAAATTATTAGCACTATCTAATTCACAACAATTTTATTGGAGATCCGAATTTTATAGTCAACATACAGTTTAACTTATCAAAATAGATATCTTGTTTTAGCACATAGCCAAAAACAACTGTTCAACTTGTATTTAATTAAACAAATGATTAATACGGTCTTGAACTTAATCACTTAGCAAGATATTTAACAGAAATTTAATACGAGAAGAGTAAAGAACTTATCTTTCACTGTCTCTTCCCCTTCAATTGATTAGACTCGTGTCTGTTGGGAACAAATCCAAACGACAAACCATTCTCCTGCTCACACTCCGGGGAATTGGTCCAGGCCAGCGTTTCCTGTGGCTTGCTGAGGGCCAGGCCCTGGCAATTGCAGTCTGCCACAAACATTCCCCATGAAATACAGAAGCCCACTGCTTACTCACGCATGTTATCTGAGCCCACCCATTAATTGGGACTCGAACAAAGATTTCGACAAGTAGATGATCAGTAAGCTTTCCAAATGTATGAATGTTTCCCTCAGATCTTCACTGTCTCCTTCTTCTTTTTGATGAGATCACTGTCTTCTTCTTCACACAGATCGAAGAAGAGAGAGATGTCTTCTTCTTCACACAGATCGAAGAAGAGAGAGAGAAGGAGGAGTCGGAGTTGCGCCTGGGTTCGTGACTGCCGTCGACAGCGGACGGAAGAGGAGGGTTCGGCGCCTGATGACCTCCCGACGCGATCTGCGAGCGAACGAACGGACGGCGAACGAGCGAACGAACGGACGGCGACCGAGCGAACGAACGGACGGCTTCGCAGCAGATCCGTTAGGATTCCGGCGTCGCCTTCAATCTCTTCGATGAGATCTGGCGGCTGCGGTTCCAGAAGATTCCGACGGGTTTGAACAAGACGATGGTAATCCCCTTAATTAATCTCACAAGATTAACTTGATATCTCAAGATTGTTAGGTTTTGTGAGAAATTAACAATTGGGAATTAGGGTTTTATCTCTAGATCTAAGTTGCTTGAGATATTCACCCTAGGTATCAAGATTGGAATACCTAGACTGCTATCACAAGCCAGTATTTATTCCTAAATACTGGTTTGGGTATCGGGTTATAAGCCCACAAACCCGCGTTCCAATATCCAATCAATTGTACGTTCATTACACGTGTTACACATATGCACGTGCTATATTTATATAGAGAGAATATACCAATATATCCAACACATCTTCTATCCAAGTTAGATCGTACGGTTCCTAACATGTGACTCTCTCTTCAGAATATATCGGACTATTATTGTGACAAAACCAAATTTAGGGTGTCTCTAGATATTTTTTATTGTGATAGCCTCCATTAAAAGAGGTAGTACTTCATTGAGAGTTCTCTATTGTAAACAACAGATTATCTTCTAGTGATACTTGAGAGATTGATAGGTTATTGGGGAGAAAGTTCATAACTCTTGGAATCTTTTCTAGTTAAATAATATCACCCTTATTTCTCTCCGGACTCGCCCAAATTGAGACAAGATTGTGTGTTTAGTTTGATCTACTTGTTTGATTGTTAATTGGACCGGTTATCGCTTCTCATTCTTGTTAGATATTGTATTATACGTATTTAGTCCCATATCGGATATGTATCAGTTTAGTATGTGGTTCACTCCTATATATAGGAGTCATTGTACATAGTTATACTCAATCCCAATAATCCAATCATATTTTTTAATTTTTCTGTTAACCTTATCATGGTATCAAGCACAATTATACAAAATTTTCTTTCTTCTCAAAACCCTAGAATTCCAAATAGAAAAAAAATTTGAAGAAGAAGAAGAAACAGTGCGCCGCCCTCCTAGTGCACACCCTCCTCCGCATCGCTGAAACCCTATCTCTCACCACCACCATCATCATCATCGCTGCATCTCCTCAATCAACAGCAAATATCCTCTTCAAGTAATCATCAATCAACTCACCCAACTCCGGTTGCCACCTCAAACCCGAAAACCTCAGCGACACCTTCCTACCTAGCCGCCACTCTTATCCACCTCGACGGCACCTACGGTGGCAACACCAAACCCTAGCCGCCATCTCTACCGCCCCCTAACTCGGCGCCGTCTGCTTCGAAACCACCTTCGATGTTCCTCCTCGCCATCATTCCCAGCCGGCTTCTTTTCCAAACCCTCGGGCAAACCCTAGTCAACTCCCGTCCCTCCAAATACCGATCCCCCACCTCACCGTCGACCTATGCTTCCCGACTCCTCCTCATTGCTCTCCCGTCTATTTACTCTATCTGCCACATATTTTACCCTAAATCCAAATCTTTCAAACCCTAATACCCTATATCCCAAACCAAAACCCATACCCTATCTCTACTTCCATACCCGACCCGTACCCTATTGTAGAAATTACCTAAAACCCTCTTTCCCTATACCCGAAACCCAAACCTCCCCCAACTTGTTTTTCTGTTTCCAAAAAAAATCTCAAAAAAAAATCCCAAAAAAAAATCCAAAAATAAAAATAAAAATTTGCAGGTACTCTTTCTTCTCCAGTGGAACCTCAGTCTCACTGATTCAGACACATGCAGTACCGCCATCATCCTGACTCCGGTCTCCTACCTCCTCCTTCCAGCATCGTCCCTCACCATTTACCCCTACTACTTCCGCATCTGATAGCACCATCTAGCTCCCTCTCCCGACACCAGCAGTAGTTCCGCTCTCCTTTTGATCCCTGTCACAGCGACATCCGTCTCATTCCTCCTCGCAACACTTCTTTCCTTACATCCTCGGCCATGACCGTTACTGCAGTCTTGTGGACTCCTGTTGATTGGGCTAATCTCCAGCATCGCCTCGCTCAGCTGGAACTCCAGCTTTTGGGTCAGTCTATCACTACTGACCCCTCTGCCCCTGCATTCTCTATTACTTCCGGTATGAATCCTTTCTGGATTTTTTGATTCTGGTGCTTTACATCATCTTACTAGTAATTATACACTGCTCATCACCAACACTACACTTCACTCTTACTCTCCATCCCTAAACACTGCTGATGGTTCACACATTCTCACTACACACTCCGGGTCTATATTCTTTATGCTCTTCATTTCTCCATGAACCTTATTTCTATTAGTGCACTATGCGAGAGTGGTCTTGTCGTTGATTTGATTTTGTCAGCTGTTCTATTACTGACTCTCATACGGGTCAGGAGTTTGGGTGTGTTAGTCGATAGAGTCGTCTATATCACCTAGATTTTCTTCATGCACATAGATCTCATTAGCATTTTGCTGGTGTTGTACAGTCTGATACTGATATGTGGCACAAACGTTTAGGACATATTAGTGCATCGCGACTCAAGACTTTAGTCCGTAGTGGTGTCCTTGATTCTCTTTTTTTTACTCATTTGTCTGATTATGAGGGTTGTCATTTGGCCAAACATATAGCTCCCCCCTTTAATTACAAAGTACCTCCCAAACTAGTCATCCTTTTCAACTTATTCACTCTGACATATGGAGACCTTCTCCTACACCTTTTCACAAAGGTTATCTCTACTATGTTTGTTTCATCGATGACTTTACTCGATACACATGAGTGTTTCTTATGTGCCAACGCTCTGAGATACCTGACATTTACCAGTTCTTTACAAATATGGTTCGCACTCAGTTTGGTGTACGTATAAAAACCTTTCGCTCTGACGGTGATCGTGAGTACACTTCCTTTGCTATGAGATCGAACCTTCAATCTCATAGTACACGCTTTTAGCAATCATGTCCTCACACACATGAACAGAATGATGTAGCTGAACGCAAGCATTGTCACATCCTTGAGACGGCTCGCGCTCTTCTACTCTCCTATTCTGTTCCTCGTTCTTTCTGGGCTGAAGCTGTCATGACGTCTGTCAGTCTCATTAACATCACTCCCTCATCTGCTTTATCTAGCACATCACCTTATGAAGCTCTTCGTCACTCCCACCGGATTACAGTGTACTGTACCTTTGGGTGCACCTATTTTTTTCTTCTACCTCCTACTGAATGCACGAAGCTTACAGCTCGAGCTACTAAGTGTGTTCATCTAGGTCTTAGTCCGGAACATAAAGGTTACCATTATTTTGATCTTCTCTCGGGTCGTGTTCGTATTTCCCGACATGTCTTCTTTGTGGAAGACTCTCCCTACTACTTAACATTTCATGAGGATGCTAGTATTCTTGACTCCCCTATTGTTAGGCCACATTCTCCGGTCAGACCTTCACGCATTCTATTTGATCCCACTCCTTAAGCTTCCTTCCCATCTCATACTGACGTTCCACATATTCTTCCTCCTACGGAGATACCACCTGTATCCCCACAACATCATGCCCCCTCACCACCTACATCCCCACTCCCGCATACACACACACGCAACCTATCTCACCTCTTCACCATGTTCATCCACAACTGGTCCGTCAACCTGCACGTTCTACCTCGGGCATCCCACCGACTCGTTACACACCTGATGCCACTGACCCTTCTGACCAGTTTGGTTTTGTCACCCTAGCCTCATACTCACCATAGTTTCATGTGTATCTTACTGCCATATACTCTACATGTGAGCCTAGAACCTACCAGGAAGCTATTCAATATCCTGAGTGGCGGTAAGCTATTGCAGAGGAGTTCAATGCATTTGATCAAACGGGCACTTGGTATGTTGTTCCACTATCTGTAGGCGTCCAGCCTATCAGCTGCAAATGAATTTTCAATGTCAAACATCGCCATGATGGCTCCATTGAGTGGCACAAGGCTCGTCCTGTTGCTAGATGATTTACTCAGGAGCATGGTCTTGATTATGATGAGAATTTTGCCCCGTTTGCACAGATGACTACAGTTCGCACTCTCATTGCCGTTGCTGCCATTCGTCAGTGGCTATTATACCAGATGGAAGTGAAGAATGTTTTTCTTCATGGTACCTTATCTGAGGTTGTTTATATGCATTATTCTCCTGGTCTTACCACTCCTCGTCGTGTTTACCGTTTGCGTTGGGCTATATATGGTGTGAAACAGGCCCCTCAAGTCTGGTTTGAGTGTTTTTGCCATGTTATCATCTAGACTAGCTTTAGTCAGAGTTCGCAGGACCATTCTATGTTTATGCGTTCATCACCGCAGGGGAGGATCATTCTCTTATTATATATTGATGATATGATTATTACTGGAGACGATCCTGTAGACATTGCCTCTACACAGAAGTACCTTCACCAGCAGTTCCATATGAAAATTCTTGAAAGATTACGCTACTTTCTAGGCCTAGAGATTGCCCATGGGTTCGGGGAATACTTATTTCTCAACAGAAATACACATTAGATATTATCTCCACTACTTGTCTATCTGACAGTCAAACGACCGACACTCCCTTAGAGCATCATGTGAAATTTCGTTCCACAGATGGCGAGCTACCTCCTTACCACACTGATACAATCAGATTGTTGGATAGCTTGTCTACTTATGCATGATCAGACCTGATATTGCCCATGTGGTCAGTTTTAATTGTTAGTCAGTTTGTTTCCGCTCCTGCATCAGTTCACTACAGTGCACTTCTTCGAATCCTCAGATATCTTCGGGGTACTATCACTCGCTCATTATTCATGCCCTCCACATCCAATCTAGAGCTCTGCGTGTATTCTGATTCAAATTGGGCAGGTGACCTACCACTAGACGGTCTACCACAGGTTTCTGTCTATTTCTTGGTGATTCATTGATCTTGTGGCGAAACAAGAAACATGTAGTTGTAGCATGTTCTTCAACCAAAGCTGAGTACAGAGCAATGATAACCACTACAAGAGAAATTGTTTATGTTCGTTGGCTATTATCAGATATGAGTGTAACTCTCACCAGCCTACTCCTCTTCATTGTGATAACCAGAGTGCATTGTACATTGTAAGCAACCCAGTCTTTCATGAGCGAACAAAGCACACAGAGATAGATTGCCATTATGTTCGTGAGCGCTTTGAAGCAGAGACCATTTCACTTAACTCTGTTACTTCTTCATCGCAGACAACATACTTCTTCACCAAGTCCCATACTGTCTAGAGATTTCATTATTTGGTGGGCAAACTCGCATTGTTCGACCCATCGTGAGTTTGAGAGGGGTGTTAGATATTGTATTATACATATTTAGTTTCATATCGGATATGTATCAGTTTAGTATTTGGTTCCCTCCTATATATAGGAGTCATTGTATACATTTATACTCAATCTCAATAATCCAATCATATTTTTCAATCTCACTGTTAATCTTATCAATTCTTAAAGATCGAATCTGCTGTGCCAAATTTTTAATAAATTGGGCATATGGTTGGTTTCTATAAAAAAGTGTCCAGGGGACCTTTGGTTTATTTCATAAGGGGGTCCCTAGATGTTTTTGGTTTTTGAGGATATTTTGGCGGAGCACAAGGTTTGAGGAGATTAAGGGGCATTAGCAATCGTTTTCCCATTCATCAATGAAAACTAAACTAAAGGTCCAAATGAGCATACAATTTTGATATCTTATATAGTTGCAAATAAAGGATAATTATAGATTTTTACTTTTGCATTCAATAATGAAAACTGAAGTAAGGTTAATGATGACATGTTCCAATTCATCCACACATAACATGTGGATGTTGAAAGAGCTGTAGTGCTAAGTGTACTCAATATTTGTAGACCGAAAATGTACTCAAAAGAGAGGAGTGAAGCCCGCAAACAATTAATGCAGATGAGCTTTTACATGAGCTCCATATTCTGATGTGTTGCAGTCTATTTTGAATCTATGCATGTTGAGTAGAAAAGGCATTAATTTTATGACAATAACAACGGTAAGCCCTCTCACGGTTATGCTGGGAGATATTGAGTCTGAATATGGCGTTATTTGAAATATCGGCACATGTTTCAGGTGTATGCGGTATGTTATGACATCAATTGAAGCTAGTCGATCATTATGATAAACGACATGACAAATGACTCTGATGAGTGGCAGAAACACTGAAACATATAAGATACAATGAACGGTTGATTTGATTACAATTCATTCTCTTATTGAAGTATTAAACTTGTTTAATGTTGGCTTCTATCCACCATTGTTTCACAAAATGGTGCAATACCCAGTTCTATAGATGACTGTCAAAGCAAGTAGTCCTTATTTATTAATTAAGGAATCAAATCTTTATACTATTTTAATGGGTGAGTTGGAGTTTGTAACAAACTGTTATGATCCAAATTTAGTCCCACATCGGTTATATGGGGAATCAATGCTGGGTAGTTATAAACTTGGGCTCCCTCCCTTTAATAGCTAGCTTTCAAGGATGAGTTCTCCTAGGTTCCTAACAATTGGTATCAGAGCCAACCCCATGCTTCTTAATCGCTCCAGAGGCTGGATTAAAATTACTGGTAGACCCGGGTTGGGCCAATGTCGCTAAAGTGAAAGCCGCCGAGAGTCGGAAAGGGCTACCTAGAGACCGGATTAAAATTACCGGTAGGTCCGAGTCGACTATATCCAACAAATATAAATGTGCACCGTACGTGTAGCCCAAATCAAAACATTCAAATATAAACTATTTTTTTCTTATTTTATATAATAGTATTTTTCACGTGTGATACACATTTTGATAAGAGTTTGAGGATTTTCAAGTGCGATATATGTGTTAAGAAATAATTTTGGAGTTGGACGTGCATTGCACGTAATTGAAAAAAATATTTTGAAGAAAAGACTACATTTTGTACGTGCAATGCACATATTTATAAGTAGAATTTGAGTTATACGTGCAACATATGCGTATGTTTGGTGTTAAAAAATATTAAAAATTTATTTTGCACGTGCGTTGCACATTTTAAATAGGTGAAAATTTTTTGTTTGTTAATTTTTTTTGTAATTAATAGGAGAGTTTGAGTTGTACGTACAACGCACAGATTTGTATGTTGACAAATTTTTTGTTTGTTAATTTTTTTTGTAATTAATAGGAGAGTTTGAGTTGTACGTACAACGCACAGATTTTTTGTAATTACTGGTAGACCCGGGTTGGGCCAATGTCGCTAAAGTGAAAGCCGCCGAGAGTCGGAAAGGGCTACCTAGAGACCGGATTAAAATTACCGGTAGGTCCGAGTCGACTATATCCAACAAATATAAATGTGCACCGTACGTGTAGCCCAAATCAAAACATTCAAATATAAACAATTTTTTTCTTATTTTATATAATAGTATTTTTCACGTGTGATACACATTTTGATAAGAGTTTGAGGATTTTCAAGTGCGATATATGTGTTAAGAAATAATTTTGGAGTTGGACGTGCATTGCACGTAATTGAAAAAAATATTTTGAAGAAAAGACTACATTTTGTACGTGCAATGCACATATTTATAAGTAGAATTTGAGTTATACGTGCAACATATGCGTATGTTTGGTGTTAAAAAATATTAAAAATTTATTTTGCACGTGCGTTGCACATTTTAAATAGGTGAAAATTTTTTGTTTGTTAATTTTTTTTGTAATTAATAGGAGAGTTTGAGTTGTACGTACAACGCACAGATTTGTATGTTGACAAATTACAACTCCAACTCTCCCATTATAATATTAGAGACATTCATTTAATTTGATGACTTTACCTTTTTTTTTAAGATGTCCATCGCACATACATTATAAAAACTAGTATCATGCACGTGCGATGCACGTGGAGGAAGAAGGAAAAAGACAAAAAAAAAATGAAAATAATTTCCAAACTGATCCACCGTCAAAAATATTTACCAAACTGGTCCACTTTCGCACGTGTACGCGGGGGAGAAGGAAAAAGACAAAAAACAGGGGAAATAATTTCCAAACTGATCCACTGCCGAAACTATTTACCAAAATGGTCCACTTTCGAAAATATTTACTAAAATGAGTCATTTGGCTTCAAAATGACAAAATGAAAAAAAAAAAAAAATTAATGACAAATACCACTAAGGCCTTCTCCCATTATAATAGTAGAGAAGTAGAGATAATAGTAGAGATGTTAATTTTCATCCTCCCTCCCCTCTCCTCTCCTCGTCAGTTCGTCGGACGTCGAGTCGGAAAAGCGAAAGCGTAGATCCGGAACCATAATTCCAGGTATGGCGAAATCTCTTTCTCTTTCCTTTATTTTCAATAGAAAAATCCTAACCGTAGTTGTCTTCTCTTCCTTCTCTCTTTGCAGACAAAAAATCGCAACCCTAGTTTTTTTTGTCTACAAAATTGGGGCTCCTTTATTAAGTGAATTTTTAAAGTCGAAACCTTTATTGAATTGAGTTGGATTTAATTTCCTAATGCGGGCAAGATTTAGGGTTTTGGAGCAAAATTGGGTTTTTTCTTCTTCCTTTTTCTTCTCATTCCCTTATCCTACTTGTAATTAGGATTTACTTTCGTAATTAGTGCTAGTTATTGCGTGAGTTGGACTTTTTTTCTTAATGCGAGCAAAACTTTAGACCTTTTCGTGTCTTAATTGTAGCGAAATTGGGGGTTTTGTAAAGTTGATAACCCTCTTTTTTTTGTAGGGTTTATGGAGAAACGAAGCTCATGAAGTCACGCAGCGGCGGTGCACGTGCGATGCACATGGAGAAGGAGAAAGACAAAAAAGAAAAAAAGGAAAATAATTTCCAAACTGATCCACTGACAAAAATATTTACCAAAGTGGTCCACTTTCGCACGTGCACGCGGGAAAGAAGGAAAAAGACAAAAAAGGAAAATAATTTCCACACTGGTCCACTTTCGAAAATATTTACCAAAATGAGACATCTGGCTTCAAAATGACACAGAAAAGAAAAAAAAAATTTAATGACAAATACCACTAAGCCCTTCTCCCATTATAATAGTAGAGATAGAAAAACCCTAACCGTAGTTGTCTTCTCTTCCTTCTCTCTTTGCAGACAAAAAATCGCAACCCTAGTTTTTTGTCTGCAAAATTGGGGCTCCTTTATTAAGTGAATTTTTAAAGTCGAAACCTTTATTGAATTGAGTTGGATTTAATTTCCTAATGCGGGCAAGATTTAGGGTTTTGGAGCAAAATTGGGTTTTTTCTTCTTCCTTTTTCTTCTCATTCCCTTATCCTACTTGTAATTAGGGTTTACTTTCGTAATTAGTGCTAGTTATTGCGTGAGTTGGACTTTTTTTCTTAATGCGAGCAAAATTTTAGGCCTTTTCGTGTCTTAATTGTAGCGAAATTGGGGGTTTTGTAAAGTTGATAACCCTCTTTTTTTTGTAGGGTTTATGGAGAAACGAAGCTCATGAAGTCACGCAGCGGCGGTGCACGTGCGATGCACGTGGAGAAGAAGGAGAAAGACAAAAAAGAAAAAAAGGAAAATAATTTCCAAACTGATCCACTGACAAAAATATTTACCAAAGTGGTCCACTTTCGCACGTGCACGCAGGGAAGAAGGAAAAAGACAAAAAAGGAAAATAATTTCCAAACTGATCTACTGCCGAAAATATTTACCACACTGGTCCACTTTCGAAAATATTTACCAAAATGAGCCATCTGGCTTCAAAATGACACAAAAAAGAAAAAAAAAAATTAATGACAAATACCACTAAGCCCTTCTCCCATTATAATAGTAGAGATTAAGGATAAAAGCAAAGATTAATTAAGTAGAATGATAAACTCTATTTCGTAAACAAACCAAAAGGGACACAAGCCTTTTTCTTTACTTGGAAAAAGTGCACCTTTTGGTTGCACTTTGGGTCTTTCTTCTGCATCATAAAAAGCTAAAAGGAAGTAAAAAGTCTGAACTAGTTTGGTTGGAAAGGAAGCACGGCCATGTTGCTCACTTCCCTTGATAATCATCATATATAAGTCACTTTTAAATAATGCACCCTTTTTTCAAGTTTTTATTCTCTTCTCTCTTCACCAAGTCCAGCCTAACTCAACAGCACTTGTAGACTTGAATTTCTTACCATCCAAACTACTTAATTTGATTGCACTTTAACAAAAAAATTATTTATATCTCAATTGAAAATAGTAAAGCCAACCAAAATTTATCCCAAAGAGTAGGCTTCACCTGATAAAAGCAGGGTGATTTGGAAATTAAGAAACCCCACAATCTTTACATTACATTAGAGCATCCACTGTCGTTTAGGCTAAAAATTTCATATATAACATTTAGCATTCGTCGATGAGCGCTGCTATCGTTTCTGCTAAATTTGAAAAAAATATAATAAAAAAAAAATTAGACGAATAGTCTTCATCCAACTATAATTTTTTTAAAATAGCTTTATCGTAAATAAGTAATGGTATTTTAATAATATGTAAAAGAAAAAAAAAGAGAAGAAGTGATTGGACAGAAGAAGATCTTCCCGTTCGTTTTTTTTGTAAATTTAAAACGACATTTTCGTAAATAAATAATAACATTTTTCGTAACATATGAAAGAAAAGTTTAGTGGAGAAGTGATTGGACGGAAGTTCTTCGGCCCGATTTTTTTAAATGGCAATTTTGTAATTATTTGAGTGGTATTTTCATAATTTTTAGAAAAAAATTTCTTAAAAAGTTTTTGGACAGAATCTGATCTTGCGTCCGACCATATTATTATTTTTTTTAAAAACAGACGGAGCTTGATTCTCCGTCTTCTATATTTATAAGTTGTCCAAAGTCGCTTCTATCTTTAGCGATCGATTGTTCACTTTTATTTTAAATTTTGAGTTTTTAGTCAACGATAGTTGAAATTTTTTATTATCTCAAATGATAAATTTTAAGTTTTTAGAAAACGATAGTGGATGCTTTTAGATGACAATATTTTGCTTTTTTGAAAGTCGGTTGACTAAGCTTATTCGATCTTAACTCAAATAAGTATTGCGCAACACTTCATATAAACTAATTAGGCACTGAATTTATTTTTTTTGGTTTGATTTTGCTTATTCTATTATAATTTCTCAATTGGGTAAAACAATTGAAATAGAAATGACATGACCAAATAATATGAAATGCATGAGTGATGCAGTCATGAACATCTTAAGTAGATAATAGATTGACAGTTCCGATCAAGATAGCTGTAAGCCTGTAACTTAAAATATATATAAATATATTTTATTATGTATACTGGTAAACAAGAATTAAATTTTTTTATAAAATATTTGCAGAAAAAAGACAGTTGCCCAAGTATTTGCGCTTATGGACTCAAAAACTAAACTCGCCGTTCCCAACGGCGAGTTTAGTTGTTTCCAACGGCGAGTTTAGTTGTTTCATCATCGCTATTGGAAAATAACGTGTTTAGTACTGATTTTTAGTTGAAATTTTCCAAAGATGACTCGATGTTCCCAACGGCGAAGACATTTATATTAGACTCGCTGTTGGGAACAACGAGTTTAGATCAAAATATTCAAAGAAGACTCGCTGCTCCCAACGACGAGGACATTTATACTAGACTTGTTGTTGGGAACGGCGAGAATGTAGGTTATTTTACAGAGAGTGAAACATTCTGTTGGACTTAGTGATTTTTTTTAAAAAACTCCATAGATTTTTTTTTGAACTAAACTTGTTGTTCCCCAACAGCGAGTTCAGTACAAATATTCTCGGCGTTGGGAACAGCGAGTCTTCTTTGAAAATTTTGAACTAAAAATAGCACTAAACACGTTGTTTCTCAATGGCGATGATGAAACAACTAAACTCGCCGTTGGGAACGGCGAGTTTAGTTTTTGAGTCCATGAGCACAAATACTTGACCAACCGTCATCTTTCTGCAAATATTTTCGAAAAATGTCTTATAAAAAAATTTCTGGTAAACAACATAGGATATAAAATAAATCCAATAATAATAATAATAATAATAATAATAATAATAATAATAATAATACTACTACTACGGCCTTTGTTAGATCATGGGCTTGGGGTAGGTTTCAGGCCCTTATTGGGCCAAAAACAGCTTTCATTTCGGATTGTGGTTTTGTTATTTCATTTAATTTTGTTGTTTTTTCTTCTAGTCCTCGGGCTATAGAGGATGACTTTAGTGTGTTTGGTTTATTAAAAAAAACCCCTAAATAAGTTACTATTAAAAACTCAATAGAATTTGTTTAGAAAAAGAAAAAAAAATCTTGAAATGTCCCTCAAATAAAATAACTCGGAAAATGCCCTAAAAAATAGAGTCAATTTCAGTTCTTTCCATATTAAGCCTTGTTTTGAAAATACATTGTTACATATGAGGACTTACCAAATCATAATCATAACTCTCGATGACGGAGCTGCTACTACAGGAGCAAGAAAGAGGAATGCTAGAGTTTTTCAAGTGGAAGAATTCGATGATGAAAATGTCGAGTTTGGACCGACGCTGGATTGAGGAATAGAGCCCCTGATACTCACAGGGCACATGATACATTTGGGAAGTCCACTGTCTGCAGCTAGCTCTTTTTTGTATTTTAGACTATTCTACATTGGGTTGTACTTTTGTTCTTTTGGTTTGGACCCACCCCCAGGACATTGTTGAAAAATTATGTTCTACTTTCTGCACTGTTACTTTTTGTATTTCTTTCCCGGTACGTCGGGATTATTTTATTAATTTCTTATTAATGAAACATGGTTATGTTATTCCACATTTTCCCTAAAAAAAAAAAACTCTCAATTTCGAACATTTTTGCATAGAAATTATACCAAGTGTACTGTTTTTGTCTTAAAGTCAAGTAAGTGGAATCCATATAAAGCATATTTGCATTAATTGTGAGTTGGAATCATCTTCTTGAATCCAAAATTGTGTAAGTAATGCTGAAGACTAAAGCAGCACAAAGATGAGTACAATTAGCATTATTCTTTTTGTACAGTGCATGAGAACTGCTTCTGTACGTACCTCCAATAATAACCTAGAACTAATGGGCCTAGTAGGTCGTCATATCCATCCCAATACCATAGCTAATTCTCATTCTCTCTTTCACATCTAGAATCAATTGGTGAATGCTTCGACAAGAGGTTCTCTTCCCACCAAACGTATGACCTTCAAAGGGTTCATTTTGCCATGTGAATCTCTCTTTCTCAACTGACTAATCACTATATACTTACAGGGAAAGGTTGGATGACAATGACATGCAGAAGAACATATGCATGAGAATTAAGGCCAAATGAAATGCATTGCGTAATTATTGGAGATTTGGAATTTATGGGGGATACCTTCTCCCTTTCCATCTTTCTGTCACAAACACACACCAAAAGGAAAACGAAAGCTGTGATCGAGGATGTGGTCCTGTTTGTTGCACAATCAATGAAGTCCATTTGTCGACTGGTGCCTTGTTTGTTGCTTTGTTGCATAATTTATACCGTGTGATGCATGTTTTTTTGAGTAGGGGGAATTTAAGGACTTATATTCAAGTATGTAAGCACGTCTTTTAGACTAATATGCAAATACACATGTTTGAAAGTTTTTTTTTTATAAATTTATGGGAAAATGTGGAATATGCCACAATGTTTTATAAATCAGTAATTAACAAAACGAACATCAGCCAAAGCACAAACTACAAACAGAAAATAAAATATGAAGTATTATGACCTGTACGGACAACAGAGTTCCCTCTAATAACCCTGAAAGGTGAGACGACAAACTGTTAGTCTTCAACACTATCGAAGCAGTCAAACCGGAGCCATCTTGGGCCCTATCTCCTCTATTACTGTAATGAACCCCATCTTTGGGCCCAATCACAGTATTCGGCCCATTATAATTGTTTGTACGTCATTTTAACGTTATGCAGTGCTTCCACGGTATGTGCACACCTACCTGAAGCGAATCAGGCGGGATTTTGTCATCCACCGAATCCAGCATTCTCCTCCTTTCCTCCCACATACTCGCAAACAGCACTCGCCGTTGGGAACGACGAGTCTTTATTGAAAATTTTGAACTAAACTTGTTATTCCCAACAACGAGTCTAGTGTAAATGTTCTTACCATTGGGAACGACGAGTCTTCATTGAAAATTTTGAACTGAACCCGTCATTGTGAACGACAAGTTTCTCAAAAAAAATTAGCACTAAACTCGTCGATCCCAACGGTGAGTATGAAATAACTAAACTCGCCGTTCGAAACGACAAATTTAATTGTTGAGTCAACGAGCATAAATATTTTAGCAAATATTCTTTTTCTGCAAATAGTTTTGAAAATAGGCATATTAAAAAGAAAAGTCTACAAATTCATCGCAACTAATTTGCTTCCGAGTCTCTCTCTTCTCAATATTAGTGGGCAGCTTCGTTAAAGAGAATCCAAATAATGTTAACGTCAGTGTGAATTAAAATATTAAATACAACTCTCTAGGTAAAAACTCTCAAGGTTACTTTTAGTTGGTTAGTTGTTTTGAAAACAGTTTTATGAAAATGAGAGTATAAAAGCTATTTGGTTGTAAATTTTTTTGAAAACAGTTTTTTAAAAATGGGAGTATAATGTATTTATAGATTTGGTTGTATGTATATACTGTATATAGTATATATACTCTAATACATACATGTTGTATACATATACATACATACTGATATATAATAATATAAAATATTTTATTATAATAAACATATTTAGTAATATACATATATATAATAATTATAATATAACAAGTTTACATAAAAGAACACACATATATATACTAGTAACCTGCAAGTGCGATGCACATTTAATCGTTTTTATTTATTTTTATATAGTAAATAATAAGACGTAATCTCGCAT